>OX454527.1:114909145-115509145 GCA_949715645.1 Portevinia maculata
CCCAAAGAAGGTCAAGGCTATCGAAACAATTTTACCCCCTCAAAACCTGAAAGAGCTAAAGAGCTTCCTCGGCTTAACGTCGTATTATCGAAGATTTATTCGGGACTACGCTAAGATAGCTAAGCCTCTCACAAATATGACCAGAGGAGAACTAGCACAAATAAAGGCCAACCAATCGAAGAATGTCCCTATAACACTTGACGAAGAAGCACTGAAAGCATTCAGGAATCTGAAAGAATTACTTACATCAGCCGAAGTCCTAGCCTTCCCAGACTTTGATAGACCATTTAATCTGACAACAGACGCCTCTGATTACGCAATTGGAGCCGTGTTGTCCCAGGGGGAGCAAGGGAAGGACAGACCTGTGGCATATATTTCACGGTCCTTGAACAGGACTGAGGAGGGATATGCTACAAACGAAAAAGAACTACGAGCCATAGTATGGGCGCTCGAGAATCTAAGGAACTACCTTTACGGGGCAAAAAAAATAAGAATATTCACGGACCACCAGCCCTTAACGTTTGCATTAAGTTCTAGAAACTACAATGCCAAACTTAAACGCTGGAAGTCAAGGTTGGAAGAGTACAACTACGAGTTAATTTACACTCCCGGTAAATCGAACTTTGTGGCCGATGCTCTTTCCAGATTAAGAACAGAAGTCAACCATTTGTCTTCTCCTGCTTCTGGCCCAACCACTAGCAGTAGTTCAGCAACAAGGACCGCTAATGAAGCAAATGAAGACACAGAAACGGCTAATGAAGCAAATGAAACCTGCACGGCTGAAGAAGGATTCTGCGAGCGGTCCAGCGACAATGGAACTATACATAGTGCTGACCAGGACGGTTCAGACCTGATTCCACATGTGGAGGCTCCCTTGAACGTTTTCAGAAATCAAATGATTTTTAAGCAAGGAATTGAGCTGTACTCCCACGAGGAACCACACCCTAAGTTTCATCGGCATTATATCTCAACGAGAACCTTAGACTACGCGCACCTCAAAGATGTCCTTAAGGAAAAACTTAACCCAGGCGTCATAAATGGAATTAAAATTCCGGAAGACAAGCTTGGAATACTTCAGTCTGTGTACTTGGAGAATTTTTCGAATTATAAAATTCGAGTCACGCAACGAGTTGTCGAAGACGTCGCTAACGAAAATCGCAAGTTACTTTTAATAGAACAAGAACATAAAAGAGCTCATCGAGCACCTAGGGAGAATAAAGAACAGATTCTTGAAAATTACTACTTTCCCCACATGATGGCACATGTTAAGAAATTCGTTAAGACTTGCGAAATTTGTAACTCCAACAAATACGACAGGCACCCAATTTCCCCCGAACTGCAAGCTACTCCAATTCCTCAGTATCCGTGTGAAATCCTTCATGTGGATATCATGGAGATACAAAATGAAAAATTTTTAACTGTCGTCGATAAATTTTCAAAATTTTGCAAATTTTTTAGAATAAAAGAAAAGTCATCTACTTACATAAGGTCAAAGCTTATCAAGATTCTACACTTCTTTACTGTACCACGAGTTTTAGTCACGGATAATGAAAGAGGGTTCCTGAGTCCCATTATCTTGAATTTTATTAAAAATCTAGGAGTAAAACTGTACTTGACACCATCCTACCGTAGTGAAGTCAATGGGCAAATAGAGAGAGTCCACTCCACCATTTTAGAAATCTATCGTTGCCTCAGGACAGAGTATTCCCAGCTCAATGTCCATGAACTAATATACGTGGCGGTAGATAGGTACAACAACACCTTTCACTCAGTTACCAAGTATAAGCCTTCAGACATGTTCTTTAATAGGAGTCAAAGGAATAACTACCAGAATCTTCTTAATATACGTTCCAAGGTAAATAGGGACCTAAGAGGGATCATAAAACGAAATATGGAGGCTCGTAATGTTCGGCACAATAAGAAAAGAATTCAACCTAAAAAATATAGTAAGGGGGAAGTAGTGTTTGTAGCGGTAAAAGGTATCAAAGCTAAAGCTAAGCCTTTATTTCGAAGAGAAGTTGTCGCAAGAGATAATCGAGTCACTGTAACAACAGAAAGTGGCAAAAAGATTCATAAAGCACATTTAAAAAACGTACCAAAATAATGGGGAGGGGGTTGCGCCTCATAAATTGCGAGATAGAAAATGTAAAACTTATAATGTATAAGAACCAAAAAACTGGTATATTAATGACGATACTGTTATAAAGTAACATATATTGATATATAAATTGTATATACAAATTTATGATTTAAAACTTATATGAAATACACAGTTGTACCTAATGTAAACATACTTATCCCAAGGATAGTTTCTGAAATACATGAACAAATTTATTGTACAATTAATCTTAAGATACACTAAATCTTGTGAAATTACCTTAGTATGACCGAAATAGGTCAACACCCATCTCGAAACACGAGCAACATTTGTATCTACTTCACAGGTTAACATTTTTCGCGATCGCCCAGGGATTCCAAATCCACAACTATAAATCACACCTGGTTTCATTAAAGGAAGGAAAAGGCTGGATTATTGACGGAAGCGTCAAGCTCGTGCATACAATTGACTTAGAACCTTTTGTGCGTCTTCAACAGAGAATGACTGCTAGTTTAACCACTAACGTTAAAGATCCATATAGAATGGTCATCATCAAACATTACTTGAGGCAAATAAAGGAACGCCTCAACCAATTAGTAAGCAAACCAACTCGAGTACAGAGGTCGATAAACTGGATAGGGTCAGCGTGGAAGTGGATAGCAGGAAATCCTGACGCAGAAGACTGGAATAAGCTTCTTCAAAGTGAACAGAGGATAATCGAAAACAACAACCACCAATATATCGTAAATGAGAAGCTTGTGAGCACCACGAAAGAGATTACGCAAAAGATCAACCTTATAATTGAGAAATACCAAAACGGTATTAAAGATGCAGTTACTGGAATAATAGAACGGGACCTTTTAGACGAAATTCAAGTCACTAAAGAAGAGATAAACGAGATCGTCCGGGCTTGCCAAATGGCCAAAAGCGGAGTAGTTAATACGAACCTTCTGGACTCCGAGGAGATAAATAGGGTTATCAACGAGTTAGAAACACTACCATATGCCAACGAAATCGAAGCTGTAGAGTACGGGAAACCATCTATCTTTACGAATGGTTCGATGCTCTTATATGTACTCTCCATACCGAAGGTGGGACTCGAAGAATTCAACCTCCTTATAACCAGACCATCCATAATCGAAGGAAGGCAAATTGACCTCAGATACAAGAATATGTTGGTTAATCACCAGAAAACGTATGGACTAAAAGATTCCTGTCTATCGATCAACAACATTACCGTTTGCGAAAGCAAGGCCTTAGACAAAATCGCTGAGGATAGCTGTTTAGCCCGTCTCTTAAAGGGAGGCCCCACGACTTGCACATTCCACACCAACGCTGACGAAATTGTGGAATTATTAAAAGAGGACACCGTCTTTGCCACTAACTTCAATGGACAAATTACCTCTAATCATATATCTAGAAATCTTTCAGGCACTTACATTATACAGATTCATAACGAGACGATCACACTAGGGAATCGCAGCTTTACCAGTTCCATGATGTCTACAATACAAGCTCTTCCTCCCGCTTTAGCCAATATCACTAAAAGGGACTATGCAGTCGACGTAGGATACGTTCATGACCTTAGCCTACAAAACATCAAAAGAATAGGTAATCTTGACCTAGAACTTAATATTTCTATGATTACAGACGCAGTTATATTCACACTGGTGGCATCCATTGTCATCCTTATCTGGAAGAAACTGTACACGAAGCTCGAAATCCCTGAAATTTCAAGGACAAATCTACCACAGACAGCTGAACCACAAGGACCCAGGGATCTGCGGGACGCAGACATTTAGAGGGGGGACAGTTAACACCCTGAGAAAATGCACCGTTAACAAAACATTCTACATTCTTTCGTGCATTTGCAGCCAGGAATATGAAACCTATGCACACGCCGAAGTATTTTCGCTGGAGTCAACAAGTTCCCACGGGAACACTCGAAGACGACACCGGAAACCTGTGGCGACCGTGAACCAGCTTGGAAGTAGAATTAATTCAGAGAAAATGTTTAATGTAGTAGTAGTTAGTAGTTTAATGTTTAATGTAGTTTTGGACGTCGTGGCGAGCAGTCATTTTTTCATCTTTTAAATATATTATAACGTAATCTTGAAAATCCTGTGTTTCAATTTGTCGAACCGTTGGTCCAACAATAAGTTGGAGTTCGAGTTTTTTTTAGCAAACCCCGCACGGAATTTCATAACTTCGACAATGAAGTCAGATTAAGGGTCAGAACTACCGACAGAGGAAGAAGCCTGAAGCATTTGGTAACCATTCTCATCTTTTCCTATCCAGTGACGAGAAAGTAAAGCTGCTTAAGTGATTGGTTGGCTTTGGTGGTTTTACTTCGATGTTGTAGCTATCCTGACTTATGCAATATAGTTACATATTCCTATTTACTGAATCCAATTTTTTCGCGTAAGATGATAGCTGCTTAATTTTTCTGCAAATAAATCGAGAAACTATTGATTATTAATAAAAAAAACTACTTTTGTTTGCTGATTCCTATTATTTTCCCGCCCATCACTAATAATTATTTTGTTTCTTTACCCTCCACTTTATTTGTTTACATTCGATTTGGCATCTGCCAAAAAAGTCCGAATCCCTATATGTCAACTAGTGCTGCCAAGTCACAGTTAGGGGTTTTTTTTTGTGTTGAATCTAAGCCTATATAGGATTGCAAACAAAAACACGCCTAATATTTGTTCAAAAAAATTACCTCTATTGATAAACTTCGCCTCACAGGCGACACATGTGTGTATATATAGGCAATGCAATGGAGAAAAACAAAGCACGTTTGCGCACAAGGACGTACAACATTCAACAGAGTTGGCACGAGCGCATGCTTTGATACGAGTAACCGATTGGGAAATATCGCAAAAAAAAAATATTTCGCCTCACAGGCGATTATTACCGTTCTAGGGTTAAGTATGTTGTCATGGTCAGTGTCTTGCTCTCTCCACAGGTGGGAGTCTCTCAGTCGTAGCGCTATGTTGGGCGTCATGTAGTGCCGCTGTTGGGGTGGTTGTCAGCACCCCGTTATACTGAGACGAGCGGCATCGTTTAGCCTTTTCCATTTTTATATGAATGGTTTTCTTCTCCAGGGCGATCACCCAGACCATTACTCCATATAAGGGAATCGGCCTTACTACCGACGTATACAGCCAACGCATTATATCCGGTTGTAGGTCCCATGACGACCTTTCTTCGTACGTTCGTTGATGTTTTCTTTCCAGTTAACGGTTCGTCGAGAACAAGCTTCCAGTGTATAGGGGAGAGAATACCTCATTAGGGCTTCCCCGCTGTTCCTGTCTCTTGATAGAACTACTAAAAAAAATGCATTTATCACTTTGGTTTTAAGTATTTGTTCCACAAGAGAGCAGACGGATTCGCAGATGTTGACGCTCGAAGGGCATGTATAATGTGTTTCAACGTTGTTAAAGGCACCATCTATATCAAGGAAGGTCAAGAGGTCTAGGATTCTTTCGAGAGTTTTTAGTAGAAATAACGTCAGGCTGGTTGGCCTTTGATCTTTGAGACTTGTGGGAGAGTATGAATACCGCTTTTACCTCGGAACAGTTATCGGGTATAGAACGACAGTTTCTTTTGTATTGTTCCGAATATCATATGTAGCTGAGCGGAGAAAATCCCATCTGGTCCCTGGGATTTCCATGGTTCGAAACAGTCAACCGCCAACTCAAGTTTCTCATCACTGGCATGGTCAGGCGAGATCCGCTAACAGTTTAAGCGAATCATCTTCGCATTCCGCCCGTGTACCATTTGGATTCATTAGGTGTTGAGGGTGTTTCTGAAAGGACTTCGCGCAATCTGGTCGATTGAGATGTGCTCTCAATGCTCTGACAGAAATTGCAAGATCTAAGTGCGCTTTTCTTACCTCAGTTTTAAAAGGACATATGCTTTCTTTGTAGATCTCCCAGTCCCTGGTTAGCCTTGTTGATTTGGTTCTGTTGAAGTTCTTTTTGTTCTTGCAGCGAACATTGTTCAGTTCTGTACTCCACCACGGTGGTCGTGAACCAACTCGCTTTCGTGTTTCTCAGGATTTGGTGAATGTTGTGTGGAGAGCGGAGGTAAGAACATATTTAAGATTATCCAGTTCTTGGTGTATGTTCGGTATTAAGCAGGCATGTGTGGATAATTTTGCAGAGAGGATGGAGATATGTTTTACCATGCGACGGTTGCGATATCGTTGATCTGAGAATGAGTGACTGCTGGATACGGCCCAATTTGAGATTGCAGAGTAGAGTTGCTGCGAGGCGAAGGTAACGTATATCAACACCCGTCGTGATTCTGTTATAAAGGTAGGGCTATCACCTTTGTTGAAAACTACGAGGTTAGTACTAATCATAAAATCGAAAATTGATTCAACTCGACTGTGTCAGTACTTCGCCGAAGTTTTTGGTGTGCGTTGGTGTCACACCTTAGCACAATTGCCTCTGTTTTCCCTTAGGTAACTCAGAAGATGTCCCCCAGGCATGATGACGGCGGCGTGGGTCCGGGTCGTTTAAAAGAAGTCTGAACATGTACGTAGGGAACAATATCAACTCTGACTACATGTTTCCTAACCTAGACTTGCAGAGACCATTCTATTGTTCATTTCAGTGGTTAATCATTTCATATCGAGTAGAAATATGTTTGGTATTATATCAGCAGAAGCAACTTCGCCGCTGTCGAAAATCATAGAGCCCTGTTAAAACGCTTAAACAAATATTGCTGTGTAGGTTCAATAAGATTGCGCAGATTATAAGCCCTAATTTGTTTTTTAAGTTGCTCAGAAAAAAATAAACAACTATTTGAGGAACATCAATCGCAATGACAAGTTGACTACTTTGTTCCATGCATCACCAATCACCATACCAAATTCATCGCACGCATGCTACGAGTATCTTTAATTGCTAAGGTTTTCTGTGAGATTTGCAAGTGTTCTTTGTTTGCACTCAATTTATGCATTAATGCAAAACAAGCAAAGACCTAGATAAAGGGAAAGTTAATAGAAGACTGTGCAGATCAAGGGAAAATTATAAACCAGCAGCAAATTTGATAGAAGAAATAAATATATCGTTCAATAATGGTTCACTAATTTTCGATTGTTGGGTGTTCTCGATGAAATAAATATGGTATTACGTTGAATTTATAAATGTGGCACGGAATTAGAGACATGATTGCAAGTTTATAATTTTTTTTAGAAGAATCGAATTTTATGCGAGGAATGTAAAATGTTGTTGCAAGTTTTAAAGTTAAATCAGATATAATATATAAATATATGTTATTGCATTTGTTGTGAATTCATAGAAAATTTTCTTCGGTTTCCTAGTTTTTGCGTTAACTTCTTAAATGCCTTAGGTTAGGTTAGCTTAGGTTTGAAAGGGGTATGTAATCGCATACAAGCACTAAGCACCATAAACGGGGACATCGCGATCCCTGGTGACAAGTGGACCAATTAAATCTAAACTTCAAAAGGACAAATCTTAACACTTTTCCTCGGAAAACATCCATCTCCCAGAATCTGTGGGGTTTGACTAGCTTCTTATAAATAGTCTGAATTTCCCCCATACTCTATTTCCTTGTAGAAGTATTTTTCCAGAAATCTCCTATGATTCTGTATTACTAGTTATGTTTTTCTCGGCCTGCAAGTCCCCACAGAATCTGCTCGTATCCGTGTCAACCAGTCTAAGCCGTTTGGCATGCTTCCTCAGAACGAAGCGACCCGACCGATTCCCTACCTCTGTTCTAAGCATGCGGTGGACAGAATCCAGAAACTGAAACCCCGAAATTCAAATTTCCCTTCTCTTTGACATGCTTCCACTGCGGACCACTGCCGAAAAAAGCAGAAGTGAAATCATGCTGAGGATAGATTGGATGAACATTGAATGAACTTTTGGATGGTTTGTTTTTATTTGTTGGAACCATTGATACATTTCATGCTTCGTTCGTAGAGTAGCGTTGAACCGCGATGCAGAATTTTCCTTCGTAGTTAGTTAATTTGGAGTTGAGTTGAAAATAAATAGAAGTGATAAAAAAATGGAATAGCATTCCTTTAGTTATATCACAACATATTTCCTACTATGCGTACTTATCAAAAATATAAATGTGTTTCTACATATACACACGTAAATACACTGTCCCATGCAACCGTACGAAACCAATTTCAACTCGACGTACCTTTAAGACCTCTATGGTCGAACTCGCGACTAGTATCAATTTTGAAAATACTCTACTAACATACTCCCCTCCCTTGAACAAATGTCAAAACAGGAAAAAATTGCAAAGTTATCCATTTTAGTAGAATGAAAATGTTTTTTATTAAAAGTTCTTGCTAGTTTTGACTAGAGACGGATCTATTGTTTTAATTGTTGATTTTTCTGCAAATTATTCTCACAGCTCTAAGCTGTTATCGTAATAAGAGTAACAAATTTCAAATATAAACATAGGGACGGGCTACAGTCCGCTTGGGCGAACTGTTGGATACCCTATTCTTATTCCTATCCCTCATAAGTGGGCGTGACGAAAGTCTAAGTATGGTTAAATTGTTAAGAACGCTCTACATATTTTGTTATATAACATTTAAAGGATTTTATCAAAAAAAACGCTCCCTAGCTCAAACTTGGGTGTTTCAATAAAATTGTTTTATTTAATTGTGGGCGTGTCAGTAGGCGGATTTAAAAAAAAATTAACACATGAGCATAAAGGGCCCCTAGAGAGTATATATTATAAATTTCAGCTCCCTAGCTCAAACTTTGGATTTTCAAAAAAATTGTTTTATTTATTTGTGGGCGTGTCAGTGGGCGGATTTTGAAAATATTTATACATGAGCTTAAACGGCCCCTAGAGAGTATATATTATAAATTTCAGATCCCTAGCTCAAACTTTGGATTTTCAAAAAAAAAAAAATATTTATTTGTGGGCGTGTCAGTGGGCGGATTTTGAAAATATTTATACATGAGCTTAAAGGGCCCCTAGAGAGTATATATTAAAAATTTCAGCTCCCTAGCTCAAATTTTGGTTTTTCAATAAAATTGTTTTATTTTTTTGTGGGCGTGGCAGGGGGCGGATTTTGAAAATTTTATATCCCGAGCAGTTTTAGGAGTCATAGATCATATATAAAAAATTTCAGCTTCCTAGCTCAAAATTCGATTTTTTCCAAAATTTTGTTTTTTTGAGTTTGTGGGCGTGTCTGTGGGCGGATTTCAAAAATTCGTAAACTTGATTATTTCGGGACCCTAGAGAGTATATGGTTAAAATTTCAGCTCTCTAGGTCCAGTTTAAAGGCCTAATTTTTGCCGACGGACGGACGGACGGACGGACGGACGGACGGACGGACGGACATGGCTAGATCGACATTACTATCGATGCTGATCATAAATATAGTAACTTTTAGGGGTCTACGGGCAATATTAAGGTATGTTACAAACTATGCGTCAAAATTAATATACCCCTAGAATAGGGTATAAAAACCAGGCTGTATTGTTTGTGTATGTGGAAGGTGAGCATCGTAAAGTTTCCGCTGTGCACTCAGTCTGCTTAGACTCGTGCTACACCAGTCGTGCTTAGGAGTCCATTTCAATTTCTGGCCGGTAAGGAGTTTCTTCTCGTACTACAGTCGACCTCGGAATTTAGCCGGAACAAGAAAACGATCAGAGTTGACGTTTGCCCCTCGGAATGAATGCACGTATAAAATGTTGGGTGCGTGACTCGCATCCATTGGCACCATGGGCAATTTGGTTGGCGGTTCGACCATCTGGAGAGCACAAGGTTGCTTTGTCTCTTGTGGCTCTCGTGTCTTGGAGACTGTGCTTGCCGACTTATCCGTCAAAGATAGTTTCCTTACCGATTTTTGTGTGGATGTCCCCTAGTCTGGACAGGCTGCGTAGGCTCCGTCCAGGACCTCAAATTACTCCTCCTTCATCTCCTGCTTCATCAGTACGGGCATGTGCACATGTTGCACTGATGTTGTAAAATGTGCCTTGGATGCTGATAACAGCCAAGCGATCACTTATCGTTCTGAAATTAATGGGCCTTACTAATAACTACCTACAAATGTCAACTAATATTTAGTGGTAAAGTTAAGATTAAGTACTGAGCTTTAACAGTACTCTAACAATAAACAATTTTACCACTTTAATAACTAACCCTCACCCTTTATTTTAAATCTTTTACAATATTTTGTTTCGCGAGGTCTTCTTTCCAAATAATTAAAGCATTAATCAAGGCTGATTCACACGAATGTAGTTTTTATAAAACCAGTTCTTTTTAAAGAACTTATTTGCAAACACCACTTGTAAAAATCTTCACATCTTATTCTTCTCCAAAATTTTCTTCCATCTCACCTTTTTTCAAGGCAATTAATCACTATTGCTCCTTCTTTTCTATTCAATGCACTTGCAGCTCTGAGGGAGGGAGAAAAGGGGCTACACAACCCTATTCTAAGGGTATATTAATTTTGAATTTGTAACATGCCTTAATATTGCCGCGTGGGCCCCTAAAAGATACTATATTGGTGATCAGCATCAATAGTTATGTCGATCTACCCATGTCCGGAGCTAGAAAGCAGACATTTTAAAAATATACTCCTTAGGGTCCCGAAGTAATCTAGTTTAAGAATTTTTAAAAATAAATTTTTAACTGGCCCACAATCTCAAAAAAAACAAGTTTATCGAAAAAATCGAATTTTAATCTAGAAAGCAAAATTTTTAATAAACCTAATGGTTTTTATGTGCCCAAAAGTCTTGGGAGTTTTTTTTTAAATCCGCTACTACACTCGCACCATTTAAAACAAAATCGATTTGATCAAAAAGTCAAAGTTTGAGCTGGGGAGCTGAATTTTAGAGTATAGACTCTCTAGGGGCTCTTGGGCATGTGTAAATTATTTTAAAATCCGCACATTGACACGCCCACTTTTAAAAAAAAACCTTTTTTTGAAGAAAAATTGTATAAGGTTTTTTGCCATGCCCACTTTTTAGTGACGTTTTTATAGAAACTTTATTTTTTCAATAAAATCTTTTAAATGTTGTTTAATAAAATATGTAGATTCCTTTTAAACAATCTCAAATACCTAAATTTTTTTCATACCCACATAATAAGGGCTAGGAATAGGGTATCCAACAGTTCGCAGAAGCGGACATTTATTATATTATATACTTACATATGAATTTTACGTATAAACTTATAAATATGTATAAAAAGATTAATGAAATCAAATGGAACTTTGATTTAATAAAAAGCTTAACGCAATTTATATTAAGTGACACCTGATCCGTGTGGATACTCGTTATAAAGATTATCTGTTGTTTCCTGTCAAGCAAGTATATTACCCGTGTACTGTGATAGCGGCCCCCGTATTTCAAATCATGAAAGCGAACAGTTATGGAGTTAAGGTGTAATGTGTGGAAACGCACACTCGATGTTACCGCACTAGAGGTAAAGATACCAGCAGTTTAGTATATTCATTTTAACTGATTGCTCGATTTTAATTATCGCTACCAAATGATCTTTAAGAGAACCTGTTTATACATAATGTAGACAAAAGACGATTTGTTGGGACCCTTATAATGTATTAGCTACACAGCGCGGGCGTTAAGGAAATTAGGGTGAGAAGAAAAGGAGAGATGCCGATGCACGTTGGTTTTGAATGTCTGCAGGTTATAATGCGTAGGAAAAATGGAGCGGGGAAGAGCATTCCACATTCGTGTTGTACGGCTGAGGAAAGATTCTTTTAACTTCACTGTACGTCCGAACACAGGATTGAGGGTGAACTGATGAGCATTCCTTGCATGGCGGGTATTGCGGTTGAAATGTTCAAGGGGAGGAATGCAACTGGCTATTTCGTTTGAGCACTTATGGTGGAAATAACGATAAAATAACGACAGGCAGGAGACATTACGACGAAGACTAAGAGAGTCAATCGATCTCGCGATGTCTCGGTCGCCAATGAGTTTTATCGCGCGTTTTTGGATCCTGTCAAGTAGCTCCAAATAAGTAATTGGTGCACCGGACCAGATATGAGCGTTGTACTCGAGTTTCGGGCGAATAAACGCCTTATAAATTGTAGCCAGGTCAGAAGGGGTGAAATATTCCTTACAACGCTTAAGGAAGCCTAGACATTTCGCGGCGTTCTTGGCGACATCGAATATGTGGTCATTCCAACGAAGGTTGTCATTAACACACATACCGAGAATGGAAAGTCTTTCGGTTTCAGCGATGTAAGTGCCATTCATAGATAATGGAAGTGTGTGTGGATTTTGCTTTAATGACAGGAGACAGCATTGAGTTTTGGAAGCATTAAATTCCACTCTATTGGTTTTACCCCACTGAGTTATGCTGTTAAGATCGGAATTTAATGAGCTTAACATACGTTGCCGTTCCAGTTGCACACCCAAAGATGAGGGGCGTGACCCAAGAAACGAATATGAGAAGCTGAGCGTACTGTCATCAGCAAAGGAATGGATTTGATTAGAAGTAACAGACAGGGGATCATTTATAAAAATGAGAAAGAGAGTCGGGGACAGAACAGAGCCTTGGGGGACACCAGCATTTATTTGGTGAGTTGCAGACTTGAAACCGTCCAAAACAACTTGAATTGAACGGTCCGATAGGTAACGTGTTCGTGCATGGATGTTTAAGCACTGTTCCTTGCACTCCCGAATTTTTATTTTTTTACAGTCATAGCATTCGGGCTAAACTGGTTAAACACTTTATTGAGTATATTATGTCCAAGTCGAGGAAGGCATGATATCAAAAACTTATATTGCAGGTCAGCACACATTACGATACCAGGTTGTCAAAATGAAATGAGTTGACTTTCAGAGTGCCTGCTTTTTTTTTATATATAATTTGCGTGCGCTAAAGGGATTTCTTTTTTTTTCAGTAGTACACAGTACCCTTATAGTGGAAACCACAGCGCAGGCATTTTGTTTGTTGCTGTAAGTAGCTCCCAGCAAATGATTCATTTCGTATTTCTGGGTGCTACTTACTGTATGAAAGAATAGAAGGATAGAAAAGAAGTTTGGTGCGATGGGATTTTTTTTTCTCAACAGGTGGCGCCTAAATTGCTTTAGGGAGATCTGTTTTTGTTGTGTGTATTCAATTTTATAAAAATCATGGCCCTGGTCGGGATTCGAACGCACGACTTGCCAATCACTTTAGTGGATACACTACCATCGCACCATTGCCACCTGCTATGTCTTAAAGAAGACAACCTGAACACATACTATTTGAATGGGCAGCCCTCTGCGGATAAAGAAGGAAGAATTTATTAAGGAAACAACTGAGTACCGTAGATATTAAGATGTACTCTGCTGGTAGAAATTTTTGCTTTAAACGGAAAGAACAAATCCTACTGTGGGTGGCATTGGTGTGATGGTAGTGTATTCACTAATTGATTGGCAGGTCTTGCGTTCGAATCCCGGAAAGAGCCATGATTTTTAATTAAATTCACATAAATTGAGATCTCCCTAAGCAATTTAGGCCCCACCCGTGGAGAAAAAATACTACAAAAGCACCAAAACTTCTTTCCTATCCTCCTATTCTTTCGAATAGTAAGTAGCACCAAATTCATTTCTAGGTGCTGCTTACAGTTTAACAAAAAATGCATGCGCATTGGTGTTTAACACTATAAGGGTACTGTAGTGTACATATACAGAAAAACAGAGGGACGGGCTACAGTCCGCTTAGGCGAACTGTTGGATACCCTATTCTTATTCCTATCCCTCATAAGGGGGTGTGACAAAAGTCTTAGTATGGTTGAATTGCTAAGAACGCTCTACATATTTTGTTATATAACATTTAGGTAAAGGATTTTATCAAAAAAAAACAAAGCTTTTGTAAAAAAACGGTCCCTAGCTCAAACTTTGGTTTTTCTATAAAATAGAATAGGCGGATTTAAAAAATATTAACACATGAGCATAAAGGGCCCCTAGAGAGTATATATTATAAAATTCAGCTCAATAACTCAAACTTTTAATTTTCAAAAAAAAAAAAAAAAAAAAAAAATTGTGGGCGTGTCAGTAGGCGGATTTTGAAAATATTAACACATGAGCATAAAGGGCCCCGTAGAAAGTATATATTATAAATTTCAGTTCCGTAGCTTAAACTTTGGATTTGCAAAAAAAGTTGATTTTAAATTGTGGGCGTGTCAGTGGGCGGATTTTGAAAATTTTATATCCCGAGTAGTTTTAGGAGTCATAGATTATATATAAAATATTTCAGTTTTCTAGCTCAAAATTCAATTTTTTCCAAAATTTTGTTTTTTTGAGTTTGTGGGCGTGTCTGTGGGCGGATTTCAAAAATTCGTAAACTTGATTATTTCGGGACCCTTGCGAGTATATGGTTAAAATTTCAGCTATCTAGGCCCAGTTTAAAGGCCTAATTTTTACCGACGGACGGACGGACGGACTTGGCTAGATCGACGTTAGTATCGATGCTGATCATAAATATATGTCGTAACTAACTACTATTGCCCGTAGTAGGTATGTATTAAGGTATGTTACAAACTATGCGTCAAAATTAATATACCCTTAGAATAGGGTATAAAAAGCCCATTTAACGTAAGCGAATTATAAAAAAAAATCCTACTAGCATAATAATTTTCTGGCGGAAGTCGACAATAGATCTTAGTGGGCCTTTTATTGCCTAAGCAAAGAACTTATGAAAAATGTTGAGCGACAACTTTTAAATTCGATTCAAGGTTAGTTTTATTACTAAGCCGCTTGCTGATCATTTGGTCACCAATAAGCAATAAAACAAAGAAAGTCTTCAAGGAAATATTTATATATATTTTAAAGTTCATCAAAAATAACATACGCTGTGAGGAGGTATCCCGCAAGGAAACAAATGATTTGCGCCGACACTTGAAGAAATTTACAATATGCTATGTATGTACCTAGTACACATGACATTTCTCCAGAGTTTACCCTTCAAAGAATGGTATTTTAAGAATTGATATACATCAACATCGTGCTGAGGGAGCCCACAAAGCCCTTCCACATGTCGCATCCATTTTGGAATTACCAATGCAAATCCGAGCTCATTTAAAACTATGTATGAGGTATGAGTTCCCATAAAAAAAAAATTAAACACACCAAAGCGAAATTTATGAGTACATTCATACTTGTACTTGTACAATATAAAAATGTAAATTTGACAGCTATTCCGCACCGCCTGCCTGGGGGCATACACATTATGTAAAGTACATTTTTAAATTTCAAGAAGAGCACATCAGTAATATCATTCTTCCCGGTGATGGTGCCTTTAATAGGGTATTGGCATTGGCAGAAACCTCACATGAAACGTTCACCCGCATAAAATGTAACTTTCTTCATGTGGCGCCTGTGAAAACTTATCTGCGAAAACTCACATTAAATAAGTGCGAAATCCTACTAGCGAATGCTTACGTGGCGGAAATGATTGAACGCTATCTTTTAATAGAATGCTACACAAAATAAGTGCGGGGTTCTATTGAATTACTATCTATGATGCCATATAAGGGTGTCACACTCGACGAAATCGACGAATCAATTCGTGGATATAGATTTCGTACAGAGTGACCTGCTATTTGGTTTTTATGTAGGTATAGGTATACACCATAATTAAATACTAAAACATTCCGACAACTAAATAAAGGTACGGTACATGTTTTGTTGCATAGCCTAGTCCTTGTTCTGTGTGGGAGACTGCAACGAAAAACAGTCTACTTTTCGCTTCATTTAATTTGTAAACAATTTTCCAGCGTAGGTACTCTAACGCTTAGCAGAAATTTGCAATTTCAGTTTTCGAGTTCCGTAAGGATGGGATAAGCTAAATGTGGGTAGCAATTAAGCGCAAAAAGAACATGCTAATGGTGAATCACCAATCCGCCGATGAATTTAATTTGATATATTTTTTTTTTGTTAGTTTTCGATTTCACGAAGCCAAATTTACTCAGTGTCGCACGAATTAAAAAAAAAACCCCGTATAGGCTATTTTACCATAAGGATCACGATTTTCGGTAAAATCGATTGAGCGACCGCATTTGATGTTCTGGCTGTAAAATTAATTCAATGGCACAGTGTTCCAGATGCTTCGGTTGAAGTCAGAAAATCAATTTCTCTTCCGTTCCCCACAACATCCAGCTGTGGCATGAGTTGAGGATCTGGGAGTGGGAAGAAAGCTGGGCACCGGAGTGATATCTCTTTCACCCGGTAGTCGCCTTGTTTGACAGAGATGAACGTTCATTTTGCAACCTCAATTTGTTAATGTTCAATGGCTTTCGAAAAAAATATTCATTGGTGGTTTATAAATTCAGTCATTGCAAACTACTCAAAGTGATTCATTTAAAAGAGGTTTTGTGTGGTTTTGTTCCATATACAGGCCTACAATTAGTGAAGACGATAATATGTACCTTACAAAAGTTTATTGTTTAGTCCTAAAAATGCGCTTAAGACTTTGCTAACTATTTAAAAGATTTAACATATTCTTTTGATGAAGGAGTTCAATTTGTAGTGCTACTTCTGGTAGGTGACTGACGGTGTACGGCCTCAGTACGTTGATGACTGCCAGCCGCTCGGAAAGCAATCGAGGTTTTGATGACTTGTGATATAAAACAGAGAGTGCTCAGAACCTTGACTAAAGTTATTAAAGTTAAAGTTATTTAGGCAAGTTAAGAAGGGCAGGTATCTTGTAGCTTACTTTTATATAATATATAAACTTTCAGTACTTTTCTCAAAGAAAAAACACGTTTAACTGATTAAAGACCAGTAGCTACCAGTAATCTGGAATAGGTAGCATCTGAATTTTGAATTTGATTTAATCATTTTTATCCGCTATGCAATTCGATATAAGTTAAACATGGGGAAGAAAGTTCGCGAACTGTTGGATACCCTATACCTCTTCCTATGCTCATAAGTTTGGGTGAAATGTTGTTATACAACATTTAAAGGATTTTATAGAAAAAAACAAGTTTTTGTCAAAAAACGCCCCTTATAGGTGGGCATGGCAGAAAACTATTTATAAAGGAATTGTTAAAAATGACTCTCTTTACATACTTTGCGAAAAATAGGACTTTCATTTACAATAATTTCTTTAATAAAATGTTTTTTTTCTGCTTAATAGTACCTAAGCGTGTCAGTGGGCGGATTTTAAAAACCTTGAAATATGAGCATTAATAGCCTGTAGTGAAAATATGTGATAAGTTTCAGCTTCGTAGCTCAAATTTTGACTTTTCGATATAAATAGTGAAAACTATATGGTTACAATCCGCTTTAAGGTACTTCAATCATTACTTTATTCCTAAAAGTATAGAAAAATTAAAGCAAAATAATAAAATCACAAGCAATTGTGTTTTGGCGTAGGCGTCTCCACAGAAATGTATTTAAAATCATTATTCTTTATAACAATGCAAAAATATTATTTCCTTAAACTATTATAACACAAATTCAGGTATAAAAAAGAATAGTTAGTTACATTTTGTATTTGAGTATTCAATATAAATATGCTACTTCATAAATAAAATTCAGAAATATGTGGGGTACGCAATATCTAAATGATTATTGATATGACATAACAAAACGCGAAAAAGGCTGTACAATGATTTTTGGGGTGAAACAAGCAGTAAGTAGGCAATTTAAAAAAAAATATTTTAATACTAAGCAACTAAGCAACTAACTTAGTAACAAATTAAATGTCCGTATACCGCAAAAAAATTTAATGACAATTTAGAAATAATAAAACGGATCCCATTAAAACGAAGCTCTCGAAAAGGCCTTGGCTGAAAAGTGTTGATTGTATAGAAAGGTGGTTGCTTTAACAATCCTACGATATATTCGAAATCTCCCAAAAGTAAGAAATTTCGAAATCTTGAAAATATAGGGGATTGTCTAGTAGGCGCTTATTTCAGCTTACTTTTTCGAATCAAGCAGTAAGCTTGGTCTTCGTAATTTATCGCTGGGCGTTGCCGTGTTATAAGCGCATATTTTTACGTATGGACTTGCGAAAGCGGCATCAGGCCTTATTTTTTTCCCGACATAGCGCCGTATTCGAAAATACTATGATTGGAGAAACTATGTTTAAAGCCTAATCTGTTAATGCCTAATTTTTATTTATTTATTTTAAAAATGTAAAAGTTCTTATTTGTTGTCTTCAGGTTGGGCAATCAGAAAATGAAAATAACTTGAAACTGACATAAAAAAATATGTTTTTTATAAAAAATATGTAACTAGGACGTAAGTCTCGAAAGTCCCCCGGTGACTTTATGTCCTTGCGCTGATGGAATACATGATGTGTTTTATTTAACCAAAACAAAGGAGGGATTTCAAAACATTCATAGACATAATTTCCAGTTGAAGCAGAAATACGGTCCATTGACTTTGTGATTGTAAACTTCTGAAAGATTGTTAAATTGTCATGATGGTTTTCAATCTCAGCCCACTGGAACCGAATTAAATTGTTATTCCGATATTGATGATTTTTTTTATTTTCATACAGATATTCTGCTCTGAAATCAATAAATCAAGCCAAACTATTTTTGCCGTAAGTGAAAACGCAACAATGGGTCCAACTACACAAATATATTTTTTTTTTAATTATGTTCACTTTTAAGGGGAACAACAAATACTTAATTAAAAAATATTTTATATACGTAATAATAATAAAAAAAAATAGTTTTGCTATTTGAGATCCGCATGAACAGCCGTATAACATTTGCCGGGATCCCGAATTCGGTCATCGCAACGTCGAGCTCCTGAAAATGGATGCTCTCATATCGGTCTTTAAAATCTATGAAAAAGTGAGTGGTTAGTCGTGGGTGTCAATCTGAAATCCTTTGGCATTTTCCAGAATTTGCCTGAGCGTGAAGACTTGGTCTATTGTGGATCTGTCGGGCCGGAAGCCACACTGGTACGTGTGTAGCAGAACAGCTACGTTCACACAGTAAGTTGGATATGATATTATTATACGCGACATTTGGCAGGGATATGCCGCTATAGTTCTTGCAACATAATGGATCGCCTTTCTTGTAGATTGGGTATATGGAGCTGATATTCAAGCCATCGGGCGTGCTTTCTTCCACCAATACTTGATTGATAATTTGTTGCATGCGCCCTACCAAAATATCAGCTTCGCATTTGAAGAGCGCCGTTGGTTGCTCTATCACTCTCTTTACATGATAACACCAGCTGGAATTGCTGCTTAAACACATTTTCTTTTCACTTTGCTTCTGCAAATAGGGGTTTGTCTCTGTTTCGAAAATCCTGCAGGCTCGTTTTATTCAATTATCTCATTCGTATTATTATATTGCCTACCTCGTTCGAAGAGTTTTCGATCCCTTAACGTTTTCCATGATGTTTAGGTCGGGCGAATTTAGAGGCTATTTTAATATTTCTACATTTTGGCTGAAAATCCAGGTTTTTGTGTCCTTGCTATGTGTATGGGGTATTAACATTCCGAAAAGAAAAACTACTCCAAATGATGTGTCTGAAAGTTTAACGAATGGCTGAATGGCTTTTTGTAGCACCCATTAAATAGTAATTCTAATGGTCTTAGCCGCAGTCTAATCCTTGATTTTTCCGGTAGTTTCTTGAATTGGATGCAGTTCTAAGTATTGCTCGCCGTTCTTCAGATGTTGTTGCCTTGCTAAAACGTCCTTTTCGACTTTTTTCTATAGTTTTCAGTGTCCTTAAAGTAGTTGTCTACAAGTGTATGTATGGCCTATTAAAATCGTTTGTGCTTAGAAACGGATTCTTTGGCCCTGCTCCTTGTAAGCTTTAGTGTGACATTTTTCTACTTGAGTTAATGACTTTCCTTTTTCCATAGTTGCTGATACAATAAAGACATCTTGAACAAAGGTCGTGTGTACTCTACACGCGCTTTTATATGATTCCGATTGTCATAACTTTTAGATTTTGCTGTTGTTCTTAATCAACTGTTACAAAAAAATGAGGTATATTTTATGACTTTAATGGTAAAAAATTCATAAAATTAAAAATGTGCAACCTATCCGGATATTTCTTTTTATATATCCTTCTTACCATCCAAAACTATTCCAGATAAGCGAATAGTTTTAAAAATATTGAAACATTTCAATTTTCAATTAAAATTACCAGTTTTTAATCATGTGGTACAGAATTTTAACCTTGCAGTACGCATGCTGTTATACAGACAGAAGTTCGATATCAATCTTTATTCTTTTGCTTTAAAAAGGAATATGACCAGTTCGGGTTAACATGTATGCCATAACTTTTGTTTTTAACAACTATGACGTACGGCCTTGTTGTCTCAGAAGATTCTTCTATTATACCAGAGGACCGACATGATCAACTGAAATGATTTTTAAAATCCGCCTACGTACACGGCTACTATTAATACAAAAAACCGTTTCATCAAACACATCAAAATTCGAGGTAGAAGGCTGAAATTAAGAACATAATATAGTCTCTAGGGTCCCGATGCAAAAATCTCTAAACCTCGAATTTTTAAAATCTGCCAACTGATACGCCCACTGTTAAAGAAAAAACAATTTTATCAAAGGAATCAATGGAAATGAAATTCGTGTTATTCTCAAAAAAAATAATTCTTAATAATTCGCCCATTCTAAGTTGTTTGCACGCCCACTTTTTGGCATATAATAATAGGAATAGATCTAACCCTTCACACAAGTGGATTGTAGCCTTTCCTTATGCTTTATGTGTATATAACTTGAAAGATTTCTTGTAGGAACTCCTCTTACTGTCAAATTTTGGTAAGGAATGTGGATTTATTTAAGATATACCACGATTATTCGGTTACTATTCGGTATTCGGTGTGCGAGGAGGGCGACTGGAGGAGAAGGTACAACCGCAAACTATAAGCTTGGGATGTAGTCCAAACAACTTAATCACGTCGACTACATTGACTCGGCCACATTGAGCGATTCGACAATAAAGCTCCAGCCAAGAGAATCTTCGACTCGCGGCCGACAGGTTCGAGAAGGCAAGGAAGACCGAACCGACGTTTTAAAAACCAAGTCATCGCGGATGCCAGAGCACTTATTCTGGACAACTGGAAACATTGTGCCCGGGATCGCAGAGGATGTGTAAAGTTGCCTGGTCCTGGCGGCAACTTACGAGTTAGAACCATGAACCTCTTGGTGAGCGATTATCCTCTTTTCGGCTAAAAAGCCAGTCAGCTCGAACCTCTGATGCACTTGTGCTTCCTTGAGGTGGATAATCGACGAGGGGGTTCTTCAGCTAAAAAGCTAGTCAGAACTACTGAAGGTTTGGTTGTGCTCAGTTCCTCGTCTGAAGAATGAGTGCTTTTCATTGCCAAATTACATTACTTTTATACCCTAACTTAGTTGCTAAGTAATCTTAAATATTAATGTGATAATTGCTAAATCTATTTAATATATTGTTTACCAATTTCTTTGCCAGTCACAAATACCGAACCCCTAATAAAACATAGGGACGAGCTACAGTCCGCTTGGGCGAACTGTTTCATACCCTATTCTTATTCCTATCCCTCATAAGTGGGCGTGACAAAAGTCTAAGTATGGTTGAATTGTTAAGAACGCTCTACATATTTTGTTATATAACGTTTAAAGGATTTTATCAAAAAAAACGCTTGCTAGCTCAAACTTGGCTGTTTCAATAAAATTGTTTTATTTAATTGTGGGCGTGTCAGTAGGCGGATTTAAAAAAAAATTAACACATGAGAATAAAGGGCCCCTAGAGAGTATATATTATAAATTTCAACTCCCTAGCTAAAACTTTGAATTTTCAAAAAAAAAAAATTAATTGTGGGCGTGTCAGTGGGCGGATTTTGAAAATATTTACACATGAGCATAAAGGGCCCATAGAGAGCATATATATTAAAAATTTCAGCTCCCTAGCTCAAACTTTGGATTTTCAAAAATTAATATACCCTTAGAATAGGGTATAAAAAATTGTTTTATTTATTTGTGGGGGTGTCAGTGGGCGGATTTTGAAAATTTTTTATCCCGAGCAGTTTTATATCATATATAAAAAATTTCAGCTTTCAACCTCAAAATTCGATTTTTTCCAAAATTTTGTTTTTTTGAGTTTGGGCGTGTCTGTGGGCGGATTTCAAAAATTCGTAAACTTGATTATTTCGGGACCCTAGAGAGTATATAGTTAAAATTTCAGCTCTCTAGGTCCAGTTTAAAGGCCTAATTTTTGCCGACAGACGGACGGACGGACGGACAGACGGACATGGCTAGATCGCCATTACTATCGATGCTGATCATAAATATAGTAACTTTTAGGGGTCTACGGGCAATATTAAGGTATGTTACAAACTATGCGTCAAAATTAATATACCCTTAGAATAGGGTATAAAAATAATATTTTAATTGCCCAATCTGCATATCTATTAATAGCCTCATGCTCGCTTCATAGCCTCTTGTGAAAATGCACACTCAGCATACAAAATACTTCCAAGCGCTTGGCAGTATTTCGTATACGTAGTGTGTTAACCATGCAGTGGATATGAAACTGCAATATGAGCGCTATTTGCCACGGCCCGCTATTTGCCGGCCATCCGTAGTGCCCCTTGGCATTGTATATACACTTTATAGTAGTGCCATCATTGTATATACACTTTATAGTAGTGCCATCATGTCGAATTTTTTGTTTTAGCCGACTAAATGCAGATGGCGTTATGAATTGAGCTAGAGTGTTTGTGTCTAAACTTTTGTTGTCATCTTCATTTTAAATACACACTTTGAAAACGAAGAAAGCAAGACCAAATAAACCGGTTTATCTCTCTCGAAACTTTCCGCCGAACGAATTTCATTCCATTGTGTATGCATTTTTTATACCCTATTCTAAGGGTATATTAATTTTGACGCATAGTTTGTAACATACCTTAATATTGCCCGTAGACCCCTAAAAAGTACTATATTTATGATCAGCATCGATAGTAATGTCGATCTAGCCATGTCCGTCCGTCCGTCCGTCCGTCTGTAGCCAAAAATTAGGCCTTTAAACTGGACCTAGAGAGCTGAAATTTTAACCATATACTCTCTAGGGGCCCGAAATAATCAAGTTTACGAATTTTTGAAATCCGCCCACAGACACGCCCACAAACTCAAAAAAACAAAATTTTGGGAAAAATCGAATTTTGAGCTAGAAAGCTGAAATTTTGTATATATGATCTATGTCTCCTAAAACTGCTCGGGATAAAAAATTTTCAAAATCCGCCCACTGACACGCCCACAAATAAATAAAACAATTTTTTTATACCCTATTCTAAGGGTATATTAATTTTTGAAAATCCAAAGTTTGAGCTAGGGAGCTGAAATTTAAAATATATACTCTCTATGGGCCCTTTATGCTCATGTGGAAATATTTTTAAAATCCGGCCGCTGACACGCCCACAATTTTTTTTTTTTTGAAAATTCAAAGTTTGAGCTAGGGAGCTGAAATTTATAATATATACTCTCTAGGGGCCCTTTATTCTCATTTGTTATTATACCCTATTCTAAGGGTATATTAATTTTGACGCATAGTTTGTAACATACCTTAATATTGCCCGTAGACCCCTAAAAGTTACTATATTTATGATCAGCATCGATAGTAATGTCGATCTAGCCATGTCCGTCCGTCCGTCCGTCCGTCCGTCCGTCCGTCTGTAGCCAAAAATTAGGCCTTTAAACTGGACCTAGAGAGCTGAAATTTTAACCATATACTCTCTAGGGTCCCGAAATAATCAAGTTTACGAATTTTTGAAATCCGCCCATAGACACGCCCACAAACTCAAAAAAAAACAAAATTTTGGAAAAAATCGAATTTTGAGCTAGAAAGCTGAAATTTTGTATATATGATCTATCACACCTAAAACTGCTCGGGATAAAAAATTTTCAAAATCCGCCCACTGACACGCCCACCAATAAATAAAACAATTTTTTTATACCCTATTCTAAGGGTATATTAATTTTTGAAAATCCAAAGTTTGAGCTAGGGAGTTGAAATTTATAATATATACTCTCTATGGGCCCTTTATGCTCATGTGTAAATATTTTTAAAATCCGCCCACTGACACGCCCACAATTTTTTTTTTTTTTTTTTTGAAAATTCAAAGTTTGCGCTAGGGAGCTGAAATTTATAATATATTCTCTCTAGGGGCCCTTTATTCTCATGTGTTATTTTTTTTTTTTTAATCCGCCTACTGACACGCCCAGGAATAAGAATAGGGTATCCAACAGTTCGCCCAAGCGGACTGTAGCCCGTCCCTATGTTTTTTTTTTTTAAATCCGCCTACTGACACGCCCACAATTAAATAAAACAATTTTATTGAAACACCTAAGTTTGAGCTAGGGAGCGTTTTTTTTTGATAAAATCCTTTAAATGTTATATAACAAAATATGTAGAGCGTTCTTAACAATTCAACCATACTTAGACTTTTGTCACGCCCACTTATGAGGGATAGGAATAAGAATAGGGTATCCAACAGTTCGCCCAAGCGGACTGTAGCCCGTCCCTATGTTTTTTTCATTGTAAGAAGGAGCATAGGCGTAGGCAGCGCAGGTAGCATGTTCATGTACGTATGCTTTGCAAGTAGCAGAGGTTGATGATGGAAACCAAGTAAGTTATTATTTGTATGGATAATGGATTTCGCATTATCGACTCTCTGGATGGAAGGGGCGATTCGTTTGAAACGAAAAATTTAATAAAATTTGATTTGGGTATTTTTCTTTCAAATGAGAAATTATGAATTTATCGCATTTTAGATTCTCGCTATTTTGGCTATATCTTGTCGAAAAATGTACCGATTTATATCATTCTTTTTGTCATTGATTTAGAAATATTCAGTCTAATTTATAAAGCAATGACATAATTTATTTTGTGTCGGTATTGTGCCATGCTGCACCACCACTTATTGGTCAATAGGTACCTACACGATGAATATTTATATGGATAATAAGAACTTTCGTTGTTTTACATTGCTAAACTGGAGTATTGCGCAAGTTTATTTATCTTTATTCAACATTTGAAATTGTTGGTATATATTTTAAAGTCCATGTACATTTTCAATGAAGCATCGAGGAAGGTCACTTGTTGGTATTTTTTGCTTAATTGTATTAAACGTATTTTTTGCTCTTTTGCATTAAACGTGTTCTAACATTAGATACATTTCGAGGCATTAAGACCGTCACTACAAAGATTATGCTGGCTAACTCTAGAGCTAAGCTCCAGCAATTGTAGAGTGTTCTATTGTGTCTCTTGGCGGTTCAAGTTGAGTATGACTTTCATTACTATAGTCCCAGTTTATTGATAGTTTTAATTGTAATCCGCGTTGCGACTATTGGATATCAGAAAGAGTTGAACTGCTTTTTGTATTCATATTGGTCTAATTTTATTCGTGAAAGGATAAGTTGTGCATATGAATATTTTTATAATATATAAATCCTAATTCTTTTATAGAATATTCCATTGTCTGGCTGGTAGTTATTACACTGGACTATATTGCTACTATTTTACCTATAGTTGCCAATTATATCCAGTCTTGTTCGTATTGTGTGCATTGATTTGCACAGTCCGTCTGTTTACCAAGATAGATATCTTGCTCTTAAGCATTTTGTATCTAATCTTATCAAACTTAATATCTAATTTAATATCAAATTTAGCACCGACCGCGCTGACCCCAAATTATTCATGTATTAATTTTTTTTTAATATAGATTTATTAAAAGATATTGAAAGTTAAAAAGTTTTGAAGTTTTATTTAACCCTATTACTGCCATGTCATTTGACTAACGTTAGCTGTCAGGGAGTGAGTTGGAGACACTAATACAAAATACATAGAGAATTCATTTATTTTATTGGAAAAAAGGAAATTAAATGCAAATAATTTAGGGATCTATTATTTAACTTATTAAACTATTTATTTTGACATGTAAGGCAAACAAAAGTTTTCTCTGAATGCTCATTACACACGGGTTCTGACAAATACCACGGTATTGTTTAGAAGATCGTCCTTTTTCATAAGAGCAGCAGTATCAGTAAATTGGACTTCCGATTCCAAAATTCTTCATAGGACGTGCCACCTTGCCTCCGTAATCCAGCATCGATCAATATTCCTATGAAAGCTCGAATTTCCACCATATCGGTCATCTTCCATTTGTTGCTTACTGTGTTCATTCCGTCTAAGTTAGTGTATTTTACAATAAGTTCTACCACGCCAGTAAAAAACAGCGTAAATGCATCCACAGGATGATCAATGTGTTTTAAAGGGAGTAACACAACTTCATTTACTTTGCCTCGGATGATTTTACGAGCTGAAGGTCGGCCTTGCTAGTTTGGTGGTATTGAAGTTCCATCTTGTCCTATGAATAATTCAGCAGTTTTGTTACCACTTTCACGCCCTTCACGTTCTTCTTACAGTAAATATTCTATTTTGCAAGAGATCAAGTTCTTACATGAATAAACAATATACAGTTCCATTTATTTAGCTGTAAACGAACTATAAATTTAAAGTCGTTGAAGTGTCTTAGAGTCACTGCGTAGCAGTTTATGTTATTTTTAAATATTTTATGTAATACGTAAACAATATCGAAACATAAAAAAACAAAAATTGTATACAACAGTGACGTTGTGACCAATAATAAAATAGATTACACTGATTTTGCGTTATAAAAATTTTAAAAAAATGTATATTAGTTTAAAATAAAATAGTGACTTACAGTCACAGCGTGGCAGGAATAGGGTTAATAGTCCGAAATTTCATATTATGCATAATAGAGTTCCAAATACACGTTCTATCTAGAGGAAGATCAAGTAATTTGAGAAATTCGTCCACTTTTGGAAATATAACTCCCCGTTCAGGAGCAATGGAATCCAGGCCAATAGTTAGTCGTATTCCAACTGGGGCTAGTGTAGGCTTAAGCCAGGATGAGATTTTACCACAACTGGTAGATAACCCTCCTGCAGCAATGGAATCGGGTCAGGCAAGTAACCCCAATAGTGATAGCAATAATGAGCGACGAGATATTAATGAACATCCTCCACCTGTTCACGAATACTCGAGGCAAACCAACGAGTTTTCATTTGTGAAATGCAGTCTATTAGAGATACCTTAGTTGGAAGATTGGACAATTTGAATTTAAATACTCCCAATGTGAATCCTACGAGACCTTCGAACGCTCGTTCTGTCTTCGAACATTTTTTAAATAACGCTTCGTTTTCGACCCAACGCAGACAAGCACCACCAATAAGTCATCAAACTTCTTCAGTAAGTTCAGTTTGTAAGATTGAAAAGTGGCAAATTGTATTTGACGGGTCCGAAAATATCCACGATTTTCTTTTTAAAGTGGAAACCCTTAAGGATCGTTCGCAATGTAGCTGGGAATACACTATAACTTGTCTTATTTTTCTTTATCTCTGCCTCAATTAATAGTTTTTCACATGCAAATATGGTTTATAAACCATATGGGAATCCTCATTGCTGAAATGCGAATCTCCTTCACCGATGTTAACACACACACCAATTTATTGTGTTAAATACAAAGAAACAGGTGACTGTGATGGTCTAATTGCAATATGCCATAACCTACCCCAAACTTTCATCGAAACCAACAAACAATTTACCATCAATCTACTCGATGACAATTCTCCCACCTTTCTTTATCCACCATCGCCCCTGCCTTTAAATATGAATATCCATTTTTCACTTGAAAATATGAATTGTAAAGAAAATCATTTGAGAATCCTCACAGTAGCTGAAATGTGACTCTCTTTCAACGATCACACACACACATACCAATTATGTTAAAATCCAGAAAACATAACATACCCCTTCCATCAAAGCAAACAAAAAACATAGGGACGGGCTACAGTCCGCTTGGGCGAACTGTTGGATACCCTATTCTTATTCCTATCCCTCATAAGTGGGCGTGACAAAAGTCTAAGTATGGTTGAATTGTTAAGAACGCTCTACATATTTTGTTATATAACATTTAAAGGATTTTATCAAAAAAAACGCTCCCTAGCTCAAACTTAGGTGTTTCAATAAAATTGTTTTATTTAATTGTGAGCGTGTCAGAAGGCGGATTTAAAAAAAAAACACACATGAGAATAAAGGGCCCCTATAGAGTATATATTATAAATTTCAGCTCCCTAGCTCAAACTTTGAATTTTCAAAAAAAAAAAAAAAAATGTGGGCGTGTCAGTGGGCGGATTTTAAAAATATTTACACATGAGCATAAAGGGCCCATAGAGAGTATATATTATAAATTTCAGCTCCCTAGCTCAAACTTTGGATTTTCAAAAATTAATATACCCTTAGAATAGGTTATAAAAAAATTGTTTTATTTATTTGTGGGCGTGTCAGTGGGCAGATTTTGAAAATGTTTTATCCTGAGCAGTTTTAGGAGTCATAGATCATATATACAAAATTTCAGCTTTCTAGCTCAAAATTCGATTTTTTTCCAAAATTTAGTTTTTTTGAGTTTGTGGGCGGATTTCAAAAATTCGTAAACTTGATTATTTCGGGACCCTAGAGAGTATATGGTTAAAATTTCAGCTCTCTAGGTCCAGTTTAAAGGCCTAATTTTTGGCTACAGACGGACGGACGGACGGACGGACGGACGGACGGACGGACATGGCTAGATCGACATTACTATCGATGCTGTTCATAAATATAGTAACTTTTAGGGGTCTACGGGCAATATTAAGGTATGTTACAAACTATGCGTCAAAATTAATATACCCTTAGAATAGGGTATAAATATACCATAAATCTATACGAAACCTGCTTTGCCAACCACCACCACTACCTGCATCATCCTCCTACTCATATTCCCAGCACGAGAATGGTGTAGAACTAGACTATCATGATTTGTTGCGGGCGAATGCGCACTGGTGGCGTATCGTCGTTTACGCACGGTTGCACTACTATAAGGTTTATATACAATGGTGCCATCATGTCGAATTTTTTGTTTTAGCCGACTAAATGCGGATGGCGTTATGAATTGAGCTAGAATGTTTGTGTCTAAACTTTTGCTGTCATCTTCATTTTAAATACACACTTTGAAAACGAAGATAGCAAGACCAAATAAACCGGTTTGTCTCTCTCGAATCTTTCCGCCGAACGAATTTCATTCCCTTGTGTATGCATTTTTTTTTTTCATTGTAAGAAAGAGCATAGGCGTAGGCAGCGCAGGTAGCATGTTCATGTACGTATGCTTTGCAAGTAGCAGAGGTTGATGATGGAAACCAAGTTATTATTTGTATGGATAATGGATTTCGCATTATGGATTCTCTGGATGGAAGGGGCGATTCGTTTGAAACGAAAAATTTAATAAAATTTGATTTGGGTATTTTTCTTTCAAATGAGAAATTATGAATTTATCGCATTTTAGATTCTCGCTATTTTGGCTATATCTTGTTGAAAAATGTACCGATTTATATCATTCTTTTTGTAATTGATTTAGAAATATTCAGTCTAATTTATCAAGCAATGACATAATTTATTTTGTGTCCTTATTGTGCCATGCTGCACCACCACTTATTGGTCAATAGGTACCTACACGATGAATATTTATATGGATAATACGAATTTTCGTTGTTTAAAGTCCCTGCACCTTTGCAATAAAGCATTGAGGAAGGTCACTTGTTTGTGTTTTTTGCTTCTAATGAAGGTTGCTTGATTGGTTCTCTTTCGCATTACCCATGTTGTAACATTAGATATACGTGTTTTTAATCACCGAGCTTTAATCAGACGGCATACTCCTCGTTTCATTCTATTATTAGTTGTCATGCCCTGTGGTAAATGGTTCTGCTGAAATTTGCAATATATTTTTTTTTTAGCTTCTGGTTCGCCAAGGCGAAGAAAAAGGTACTGCGACCTATGAGGTCGTTTGTACCGTCTGGGCCAGAAATATGTTAAGCTAGTAGTATTTCTTCTTTCCGTATAAAGCGGATAATGCTACCAGCAGACCACTTCTTTATATCTTCGGAACTCAGTTGTTCTCTGAGGCCAGACATTCACCTAGAATGTGTTCAGCTGTTTCGTCTTCCTCAAGACATAGCCGGCATTCTGCAGAGTCAACTATTTTCATTATGTTTAGGTGATATCGCAACCCGTCGTCGGCCTTTTCGTTGCCTTCAAAACCTTCGTGGCCCGGAATCCACCACAGTTTGGTCTTGTTCCTTTACTTTACCTACTGAACATGTAAGAAGTAAAGAAATTATGAGTTTATGGTTTTTTAGACTCTTGCTATTTTGGGTATATCTCGTCCAAAAATTCAAAGATTTCTATCATTTCTTTTGTAATTGATTCAGAAATATTCGATTTGTTTTTTATCACATATTTATAAGCGAACACGTTGTTGGATACGTATATCAGTTAGAGGCAGCTCACCTGTCGATTTACATTTTTTTTTTTATTATTTGAATGAATGTCAAACAAACTACCTACCTATTTAGACATGCAAAAATATATGTTTTCATTGCTTTCTTAAAAGAAAAAAAAACAAATACTGAGAATATTATGTATGTAGTTTAAAGATAAAGAAATGTTCATTTAACCAATTTGGATATTCGAGGCATAGGTACCAATCACAGCATTGAATATTTTATTTAAATCACCTACTTCAAAAGATAAATTTAAACTATACTTCATTTCTTTAGTACCTACTGGGACATCCTGAAACCGAAATTTGCATTAAGTATATCGGCCGCTAGTGGTCGTTATGACGGTATCAAAAGAAGTAGGTATCAAAAAGAATACCTAAATCAATGATATTTAGCTGCCCAAACTGAGGCACCAGGTGCTTGTGCAAAACCAAATGAAAAAATTCTGTTTATATTCGGAGATTCGATTGTGTAACATAATGCAAACGAAATATGAACCTAATATGATTTTGAATACCGATTATGAATGAATGCCCTTTTTATTTGATGAACCAATAAATAAACCAATTTGAGTTGTTCATGAATAACCTACGGCAGCTATTATTACAAGCAGGGCACGCGCTCATACACACACTCTAACTTGTCTTATCTTATCTCTGCCTCAATTAATTTTTTTCACATGCAAATATGATATGCCTCACTGCTGAAATGCGAATCTCCTTCGCCGATCTTAACTTATACACACCAATTGTATAAAATACAACAAAATAAGTTCCAGGTGACGGTTTTGTTCTAATTGCAATATGCCATAACCTACCCCAAAAACTTTGATCAGAGCAAACAAATAATATACCATCAATCTACCCAACTACAATTATCCCACCTCTCTTCATCCACCATCGCCCCTACCATTAAATATGAATATCTGCTTTTCACTTGCAAATACTCGTATGAATTATAAAAAAAAAACATTTGAGAATCTTCACTGCTGAAATGCGACTCTCCTTCAACGATCATACACACACATACCAATTGTGTTAAAATCCAGAAAACATAACATACCCCTTCCATCAAAGCAAACAAAAAATATACCATAAATCTATACGAAACCTGCTTTGCCAACCACCACCACTACCTGCATCATCCTCCTACTCATATTCCCAGCACGAGAATGGTGTAGAACTAGACTATCATGATTTGTTGCGGGCGAATGCGCACTGATGGCGTATCGTCGTTTACGCACGGTTGCACTACTATAAGGTTTATATACAATGGTAATACTGAGTGTATGCAAATGTTAATCTGAGTTCTTATAATAATGTTTACAATGGTTAGTTATAGGGCTTATAAGTTAGAGAAGTGGTTTACATTAATCCTTAGATACGTACTAGACAAGGGTTATAAAAAAATGGAATTTTACATAATAATAAATTTTACAATGATTAATGATTGTGCTTATATATTAAAGAAGTGGTTTACATTAATGCTTACGTACTAGGTAAATAAGGACATAATGTATAAAAATGGAATTGTACATAATAATAATTTTTAGAATGATTAATAATTGTGCTTATATGTAAAAAAGTTGTGTACATTAATGTTTATGAACTAGGCAAGTAAGGTTATAATGTTTGAAAATGGAAATGTACATAATAATAATTTTTACAATGATTAATAATTGTGCTTATATGTTAAAGAAGTTGGTTATATTAATGCTTACGTACTAGGTAAATGAGGTTATAAAAAAAACGGAATTTTACATAATAATAATGTTTACAAAAAGGAAAAAAAAATAATTTTAACTAGGCATGTCCGCTTGTGGGGAGCATATGATAGTCAGTTAGTAATAATTTTCTTTTGCATGGGTCTGATACTTCAATTGTATTTGCAATTAGGTGCACCTCTAATTTGCTGTGTTTAGATAATTCTTGCAAATTTTTCTTTAATATATTTATTATTATTTTATGGCGGCCGCCTGAGAGTTTTGCCAACTCTTCTTTGGTTATAAACCTCTTTAATAGCTAAAAGTCCGCATATCTCGTGCACGTCCCTCAACAACATTTGGTGAAATGATGCTGATCGGGCTGTAGTGCTGGTTTTGGATCCTCTGTTGCTCATCGGTTCGCAAGATTTCTGCACGTCCCTCGACAACATTTGGTCAAATGATGCCGATCGGGCGGTAGTGCTTATTTTGGACCGGTTTAAGATCAAACAATTCCTTGCTGGAACGTATTCTAGCACAAGATTTGGACCTAATAATTTTTCAGTACCCCTACAGTTTTCAAAATCTTCTCCTTTGATACTATTCACTATCTTTAACTCGACGATTTTCAGTCCACCATCTGGTGGTTTTAATAACTCCGTTATTTTACTCTTATTGGTTTCTTCTTTGCTTATAAATGTTGTCCACCATCTGGTGGTTTTAATAACTCCGTTATTTTACTCTTATTGGTTTCTTCTTTGCTTATAAATTTTGTATTTTGATCAGTATTTTGTTTCCGACTTTGAGCTCTTGTGGTTGTGCATATGTATAGTTCCTTGATATCTCCGGAAGTCATTTTTATTCGGCTCAGAGCATATTGTCTTTTCCTGGGGAATATTCCAAATAGAAATTATATTCTTCTAGTAGTAGCCTGAATTTAGTCAATCTACTTGAGGGTTCTTTTAGTGAGAACAAGTACACGAGAGGTCTGTGGTCGGTTCGAATTTTGATTGCAGGGTCTGAGGAAGAGACTCTTCTCGGGTCGGGAGCCTATTAAGTAAAGTATTTTTATTCATTAAATATTATTCTAGTACCCGATTTTTGCACGTAATCGATACTTTTGAGATATTTTTTTCCATTACGTACTCAGTATTGTCAACATCCAGACATTTTGAAATCGATATTTGCTGTATTTTGTGACATATTCTTTTATTCTGCTCTTGTATTCGAATGAGTAAAGTTCGGGGACCGTCAATTTTATGCTGCTGACGAAATGTATTGAATTGAATAAGTTTTTAATTGAATTGGTCAGCACTTAATATTTGCTTAGAACGGGTGGAGCAATGTAATGCTTCCTTACACGACCTCATGGCGTTCCAGAAGCTTAGAAGTAATATTTAGAAAGAGGCAAAAGTTTATGTCATATGGGTCCCGTACTTATAAAAACTTTCGTGCGAAACTACATAAACGCTTTCAAGTATTGATAAAATGGTAAAAAGATGAACGAAAGAAAAATGTACTTTCGTTCATTTTTATTCACACAGAATTTCAGCTTGACAGAAAATGAAAATTGTCAAATGATGAAAACCTATGAGTTTGCCAGGAAAAAAAAACAGCGATTGCCTCTTTTCAAGCCAAACTTTTCCGTTTTTCATCTTTTTTTTGCAAAAGCGTTCGCGTACTTTTCCTTGAAATGAGAGGATTCTCCCACGATTTTCGACAGTATTCATTTTTTTCATTTTTCTACACATAAAGTGTATTCCAATTTTAGGAAATGGAGCAAATGTCATTGTGCAAAAAAAAAAAAACAGAAGGACGGGCTACAGTCCGCTTGGGCGAACTGTTGGATACCCTATTCTTATTCCTATCCCTCATAAGTGGGTGTGACAAACGTCTAAGTATGGTTGAATTGTTAAGAACGCTCTACAAATTTTGTTATATAACATTTACAGGATTTTATCAAAAAAAAAACCCTCCCTAGCTCAAACTTTGATTTTTCAATAAAATTATTTTATTTTATTGTGGGCGTGTCAGCAGACGGATTTAAAAAAAAATAACACATGAGCATAAAGAGTATATATTATTAATTTCAGCTCCCTAGCTCAAACTTAGGATTTTCAAAAAAGTTTTTTTTTCCAATTGTGGGCGCGTCAGTAGGCGCATTTTGAAAATATTTACACATGAGCATAAAGGGCCCCCTAGAGAGTATATATTATAACCTTCACCTCCCTAGCTCAAATTTTGGTTTTTCAATAAAATTGATTTATTTCATTGTGGGCGTGTCAGTGGGCGGATTCTGAAAATTGTATCTCCCAAGCAGTTTTAGGAGTCATAGATCATATAGAAAAAATTTCAGCTTTCTAGCTCAAAATTCGATTTTTTCGAAAAATTTGTTTTTTTGAGTTTGTGGGCGGGCGAATTTCAAAAATTAGTAAACTTGATTATTTCGGGACCCTAGAGAGTATATGGTTAAAATTTCAGCTATCTAGGCCCAGTTTAAAGGCCTAATTTTTGGCGACAGACGGACGGACGGACGGACACGGCTAGATCGATATTAGTACCGATGCTGATCACGAATATAGTAACTACGGGCAATATTAAGGTATGTTACAAACTATGCGTGAAAATGAATATACCCTTAGAATAAGATATAAAAAACCACCTGAAGAACAGGGAATTATGGTTACTTCTAATTTGACCAATTTTGTCATTTGACCGTTGTCATTTTTTGAGCTTAATGTCAATTTTAGACCTTCAGATAAACTTATCGTAAAAACAGAGTCTAAATTTTTGTCATTTCTAACAAACTTGCAGCTACGAGTACTTCACATTATGACATTACTTTGCCCACCTTGTATAATCAATGATCAAGCGAGTGTGTATGGTGTGGGGACATAATGAGCCTTATTGCGAAGATCAATCGACAATTGATAATTGACTATTTTCAATGTGTGCTATTGTGAACGAACGATTCATTTGGTATTTTTGTCAATCGCATTTTTTTAATTGACTGCGATTGACAAAATCCTTTAGAATCGCTCGTTCACAATAGCACACATTGAAAATAGTCAATTATCAACTGTCGATTGATCGTCGTAATAAGGCTGAATATGTGACATAATGTCCATGGATATTTGAATATTCGGCGCACCGTCCGAGAGCGTGGCCGAATATTCGGTATTCGGTTAAATCACTATGCGTGGCATTTCGCATATCCAGTTGATTTCCACATTCCTTAAGACTTGTGCTTAAAATATAATCGAAAAGTTGCAGTATGATGACCGTTAATATCGCATCCAACTATGTGACCAGTTTCTTGTCTATCTGCTGCCCTTTCTCTCTACCCCTTTTTCAAGTATTTCCAGGGAGTGGCGTCAAGTGATCAAGGGATCAAGGGCAAGAAAGGGCTTTTCTCCCCATTATTTATTTTTAGCTGCTCTCAGTTTTGCAGCGGGGTATTTAGTATTGTTTTCATTCAATTCAAAACCTACTTTTACAGTGGGTATTGGGAGATATCTTTTTTCCGCGAACCAAGTTGATGATAACCCAAGGCTTCTCTGCTTTTTCCAAAACGTTCGAAGCGTTGGAGGTTAATCTGGACTTACTGCAACATTTTTGCTACAGTCAGAACAGCATAGTATTATTCTATTTTTGGGGGATGAAATCTGTGGCCACAAGCAAAAACCGCTTAAGTCCAAAAATTCCATTTTCGAGAAAGGCACTTTGGAACTTCTTTTTAAGTCTGGAAAAAACTGACGAGTTTAAGAAACAAAAACCCTACAGATTCTAATAGAGGGCTTGTGAAGTGTAATAAAAGTGTAAGCTCCTAATCAGTTTTTCAAATTCTGCACAGTTTTTAGTTTAATTAAAAGAAAACTTGCTCAAGTCAAACACAAAAAAAAAAAAAAAAATCTCACCTGCATTTCCAAGGTAGGAAATATTTTAAGTCTAAAAATTTGCAAAATTCAACTTTCGCTAAAAGTAAACGGGATCCCTCTATGAACGGCAACAAAAGAACAATAACTGACACTTCATCAGAGCCTAATTACACTAACAAGAAGCATAGCTCATATCCACAACACAAGATGGCAGTCGGAGATATGTCTATAGCCGAATTTAAAAATCTCCTCAGTGACTCGATCGCAGACCAAATAAAAGATTTGGCAACTAAACACGATTTTGCATCTTTAACTATCGAGTTGGATGCTTTACGTACGGCCAACTCACAACTGTGCCAAAACCTAAATGCCATGACGGAGCGGTGTGAGCTCCTAGAGTATCAAATTGAAATTATCTCGCGGAAAACAAACGAAAACTGTATGGTGGTACACCTTCATCTAGGCAGAGAAACCGACGGAGTTGAAGTAGCCAAACAAACTTGCCGTGGGCTTCTCAAGTTACAAGAAGGTGAAGATATTCACTTTAAAAACGCACGGATAATAAAAAACACTCACGCACAGAGGAGCACTGTCTTTTTAGAATTGCACTCGCCAGATGAGGTGGAAAAAATAATGTCTGTCGCTTATCAACTCAAAGGTACTGCCATTAGTATTTCCTGAGAGCAGACACTATTGTACCGGCAAAAAAAGGAGACACTATTCGAAATCAAAAACAAACTCTCTGAAATTAATCCCGAAGCAAACATCACAATTAAAGGCGACAAAATGCAAATAAACAACATAATTTTTGTATACAAGTTCGCGCGTGGTCTGGTCGGTAACTCTCCGGCGGATCTGCATTCTGTCAACAACTTGTTTGGTGACATTTCACGTGATTATTTTGACTGCAGCGAGGGAGTGAAGTTAGCTGCGGCTGATAAGCAAGCACCATCGGTCTCTCAACTGACATCACTTGCCCACGAATCTTCGCATATTCTTAAGTCGATAACGCAATAGGAAAATAATGCCGTCTGCCAAAATATTATTATTAACACTATTAATTTATCAATACTCTCCTATAATATTTCTGGCCTAAAAAATAAACTTTTGCAACCAGACTTTTTTAAATATGTCTTAAAGTTTGATATAATAATACTTATCGAGACTTTTTTAGAAGAAAAAATGAAAGATGATTTCCGTAAATATTTTAAAGATTTTAACTTAAAATTTGTTCCAGCAATTAGGTCAAATGTACATGGAAGAGCGAGCGGGGGTATTTGTATTTGTATTTTATTTATAATTCATGTTAACACATAGATACAATGCAATCTTTTAAGTGTGTTACAGTATTGACAAGGTTGGTACATTAAGATATAAGTATATTTTACAATTTCAAATTGTTCTAAATGGCAAAAATGTATTTATATTGATTGGATATTTTACTTAAAAAGAGAGAAAAAAAAAATAAAAATAAATAAATAAATAAAAATAAAAATAATAAGCTAAAATTCCCTAAAACCCTATAGCAGTTAAATAATTAAAATTAAATTCAAAAGTTAAATTCAAAAGTGTTGTTTGATTTGTCTTTGAAAGTCGCTCATGCCTGAAGATCTTCTGATATGAACCGGAAGCGAATTCCAAAGTCTTACGGCGTATACAAAAAATTGTTTTTGTGTCACATTATAGTTATATGCTGGCGGGACAAAACTTCTACTTCTGACCGAAGAAGATGCAAATTGTAACCTTTGTGGAGTGAAATTTAAATACAACTATTTCGTTGATGTCAAACGTATGAGAGATAGGCTTGTTGTTGAAATTTTAAACAGACAATTTAAATTAAATATTGTACCTGCCTACCTCAATTGCAATAACTGGCAAAACGATTTCGGCAATTTACGTGGCTTTCTTAACGATTCTTCCTTGGAAAATATTATGATAATCGGTGATTTTAATGGTCGAATTGGTAATTTTCAAAACTCTCCTGCTTATAGTTTATTTACTTCATTCAGCACAAATAGAAATTCGAAAGATCAAACCTTCAATAGGGAAGGTAGGCTTCTGACGGAATTATTTATGGATTTCGGGTTGTATGTGCTGAATGGGGTAGCAAATGGTGATGTGTGCGGCGAACTGACGTTTATTAGCGGCCAAGGTCAATCGCTCATAGACCTTTGTGCGATCTCGGGAGATTGGTTGAACGTGGTTGATGATCTGCAGGTGCCCATAGCCAGTTTCTCAGCGCACTTACCACTAGATGTAAAATTCCATCTCGTTGAGAATACCCGTCAGAGAATCCCAGTTAGTCTCCCCAAACTTAAGTGGGTCGAAAGTAGAGTTTATCGGTACAAAAATCTTTTGAATCACCATTGTAATGCTCTCCCACTGCAACCTGAGAGCGACATTGATATGATTGGTGACAATATTACAAGGGTAATCCACGCTTCGGCTCCTCCTGTGAACAACGCCTCTTCGTTCACTCCTAAAAGCAAATGGTTCGATAGAGAATGTAGCAACTTACGAAAACCCTCTTTTAAGTTCTTAAAACTTTTTAGAGCTACAAACTCTTTTGCCTTCAAATCGTTGTACCTGCGCGCCAATAAGGAATTTAAACAGTTATGCTATCAGAAAAAAGCTAGTTACCTCAAAAGTCTTGCAACTAGGTTACAACAGTCCAAAAACTCAAAAGAATTCTGGAATAATGTTCAGGAATTGGGAGGGCGCATTCGAACTGTGAAGCTTTCTGTCGAAGCTGATACGTTAGCTGCTCATTTTAAAACACTGCTATCAGCGGAGGAGGGTCGTCACAGTTTTAGCTTTGCATTACCAAACACAATGGTATCTTAACTTGACTGCCCGATTTCCTTAGGAGAACTTAAAGCTTCCTTGCAGGCTATGAAAAACAACAAAGCTCCGGGGTGCGATGGTATTCCAATTGAATTTTTTAAAAACGGAACAGACCAACTCGAGACTTATATTGTGGATTTTTTCAATTTAACATACAACAGCGCTTGTGTACCAACGTGCTTTACCAAAGCGCTTATTTTTCCTATTTTCAAAAAAGGTGATGTGAGTCGACCAGAAAACTACAGAGGCATCTCTATTCTCAATTCTCTAAGAAAGATTTTTGCTTCGATCTTATACACAAGACTTTCCAGGTGGAAAAGGGATAATAATCGCCTCAGCATGTATCAAGCTTGTTTTCGGGCTGGTTTTTCCACCGTTGATCATATTTTCGCGCTGACTAGCATCGCTAGAAAATATATTGAAAATAATAAGAAACTTTTTGTGTGCAGCGTTCGATACAGTTAACAGGCAAGCTTTAATTTATAAACTGGCATCCCTTGGAGTGTCAAGAAAGTTCTTAATGTTGTATGCCAAATTTCTTTCGTCATCTTGCGCAGCTGTGTGGGATGGGTCGAACCTGTCCGAATGGTTTGAGACATCTGCAGGCGTCCCTTAGAGCTGCATATTAAGCCCAATTTTATTCGCGTTGTACATTGATGCAATATCTGATATTCTTCCGGGTGGCGTTAATTTTGCGGGCAGTCACATAAAAGTACTTCTGTACGCTGATAACCTAGTGTTACTGGCGGAAAATCCTTCTTCTTTGCAACTGCAAATTAATAGATTGCAAACCTAATGTAAAACTTGGGATATCCATATCAACGTCGCAAAAACCAAGGTCATGGTATTTGAGAACCGGCAGAGAAGACGTCTTGGGGTAGGAACTTGGCGCCTTAACAACGAACAAATTGAGGTAGTTCGTGACTTCAAGTACCTGGGGGTTTTGTTGTCGTATAATCTAAACTTTAACAAGCATGCCAGAGAAAAAGTATTGAAGCCAAACTGGCACTCAACATGATGTGGCCGAAGTTCTTCGTCAATCAAAACATTGACCTTTCTTCGAAGTATCAAGTGTTTAACGCCACAGTTAATACTTGTATGTGCTATGGTGTGCAGGCCTTTGGTGTGAGCCCCCTCGAAGAATTTGAGGCAGTCCAAAGATTCTTTTTCAAGCGTCTATTCCGGCTACCAAATGCGACTCCGACCTACGCTATTCATGTGGAGTCAGGTTTGCCTCCCATCTACGTGCGAAACTTGAAAGCTCATTCTGATTATTTAACCAGAGTGGTAATGACAAGCGGGAATAATCTTTCCAAGATTATCTTAATAAGATTGCTACAAACCAATGCTTCTCCATTTAAGGATTGGAACCAGCTAGCGATATCTCTCGAACTGAATGTCTCCTTTACTTTTATTAATGTTAACGACTGGCAGAGGCTTTTTGCAATGATCATTGCTAAAGTGGATGAGAAATTATACGATCAGCACCTAATTAGAGCATCTTCCTCAGCTTCAAGGTTAATCTATATGAACCTAAACCATCATTTGCTATCTCACGAAATTTATTTCAATATAAATTTTTAATCGAAAGTTATAAGCACCATTTTTAGAGCGAGAGCAGAATTAATAAATTTGAATTCCATGCCACACAGAACAGATCTTGAGGAAACGTGTAATCTATGCAACATGAGAGTGCCTGAAAATATTCACCACTTCATTGCGGAATGACCTATTTTACAAGAGATTCGTCAACTATACTTCCGAGTAAGCAATCCGTCCGTAAATGGTCTGTACGATATACTAAACGGAGCTAGTGGGTGGCTTGTTTTGTACAAATACTGCAATCATGCTCTGTTATATCGTAATAGCTTTTAAAAGTTCAAGCTACAATCCACTTTTGCCGTTCTTCTTAATAATCCTAAATTTTTCTTTTATGTTTCAAATCATTTAAAATTTGCTAATTTTTTATTTTTTTTTTGTGTTCTAAATCACTTCAAAATTATAAATCTTTATGTTGCAAATCATCAAAATTATTTTAGACCCCCTCGCTGATTCATTCCTTTAATCTAGTTTTATACTTAGATACTGATGTACAAATTGCATTTATTTTTTGTTTTATTTTATATAAATATATTTATTTTTATTTTTTTCATCTTTTCTGTCGACTAATTGTTAAAGCCATAACGAATTAATCTTCTATGCTTAAACCCAAAATCTTGCGTTGTAAATAAGTATTTCTTTCTTTTTCAATTTTCCTTTTCAATTTAACTTCTATGTAATAATTTCTTTAATATCTATGAAATGTCATTTCCGGCAGACGGCTATTTCTGCCATGCTCGATTGCTCGTGTTCTCAAACACAAACTATTGTACATATATTTCATGAAATAAAGAATCTAATCTAATTTAATCTAGAAGGCTTTTACCGAATTTGTCTAAACTACTTTTCCTTTCCTTAATTTGTTTATTTTTAATTTTATTGCAAAAAACGTCATTTAAGTTGTTTTTGCAAAATTAATTATACAAATTAAAGAGTCCTGCTCCGCGGATAACAAAAAATTAAATTTCCGTCGACCACTGCCCGATCAAAACACAAGTTACTTTTATTCCTAAATGATTTATTCGCGATATAGATTAATACAATGGTATAATTTACAACCGTTCCGTATGGTGTCTCTCTTAGAACTAACTTATTCTAAAATGTATTCCCACGACGCGGGCTACCTGTAGACGACATTTATCCTTAGTCAGCAAATGCAACGGATGCGCGTGCATTTGAGTCAGCTCAAATGCACGAGCCAGACGTTGACCGGTGGGAAAGCTGCAACCAAGGCAATACCATGGATCATATCCGGCATAATGCTAACGTGTTTATTCACGTCTCATGTATCCGGCATATGCTCTGCATGTATGTAGGTATGTATGACACGCCCACGCTGGATGGTGTTAACTCCTCCCCGTTCGAAAGTCTACGTCCCGTAGACCTGTTCAAAAAAGAGAGGGTGGTTGCTAAGCGGATATCTGGTGATGGCCGGGTGTACTATCAGCCGGCCTTCCCTGCAGATGCAGGTTGAAGGATGGAATGTTGAGCTTACCCTTTGTCTTGCGCCATATGTTCCAGGCAAGGAGAATGATCATCAGGAAAAGTCCTACGTCGGTTATGGTTGAAATGTTAAACTTTGTATATAGGTCTCCGAGATGGTGTATGTTTTCCATGCTAAGGGAGTGGACGTACTCAACGTCAATTAGGTGTCCTTTGGATGAAACGTTCGCCATAACCGGCGGAAGTGCCTGGAGGTGCGTGGAAACAAAGCTGGAGAATGTTCTGGTCCTTAACTGGATCGTCTCGTTGATAAGCCGGATGACGTATGTACCCTCTAAAATCCTTGATTCGTTACCGCACGTAAGTTGTCCCTTAAAGTTGCTCAAAAAAACGGTATCCTCTCTGATAAGGTCCACGGTTTCATTATTGTTTGAACGGTAAGTACATGCTGCAGGTCCTCCCCTCAGCAATCGAGTAACACAGCAGTCTTCCGCTAGCTTCTCTAGTACCGATTCCTTGCAAACCGATGTATTTCCTATAGAAAGGCATTCGCCGACTATACCATAAGCCTCGCGGTGATTGATCAGAACCTTATTGAGTCGTAAGTCGATCTGCTTTCCATCACGTATTGATGACCTCGTAAGCAGCACGTTGAAGTCCTCGTTTTTTACCTTTGGCATCGATAGGATGTACAAAAGGGCCGAACCATTCGTATATATGGAGGGTGTCCCATGTTCGATAGCTTCTACCTCGTTCCCATATGAAAGTGTCTCGAATTCGTTGATGATCTCGGCTACCTCCCCTTCGTCTAACAGGTTGGTGTTGATTATACCTTTTGCCATCTGACATGCCCGTATTATTTCGTTGACTCTTTCTTTAAAGATCAGGACTTCATTTAATCTTCCCGCGAGAGTGTCCTTTATTCCACTGTTGGCTCTTTCGATGACCCAGTTGACTTTTTGTGTGACTTCCTCCATACCTTTGAGCACTGCGTCATTTATTTTGTACCGATGGTTATTGTTCTCGATGATTTCTTGTTCGCTTTGGAGAACCTTACTCCAATCGTCTGCGTCGGGACTACCAGCTATCCATTTCCAAGCTGCGCCAATCCAGTCAATTGATCTACGCCTCCTTGATGGTGAGCTCGATTTAAGCAAGCTTATGCGCTCACTAGTTTGTTGCAAATAATACCCGATTAGGGATTGTCTTCCTTTGTCCTTAATGTTGCTGGCCGTTACATTTGCTAACACACTTAATTGCTCCTCGATTTGACTTAGGTTGATGATGTGAACCAATTTGAAGCTGCCGTCGACGATGAAACCTCTTCCATCCTTGATGGTAACGATTGGCCCCTCGTAGTTGTAGATCTGGAAACTTTGCACCGAAATAATGCAAACAAATCTGCAAAATGTTCTCTTGGTTGTTGGTTAGGGTTACTAAAAAATTATTCATATGATAAAAAAAAACTTATAATTCTAACAATTACTTTGCTTCTTCCATAATAGTAACAGAAAGCTTTAGCTTAAGTATCTTATAATATAATGTACATTCAAATTAGAATATTTATTCTAATTAATTAGTTTTTTTGTCTATAAATTAGCTAGGGTGTGCCTCTTCCCCCTTTTTTGAAGTGCTCATATACATATGCATGTGTGTATGTGTACTGATATCAGTTTAGCTTATGATTTTCATGCCAATTGTAATTTTGTGAGTGCTATGTGCTTTAGTTGTGCATGCAATTACTTGTGCTTTACCGTGGAACATTCTTAATGTGGGCTTTATGGACCTTTCGTCCCGTAGACGTAGTCACCGTTACCCTATTGTTTCTTTCGACGATTTCCTTGCGGAAGAAGGGCTTGTTCTTGCCTTGGATTCGTTTGAAAGCGGTAAAAATCACATCACCTTTTTTATATTTTTTTGGTGATGAACGCTTGGCATTTCGCCGTTCGTTATCAGCCTTCTGTTTTTTTTTCAATAATACCCCTCAGATCACTGTTGACCTTAACCCGGAAGTTCCTCAGTTGTTGGTAGTTTATCCTGGATGCTCTGTTAAAGAATATATCCGAGGGCTTCCTCTGCGTGGACTGAGTTATTATACCTGTCTACGGCTATACCTTAAAGTTCTTTAACCCGAAGGCCCTTTAATTCGGATTTAAGGCATCGATAAATCTCTAAAATGGTGGAATGTACCCTTTCCACTTGTCCATTCACTTCACTACGGTGAACAGGCGTCAAATATAATTTGATATTCAACATTTTAATGAAATTTTGAATTATGGGGCTCAGGAAACTGCGTTCGTTGTCAGTAACCAAAACCCTAGGAACTGTAAAATAGTGTAGTATTTTTATAATCTTTTCCCTCAGATGGAGTGGAGATTTATTTTTTATGTGGAAAAGCTTAGTAAATTTAGAAAACTTATCGATACAGCTTATGAATTTTTCGCCCTGAACCTCAACGATGTCCATGTGAAGTATCTCACATGGATATGAGGGTACTGGCATTGGCTGTAGCTCGGGCCTTACGGGATGCCTATCATACTTGTTAGCCAAGTAAACTTCACAAGACCTGGTATACTGGGTAATAAAATGATTCATCATAGGAAAATAGAATTTTTCCATAAACTGTTCTCTATTTTTCCTGGCATTCCGATGAGCCCTCCTATGCTCCTCGTCAATGAGTGCCCATATCCGATCCTCATTTGTTACGTCCTCAACGATTCGCTGCGTAATTCGGATTTTGTAGCTAACAAAGTTATCTAAATATACGCTTTGGAGCAGTCCGATGTGCGACTCTGGAATCTTTACTCCATTAAGGACATTGGTCCTCAACTTTTTCTTAAGGATGGCTACGAGCGTATTCCTATCTAGGTTTTCTGAAGCGACGTAATGGCGCGCATATCCTGGATGGGGTTCCTCGAAAATTTCCAGTCCCTTTCCAACCTTGATTATGATTTGGTTCCTAAAAACATTAAGTGGGGCCTCTATATGAGGAATAAAATCAGTACCATCTTGTTCCGCGCTGTGTACTGTCTCAGCAGTGTCTGTTGATCCAGATACCTCTGAGGCAGTGTTAGTTGAGGAACCATGGTCACTAGCTGTGTCTGTTACGGAACCATCAATTGCCCTATTTGAACTTGGTGCTGGTTCAGCTCTAGCTGAATCAGACAAGTGGTTGACCTGGCTTTTCAATCTTGACAGGGCATCTGCTACCAGGTTTGACTTACCTGGTTTGTAGATGAGTTCACAGTTATATTCCTCGATGCGGGCTTTCCATCGCTTAAGTTTCGCGTTGTAGTTTCTGTTGCCTAACGCGAATGTTAACGGCTGGTGATCCGTATATATACGGATTTTCTTGGCGCCGTACACATATGATCGAAGGTTGTCTAATGCCCATACTATGGCCAACATCTCCTTCTCGTTGGTCGCATAGTTCTCCTCGGTCTTGTTGAGGGTTCGGGAAATATAGGAGATTGGCCTGTCTTTCCCAAACTCACCCTGTGACAGGACTGCTCCTAATGCAAGGTTGGATGCATCCGTGGTGAGATTACAGGGAAGTGAAAAGTCGGGAAAGGCCAATATCTCGGACGATACTAAAAGCTCTTTTAGGTCGTTAAATGCCTTGAGAGATTCCTCATCAAGTACCACTGGAACTCGACTCGATTGGTTTGCCCTAATTTGCGCATTTTCACCTCTAGTGATATTAGTTAGGGCCTTCGCGACCTTCGCGTAATCGCGAATGCATTTCCTATAATAGGATGTGAGCCCCAGGAAGGACTTAAGATCTTTTAAGTTTTCAGGTGGCAGGAGACTTTGAATCGCAGAGACCTTCTTTGCATCTGGTTTGATACCTTCGGCCGTGATAACATACCCCAAAAAGTCAACATCTGGTTGAGCAAATTGCGTTTTCTCGAGCTTAACCCTCGCGCTAAGCAGCTTACCAAGAACGGTATCCACGGTTCCGAAGGTGATTTTCTTGACTGTCTCCAAATACGATAATATCGTCTATGTAAACATAGCAGATCTTACCTATATAAGGTTTTAAGACGTCGTCAACCATTCTTTGGAATATGGCTGGTCCGTTCTTCAGACCAAAGGGTAACCTCAAAAACTCAAACCTCCCATTCATGGTTGAGAATGCGGTTTTGGGTATATCTGAAGCCTTCATCGGAATCTGGTGGAATCCAGAAGTAAGGTCAATGGTCGTAAAGACTTTGGCTTTGCCTAGGCTGGCTAGCGTCGAATTTATATCGGGTATCGGGTATGCATCTGATACAGTTACATGATTCAGCCGCTTTAAGTCTATGACCATTCGATATTGTTTTTCGCCCGATGGCTTAGGTTTTTTATCGACTATCCATATGGGGGAGCTGAAAGGACTTTTGGACGGGCGAATGATACCCTCTTCCAGCAACTTACTTATTTCCTTTTCAACTACTTCCCTCATGTTGGCAGGATAGGGGTAGCTTTTGGAGTAGACCGGTTCCACGGTGGTTGTTCTAATTTCCGCTTTGACAGTGGTGTCCACGATTTGACTATTGTCAATAGGACCAAAGAGGGGTTCATATTTGCGTATGAGACTCTGAATTTCTAACTTGACGTTAGATGGAAGGCGCTCATCCAACACCACATTGACCTGCGTTGATATTGTTTCCTTGAGCGGTATAGTGATCAAGGGTTTAAGTTGCAGTACGTTTGTCCTCCTATCTATGACCGCCTCAAGGTCTTTAAGCGTGTCGTTCCCAATGATCCCATCAAAGGACGTCAACCCAGGAAGCACGTAAAAGGTAAGAAGGGTGTCGTTCCCTGAATTTTTAAAGAAATATCCCTCTACACTTTCTGTAACATGGATTTTACCGGCTGCGCTGTGCACTGGAAAAGATTTGGGGACAGGTTTGGCCCCCTGGGAAATCGACGGACTTATGAAGTTCTTGTTAGCCCCGGTATCAACAAGAAACTTCAGCACTCGCCCGTCGGTGGTTACGTACTCTAAATATGGTAAGCTGGACTGGCGTCCGTCATAAAATTTACCACCTCCATGACGCGCTCCTCACCGCCGTAGCGATTGTCAGGTGCCAGTTCATCTTCGCTGTCAGCCTGGAGGTTGAATAGCCTTTGTTGCTTGTTGGGGTAATTTTCCGACCTGGCCCTTCGCTTAAAAGGGTTATTACCCTTTGGACGATTCATATAATTTACATGGCGCGACTGCACCGATTTGTCGACCTCCATCATTTCACTTGGTTTGGGCATGTTAGGTCTCGGCGGTGTGTCATAGTCGCGGACCGGAGTATACTGCTTTGGTTGTCTGGGGTTCTCGCTCAAACTATGGTGGAACCTTTTCTTTGGTAGAGAAGGTCTTGGATCGGACCTAAACGATTGGTTCACCGGCGCAGTAATAACGTTTTTGGCCGATGGGTCGTGGATGACGTTGCTGCGGTAATTCAGATTTTGAATTTCCAAGCAGGCCGAATAAGCCTCTGGCAGATTTTTCGGCTTCTGGATGATCAGCATCCGGGAAAGGTCACCGTTAAGGCCTCGAATAAACACGTCGAGTGCTCTATTCCGGTAGGTTTCCACAAGAGCATTAACGGTATCTTGCGAAAAACTTTCCGTCTTAATCTTATTTATCATAAGAGAAAGTTGGTGGTTTACCGCAGCGTAAAACTCATCCAATTTGGAATTCTTCTGCGACAGTTGACTGAGCTGATGCTCCAACGTTCGCATGTCCCTCTTATCGGCATAGTGAAGGGATAAGCATTGTTTGATGGCACCCCAATCATCATCAAAAATGTTGTACGAGATGAGGGCGGCATCTGCACTGCCCCGCACCTTCTGTCGTATGTGCTGAAGAATAGCACGATATAGGGGCTTATTCCTGACTATTGAAAATTCTTTAAGGATCCCCTCGACAATATGCACCCAGGATACGTATTGCGTTGGGTTTCCGTCGAAAACTTGTAACTCCTTCACGCAGTCAGGGAGGCGACATATGTCCCTCAATTCATCCTCGTTGGATGGAACACGGAGTTCAAAACCTTGGGGGGCACTGCCGCCGGCAGGTGTCTCAATAAATTGACCTTCCTCCACGCGTTTAACGCGTACGTCAATTTAATTTAGCTGTTGTAAAATGGCATTGACTGCCCCAGTTAGTTCGGTCAAAGATTTCGTGATAGAATCCATGTCAGGGAACATTTATATATGAAGCAAGGGTTTTTTTTTATCTAGTAGGATAAAATGTGGGTACTTATCTTTGGTTCCTTTGGCTTACGGTTGGGCTGAGTCTCTGTATGCTGAGTCTCACAGCCTGTGGGAGTTGCACTCGCTTATATTGCACAACACATTCGATGTATATATTTTTTCGCACACACACTTCTTGTACACAGAATCACAATTTTGAATTTTTGGCGTATGCTCTTTATATCTTTATATTTTAAGCTTAATATTGCACATGCATATGTAGCACACTATTCTTATTACAAATTATTTTTTTATTTTTGCACAGGATTCAGCACTTAATGAGAAATACAAAACTTGTATAATGATTATTCTTCTATTTTCCTTATTTGCACTTTGCTTCACAATTTATTTTAGTTTTTATTGTTTTAATATTATTCTTTCTTTATTTTTCTGTAAGCTCGTTTCGATCTGCGAAAAAATTTTCTTACGTTAAAAAGGGGAGTTGCATCGTTGCGCGATGGACTCGATATTCTCCGCAGATACGGGTTTCTGTTTCGAGACCGGTTTTGGAAGTGCCGTGTGAGTCCTCTTTAGTCGCTGGCGTTTGTGGTTTTCTTTTGAGATTTTAACCAGCAACCTACTAGGGCACGAACAATCTTCACTATCGGAGCTCTTAACCAATCAGATCTCCGCTTGCGGAATTTGAAGAAGTCAGAATGGGTGCTGTCTTGGATATCTTTTAAGGTTCACTGCACCGTTCACTCGATAGAGCGTACTGATCTTCTCGTCCTTTTTTAAGGACTTTTAATCTTGAGGTTTAAGAGGTAGCGAGTTTTTAACCGGTCCCTGCTCGGGCGCCAATTAAAGAGTCCTGCTCCGCGGATAACAAAAAAATAAATTTCGGGCGACCACTGCCCGATCAAAACACAAGTTACTTTTATTCCTAAATGATTTATTCGCGATATAGATTAATACAATGGTATAATTTACAACCGTTCTGTATGGTGTCTCTCTTAGAACTAACTTATTCTAAAATGTATTCCCACGACGAGGGCTACCTGTAGACGACATTTATCCTTAGTCAGCAAATGCAACGGATGCGCGTGCATTTGAGTCAGCTGGATGGTGTTAACTTACACCTTGTTGCTTACCTATGTCATTTAAGCTCTTACTGAAAATTTCCGTTCATGACTTCTTAAATAAGATAAGTTGTTTTTGATTATCATTTTTTTTGTAAACATTTAATGAAATTAAGCGGAATTCACAATAACAAAAACAAAAAAAAAAACACTTATTTAAATAAAAAAAAAATAAATAAAAATGAATAGATAGTTCATTAAAAAGCTTAAAGATAAGAAAAGAACTAAAACTCTTCATTTTCATCTGCATCAATTAAATCAGGATGTATGTCAGCACCCGGCTGCATTTCCGTGTCCAATCTGTTGTCGAATTCATGAAGTGAGTATGGTATTTCACTTAATTTTAGTGAGTTAATACCACGCTTTGCCACATTTAGTACTAAAAAGGCTGATTTTTATCCAGAGTACATTTGTATTCAATCTTTGCAAATTTGTTTTTGTTGTATCTCATACATCTCACTTTATTCCATACAAACTTGTTAGAGTCTTCATCCCGCCTCCTCCACAAAAGTTTTGATTTTGAAACAGAACAAAAATCGAAGAAATTATGGCTGTTCATTTCAATTACACTGAATGGGTTTTTTAAACCCACTGTTCGGACAAAATTATACCAATCATGAGGATGATGAATCCGTACCTCTGTTCGTTTCTTTTTTTTTCTATAAGTGCATGATCTACATCACACTCCATATGAGTGTGACCTGGCTCTAAAAATGTATGATCTATAACCTCAATGCTGGAGTTGGCTTCCAAAAATGTTAAGAACATCGTTTTCACAAATGAATTTTTATTTTGACCGCCACATGAATCACTGTAGAAAATTAAATGTCGTACTTGTTTGTCGGCGCTCACATTTTGCATATGCTTTAGTAAAGATGATGCAATTTCATTACCCCCTCGCTTAGCCATTGCCTCATACCACATAAAGCAATACGGAGTGTTTGAGGAAAAGTCGTGCACGGTAAGATTATACGTCCACAACTGCCGTTTGTAAAATCTTACTGAATCTCGGAGGTATGGTGTCTGCAGGCACTGTTGACGGTCAAATGCAAAAACCTTCACTTCAGGATTTTCTTTGGCCAGTATTTTGTCTTCGATTTTAGAGTCACATGCCAAGTCCGTCATGATATGGTGTTGTTTCAAATCACTTTGAAGGCTTGCAAGTTCCTCGGCTCCATCACGTTTTGTTACTTCAAATTTGCTCAAGCTTACGGAGACAGTTGGATTTTTTTCGCTGAAGAGCTTGTACATAATAGCCAATGTCAGATCCGCATGAAAATATTTAAAAGATGTGTCACGTCTAGAGTAGTGACTTTCATATGCAGGAAGGCCGCTTATATGGGCCTTTACAACTTCAACCATTTCTTCAGAGGTTCTTTCCGCCAGCGGAACAACGATGATCTTTAAAAGGCATATTCGGTTGCTCCAATTTTTTTTACCACTGATTTTAGAAAACTTTCAGTTTCATTGAAGCATTGTTTAAAGCACTTTTGACAGACACGAATCTTTTCTTTCTCGTAATTATTAATGAAGTACTTTATATGATGCTGTCGGTTTCGGGGCCGAATCTCACTTTTTTTCAATGTCTGTGGTTTCTTATCTTCTATTTCTATCAAAGCTCCGATAAAAAAGATGATTTTTTTGAATGTCCCCAGTTCCCAATATGATTTGAAAATTTCCTTCTGTTTTTGAAAATTAATTTTTTCCTTGCAATTTTGCGACAGTTTTTAAGAGGCTCACATTTTCTTGCGTGGTTGAGGCAGTTCCAGTTTTTCGAGTGTAAGATTCTTCTCTGTTTCTTTTTTTTGTAATCACTTTACTTGAATCATATTCCGATTGGTTTTCAACTGTGGTATGTGGGGGAGAATCAATCAAATTTTCCTCTACCTACCTACCCATCTGCAACAGTTCTTCATCAGGAGAATCTGAAGAAATGTCCATATCTGAAAGCTCAAAATTAGGATCACGTACAGAGTCATCTGAACTGAAATCATCTTCTGTATTTAAATTGCCAACTGTTCAAAAAGTATATCCAGATTGTCGTAATCGACTCCATATAATTTAGATGACTTTGTTTCGTTGATTACAACTTACCGTCAGATCCTAATTGACCAAAAAGCGCAATTTATAATTATTTTTTGACCTTTGTATTCATCCATGCATATGAAAAAGATTAGGTGGACCTATAACCCACTAATCTTTTTCATATTCAAAAAGGACAATCTAACAATGTACAATGTACCTACATCCATAAATAAAACTTAATATCTATAAACAGTTTACCTAAATCACTTGCTTTTTCACATTCATCGTGTGTTTTCTGCAGTTTTTCAAATATATTTTCTTTACGTTTACCAAACACGCCTTTTCTAGCAAGATTTAAAATTTGTAAGGCTCGGGAACTCATATTGTTGCACTTTTTTAATAGTTTTCACTTTAAATATTCTCAAAACACTTTTATCACAATTACTTCACTTCACAAAGCACTTATATCAACTGAAATTTCATCCTTGCATTCTAAAAAACGCCTTAACTCAACTTAATTCTGTAGTTCCTAGAATTTTAATTTTTGTAAAACCGCTTACCCCAGACAGTCTCCTTCGAAGTACCCAACGGAAATTCGCAATAACGATGGAGCACAAAACTGACTTTTGTCTTAAATCGACTAAAGCGGTTATTGCTTGTGGCCACAGAAATATCGCTAGGCTTTCAAACAATTCGGCAGTGTGGTCTGTAGTGTTTCCATGTCATCACCTGAACTCTTTCGCGTGGTGCAATCCTTTATGTTCTATCTCTTTAAGCGCTAAGAAGGTATCTTGGCAGAGGTTCTGCGGAGAACTGAAGGATGTTAGCGCGGTTTCGAGATTGCAGAGAGTCCTCTCAGCTGATCCGGGAGCCAGGCTTGACGTCCTTCGGAAGCCTGATGGCACCTCGACCAACTCCAATGAGGAGGCACTTCAACTGCTAATGGACACCCACTTTCCTGGCTGCAAAGCCGTGGATAGTTGCGTGTGGCCAAACAAAAGCAGAACTACCACTGAGCAGTGCCGGATCGCGGCGAGCATTGTTACGAGAGAGAGGGCGAGAGCTATTATCCTGTCCTTTTCTCCTTTCAAAGCTCCTGGACCTGATGGCATTAGCCCATACTCTTGCAAAAGGGTATCGAGATTTTGCTCACACTGCTAACTAGAATCTACAGTGCTAGCGTGGCTCTACGACATATTCCTTTAGCCTGGAGAAGAGCTAGGGCGGTTTTCATTGCCAAACCGGGAAAGGCCGCCTATGATCTTCCCAAAAGCTTCAGAACTATTAGCCTTTCATCATTTCTGCTAAAGGGCCTTGAAAAATTGATTGACGTACGGCTTAAGAGTATTCCAGCTTCGCTGGGTATTCATGATAGCCAACACGCCTATCAAAAAGGCACGTCCACTGAGACGGCATTAACGGATCTGACGGCCAGAGTGCGTAGGGCGCTCGACCGCAAGAACTATGCTCTTGCTGTCTTCATGGATATTGAGGGTGCCTTTGAAAATCCCACATTTTGCAGAATTGAGTCTGCCTTAACACTGAAGGGCGTCGATTCTACAACTGTGGAATGGATCCTGGAAATGCTTAGGAGCAGAGAAGTTACAGCTGCTGTTGGCGGCTGTGTCAGAACTGTGCGCGCTGTCAAAGGCTTTACGCAGGGCGGTGTACTTTCCACTACATTGTGGAACCTGTTGGTCGACTCCTTGTTGAGAAGACTTGATGGGGAAGGTCACCCTGTTATTGGGTACGCTGACGATGTGTGCATTATTGTCAGCGGCAGGAGTTTACCAACTCTTTGCGAGCGGATGGAAACAGCGCTCAATAGTGTTGGGAGTTGGTGCCGCGAGCAAGCTCTGTCAGTCAACCCCGCGAAGACTGAGATGATGCTGTTCACGAGTAGAATAGAAGGGCAATACCTCAAGTGAGGTGGCCTTACTTCCAGGGAACTCAACTAAAGCTATCAAGCAAGGTTAAGTATTTGGGTATTGTTCTAGATCCAAAGCTTAACTTTTCTGAACATTTGGTTGCTAGGATTTCGAAGGCAACTAACATTCTCTGGCAGTGCCGTAGGATGTTCAGCAGAACCTGGGGACTTAGTCCCAGGCTGGTTCACTGGATTTACACGTGCATTGTTAGGCCATACCTTATGTATGGTGGGATTGTATGGTGGGCTAGAGCTCACATCCTCAAACGTCAACTGTCGAAGCTACAGCACCTTGCGTGCTTATGCATTACAGGTGCGATGAGAGGAACTCCCACTGCTGCTATGGAAGTGTTGCTCTGTTTACCTCCCTTGCAGTTCCTTGCTGAAAGTGAGGCCAGAAAATCACTATACCGCATGTGTGTAGTACTTGGACGGCAGGTCAATCTCGGCGATGGGGCCAGAGGTGCTAGGTACAGAGCTCTCTATGACAGCCTACCGGGCCATCGGGGAGGAGCACTTGACACTGTGTGCATGAAGCAAGTCTTTAAGCGCCGTTTTCAGGTCATCCTTCCTGAACGGCAGGAATGGAACAGTGAGGGGTGGAATGGCTTTAGGCCGGGTGATGTCATCGTCTATACTGATGGCTCACTTATTGACGGTATCTCCGGAGCCGGGGTCTACTCTAGAGACTGTCGGATAAATCTATCTGCAGCCTTGGGTAGACAAACAACTGTTTTTCAGGCAGAAATCTTTGCGATTGCCACTGCCGCCAATATCCTGTTAAGGAGAAGGATTAAGGGTAAAACCTTATACATCTGCTCAGATAGCCAAGCCGCTATCAAAGCCTGTTCGGCTGGCTCTCTCAACTCAAAAATAGTTGAGGAAACCATGGTTAGGCTTAACCGTCTGGGAAGATGTAACTCGGTATCACTTTCCAGTGTTCCTGGGCACACAGGTATCGAGGGTAATGAAAGAGCGGATGCTCTGGTCAGGAAGGGCTCTTCAACAGCCTTCATTGGCCCACAACCATCCATAGGATGCTGCTCATCCGTCCACAAACGTGAAATGGATTCGGCTCTACGCCAACAACATTCCGAAAACTGGCATGACCTGGTCTCATGCAGGTATTCGAAGAAGTTAGTGGACGGTCCAAAAATCAGCAGAGCTAAGTTTTTACTTGGACTAAACAGGAAAGACTTGAGATCCTTGATTGGTCTCGTCACCGGTTTCAGTCCTCTTAACGAGCACCTCAAAACCATTCACATTAGGAGCTCGGCCCTATGTGAGTGCTGCATGGAGGCGGATGAAACGGCATCTCACTTCATCTGTGAATGTCCGTCTTTCGCCAGAATCAGGCTCACCACTATTTTTTTTTTTTTTTTTTTTTTTTTATAATAAGCGCGCACTAAAGGGATTGGTTGGGACCCTTATAATGTATTAGCTACACAGCGCGGGCGTTAAGGAAATTAGGGTTAGAAGAAAAGGAGAGATGCCGATTCACATTGGTTTTGAATGTCTGTAGGTTATAATGTGTAGGAAAAATGGAGCGGGGAAGAGCATTCCACATTCGTGTTGTACGGCTGAGGAAAGATTCTTTGAACTTCACTGTACGTCCGAACACAGGCTTGAGGGTGAACTGATGAGCATTCCTTGCATGGCGGGTATTGCCGTTGAAATGTTCAAGGGGAGGAATGCAACTGGCTATTTCGTTTGAGCACTTATGGTGGAAATAACGATAAAATAACGACAGGCAGGAGACATTACGACGATGACTAAGAGAGTCAATCGATCTCGCGATGTCTCGGTCGCCAATGAGTTTTATCGCGCGTTATTGGATCCTGTCAAGTAGCTCCAAATAAGTTATTGGTGCCCCGGACCAGATATGAGCGTTGTACTCGAGTTTCGGGCGAATAAACGCCTTATAAATTGTAGCCAGATCAGAAGGGGTGAAATATTTCTTACAACGCTTAAGGAAGCCTAGACATTTCGCGGCGTTCTTGGCGACATCGAATATGTGGTCATTCCAACGAAGGTTGTCATTAACACACATACCGAGAATGGAAAGTCTTTCGGTTTCAGCGATGTAAGTGCCATTCATAGATAATGGCAGTGTGTGTGGGTTTTGCTTTAATGACAGGAGACAGCATTGAGTTTTGGAAGCATTAAATTCCACTCTATTGGTTTTACCCCACTGACTTATGCTGTTAAGATCGGAATTTAATGAGCTTAACATACGTTGCCGTTCCAGTTCCACACCCGAAGATGAGGGGCGTGACCCAAGAAACGAATATGAGAAGCTGAGGGTACTGTCATCAGCAAAGGAATGGATTGGATTAGAAGTAACAGACAGGAGATCATTTATAAAAATGAGAAAGAGAGTCGGGGACAGAACAGAGCCTTGGGGGACACCAGCATTTATTTGGTGAGTTGCAGACTTGAAACCGTCCAAAACAACTTGAATTGAACGGTCCGAAAGGTAATTTCTAATCCATTGAAGAAGAGTATCATCGATTCCAAATGCACGCATTTTCGACAAGAGAGCTTGATGCCAAACTCTGTCAAATGCCTTTGAAATATCAAGCGCAACGATCTTACTTTCACCACCTTGATGAAGAGATTGGTTCCCCTTTTCGGTTAGATATGTCATCAAATCACCAGTGGACCTGTTGCTACGAAAACCATACTGCCGGTCATTAAGAAGTTTTCGCGATTCAAGATATTTCATTAACTGACGGTTTATCAGCGTTTCCATGACCTTAGAAAGAAGGGACGTAAGTGCAATTGGTCGGTAGGAGGAGGGAGAAGAAGATTCGCCTTTTTTTGGTACAGGCTGGACAAATGCTGTTTTCCATCTTCCCGGAAAGAGTCCTGAAGAATAGGACAGATGGAAAAGCTTACGCAATGGTTTTGCCAGCGAAGAAGAACACCTCTTCAGAACGATAGGGGAAATACCATCTGGACCAGCGGATTTGTGAACGTCAAGATCTTGAAGTACTCTAGCCACTGTACGAGTTCGAAAGTGGATTGGTCCCATGGAGAATTCTACGCGCTCGAGTACAGGGGGAGACAAAGCACAATCTGGGAGCGTTGAGCTGACTGCAAAGTGAGCAGCAAGCAGATTGGCCTTATCTATAGAGCTGACAGCTGAAATGCCATTGTAAATGAGTGTCGGGACAGATGATGAGGTCGAATTCTTGATGTTTTTAACAAATGACCAAAAGTTTTTACTACCCGTGGGACTTTGTAGTATTTTTTGCCTCAACTTTTGATCATAGGAGAATTTGACACGATTAATGTGGGCATTGCAGTCATTTCTGGCTCGTTTAAACTTTTTACGGTTTCCTCAGATGGGTTGGCTTTGAATAGCCGAAAACTTACCTCTTTTAACCTGATAGCCTCTTTGCAGCTCGAGTCACACCACGCGTTAGCCTTGGGTTTGATACTTTTAATACTGTTAGGGATAAAAGATTTCATGCCCAGGTGAATTATGTTTGTGATCATATCAGCAGCAGCATCCACGTCGCTATCGAGGAAGCACAGCGACCAGTTAAAACTCTTAAAGAAACCGTTTAGTTTTTCCCAATTGGCTTTCTCGTATTGCCATACGGTTCTTTTTGGAGTTTGTTCTTTAACTATGTGGTTGGAGTACGAGAAATTCGCTGATATGATACAATGGTCTGACGAACCTAGAGGCGATAATACGTTCAAAGCGTATTTATCGGGGTGAGAGGTAAGAAACAAGTCCAAAGTGTTGGCAGTTTGGCTGCTAATGTCCGGTATTCGTGTCGGCTCATTTACAAGCTGAGTCAGGTTATTTACCTCAGCAAAGATCTCGACGTACCTTCCTTCGGGTGTTGTCTGACCAGAATGTCGAAGCCAGCCTGAATTGTGTATATTGAAATCGCCCGCAATAACGATTTCAGAACGAGGATGAAGGGTCACAATTCTTGTAATGGAATCGGACAGGGCATCAAACTCATTATAAGTTGAATGTCTGTCCAAGTTGGGGCTTCTGTAAATAAAACAGTAGTGGATTAATTGCCTACGGACATGAAATTTGAACCAAATGAAGTTGAATTCCGGATTGGAACACTGACCATACTGGGGTTGAAGTTGGTAGGCTACGTCACTACGTATATAAACGGCGATACCGCGATGGGGAAAGAATAATGGCACTAAGTTGTACCCAGGTAGACTAAACTCTGTTCAATCAGAGCCAACGCTAACCTGGGTTTCACTAAGTGCCAAAACAGCTGGTTTGTTATGAAAAACATGGGCGTATAATGAAAAAAAAATTTTCCTCAACCCACGAATGTTGCTGACATCCACAACGAAATTCCTACACATTAGAAAATACAAACATAAAAGAAAACACAACTCCGACGCTAACTAAGCATAAGCTCACCACTATAGGCAAACAATTCGTTAACGAAGATGAGATGGGGGAAATTGAACTTGCAAATATTCTTCGCTTTGCCAAGGCTACTGGCAGGTTCTCCCTCACTGAATCTTACTAATCGCCAATAACCAGCGAGCGGGCAGCTATGCTAAAGTACAATGGACCAATAGGTCTAAGTGCTTGTCATCTACTGATGACCCCACTGCACATACAATACAAATACAATACAATCTCTTTAAGTTTGGAGAACTGCTTTGATCAATGAAAAATAATGTTTGTTCTATTTAAACTATCTCGGTCGTTATCTTTTTTTTGTGTTTGCTTATTTCTATCTTGTTTAATATCGGCTTTTTTTCTACAATATCCAAAATCATCAATATCAAAATTGATTTTTATATTTAATTTATTCGGACACGGCTTCGGGAAAAATAACTTCTGAACAATAATTTTGTAATATAAACAGCAATTTTAAATATAAACTTTAAAAATCGATTTTCCAAAATTTTGAAAAATGGACACAGGTCCAGATAGAACTCAGGTGACGATATGTATTTGCATGTTTTTGGCAGACTCTAATGCTTTTAAATGCCTCAAAGCTTCTTGACAGAATTTTGAAATTCCTGAAATACGACTATCGTTAATTACTACATCAACTTTAGAAACAAACGGAAAGTTATTACAACGTATCAGTACACAAAAGCATACCGACTTCAATAAATATCATTAATAATTGGTTGGTCCGAAAAAGTTCCGAGGGAAATTTACATTCACATATCCAATAAAAGTGGTACGGTTGAACCATGTGACAGCAAATCAAATCGATAATTTAACTTTGAAAACTCTTACTGCTGGCACTTCATGTTGCGTTCTGCACAAAGCAAACAAAATTCATTCGCATTGTGATTATTATTCCTGAAATTGAATATTGTCATCACAGTGCGGTTATTGTTTGCTGTTATAACTAGTAAACTGTGATTGTCCAACTCCCGGCAATGTGCCAGCATTTGGTTTTGCATGCTGACGTTGCGCATAATGAATTCGCAAATTAAGTTGTTTCAGGACATTGATAGAACATTTTGCAATTTCAGTCTACCGTTGATTAAGGTCCCTTGAAGTTGAAAAATTATTAATTTATTAATGCTAAGCCTTAAACAGGAAAAGTTTTGTAAAAATCCAAAGCGGCTAAGGTAGGTGCATGCAAGCTTTAGCCGCCACGGTCACTTTTTAGATCTGACTTGCAATGGAATATCACAAAATGGAAGGTCATAATGTGGGGATGGTTTTTGTACACGGTACTTTTCACTCCGATGGGGTTTTTACTGGCGATCAAGTAACTAATTGAACATTTCATTTATAATCATTAAAAAGGAACTACAATAGTTATCGTACATAAACTTACAGATACATGCTATTCAGTATTCACATTTGAAGGAAAATAATGTATATATTTTTGTATACTTATTCGTTTTATTTCGTGAATAATAATGAAATAAATGGGCGAGATATTGTGGACATACTTTTGTTCCGCTCAGTTTATTTTTTCGTAGATAGAATCAGCATTGGGTTTCCAGACTTAATTTTCTTTCCAACTGATATTATCGCAGATATATGTGCCCACAGAATAAACTTTTGTTTCATAGTCCTACAAACACTTATATTTATCACAACAACCTATAGAGTTTGAATTGTATTTTTAACCACGAATGGACGGAGTCTAGAGTTTGTTTTTCATATGTTTAAATGGTTTTTGTTGTTCAGACATATTAATTGGACTCCTCACTTCGAAAACCGAAAAATAACGTAATGCATACTGCAATGATAATAGTTTTAAACGCACAACTTACAATGCAATATTTAATAATGACAATTATCTTTCTATGAGATACGCATATTTTTTTTAATTCAGTTAAAATAAAGTTGTTTAGTGAACAAGTCAAAATTGAAAAAAACATAATTTGTAAGATAGTATTAAAATGAATGTATTAATGTAAGCGTACCTTATATACCTACATATATTTTGACCTGTACGCCCTCTAGAGTAAAGTAGGGAAGGAGAAGAAGGTACGGCCATTCTTTTTATAAAAGAAGAAGAGACTTCCGGAAAAAAAGGAGGAGAAGAGGAAGTGATGTGAGCGGTCGTAGCCGGCAGCCATAGAAGAAACAAGAAAATAAATAAGAAAAATTGTAATAGAGTCTTTTCTTTAAAATCCAACTTGTCTTTTAACTCAGATGTGGGGTCTAGCCTCAGAAGAACATATTTCAAATAACTTCAGTGATTAATCTGTTGATACCACCCACTCATGTCGGACACGCGGATATCTCGACAGACAAGGCGTCATGTGAGTTCTTATTTGTCCTACAGACCTCTAACGTAACTTTTCAGGAGAGCGTTTTTAAACTTAAAAGTGGTGGTTTGCTTATTTTTTTGCGCATAATCACAGAGATTTTTATATTTTGTGAAAGATTGGGTATTCGGCCAACCATTGTATTGTATTGTATTGTATGTGCAGTGGGGTCATCAGTAGATGACAAGCACTTAGACCTATTGGTCCATTGTACTTCAGCATAGCTGCCCGCTCGCTGGTTATTGGCGATTAGTAAGATTCAGTGAGGGAGAACCTGCCAGTAGCCTTGGCAAAGCGAAGAATATTTGCAAGTTCAATTTCCCCCATCTCATCTTCGTTAACGAATTGTTTGCTTATAGTGGTAAGCCTGGTTCTGGTGAAAGCCGGACATTCACAGATGAAGTGAGATGCCGTTTCATCCGCCTCCATGCAGCACTCACATAGGCCCGAGCTCCTAATGTGAATGGTTTTGAGGTGCTCGTTAAGAGGACTGAAACCGGTGACGAGACCAATCAAGGATCTCAAGTCTTTCCTGTTTAGTCCAAGCAAAAACTTAGCTCTGCTGATTTTTGGACCGTCCACTAGCTTCTTCGAATACCTGCATGAGACCAGGTCATGCCAGTATTCGGAATGTCCATCCATTTCACGTTTGTGGACGGATGAGCAGCATCCTATGGATGGTTGTGGGCCAATGAAGGCTGTTGAAGAGCCCTTCCTGGCCAGAGCATCCGCTCTTTCATTACCCTCGATACCTGTGTGCCCAGGAACCCAGGCAAGTGATACCAAGTTACATCATCCCAGACGGTTAAGCCTAACCATGGTTTCCTCAACTATTTTTGAGTTGAGAGAGCCAGCCGAACAGGCTTTGATAGCGGCTTGGCTATCTGAGCAGATGTATAAGATTTTACCCTTAATCCTTCTCCTTAACAGGATATTGGCGGCAGTGGCAATCGCAAAGATTTCTGCCTGAAAAACAGTTGTTTGTCTACCCAAGGCTGCAGATAGATTTATCTGACAGTCTCTAGAGTAGACCCCGGCTCCAGAGATACCGTCAATAAGTAAGCCATCAGTATAGACGATGACATCACCCGGCCTAAAGCCATTCCACCCCTCACTGTTCCATTCCTGCCGTTCAGGAAGGATGACCTGAAAACGGCGCTCAAAGACTTGCTTCATGCACACAGTGTCAAGTGCACCTCCCCGATGGCCAGGTAGGCTGTCATAGAGAGCTCTGTACCTAGCACCTCTGGCCCCATCGCCGAGATTGACCTGCCGTCCAAGTACTACACATATGCGGCATAGTGATTGGCCTCACTTTCAGCAAGGAACTGCAAGGGAGGTAAACAGAGCAACACTTCCATAGCAGCAGTGGGAGTTCCTCTCATCGCACCTGTAATGCATAAGCACACAAGGTGCTGTAGCTTCGACAGTTGACGTTTGAGGATGTGAGCTCTAGCCCACCATACAATCCCACCATACATAAGGTATGGCCTAGCAATGCACGTGTAAATCCAGTGAACCAGCCTGGGACTAAGTCCCCAGGTTCTGCTGAACATCCTACGGCACTGCCAGAGAATGTTAGTTGCCTTCGAAATCCTAGCAACCAAATGTTCAGAAAAGTTAAGCTTTGGATCTAGAACAATACCCAGATACTTAACCTTGCTTGATAGCTTTAGTTGAGTGCCCGGCACCAACTCCCAACACTATTGAGCGCTGTTTCCATCCGCTCACAAAGAGTTGGTAAACTCCTGCCGCTGACTATAATGCACACATCGTCAGCGTACCCAATAACAGGGTGACCTTCCCCATCAAGTCTTCTCAACAAGGAGTCGACCAACAGGTTCCACAATGTAGTGGAAAGTACACCGCCCTGCGCAAAGTCTTTGACAGCGCGCACAGTTCTGACACAGCCGCCAACAGTAGCTGTAACTTCTCTGCTCCTAAGCATTTCCAGGATCCATTCCACAGTTGTAGAATCGACGCCCTTCAGTGTTAAGGCAGACTCAATTCTGCAAAATGTGGGATTGTCAAAGGCACCCTCAATATCCATGAAGACAGCAAGAGCATAGTTCTTGCGGTCGAGCGCCCTACGCACTCTGGCCGTCAGATCCGTTAATGCCGTCTCAGTGGACTTGCCTTTTTGATAGGCGTGTTGGCTATCAGGAATACCCAGCGAAGCTGGAATACTCTTAAGCCGTACGTCAATCAGTTTTTCAAGGCCCTTTAGCAGAAATGATGAAAGGCTAATAGTCCTGAAGCTTTTGGGAAGATCATAGGCGGCCTTTCCCGGTTTGGCAATGAAAACCGCCCTAGCTCTTCTCCAGGCTAAAGGAATATATCGCAGAGCAACGCTAGCTCTGTAGATTCTAGTTAGCAGTGTGAGCAAAATCTCGATACCCTTTTGCAAGAGTATGGGATAGATGCCATCAGGTCCAGGAGCCTTGCTTGGAGAAAAGGACAGGATAATAGCTCTCGCCCTCTCCCTCGTAACAAAACTCTCCGTGACCTGCCACTGCTCAGTGGTAGCTCTGCTTTTGTTTGGCCACACGCAACTATTCACGGCTTTGCAGCCAGGAAAGTGGGTGTCCATTAGCAGTTGAAGTGCCTCCTCGTTGGAGTTGATCGAGGAGCCATCAGGCTTCCGAAGGACGTCAAGCCTGGCTCCCGTATCAGCTGAGAGGACTCTCTGCAATCTCGAAACCGCGCTAACGTCCTTCAGTTCTCCGCAGAACCTCTGACAAGATACCTTCTTAGCGCTCTTAATTTGCCTCTTGTACTTCTTCTGCGCATCCGCATGAGAAGACCAATCGGCTACCAGGTTAGACTTCCTGGCCCTGTTAAACAACCTCCCCACTCTTTTCCTGAGAAGGGATAGCTTAGCGTTCCACCATCGGGTTGGTTTCGCACCGCCAACCTCCTTCTCCGGCCAAGCAGTATGAAAGGCAGTAATAATACCGCTGTGTAGCGTGTCGGTCGCCTTATCCAAGTCATCGCCACTAAGGATCCTGATAGGCAGGAAACCTATCTGACCCCGCAACTCCGTGGAATAGACGTCCCAGTCAGTGCGTCGCACATTCCTGATTTTGCTTCTGATCGGTTGATCTGCACTTAGCTTAAAAATAACATACCGATGATCAGATGCAGTTTCTTCCCTTGAAACCCTCCAGCTCGAAACGATGCCAAATGCAGCAGCGGTTGCTACTGTCACATCAATAACTTGCCGCCTCAGCCGAGTGACAAAGGTTGGCTCATTACCAGTGTTCAGTATATCGAGCTGGCTGGCAGCAAAGAAGTTTAGTAGGGATTCACCCCTGCTATTTGAGTCAGTACTAACCCTCGGCCAACCATACATAAAGCATTTTTTTTTTTTTTTTTAAACTCAATTAAATCAATGTTCAAAAACCATAAAATGCAAAATGCTTTTCGGCCAACCATACATAAAGCATTTTGCATTTTATGGTTTTTGAACATTGATTTAATTGAGTTTAAAAAAAAAAAGTAGTGAAATGCATATAGGACACCTTTCCATACAGTTGCGGATACATTAAAAATCAAAGTTACAAATATTGTCTCCAGTGGAATTTGTATTGGATGTAGGACACAGAGTAAAATACAAAAATTAAGTTATCAAATATTTTTATTGAAATCAAAATTCAATTCTTTCTTTATTTGAGTTAAAAAAAATAAACGAAAATATTGTAATGTTTATAAAGTTTCTCAACAAAGTAAAAATAAATAAAAGGTACTTTGTCCTCCTAGCTTAATAAATTAATTAAAAAAAAAAAATAACAAAAACACAATTCTTATTCGTATTGTATATCACTAATAGTGTGTGTAAAGTAATTTAGTAACTTAGATAAGTTTTAAAACAGCGACACCAGGAAGATGGGCCATTGTATATAAACCTTATAGTAGTGCAACCGTGCGTAAACGACGATACGCCATCAGTACGCATTCGCCCGCAACAAATCATGATAGTCTAGTTCTACACCATTCTCGTGCTGGGAATATAAGAATATAAGTAGGAGGATGATGCAGGGAGTGGTGGTGGTTGACAAAGCAGGTTTCGTGTAGATTTATGGTATATTTTTTGTTTGCTTTGATGGAAGGGGTATGTTATGTTTTCTGGATTTTAACACAATTGGTATGTGTGTGTATGATCGTTGAAGGAGAGTCGCATTTCAGCAGTGAAGATTCTCAAATGTTTTTTTTTTATAATTCATACGAGTATTTGCAAGTGAAAAGCAGATATTCATATTTAATGGTAGGGGCGATGGTGGATGAAGAGAGGTGGGATAATTGTAGTTGGGTAGATTGATGGTATATTATTTGTTTGCTCTGATCAAAGTTTTTGGGGTAGGTTATGGCATATTGCAATTAGAACAAAACCGTCACCTGGAACTTATTTTGTTGTATTTTACACAATTGGTGTGTATATGTTAAGATCGGCGAAGGAGATTCGCATTTCAGCAGTGAGGCATATCATATTTGCATGTGAAAAAAATTAATTGAGGCAGAGATAAGATAAGACAAGTTAGAGTGTGTGTATGAGCGCGTGCCCTGCTTGTAATAATAGCTGCCGTAGGTTATTCATGAACAACTCAAATTGGTTTATTTATTGGTTCATCAAATAAAAAGGGTGTTTTGGATTATTTTCACAAATGTTTCACAAAAAGAAGATTGCAAACGAGATGATTATGATAAACCGATCTAGTGTCGATTTATCAACGATGAAAAAGAAAGACATGAAATCAAGAATTTGTTAATTTTAATTTTTACAATAATTGGATGACGAATGCTTATGCTTACTGCTTGACGGTCGAATTACAAGAGAGCCAACATGGTATAGAGAATTTTAGTAAGACGTATTAAGAAAAGGAAGAATGTTAAGTCAAAGCAAAATAAAATAATTGTTTCTCTTATACGAGAGCTTAAGAAAAGAAAAGTTACCGTACTCTATGTTAAAGCACAGCAAGCAGCAATTAATAGAGAATGGTAAGCAAAAAATAGTTTCAGTTAAATTACAAATACAGAAATAGAGTACATTATGCATGTTGGTTAAATATAAACATTTAAAACAGAACATTCAGCCCCCCCCTGAAAGACTCCTCTCTTTCAGAACGTGGAAGTGGGGCAACCTTGACTATTGGGCGAGTGTAATCTCCAAACTTAGTTCGCACTGTGACAACTCGGACTTTATTGTCAGTTCCTGGATGAGTTTGTGTGATTCGTCCGAGGATCCATTTTGATGGTGGGAGGTTGGGTTCTTTTAGCAGCACGATGTCATCTACTGCGAGATTTGGTTGAGTATTTTCCCATTTGTATCGTTGTTGAAGTGACGTCAAGTACTCCTGATGCCACCGTTTCCAAAACCCTTGCATTAAGATCTGTAGAAGATACCAATTATTATTAGGAGATACATTTGAATTTAAATAATCGGGTTGAGGAATCGCTGTATACGGTTCCCCTATCATAAAATGTGATGGCGTAAGCGCACTAGGTTCTGTGTCAGAAGTTTGCCACATTGGTCGAGAATTAAGGAGTGCTTCGATTTTTGTTAGGAGTGTATACATCTCCTCAAAGGTGAGCTTAGCATCTCCTATGACTCTTTTGATGTGGTGTTTCACAGACTTGACGCCTGCCTCCCACAGACCACCAAAATGAGGAGCTGACGGTGGTAGAAACTTCCATGTTATGTTGTCTTTGGAGAGGTGTTCTGCAACGATGTTTTGGTGCTGTTGACTGTGGAGAAGTTCATACATCTCATTTAACAAACGTTTAGCTCCGTGGAAGTTCGTTGCGTTGTCGCTCCATATTTCAGACGGTTTTCCGCGTCGCGCACTAAACCTGTCTAAAGCGAAGAGAAAAGCGTTTGATGAAAGATCGCCCACAAGTTCAAGGTGAATCCCCTTTGTCACAAAGCAGATGAACAGGGCGATATATGCTTTTATGAATTTTGAATTTCTACCGCGGGAGAGTCTTAGTATTATGGGGCCAGCATAGTCACATCCTACCTTACTGAATGGACGCGAGAAGCGAATTCGTTCAACCGGAAGATTGCCCATGAGCTGTCTTGACGAAAGTTTACGTTGTCGAAAGCATGAAATACATTTATGTACTATCTTACGCAATAAAGTTCTGCAACCAAGTATATGATAGTTTTGTTTAATTAAAGCAAACATTAGTGTAACACCTGCATGAAGATAGTGCTTATGGGTGTATTCTGCAATGAGTTCCGATATTCGATGTGATTTGCAAATTAGAATTGGATGTTTTTCATTGTACGAAAGTTCAGATGCTTGTATGCGACCGCCGACGCGAAGTAGCCCATGAGAATCCAGAAACGGAGTAAGAGAGAGTAGTTTGGAGTTTTTTGATAGTTCATTGCCCCGTTTTAAAGTCGCGATTTCAGAAGGAAAAAGACACAGCTGAGCACATTTCAAAAGTTTTGTTTTTGCATCAGAAAGTTCATTTGTGCATAAGGCATAATTTTTGCGAGCGATTGTCGGCGAACGAATGTTGAACATGAAACGATAAATAAACGCGGTTGTTCGATAACATCTGCACCAGTTTGATGAATTATATAAAAGAGTTTCCAAAATATTTTCGGGCTTAACGCTGGATACGAATACTTGCGTTTTGTATCTGCACCTTTCTTCAAACTGCTCCACTGCTAGGTCCTTTATGCTGGGATTTGATTTCGGCCATTGACTTCTCTCTTGCCAAAGCCACGAAGGTCCTTTCCACCACATCTCATTCGTTGACAAAAGAGATGGTGAAATCCCTCGCGAAGCACCATCGGCTGGGTTACTGGGCGACCGAACATGGCTCCAAAATTTGTATGGTATCGAAGATACTATTTCTGAAGTTCGATTGCCGATGAATACTGACCATTTCTTTGGTGGGGCAGAAAGCCAATGTAGCACTATCGATGAGTCGGTCCAAGCAAAAACTTTTATTTCTTTCTCCTGTAAAGAAAGTTTAAGTTTGTTGATTAGACGAGTTAATAGAAGGGCTCCGCAGAGTTCCAGCCTGGGAAGAGACACTACCTTAATGGGGGATACCTTACTCTTTGCTGCTACAAGAGATACGTGCACACCTCCTTGTGCATTTGTACTTCTGCAGTACACAACTGCTGCATAAGCATCCAAAGACGCATCACAAAATGCGTGTAGCTCCCAACACTTCTTATCCGTCCATAAGATCCTCGGAATTGAAATATTTTGTACGAGTGGTAGTTCATCGCGTATTATCTTCCAACGATCTGCGAGTTGTTTTGAAACTTCCTGATCCCAGTTCAATTTCTCTCTCCAAATATCTTGAAGAAGGATTTTCATTGCTACGATGACTGGAGCAAGAAATCCCAATGGGTCAAATACTCTGGATGCATCAGACAATATGCGACGTTTGGTGAGAACTACATCTTCGCCTAACGATACCTTGTAGGCAAAGCAATCCTTAGAAGGGCACCATTGTAATCCAAGGACCTTTACCGAGTTGAATTCCTCAAATTCGATTGGAGAAAGCTCTCTTTGATCCTCAGGTAGAGAGATGAGTAGAGGCCAGCATTTGGTCGTCCACTTTCTTAGGTTGAATCCTCCGGTTTTGAGTAGGTTGACAAGATCGATTCGAAGAGCTATTATCTCCTCAACAGTATCTGCACCAGTAACCACGTCATCGACGTAAAAATCATTGAGGACAGTTGCCGACGCTAGAGGATGTGTCTCAGATGAGTCAATAGCTAACTGCCTCAGTGTCCGAACTGCGAGGAACGGTGCTGACGCTGTACCATAGGTGACCGTCAATAATCTATAGTGTTTGATGGGGTCCTCGGGAGTTTCTCGCCAAAGTATTCTCTGATAATCGGAGTGAGTGTCTGAGATTCGGATTTGCCTATACATTTTTTCTATGTCTCCAGATATTGTATATCGATGACGGCGGAATCGAAGACAGATAGAAAAAATATCACGCTGGATCGTGGGCCCAACAAGAAGAGACTCGTTAAGAGATATGGATGTATTTGTTTTTGCCGAACCGTCAAAAACTACCCGAATTTTAGAGGTGCTGCTATCTTTCTTAAAAACCGCATGATGGGGAAGATAGTAGCATCTTTCTGGTGTCTGCATGATTTCATCAGGAGGCACTTCTTCCATATGACCTAACAATAAATACTCCCTCATGAATTCACGGTATTGATTTGTTAAAGATGAATTTGATGCGAATCTTCTTTCAACAGAGTGAAGACGGCTTAGAGAAATACTCAATGAATTTCCGAAACTGGTCTTCTTGTCATTCTTGAATGGTAACTCTACCATATAGCGACCATCTGGTAAACGAGTGTGGGTGTTTACGAAATGTTCTTCAGCTTGCTGTTCCTCGATCGAGAGAGTCGCTTCAATATTAATTTCTTCTAAACGCCAAAATCTCTCGAGATCAAACTCTTGAGAGAAATCTAATTGAGTGCAGAAGGTTTCGACGCTATGTCTTGAAAGAAATTGATCTGAGCTTCCCGCTAAAACTGATCCAAATATAGTAGGAATTATATCGGGAATTCCGCTTACATGCGTATTGGATGGACCCGTAATGATGCTGAAAACCTTGTCAGCACCGACAATTACATCAATTGGTCTAGACTGATAGAAATTTGGATCAGCTAGCTCGGATGATGTTAAGCAAGAAAGGTTAATAGCATTCAATGAGGATGGCGGTAATGATGATGTCAACTTTGATAATACATGACACTTGATGTCGACGAAATCAGAGTTGAACCGACATATCAGCCTCAGAGGTACCACTCCATTTGTAACTCCGGCTGACGTAGAAGCGACCCCCATGACAGGAATCCGAGAATAGGTACGCGATAATCCCAAGCGTTGAACGGCTTGTTCCGAAATGAACGAAACTTGTGAGCCCGTATCGAGAAGTAAACGAATGTTTTGATAGCATCGGTTTTTGTCTTGTGTTCTAGCGACAGCAGTGGGAAGGATTGTTTGAAGATGCCGATTGAGCTCTAAGGAATGATTGTTTATAACCGGCGAAACAGCTCTTTGTGATTGCGATGATGAGGACGATGATAATGATAACTCATTTGTAGAAACTATGTTGTTTGAATCTTCCCGATTTGATGAAGAATTGGTTGAATCTAGATGAACCAGCGTATGATGTCTGGAGTGGCATATTTTGCAGCGAAAACTTGATCGACATACGTTAGAGTTATGGCCCTGTCGAAGGCAGTTAAAACAAAGAGATTGATCCCTAACAAAACTTCGACGAATGTCGATTGAGAGAGCTAAGAAGTCTGTGCAGCTAAACAAATTGTGATCCCCCTTACACTTAGGACAACCTGGTCTTGTTTCTGCGACATGTGCACGTAGAACCCCTTGCCCTTGGGCCTTGCCACGAGATTGAGAAGAACGAGTAGGCGAATAACACGATTCTAAGCAGATGCAACGATTTTGCAGAAAGTCAAGCAGGTCATGGATGCTTGAATCATCTCTCGATCCTATATGCTCCGCCCATGCCTGCTTCGTATCTGGATCAAGCTTTTGTAGCAGCAAATATATCAACCAGGGATCCCGGCTATTCGAATCTAACGCGTTCAAACCCCTGATTGCTTCATCGGCACCATCGGTGATCTTTCGAAGTAATAAAACATTCGATGAGTTGGTCGATGGCAACGAAAGAAAATGTGCGACGTACGATTGGACGATAAGATTGGTTCTACCATAACGCTTTTCCAATTTATCCCATGCTTCCAAGTAGTTATTTTCGGAAATCGTTATGTGTTTTATGAGATTTGCGGCCTCCCCGCTAACAAACGATTTTAGATAATGAAATTTTTGGGTTGAGGTTAGTGACGCGTTACAATCAACCGAATCCGTAAACAGGTCGCGAAATTCTGGCCAATCCTTATAATCGCCCGAGAAGGAGTTAATAACGATCTTAGGTAAATTAACTGAAGACGATGAAGACTTGGTGTTCAATTGCTTAAGAAACGAAGCTTGTTGGCTTGCTAATTTGTCAGCGATGGAATCTTTGGGAGAATCAGCCAACCTTTTAATATAAATGAAATTCATCAGAATCGAATGAGCCAGAAAATATTTGGATTCATACTCTTCGAATTCTGGTTCTGGATCTTCAAATTCAGCATCAGCTGCAAATGCATACAACTGGTTCTGCAATGCAACGAAATCATTCCACGCTTCCTCTAACTTTGCTAATCGAATTTCAAGCAAAGAAAGCGTGGTATTGGTATCCACCGAGTCAGCAAATGTAGCACTTCTGGTTATAATGCCCTTGGCGCGACCGCGTTTTGCTTTAACAATGTTCATAGCTGGTGTTTGAACACCTTACAGAAGAAGAAAACAAAAACTCAAACTGCAAAACGAATATGTATGGCTATTAATATGAATCTACCAATAATTGTTAAATGTATCTAATAATTCACTCGCACTATACCGAGGTGACGATTAATTTGCAGATAATTTACTTTTAATGCAAGAGTTATGATGAGATTGGGAACTTTATTAATAGTCCAATTAACACGTGTATGAGCCGAGTGAATTTATCACTTTTTTCCCACAATTGTTTTTTTTTTCGATTAAATTCGGCTACCGAAGGACCAGAAAATGTTTTGGATTATTTTCACAAATGTTTCACAAAAAGAAGATTGCAAACGAGATGATTATGATAAACCGATCTAGTGTCGATTTATCAACGATGAAAAAGAAAGACATGAAATCAAGAATTTGTTAATTTTAATTTTTACAATAATTGGATGACGAATGCTTATGCTTACTGCTTGACGGTCGAATTACAAGAGAGCCAACATGGTATAGAGAATTTTAGTAAGACGTATTAAGAAAAGGAAGAATGTTAAGTCAAAGCAAAATAAAATAATTGTTTCTCTTATACGAGAGCTTAAGAAAAGAAAAGTTACCGTACTCTATGTTAAAGCACAGCAAGCAGCAATTAATAGAGAATGGTAAGCAAAAAATAGTTTCAGTTAAATTACAAATACAGAAATAGAGTACATTATGCATGTTGGTTAAATATAAACATTTAAAACAGAACAAAGGGCATTCATTCATAATCGGTATTCAAAATCATATTAGGTTCATATTTCGTTTGCATTATGTTACACAATCGAATCTCCGAATATAAACAGAATTTGTTCATTTGGTTTTGCACAAGCACCTGAGTGCCTCAGTTTGGGCAGCTAAATATCATTGATTTAGGTATTCTTTTTGATACCTACTTCTTTTGATACCGTCATACCGACCACTAGCGGCCGATATACTTAATGCAAATTTCGGTTTCAGGATGTCCCAGTAGTACAGTATGTTGAAAACCTCATGTCTCAGATGATAAACCAGTTGGAAGTGACAGAAACCATGACGTGTAGCAATTATGGACACAACGAAGACATCGTTAAATTTATTTTAATCGGACTGATTAAATTTACAATAAAAAAAAACAACAAGGATTTAAGGCTGCCAAACTTTAAGGATAAGCATCATGTAAATAAATATCTATAAATAAAGTTATATTTTAATAAATGAATGGGTGTGTTTTTCTGATTTTCATATATAAATATTTATATGTAGGTACTCATATTTATTTTTATTTGTTTTTAGTTATGGTAATATTAATATATAGTTTATTTATTTTTTATATATACTTTAGGTATGCGCTTTTGGTTAAATGACCCTTTGTTGTTATGTTACGTAATATTTTATTTATTTATTTATGAACTCTGCGCGAGGAGTAGGCCTAATGGGGATACCTCGGTGAAAAAAAAACGCATCAAATGTTCCACCTCCTGGGTGATGCGGAAGAGAACAGACTTGTGTTTTTTTTAGTACCAACCACAGCATTAAAAAAATTTAAATAAAATATTCAATGCTGTGATTGGTACCTATGCCTCGAATATCCAAATTGGTTAAATGAACATTTCTTTATCTTTAAACTACATACATAATATTCTCAGTATTTGTTTTTTTTTCTTTTAAGAAAGCAATGAAAACATATATTTTTGCATGTCTAAATAGGTAGGTAGTTTGTTTGACATTCATTCAAATAATAAAAAAAAAATGTAAATCGACAGGTGAGCTGCCTCTAACAGATATACGTATTCAACAACGTATTCGCTTATAAATATCTGATAAAAAACAAATTGAATATTACTGAATCAATTACAAAAGAAATGATAGAAATCGGTGAATTTTTGGACGAGATATACCCAAAATAGCAAGAGTCTAAAAAACCATAAACTCATAATTTCTTTACTTCTTACATGTTCAGTAGGTAAAGTAAAGGAACAAGACCAAACTGTGGTGGATTCCGGGCCACGAAGGTTTTGAAGGCAACGAAAAGGCCGACGACGGGTTGCGATATCACCTAAACATAATGAAAATAGTTGACTCTGCAGAATGCCGGCTATATCTTGAGGAAGACGAAACAGCTGAACACATTCTAGGTGAATGTCCGGCCTCAAAAAACAACTGAGTTCCGAAGATATAAAGAAGTGGTCTGCTGGTAGCATTATCCGCTTTATACGGAAAGAAGAAATACTACTAGCTTAACATATTTCTGGCCCAGACGGTACAAACGACCTCATATGTCGCAGTACCTTTTTCTTCGCCTTGGCGAACCAGAAGCTAAACAAAAATATATTGCAAATTTCAGCAGAACCATTTACCACAGGGCATGACAACTAATAATAGAATGAAACGAGGAGTAGGCCGTCTGATTAAACCTCGGTGATTAAAAACAAGTATATCTAATGTTACAACATGGGTAATGCGAAAGAGAACCAATCAAGCAACCTTCATTAGAAGCAAAAAACACAAACAAGTGACCTTCCTCAATGCTTTATTGCAAAGGTGCAGGGACTTTAAACAACGAAAATTCGTATTATCCATATAAATATTCATCGTGTAGGTACCTTTTTTTTATAATAAGCGCGCACTAAAGGGATTGGTTGGGACCCTTATAATGTATTAGCTACACAGCGCGGGCGTTAAGGAAATTAGGGTGAGAAGAAAAGGAGAGATGCCGATGCACATTGGTTTTGAATGTCTGTAGGTTACAATGTGTAGGAAAAATGGAGCGGGGAAGAGCATTCCACATTCGTGTTGTACGGCTGAGGAAAAATTCTTTGAACTTCACTGTACGTCCGAACACAGGCTTGAGGGTGAACTGATGAGCATTCCTTGCATGGCGGGTATTGCCGTTGAAATGTTCAAGGGGAGGAATGCAACTGGCTATTTCGTTTGAGCACTTATGGTGGAAATAACGATAAAATAACGACAGGCAGGAGACATTACGACGATGACTAAGGGAGTCAATCGATCTCGCGATGTCTCGGTCGCCAATGTCAAGTAGCTCCAAATAAGTTATTGGTGCCCCGGACCAGATATGAGCGTTGTACTCGAGTTTCGGGCGAATAAACGCCTTATAAATTGTAGCCAGATCAGAAGGGGTGAAATATTTCTTACAACGCTTAAGGAAGCCTAGACATTTCGCGGCGTTCTTGGCGACATCGAATATGTGGTCATTCCAACGAAGGTTGTCATTAACACACATACCGAGAATGGAAAGTCTTTCGGTTTCAGCGATGTAAGTGCCATTCATAGATAATGGCAGTGTGTGTGGGTTTTGCTTTAATGACAGGAGCCAGCATTGAGTTTTGGAAGCATTAAATTCCACTCTATTGGTTTTACCCCACTGAGTTATCCTGTTAAGATCGGAATTTAATGAGCTTAACATACGTTGCCGTTCCAGTTCCACACCCGAAGATGAGGGGCGTGACCCAAGAAACGAATATTAGAAGCTGAGGGTACTGTCATCAGCAAAGGAATGCATTGGATTAGAAGTAACAGACAGGAGATCATTTATAAAAATGAGAAAGAGAGTCGGGGACAGAACAGAGCCTTGGGCGACACCAGCATTTATTTGGTGAGTTGCAGACTTGAAACCGTCCAAAACAACTTGAATTGAACGGTCCGAAATGTAATTTCTAATCCATTGAAGAAGAGTATCATCGATTCCAAATGCACGCATTTTCGACAAGAGAGCTTGATGTCAAACTCTGTCAAATGCCTTTGAAATATCAAGCGCAACGATCTTACTTTCACCACCTTGATGAAGAGATTGGTTCCACTTTTCGGTTAGCTATGTCATCAAATTACCAGTGGACCTGTTGCTACGAAAACCATACTGCCGGTCATTAAGAAGTTTTCGCGATTCAAGATATTTCATTAACTGACGGTTTATCAGCGTTTCCATGACCTTAGAAAGAAGGGACGTAAGTGCAATTGGTCGGTAGGAGGAGGTAGAAGAAGATTCGCCTTTTTTGGTACAGGCTGAACAAATGCTGTTTTCCATCTTCCCGGAAAGAGTCCTGAAGAATAGGACAGATGGAAAAGCTTACGCAATGGTTTTGCCAGCGAAGAAGAACACCTCTTCAGAACGATAGGGGAAATACCATCTGGACCAGCGGATTTGTGAACGTCAAGATCTTGAAGTACTCTAGCCACTGTACGAGTGCGAAAGTGGATTGGTCCCATGGAGAATTCTACGCGCTCGAGTACAGGGGGCGACAAAGCACAATCTGGGAGCGTTGAGCTGACTGCAAAGTGAGCAGCAAGCAGATTGGCCTTATCTATAGAGCTGACAGCTGAAATGCCATTGTAAATGAGTGTCGGGACGGATGATGAGGTCGAATTCTTGATGTTTTTAACAAATGACCAAAAGTTTTTACTACCCGTGGGACTTTGTAGTATTTTTTGCCTCAACTTTTGATCATAGGAGAATTTGACACGATTAATGTGGGCATTGCAGTCATTTCTGGCTCGTTTAAACTTTTTACGCCTTTCCTCAGATGGGTTGGCTTTGAATAGCCGAAAACTTACCTCTTTTAACCTGATAGCCTCTTTGCAGCTCGAGTCACACAACGCGTTAGCCTTGGGTTTGATACTTTTAATCCTGTTAGGGATAAAAGATTTCATGCCCAGGTGAATTATGTTTGTGATCATATCAGCAGCAGCATCCACGTCGCTGTCGAGGAAGCACAGCGACCAGTTAAAACTCTTAAAGAAACCGTTTAGTTTTTCCCAATTGGCTTTCTCGTATTGCCATACGGTTCTTTTTGGAGTTTGTTCTTTAACTATGTGGTTGGAGTACGAGAAATTCGCTGATATGATACAATGGTCTGACGAACCTAGAGGCGATAATACGTTCAAAGCGTATTTATCGGGGTGAGAGGTAAGAAACAAGTCCAAAGTGTTGGCAGTTTGGCTGCTAATGTCCGGTATTCGTGTCGGCTCATTTACAAGCTGAGTCAGGTTATTTACCTCAGCAAAGATCTCGACGTACCTTCCTTCGGGTGTTGTCTGACCAGAATGTCGAAGCCAGCTTGAATTGTGTATATTGAAATCGCCCGCAATAACGATTTCAGAACGAGGATGAAGGGTCACAATTCTTGCAATGGAATCGGACAGGGCATCAAACTCATTATAAGTTGAATGTCTGTCCAAGTTGGGGCTTCTGTAAATAAAACAGTAGTGGATTAATTGCCTACGGACATGAAATTTGAACCAAATGAAGTTAAATTCCGGATTGGAACACTGACCATACTGGGGCTGAAGTTGGTAGGCTACGTCACTACGTATATAAACGGCGATACCGCGATGGGGAAAGAATAATGGCACTAAGTTGTACCCAGGTAGACTAAACTCTGTTAAATCAGAGCCAGCGCTAACCTGGGTTTCACTAAGTGCTAAAACAGCTGGTTTGTTATGAAAAACATGGGCGTATAATGAAAACAAATTTTTCGTCAACCCACGAATGTTGCTGACATCCACAACGAAATTCCTACACATTAGAAAATACAAACATAAAAGAAAACACAACTCCGACGCTAACTAAGCATAAGCCGTGAATTGAAAACATACGTTAGATTTCCAAAACAATCTACCGCAGGTGTTGTACGGTAATTTGTTTTGGTCCACCAACAAAATCAACAACTCACGACTCCGCTATTCGCCCGATGCTGCCTTTACCCTTTACGTACATGAACATGCTACCTGCCAGTGGCGTGGCGTGGATAATTTTAAAAGGGAAGACGTTGAAACATTTAGTCACCTATAAAAATAAAAATCTTTAAAACCTGAAATAAAATAATTTTTAATGGGGATATTGTATCTACATAATATGCATTCCACATTGACTTAGCAAAAATATTCTAGCCACATTTTTTATACTTCAAGACATTAACATTTCAATCAACAATGAGCTTAAAGCATAACAAAAGTGGCTTCAAAAGAAGCCGGTCTTGACAGACGCATGATACAATAACTTACAAAAATTCAGCATAATGTGGATAGTAATTTTAAAATAAGAAAATTCAGAAGAATTATATGGATAATTCTTTATATTTGTTAAAATATAAAAACGATACAAATAATAATGTCAGCAATAAAAATAAATCAAAATTAAAAACAGCTAAAATTCACACACTTAAAAAAAAAAAAGTGAAAAGTTTTGTTAAAATATTAGTTCTTTATAATTATTTGTATTCTAATGCTATTCGACGATCTTTTTTGATAAACGCTGCCAATACCCTTTCATAGAAGTTTGGTCTATTTTTAATTTTAAGAAGAAGTCTTCTTTCTATCGATATGAGGGCTAAATCAGAGAGCCTATCCTCGCCCTGTGAATTTCTTAAATAAGTATGAATTCTTTTTAAAGCAGAAAAAGACCTTTCAACGGAGGCGACGGAAATGGGAAGTGTTAAAAGTAAACTACTTAAGTTTAAGACTTGAGGGAACACCTCTTTCAATGCTTCACTATTCAAATGGTTGTAAAAGTCGAGAACCTCAAACTGCCGAAGTGACGACGAAGAATATAAAACATTAAGTTCATTTTTTAATGCCGTGAAGTCAAAAATTCTAGGAAAAAACTTAATTAGGGAAGATATTTTTACATCTGGACTGAAACGAGAAAAAGTGTCATACTTCAAATTATTTAGTAAATCCAAAAAAGTAAGATTACTAAATGATTTATATCTGGCATTTATTTGGCTAACTATATTGTCTTTAATTTCAACAAAAAGGCGCTTATAATTCGTCTTTAATGCCGTGAAGTCAAAAATTCTAGGAAAAAACTTAATTAGGGAAGATATTTTTACATCTGGACTGGAACGAGAAAAAGTGTCATACTTCAAATTATTTAGTAAATCCAAAAATGTAAGATTACTAAATGATTTATATCTGGCATTTATTTGGCTAACTATATTGTCTTTAATTTCAACAAAAAGGCGCTTATAATTCGTCTTCAAATCGAAGTCAAGCAACCTGCGTTTACGTGGAGGTTCGATGCAATCATTTACGCTGTCATAAATAACTTCAAACATATTTAAAAAGTCAGAGCTTATCCATGACTCAAAACGTTCGATTTCTTGCTTGGCATAACTAACGTCTGTTTGTTTTTTTTTGAATTAAATTAAATAATACATCGGTCTTTGTAAATATTTCAGAAAGGGTATGAAGCAAAAAACAGAATTCCTTGCTCTCTAATTTATTTAATAAACTTTCTGCCATCGAAAGTGTGTCAGTATCCCATTCCCTAGAGTCATTAATTATTTTACTAAAAGTTTCAATTATATCTATTCTACAGTTAAAGATTACGTTTATTATTCTTGAATGATAATGCCATCGAGTTTCCGATACTTCTGGCATGCGTCGATTGGAAATTTGTTTTAAAAGATTGGACCGCTTTGTGGATTTATTAAAAAATCGAACGATGCTATTAGTATAGCCAAAAAATAGTTTAAGTTCTGCTATGTTTTCTAGAGATCGGGATAGTACTAAATTTAAAACATGTGCATAACAAGGAATAAAATTTGCCATCGGGCATTCATCAAGGACCTTCTTTTGAACACCCCCCCCCCCTCGCCGGACATAACTGCGGCACCATCGTAGGATTGTTCTATTAACTTTTCCTTGCAGTCGTATGTTTCAAGAATTTTAAATATATTATTGGATAACTCATTTGCATTACGACTTGCGCTAACGTCAAAAAATCCAAGAAATCTTTCTTGTATACCATCCTCTGACAAGTACCGAAATATAGCACTCAGTTGTTCCCTATGACTCAAATCTGGTGTTTCGTCGATCATAATCGACACGAACCGAGCATCCTTGATTTCCGTTTTAATTTCGGATTTAATAACCGCCGCGATACTATGTATCAAATCGTTTTGAATATCGTTGGATAAACCTGAAAAAATTGGATTGTGTGTACTTGAACACTGATCTAAATGGGATTCCAATAAAGTGTCATATTTAGATAAAAAATAAACCGCTTCGACATAATTGCCACGATTATCTGGACTAGACCTTTCATCATGACCGCGAAATGCTAACTCCTGTCTGCCTAATAAAATGACCGTGTCAATAAAACGTTCCATTAGTTTCCGATTTTTATCTACTTTTTTATTATGAACAACGAAAGAATTTCCTAAAGAAGTTTCAATGCGATTCGTGCCGAATTCGTGTAGGGATAAACAACAACGAATATGTTTTTCTGTCTTAATATGTTTTTTCGAAGAATTAACTAAATTATTTATATCAGTGAAACCCGTTCGGCTCCAAACACTGGCGGAGTTTGAAAAAAGAAGACAAGGAAAACAAAACATTTTATTAAGCTTGCAACTCCCAGTTAGCCACTTATATTTTTGGTATAAGGAAACATTAAAATGTGTCACAAAACCATCTCTCCTTTGGTAATTAATATTTATAAAAGGCATAGAGCGCCCTACGTCTATAACTTTTTTTTTAACAAGAAAAGATAGCTTACTAAAACTATTTGAATCCTCCAGGAGGAAATCAGTTAAACAGCAATCTACACTAATCAAAGACATTTCCAAAAAAAAATCTAAAACTGCACTAAAATTAAGAAGCTAAAATGTTTTTATCAGTAAGTTGGTAATAAAAGAAACTAAAAAATTACACATTAACCTTCACTTTCACTTTCACATCTAACTTTTCACTATTTTAATTTAAGATTTTATCAAATTGGCTTTACAAAACACTAGATTTTTTCAAGTTATTGCACTTGTGCAACGCAGTCTGTCAATAAATTCCAACTGATTCTAAATTAAAATTTGAATTCCTGCTTAAAAAAAAAACAAGTGTCGGTATTTTATTTGACATGAACTTCTCTTAAGCGATATGCTGAATTTACTCTGCTGACAAATTGCCATAATATTCTACCATATTTTATTTCATAAGACAAAAGTATAACAATAAATTTGTAAAAACATCGAAGCATTAACTATCACAAGAGAGAAAAATGAAAGCTCAACTTCTTACATCAACACGCATATCAATATCAACATCAAATTCAAAATCAAGAATCAACCCACATAACACATTCAGATATTATGTCATAAGAAAAAAGAAATAAGTCAAAGAACACCGTGTTATTAGACACAATGTTGCAAAAAAAACGAGTCAAACGTAGCACCTGCATTCCTGCAACATGTTGATATCTTCCGATTGAAACGCAATGCTAATCGCAAAAGGGAGAATGAAATGAAACAATAATTCCAAGTATTCAGCGTGAGATTTGGTTTATAAGACGAAATGTAGCGTCTTTTTCTTTGAATATAAAAGCGGGTGTTGAACAAAGAGGATCGGAACCGCAATGCTTGTAGAAGAAAGGGAAATAAAACAAGTAAATAAGACTGAAAAATATTTTTTATTCTATTATAGAGAGCAGCGGTAGTTGAAAACTTTTTACTAAGAGTATTTTTGTGACTCTTCGTTGGTTTGTTGTTTGTGATTTGTGGATTGTGGAATGTGGTTGAATCTTGATTCTTGAATGAAGTATGAAGCTACAGACGAGAGGTAGAATGAAAATATTAAACTTATTCGATAGCTTATGTGTGAGTGTGTGTGTAGATTTTATTTTATAATTAAAATACGGGACGGGTTTCATTTTTCATATATTTATTTGGCAGATAGTGCTTACTTTTGGTGGATTTTTAAAAGGGAAGACGGTAGGAATCGTGTTATATGGACGCCACGCCACTGCTACCTGCGCTGCCTACGCCTATGCTCCTTTTTTGAACTGATGCGCACAGTAAGCAAAAGCCGTGGCAGAACGCCGGTTCCCTGGTGGAGCTCGGAACTGCAAAGAATCCGAAGAGAGGCTAGAAAGCTTCTAAATAAGTCACTCCAGACTGATTTGGAGGCAGACTGGAATCTCTATAGATCGAAGCAGATGGAATATAAGAGGCTAATTCGGGTATAGAAAAGTGCTTCTTATAGGAATTTCTGCGAAAAGATTGAAACACTGGGTGAAACTAGTAGGGTGGTTAAAGTTCTGAAAAAAGCCAAACTGGAATCACTTAGAAAACTTTATGACACCTTCACTGAGACGAAAGCGGAAACTCTCAGTCATCTGCTGGAGTCTCACTTTCCGGATAACCAGATTACAATTGGTTCACAACCAGCCCATACCACCGACACTATACGTTAGCCACGACAAACAACTCGGCGTAACTGGTATGTTGTGAAGGCCGTGGTAACGGATGAGACTGCTTCAAGTCACCTGATACGGACGGAATATACCCAGCCATGCTGCAACAATGTACAAACCAGTTGCTACCGACTATGAAGAAAATCTTCACCGCTGTCCTAGCACTGGCATACATTCCAACACGCTGGCCTACAGTTAGAGTGGCATTTATAACAAAAGTTGGCAGAAGTGACTACTCGCTCGCCAAGAGCTTCAGACCAATCCGTCTGACTTTCTCCTGGCTGATAAGCATGGAAAGGCTGGTCGAGCTTTACGTGCGCAAAACTGCTTTGCGATTGCACTCACTATATCAGATGCAACATGCATATCAACGCGTGGTAGAATTGAGGGCGCGCTTCACAGAAAAGAATACGCGATGGGCATTTTCATCGATATTGAGGCTGCTTTTGACAATGCGACTTTTGATAGTATGTGCAGCTCTGCCAGACAACACGACGTAGAAGAACCATTAGTGTTGTGGATTAAAGCAATGCTAATGAATAGAATGTTGGTTGCGGATGCGGATCGAGGCCGTTATGTTATGGCGGGGGTAAACAGAGGCTGCCCGCAAGTCAGCATTCTGTCTCCACTGCTGTGATGTATGCTGGTCGACTCTCTGTTAAACGCACTCAACAGCTCTAATGTATACGCTCCGGCGTACGCGGATGATGTTGCCGTGCTTTCTGTTAGATCATGCCTAGCGACGTGATCGACCAATGGTGCACTAGGAATGGGCTCTCGGTCAATCCTCTTAAGACTGAGGTTATTCTCTTTACGAGAAGAAGGAAGCTGATCGGGTTGACTCAGCCTTTTAGCACTTAAAAGGCGTCACGGTAGTTGAATGAATCTGTTGAAGACAGTCCCTTTCGTATAGACACCTCCACTCATTACTTAATGCACACGTCAGCGGATCTCGTTTTCAAAATCCGTACTATGTTTGGAGTTTCTTCAAAGTGCACATTAAATCTCGTGTTTTTTGTAGTTACGCGCCACTGCTGTATTCGTTTTTCAGTGATCCCGAATACCGATATCGCCATGTAGAGGTCCTGGCGATGAATGCTATACGGCGCCGCTTTAAAGTGGATGCAAAGGTGATGAGAATCAAGCACGTACGGAACATTGTCGTTTGATCTCCTAAACAGCATAACAAGTTCAAGACCTACAATTTATTACTTAAGGAATAAAAGCTGATAATCAGCGCAAATTGTACAAACATTTTCTTGCTCAAGTTACAACTTAATTTAAAGTATTAAAGTACGAGTATCTTTCTTTTTCAAATAATTTTATTTATAAAGATGGTAGACACTTATTTTTAAAAGTCCTAAAGTCATTTATCGACAGTTCATTTGCCGCTTAAAAACTTATCAGCGATTCATTAATTTTTCCGTTCGAACGATTAACTACGGTGCGCACCTATTTTTCAAACTTTATTGATGGCTATTCTAAGAAACTTGAATTACCACTAGAAAGCTACTCTATACTGGTGCGTTTAAAGTTAAAGGCAATAACAATGCACAGTCGGTATAATTAACAAAAAATATTGAAGACCGTGAAAACATAGCAAGTTCTACTACCACTGAACTTTGGCATGTTTTCTTCGTCTTCAATCCAGATGAAGAGGAAAAATTTTGCATCATTATAAAATAAAGTTCGCTGAAATAATTATTATTTTGCAAAATCCTTATTTAAGAATTTGCAATTTAAATTGGGAATCCAAGTCTTCTTCTCACACAGTTAAGCACAATTATGGATAGGAGGCTTTGTTTACCTTTTGCCCTGCATGATTTTAAATCGTTAAATTACATAGGTAAAATTTATGTTTCTGTAATAATTTAATATAAATGGAATCACCATATTAATTAATTCAAACACTTGAAAGAGATTTAAATCAGCCGGAAAGAGAGATACTTAGACATAACGGGAAAAAATTGCGTATGGATTGTATATGCTTTACGATCACACAACACCATACTATTGGCGAACCGCTAACTGGAAAAAATGTCAATCTTTTTATCAGAAATACTTTCCATAAAGCAATTGCAATGTAATTTACAACCCTTTTCGCTTCTCCCTGAACTATATAAAAACAAAACGATTATGTAAGTTTGCTTGTTTATAAAATCAAATTATAATCAAGGAATTTTCAAAATCGACTGCGTCAATCATTATTTCGATACTATCTACGGTCATCTAGAATTTAGCACTCATATTAAAAAGTGTCATAATTTGTAAGGTTTGTTTTTTGATGTTATATTCGTAAGAAAACTTTAAAGCATCGTAGCTCCAATATATATAGATAAGGAAAGTACGGCCGTCATATTTTAGGTAACAAGCCAGCTTCCTAGATCAGATACATTATGCTGCTTAGCTTTGAACCCTAATAGTTCCGATTTTATTTTTTCACTTTTATAGTCAAACCATTACAATTATAGAAAAAGACCCATTTGTGGTTGTTTATTTATATAATAATATTTCAACATAAGCATTAGGGTCCCCTAATAAATAAAATAGTATATATTATAAATTCCAGCTAAAACTTTGACTTTTCGATAAAACTGTTTTTTTTTTTTAAATTGTGGGTGTATCAGTGGACGGATACACAAATTTTAACTAACGAGAATTTTGGGGGCCCAAAGGCCCCTTAAACTTGATTATTTCGGGCCCCTAGAACGGTTAAGATTTCAGCTTTCTAGGTCGACTTTAAAGGCCTAATTTTTGCCGACGGTCGGACAGACATGGTTAGATCGGAAACACTATCGATGCTGATCACGAATATAGTAACTTTTAGTTTCAGTCTGACATATTAAAAAAGAATTTGTTGGTTCTTATGCTTATGGAATATCGTAAGCCCACAGGTGAGCACTACGGGCAGACCAGTAGGGATACAGTGAATGGTCCCCCTTAGTAAAGGTCATAACTCCGTCATTAAAAAAGAAGAGGAGTTTGTTTATTTCCATAAAAGCAAAGACTTGTCATGAGATTAGCGGTTAGCCCAACATCAATTTTTTTTTCATATAATCTATATAATAAAAATCAATCCATATTTGTGTTTGTTGCCGGTGTTTGGCCAAACGCGTTAACCGATTACATGAAAGGTGACGTCAATCATTATTTCGATACTATCTACGGTCATCTAGAATTTAGCACTCATATTAAAAAGTGTCATAATTTGTAAGGTTTGTTTTTTGATGTTATATTCGTAAGAAAACTTTAAAGCATCGTAGCTCCAATATATATAGATAAGGAAAGTACGGCCGTCATATTTTAGGTAACAAGCCAGCTTCCTAGATCAGATACATTATGCTGCTTAGCTTTGAACCCTAATAGTTCCGATTTTATTTTTTCACTTTTATAGTCAAACCATTACAATTATAGAAAAAGACCCATTTGTGGTTGTTTATTTATATAATAATATTTCAACATAAGCATTAGGGTCCCCTAATAAATAAAATAGTATATATTATAAATTCCAGCTAAAACTTTGACTTTTCGATAAAACTGTTTTTTTTTTTTAAATTGTGGGTGTATCAGTGGACGGATACACAAATTTTAACTAACGAGAATTTTGGGGGCCCAAAGGCCCCTTAAACTTGATTATTTCGGGCCCCTAGAACGGTTAAGATTTCAGCTTTCTAGGTCGACTTTAAAGGCCTAATTTTTGCCGACGGTCGGACAGACATGGTTAGATCGGAAACACTATCGATGCTGATCACGAATATAGTAACTTTTAGTTTCAGTCTGACATATTAAAAAAGAATTTGTTGGTTCTTATGCTTATGGAATATCGTAAGCCCACAGGTGAGCACTACGGGCAGACCAGTAGGGATACAGTGAATGGTCCCCCTTAGTAAAGGTCATAACTCCGTCATTAAAAAAGAAGAGGAGTTTGTTTATTTCCATAAAAGCAAAGACTTGTCATGAGATTAGCGGTTAGCCCAACATCAATTTTTTTTTCATATAATCTATATAATAAAAATCAATCCATATTTGTGTTTGTTGCCGGTGTTTGGCCAAACGCGTTAACCGATTACATGAAAGGTGACGTCTGTACGAAGGTTGTTATGTATGTGCGATGTCTGTATCTTCATCGGTGTGTGAATTATGGGCATTGAGTACACATGCATATGTGCGTATGCGTGTAAATTCCTTTGCAGATATAGAGACCGCACATACAAAAAAACCATCGTACAGACGTCAACTATTTTGTTATCCGAAAGCGCATATGAAAGACCACACGACCACACGAACGTTTCAAGCCTATTGTGGTGTTTGTGCGCACTTTCATTCTTGAGATATCGTGTGTTCATTGTTTTATTCAAATAACTCTTATTGAAATTTTTTGCATTTTTTGTTTGTGAATCGGACATCGGAAAGTTGCTTTTCCCACATTGATACCAATCGGTGTGAAAGTGAATGAAAAGTAGGCGCCTGCCAGACAACAAGCACCTACCCTAAGCGGAACAACGAAGTTGTGTGAGCGGCCTAAGCCATGCGGAGAAAAACGTGCAGTCCCTTTCACCGGTTGAGCTCAAATCAGGCAATCTTCGGTATTGGCCCGAGAGAGTGTGTTCGGTCTTCTTTTTTTAGGCGCAGCCACATAAGCAGGATAGGTACCCGCTACAGACAATAATAAGGAAGTCTACTCCAACATATTGGCCAATAGAATTCTCGGGCACGTGCAAAGCCGGGCGGGTGCAGCTAGTAATTTATATAACATTACTACGATACAGGGGTTTTTCCATAAATGTTGCAGTACGCATTCACAGGAACACAGCGCTGGCATTTGTTGTTTAACAGGAAGCAACACCTATTTTTTCTCCACGGATGTCTAAAATTGGGTAGGAAGATCAAGTTGTTATTGTATTCAATTTAAAACCTGGACTTGAACTCACGACATTCCAATCTGAGAGTGAATATACTACCACTGCAGGGGTGCTCCCCACCTGGAATGCAGTTTTTTTTCAGGGGTGAGGGATTTTCTACACTGACGCAGTCAGAATCAATACTGGTTCGTTGTACCATTGTGCATGCAGGTTAACTGAGAATTTGTACTTTACTTTTATTAAAAAAGAAAAAAAAAAGAAAATGTCCGTCAGATGACATTTAACAAGAACAACATTTTTTTTGATTCAATGACTACAATATATGTAATATTCAATTAGGTGTTTTGAAAAGTGTATACATTTTTTTTGCAAATTTCTAAAACTCTTTCTTTAGATGTAAATATTTCGAAGTCTGCAACATCTAGGAACTCATACTTTTGCTATTGTAAATAAACGTATCGGCAGACAATTGAGCTGTGTTACAAAATGAAGGATTGAGGGACTGAGGGGACCATGTCGCTAATCCGAGGGTTAAAGCAAATTGTCTTCAGTTTATTTGTAATAAAACGAAAAATCAATTCAAATTATCATAATCATCGTCTTAGGGTAGCCTATACTGATTAATATGGATGGTGCACAAATTTTGGGGTTTTGGGCTAGTATTTCTTATCACCTAAGAAAAACAAATTCATATGGTAAATTCTATTACTGAATTGTCATCGTAGCTTCTGAAAAACTAAGATTATTTTTGTTTGATTGCGGAGTGCTAGGACTCCATGGAGCACATTTATATATGGCTATTATAGAACGTTCTTCACATAAAAATTGCTTACATAATAATGAAAAGTTTATGGCCAGCATATTATGAATATTTGTCTCATACATATATATTTGGGCCTTAACGGGCCCATACGGGCCTACAACCTAGCTTTTCCAACTAATTTCATGCGAAGCGGAGGGGACCTACAGTTTTATGCCGAATCCGAACTGCAAATTTGAGAAGCTTCTCATGACAATTTGATACTCTTGGATGTTTGTCAGAATTTCGCAAGAGATGCCAACAACACGCGATATTCCTAAGTGGTCCTCCATCTAAATACTAACCACGCCCTACGTCATTTAATTTCGGTGATCGAACGAGAACCGATTGACTTTACTTTGAAATTAATTTTTTTATTCATTATTAGATATCTACTTAGATAATAGAAAACAATTATTAAATCTAACTTAAAAACATAGGGGCGGGCTACAGTCCGCTTGGGCGAACTGTTGGATGCCCTATTCTTATTCCTATCCCTCATAAGTGGTCGTGACAAAAGTTAAGTTAAGAACGCTCTACATATTCTGTTATATAACATTTAAAAGATTTTATCAAACAAAAACCAAGCTTTTGTAAAAAAAACGTTCCCTAGCTCAAACTTTGGTTTTTCAATAAAATTATTTTATTGAATTGTGGGCGTGTCAGTAAGCGGATTTAAAAAAAATTAACACATGAGCATAGACGACACCTAGAGAGTATATATTATAAATTTCAGCTCCCTAGCTCAAATTTTGATCTTTCAATAAAATTGTTTTATTTTTTTGTGGGCGTGTGAAAATTTTATATCCCGAGCTGTTTTAGGAGTCATAAATCATATATAAAAAATTTCAGCTTTCTAGCTCAAAATTCGATTTTTTCCAAAATTTTGTTTTTTGAGTTTGTGGGCGTGTCTGTGGGCGGATCTCAAAAATTCGTAAACTTGATTATTTCGCGACCCTAGAGAGTATATGGTTAAAATTTCAGCTCTCTAGGTCCAATTTAAAGGCCTAATTTTTGCCGACGGACGGACGGACATGGCTAGATCGACATTACTATCGATGCTGATCATAAATATAGTAACTTTTAGGGGTCTACGGGCAATATTAAGGTATGTTACAAACTATGCGTCAAAATTAATATACCCTTAGAATAGGGTATAATTAACAGGATAATTATTCTTAATTATCGGTCCTTACGCGGGCGCTCTAAGCTTAACTATCACATTATAATTTTTGCATTTCGGCCTAAAAACTATTTTACGAACTAATCTTACATATAGATATATTCATCGAGAAAATAAAATAAAAAAACTACCTATTCTACTTGCTTAACCCTAGAAAGATAAACTGCGCCTCGGAGGCGCCCGCGAAATATATATTTTGCTTTCTTCTTTTAACCGACAAACAAACTTGTTTTTTTAAGCCAACTCAGTCGTCGATTAACACTTGCGAGTGACAGTAGTACCACCGTTTTTCAGTTATGGTAATGCGTGGCGCTCGAGAGGCGCATGTTTATCTTCTGTGTAACTTTTATGCAATTTTTTGTGATATTTTTTTTGTTACTTTTAACATATCGTCGCTTGAAAAGCAAACTGACATAAGTCAAAATTCATACATTTTCAGAAAAGCCATTTGAAGTTTTTCATAACTTTAAAAAATCATTTTAGATTTGAATTTCAATGAATACCAAAATGTTGTAAAGTAAAAAAGTATTATTTTTTTCTTCTTTCAAGTGGTATATTTAAGTTACTACAAAAAGCCGTTTTTGAAAAAAAAAAAATTGACTTATGTCGTTGTACATTCAAATTGCTACTAATTTAAGAAAAAAGTATGAAAAAGTTTCGTTTTGTTTTGAAATAAAACCATTTGTATTTTTTTGCGTATTTTGTAGAAACAACCCACTTTAAATAGTACCTATTAAGTTATAATAAAAAAAATATAGGAACTTTTAATGAAAAAATCGACTATAATAAAATTATATAAAATAAAAATAACTTTGAAGTTCATAAACTAGTTTTGTTCCATGGTATAATGACACAACACGAAAAGTGTCACTTTTCAAGAAACTTATTTATCACGATTTCATAATTTGTTTAGAAGCAAAGTGTTACAAATGAAAAAGACTCATTTAGCTGGGAAAACAACAGGGATTTTTCCTTAAATTCAAAACGACACTTGTGCCCTCATGCTGTCAGTTTAAGAGTTATAGTTATGACGGTTTGATAGAAAAATTGTATTTTTTTGCGATTCGTTCTGTATAGTTAACTCCAAATCGTCAAATTTTAACTTCAGTTTGCTTTTCAAGCGACGATATATTCTATTAATGTGCGGTAAATATGAAAGTAGATAGCTATTATTTCAAATTGAATGGGTTTTATGAACGTTTTAACATCATGGAGTGTTACAAGACGAAGAAATTATTCCTTTTTTGAATCAAGAAGACTAACTTGCAAATGATGGCAGTGAGAGAGAGCGAGATTGAGGATCATATAAGTGAAGATGATGTTCAAAGTGAAACTGACGACGACTACGTCGATGAAGTAATCGAAGAAAACTTAAATGACACCTCAACATCTGAAAACCCCGGACATGACCACCGCTTAATTATTCCGGCTCAAAGAGTAATTAGAGGTAAGAATAGATGCGTTTGGGCTACTTCTAAAGGCCAAAGTCATGAAAGGACATCCGCGATCAATATATTTCGCTATAGTAGATGTCCTACTCGAATGTGTTGAAATATTTTGGAACCACTTTTATGTTATTTATCACGGATGACATCATTCAAGAGCTCGTTCACTGGACAAATGTGGAGATATCAATAAAACGTACTGATAGTATGACTTCTTCGACATTTAGAGATACGAATCCTACTCAAATCAAAGCCTTTATTGGAATACTTTCTATATGTGTTGCATTGATTCACGTCTATCCTTGTCGTTCATTGCTGCTTGCACCCTATAAACTGACAATTGTGGGAACAGTATAAGGTCAATCTAACATACGGGAAATTCCTGAACAGTTGAAAAACACCCGTCCTCGAAAAGTGGGAACGCCTATGTTTCGCTGTGATGGATTTCATATTGTAATTCATCAGTTAGTAAGAAATAAAATCCCAATGACAATATAATATAAATGTCATCTATTATTAATAACTAAAAGTTAAATACCGAAGATCTCCAATTTTGTGTTCCTTTTTGCTATGGATTTATAAAATCCTCCTTCACTTAAAAAAAAAAAAAATTAATAATATATGTTTATGTTTTACTCAATTGATAATAATGTAACAATAAAATGAAGCAATAAAAAAAAAATATTTATTTAATTTTGTAAAAAAAAAACGTTTTTTAATTGCGCGCCTCGCAGGCGCATGTTTATCTTTTCAGTACTAAAAAATAAGATTATCTTTCTAGAGTTAAAGTTTTTAACGTATTCTAACTATAATTAGGATTCTGAGCACTCGTTGCTGAGAACCGATTGATTCGACGTGGCAAGGTCGTTGTCTCAGTATACTATTATTCATACACGTTTGGCTTATATTTGCTGAAGTCATAGTAAACATTTTTAACTCAGAAGGAATATAATTATGCTGTTTCAAAGTCGAGGTAAAGTATAATTTATCAGTATTGAGGTAGGTTATTTCCTTTCTAAAGAATTTTAAAATGCGATTAGCGCACTTGAAATTAAAATTGTTATCTGTAAAAGAATGTATATATATGATTAGAAAGTCAAGGTCGTCATATTATTTGTATTCAACTGGACGAGAAACACTTCAAATGATCAAAGTTTTCGTCATAGAGTAGCCTATACTAAAATGATTCATAAGGATGGTAAACACATTTTGGGGTTAAGAGGGTAGTTACTGATGTACTCAAATCAAATTGTGTTCAGTATATTTGCAATCAAATAAAAAAAAACGAGTGTGCTTTACACCACACGTATGAAGTAAAACTTCTTTAGCTCCATCTATATATATGTATTGTATATATACATATATATATTTTAATTTTCTACAAATATTTAAATTAAAAAGGCCGAAATACGGAAGACTAACATGGAGAAAGAGAGACAGAGAGAAAGAGACAAGAAAAGGACAGATAATCAAACGCGCCCCAATGTCGAAAGTAGAACGCCGCGTACTAGTAGAGGGAGAAAATAGACAAGGAAAAAGGAACGCTGCATATGATGCTACGACGCCAGCAACTAGTATGAGATACGCACTTACATTTGTCGAGAGTAGAAAGCCACGAATAAGTAGAGGGAGAAAATAGACAAGGAAAAAGGAACGCAGCATATGACGCTACGTCGCGACGCCAGCAACTAGTATGAGATACTTTCGTGATTCGTTATTAGTTGATTGGGTCTCACTAGGTTTAAAATCTTGCCTTAAATATTTTATCTGTGTCACTTCCTGCCATAATTTGTTATTATTCACCCGAAAATTCGCAAAATATGAACTTTAAAATGAATTTAGAATTTTTTTCACTTTAAACGTAGAATATTTTAAATGTATTGAATATTAATCAAAATTTTTATTTATAAGATTGTTCAAGAACGAAATGAAATTACGAAAAAGAAATCACCGTTCACGTATTGCTAGCAAACTCGCAGACAAACTATTGACTGAGATACAGTGGCCGAAATAAGTATAAAGACAGTAATTCTCAAACTCTTCAATTTGGCTTGTAGGCTTAGCGCCTAAATATATGCAACAAAATTGTTTAATAAATGTTTGGAGAATTAATTTTCTCTTAACTCCAAAAAAAAATTGTACCGTTATCGGTCATATCGTGTTAGAAAGAGACTGATTTGTCTTTTCTAATAAAAAAATTGTGAAAAAGTTGCGAAATAAGTATAAAGACACTTCGGTTATCCAAAAGTATTCCAATTTTATAGCAATTTTTTTTAAATAAAAAGAGTGAAAAACAATAAAAGGTAAATTGTTTCGCTTGTTGGCACAAAAATTGTTATCAATAAATTGTTATCATTAAACTATTAAGCCATGCCTCGCGGAACTCATTTGACGACAGTAGAAAGGGCAATTATTACGACTCATAAGGAGCACGGCTTATCCAACCGATCCATTGCCAGGAAAATTGGACGATCTCTTTCCGTCGTATGTAATTTTTTAAATTTGGGCCAAAATTATAGCACTGCAAGAAGATCTGGTCGACCAAGCCTCTTGACCTCACGCAACAAAAAAACGATTTACCACGAAGCAAGGCGTAATAAGCTGAATGCTGGCCAGATAAAGCGCAAGTTGGATCTCCCAGTGACGGTAAGAAGAGTGGAGCAAGTGTTGAAGGCAAATCATAACCTTCGTTACACGAAAATGACGAAAAAACCCAACCTGCAACAGCATCATAAAGAAGCAAGGTTAAGATTTGCAAGAAGTCACATGGCTTGGACCAGGGAGTGGGAATCCGTTATTTTTAGTGATGAAAAGAAATTTAATTTGGATGGTCCGGACGGTTTTAGCTTTTATTGGCGTGATTTGAGGGACGAAAAAGCAATAAAAATGAGTCGGCACTCTGGAGGCGGAAGTTTGATGGTTTGGAGTGCCTTTGGTTTTCATGGTAAAATCCCCTTGATGTTCGTTCAACCTAGAATGAATGGTGAAAAATACAGGGAGATGTTGGAATATGCTTTGGATGCATTTGGAGACATTCCAGCGGGTGAAAATTTTATTTTTCAACAGGACAATGCTCCTATTCATAATGCCAGTACGGTCCGCGAATGGTTTGAAAGGAGTCAAATTCAGTGTTTACCATGGCCTTCGTGTAGTCCTGACCTTAACCCAATCGAAAATATGTGGGGTATTATGGCAAGAAACCTTTATTCAAATGGGAAGCAGTACAGAAATCTGGAAGAGCTTAAAAGAGGAATAACACAGACATGGTCTGAGATCACCGAAGAAGTCCTACAAAACTTGATAAATTTTATGCCTAATAGAATTTTCCAAGTTATTGAAAATCAAGGAGGTTGTACAAAGTACTAACTTTCAGGTTGATAGGTACAACCAAAAAATTCGGTGTTTAAATGCTTTTAAATATTGACTGTCTTTATACTTATTTCGCAGGAAAATTAAACGTTTTTGGAATTCCCTAAAGGTGAACCTCAAAAACTAGCCTTTGTGGTGATAAATATTTTCTTTTTTCGTTTCATTATTTACTGAATAAAATAAACTTACTATCTACGATAAAATAAACTTATAATTTCTATTATTTTTGTACTTAAATCCAACCGAGCATTGAAGTTGAGTGTGTCTTTATACTTATTTCGGTCACTGTATATATATATATATATATTCCGCACTGGCTATGAGAGGAAGAGAGAAAGAACATGTGAGCGCATACTGCTCTCTGTTGCCCCTACAGTAATATACGAATCGTAACTCTCTCTTATATCTCTAACTTATATCTCCCTCTCAACTTCAGTTCGCCCGATCACACTTATCGTAACGCTCTCGTCACGCATTTTCCAGCTTACTCCCCAAGACAAGCGTGCTAAAGTGAATGATATGGATGGTACACACATTGTGCGGTTAGTGCACTTGAAATAAAAATTGTTATCTGTAAGGGGAATACAATGTCATCTATCAATGATTTTAAATACATCTCAACTGTTAAAGTTCTTAAATACATGACAAACATTTGCAATATTGAAGTTGAAAGGAAGAACTTGACAAATCATAGTAAGAGTAATTTGCATAAATATAGACAGCGTTTAAAGATTGTTTGGAATCATTCTCAATTGTTAATGAGATAAAGAAGAGGTAGACTTAAAAACCTTCCTTGAAAATAAGCGAAATATTATCAAGAACCTTGTGAATTAGAAAATAATTGCATATCATGGCGTTTAATTCAGTATTGAACTATTCGCCGTATTTGCAATGATTAGCAAAGATGACCTGACTGGAGGTTAGATCAAAGAACACACAAAAGCAATTGGAACTTTGACCCCTTGCTGCGTTAGGCAACGAGTGCTAAGAATCCTTATTAGCTAGAATACGTTAAGAAGTTTAAGTAAGTAGAGTATGTAGCTTGCAGTTTGTTTTATATAAAAATATAATATTTAATAAAGGTGCCGAGTTTTTAAAAATGTTCTCGATAAAAACTTATGAAAGATGATTTTGTAAAATAGGTTTAAGGACGAAAGGCAATGATTATAAGATTACGGTTAAATTTAGAGAGTCCGCATAAGGACCAATAATCTAAATAGAATAAGTATCCTGCTAGTTTTAATAATTTTTATCAATTATGTCAGTTGCTATTTAATAATCAATAAAACATTGAATTGAAAAGTCAAGAGTTATTCATTCATAGTTTCACTTCTCCTACAACTATTAAAATTATGATTATTCAGCGGATAATACATTTCTATTGCGATATTTATTTTACTATCCACAATTTGTATGTGTATGTACTCTAAATGTCATTGTCTAAGCAAACGCCTAGGCTAATTCAGATTTTCTTTCGTTAAAAAGAAATCTTAATAGGGACGGGCTAAGAATATATGTGAAGAAACCGCCAAGGAAACCAGCGCTTGTCGTAAAAGGCGAGATTCATATCTACCAATCATGTTACCATTCATGTCAGCCTAGCGACTTAACATCTTGAAACTGTCCTACTAGTACGCATGCAAATTCGTTGGCCACTATTGGAGATCATACCGGTGTCCTTAAAAGAATACACGTGTTGAAATCGTAAAAATAGAGGCAGGCCGAACAATTCCTGGATCACCTGATGCACACAAATGCAACAGCACTAGAGTTGCCTCAGCAATAAGTAATCCGAAACAGGGAGTCCTGCCGATACTTTCACCAGTGGGGATAGAGTAAAGTGGGAGAGTTATAATACACTTAATCCTAATCATAGCCTCGTCGTTAGGGAAGAAGAATAAGATAGTATCGATAGTATTATCTATAGGTACTGTTTCATTAAGAACATTTTGAATGTTGAATTCACTCACTGATTCAAGCTTGTCGAAAATAAAAGTTACAATATCATCAACATATAAGACAACTTCTAAGGAAAGAACTGGACCATTAAGTCATTGTATTTTATTGGGGATAGGACGAAACCATAACGAACACAACTGTTTAGGACTGCTATGTATGATCCACTCTTTTGCTACCCAAAATACGTCTTTTTTAATGAAAGGAAATCCAAATCACAGAGCACTCAGACTCGGTAATGGTCCTTTGTACTACCAGGCAGAAATCCTCTTTTTAGGGTAAAGGTTGAAGAATCAAGGTGTTATTCATTTTTCATCTTTATTGGGTGCCGTATGTTGTTGTTCCTTATGGGGATTAAACATGCAACGTACGGGCTAAAAGCCAACACACCAACCTCTACACAAAATACCAATTTATCTATATACTCAACAATTTCGTTTTTCAATTACCGACAATCTTTGTCCCCGGTAATTGTAGAATTGATCAGTCCTTTTCTCGCAGCATAAAACTTTTGGATTTTGGTTCTGGCGAGTATACTCAAGTTGGAAAAAAAACTAACCCTAATTTGTTTTGCTTCTAAAGTAGATATGCACTGTTAATCGTCCAAAGGATTCGAGAATTTGAACGATACCAATAAATGATTGCGTACAGCAATTAAGGAAATTAGCATCAAATGGCTTGAGATTAAACGCAAAGACGTTTAATTATAAAAATGTTCTACATTTCAAAGGAGGACCAAGCAAAAAGTGTTTTCTTTTGTGCTTCTTGGCGCTCATCTTTCCATCTATACTCTTATTCAACGGTTTATGCTTGTGTTTGCATTTTAATTTTCTTAATTTTTTTTATTTGAAAAGAAACAACAAAGCTGCTCATAGCACAAATATATGCGTTTACTTCAGTTTTCTGTAGGAGTTACGTGACTAGAGTCGCGCTGTACTTATATAAATACGCGACTTATGTACTCGGTATAGGGGCGGCTGTGTTCGAAAACACAATGGTTTTAATATAACTTTTTCGTCTTCGTCGAAAAATTGACATAAACGCAAACAAAAAGATTACTCAGGGGAATTATATTTTTTGTTCTATGAAAATAGGAAGGCCAATAAAATATTGGAAAACTGGAGAAGAAAAAGGTTCTCCCGCAATTGTTTGTCGATCTGTGTTGCTCCTATTCTTCTGGTTGGGCCACGACTCGTAGGGGTTCTTCAAATTGATGGTGAGAAATACTTTGGAGCAAATTTCATAGACTCCTTTCCCTGCTTCTATCCTACTTTTGTATCCCTATTACCTATCCATTTTTAGCCTGTAGCTACTTTCTTTGGAAATTGGCTTCCCTATCATGTGGTCACTTAAATTTATATACATCTTTCTATTAACTTATGAGGCTGTGTGCTATAATTTAATGTTTTCTATCATTTCATATCATTAAGTGGTCCTGAGATGCTTGTGGCCTTCCATTCGAGTCCCTTTTCTGCGCCATTGCAACAGGGGATTCCAAATCGGGGATTCGAGTTGGACGTCGATATTCTTTTTACCGATTCCGACTCATATGACTTTGCCCAAGGCGCGAAGAATGTTTGCGAGTTTCACATAAATGCCTCAAATCCAGGTAAGTGTAACCCTTTTAATATTAATGTATTTTAACCGTGGACATAGTTATACTGTATTCCAAAATATGGTCGTAGATCTTGAGACGAGATAATCTGTAGTTCGTTACAGAAAGGTATTTTATTAAGGTTATTTCATAGTATTTTATTCTCTATAGTTATCAGTTGAAAAAAGTTATAACACTTTGATATTTAACATTTGCTAAAGTCAATAATTGAGGACAAACGAAAAGTTAATATTTTACTTTTTTTTAATTACTCAGGTGATTGATGTGGTAATGCAGTAGGCATACTTTTTTCGTATTCCAGTTTGCATAAGGAAACCACAGTTACATGTTTTTAAATAAAACGAAACAATTCAATAATATAGAAGTTATATAACAAGTGGGGTGAGTGCCACCCAGGAGGTCCACACGATCAACTTCCCAGCGTGAACAAAATTAAAAGTGAAAGGATGTATAGGTTTGCGAAAAATGACTTATGCATTATTTTTATCGGAAGAGTACGCGAAAACCAAATGAAATCAATATTATTTGATTCTTCTCCTCATTCAGTATTTATATTGATTATTTATTGTTATGTTTACATCTTTTTTACTATTATAAAAAACTTTTATCTGCTCTTTGATAAAAAATCAATGACAATATCTTATATTTTGAAATTAATGTATTGTGACCAGAAAAATTAGATTGGATAAATCTTTCTCAGGAAATTCTAAAATCCATTTTTCTTTTAGTCTTCTTGTCTAAACAAAAAAACGCGTAGACCGAATTCAGTGCAATCTTTTTAGTTCATATATAGGTCAATGCGCGTCGATTAGGACCAGAACGAAGTCAATATTATTTTTTATACGCGAGATAGGTACGTACTTACGTAAGTATGACATTCACACACACACATACATGCATATTCTAAAAAGCTCCGGGAGTGGATGGTATTCCAAATAAAGATAGCAATCAAAACGCGACCCGACTTATTTGCCGAAATGTTTAACGCGTGTCTTTAGGAAAGCATTTTTCCTGAGCGTTGAAAGCGCCATAGAATTGTCTTACTGCCAAAATGTAAAGGAATTCCAAACGAACCATCATCTTATCGTCCTATTTGTTTATTAGACACGATTGGTAAAATCCTCGAGCGGATAATTTACAATAGGCGCCAGCCAGCAATTGAAACTGCAGGAGGCCTCTCGCAACACCAATACGGTTTTCGTAAGTCAAGATCTACCGTAGACGCAATTAACGCGGTAATAACGAGAGAGCCGCTATAGAGGGAAGGCGTTGGAAAGGAGGTACCAAAAAGTATTGCGGCGTTATAGCCTTGGACGTAAAGAACGCATTATGAGCTGGTTTTACCGGAGTGAAATACCAGACTATCTCCGTAAAATTATAAAGAGCTACTTTGCGAATAGAGTCCTCCTCTATGACTCTGATGAGGGAGTAAAAGAGTACGAAGTAACATGCGGTGTACCACAAGGCTCGGTCCTAGGTCCCTTGCTGTGGAACGTCATGTATGATGAAATTCTTCGCCTGGAGATTCCAAGAGAATCGTCAATTATCGGCTTCGCAGACGACGTCGCCGTGGTTGTTGTGGCGAAAACTATAGAAGATGTCGAACTGCACTGCAACGAGACAGTTGCTACTGTACGAAGATGGCTAGCTAGCGCGGGCTTGCAACTCGCAGAACATAAGACAGAAGCAGTGCTTATTACGAGTATGAAAGTAAGGGAAACGATAACGTTTATAGTAGGAGAGCATCTAGTTGTTTCCCAACCGTTCATTAAATACCTCGGAGTGATTATTGATGCTCGCCTAAGCTTCAAAAATCACCTAGAGTACGTATGCAACAAGTCTTCAGAAACTGTTAGTGCACTTTCAAGGTTGATGAATAACATTGGAGGACCTAAGCAGAATAAAAGAATGCTTCTTGCAGGAGCTGCCGGCTCAATACTCATGTACGCGGTAGAAATATGGTCGAATGCCGCGAAAGTTAAGTCTTATGTTCGGGGAATTAAATCCGTCCACCGCCTTAGCGTATTAAGAGTCGCCTGCACATTTCGAACTGTTTCGAACGATGCTGTACTAGTCGTAATCTTCAATGCTACCTATCGACATACTTGCTGAAGAAACAAAAACTTTAAGAACCGAACGAGTCCGAAATGGCCCGTTAGATGGCAAAATAAGGAAGCTCGAAAGAAATCGCAGTATCGCAATCTGGCAAGAACGTTGGAACAAATCCTTAAAGGGAAGATGGACATATCGTCTCATACCAGTGATCGACGCATGGATTAAACGAAGCCATGGCGAAACAAACTTCTACCTGACTCAGTTCTTGACGGGTCATGGCTGTTACAGAGAATATCTCTTTAAACGCGGATATGAATCTATCCCAAACTGTCCACATTGTAAAACATTTTCGGAAAACGCGGAACATGTGTTCTTTCATTGCCGACGATACGAAACCGAGAGGATCACCCTACGGGACCAATTTGGGGAGTGGCCCACTCCCAATAATGTCGTAAATCACATGCTTCAGAATGCTGAAAACTGGACTACTGTAAGTAACGAGACGGTGCGCATACTTAGCGATCTAAGGCGTTTAGAGCGCCAACGTAAAGCGGATAATGCAAATCATAGAGTTAGCCGAAGCTAAGGCTCTATACCGACCCCCGTGGAGTAATGCCTAACGGCGGTTCGGCAGCGGATATTATATAATCGGTCTGTTGAGGAAGGGAGGTGGTGTTAGCCGGTAAGAATCCGGCACTGCCAGTGGACGTCGGACCATTGGTGCCTCTGCAAGGTTTCCACCTTCCACCGCAAAAAAAAAAAAAAATCATTTGAAAAAATATTGTGACCATCAAACCATAAAATTGTTGTAAACTGCGATTTTGATTTCTGGACCAGATGAAATAACATCCATAATGCTGCGAAGTTGATCAGTCTTTTTTTTTATAAAACAAAAACGTATGTTCGAATTCAATCTAATTTCTTATAGATCATACGAGTATTTACATCAATACGCGTCGATTGGGACTAACGAAGTCGATATCATTCGAGAAAACGTGAACGTAATTTTGTTAACGCACATCTTTGAAATGCAGAGAGTTCATTTAAGAGCGACTCTCAAAAATTCGACTGAAAAATAAAAATTTAAATTTTCCGCAAGCTACTCTTAGGAGTATCCATAGCTTCAGCGCTTTTCTTAGGATTGTGACACATCCACAATTATATTCTTACATGTCATTGTTTAACACTTATTTCTTTCATAAAAAAAATATTATCTCAGCGGATGAATTTTAAAAAACATTCTTATTTGCAGTCTGTGGATTAATTTGGCGATTGCCAATAGACACATAATGTACTTACGTACTATATAATTTAGTTTCAATTAATTAATTTATCAAAAAATGTAATCAGTTCTATGCCTTCAATATGGTTTCAATTACGTCAAAAGCCAAGAAACATTTAGTTGAGGTACTTTTAATTTGTTAAAAATTAAATGCTGTTCGTTGGTAAGCGCATATTACTGCACCTACTTGGCGATTGATTTAAATGTTGGTAATAGAATGGAAAAATTGTACAAGTTGCTTGGAAAATTGGAAAATTCGGGAAAAACTGAAAGGAATATTTCAATGAACTCGCGACCATAACTCACGATTCGAACGATGGACTTGCGTTTTTTTCCTTGCGGTCCTAGCAAAGAAAAACAATTAGGCAAACATGAAAGTCGAAAAATCGGATAAACTACAAAAATCACAAGCTTTGTATACACTCTTGATCATAACTGACGATAGGAACGACATATTTGGTTCATTTTGTATGTTATGCTCCAGAGAAAGTTGTTCACAAAAAAAAAATTTAATTAAGAAGATCATTCCATTTTTGTTTCTCGAGCGAAGCCGGGTGGGTCTGTTTGTAAATAAATAGATATAATATATTTACCTACTTGTATTTATAAAAATAAAATCAATATAAAACTATCGTACTGAAAAACAATGTATTGTTAACAAAAAATTTATTATTATAGTTTTTCATTTCTTGCACATACTAGAAACCGCATTTTTGACTTTGTACGGTATAGATTTTTTTTAAATGGTCAGAATTAGACATTTGAACTTGAAGTCAAAGAGTACAGACGAAGTAAATTACAAAAAAACGACAAACAGACGAACATTTATCAACCAAGTAGGAAAAAGCAACAGAGAAATTTATATTTAGTAACGCAGTTAACCTTTAAGAAAAAGAAGTTCCATAATCCGAGGAAGCCTTCAAGTCAAGAACCTATCTCAAAAAAAGTGGCGCGCGACCGGCTCAGTTGGTACTGTCATGTTCAAAGAAGAGATTCTTTGAACCCTATCAAAAACGCAATATTCAACGCAGTTTTAAAATGTTTTCAAATTTCTTATGTCGGCTTTAAATTTTAACATTCAAAAATTCAACATGGGGAGTTGAGTCATAGTTGCCCCATGTGCTTTGTCGAAAGTGACCCATGGTGCGTTTTTGGAAAACAAATAATATTTCACGAAACGTATGCATAAATACAATTGAATTCAATGTTTTATATATCTTAAATTATAAACAGACAGGTCTGCCAGCAATCAATTCCAATTAGAAACCGCTGAATGTCTTTACTTCGTAAGAATGCGAAATTACACAAATTCAAAGAAAAAATTAAAAACCGGTCTCACCACCACAATTGTTCAAGGAGAGCTGTGGGAATTCGTGTACGATCTACAAGAAGAGATCGGCAAGATTTGCAATAGAAGGCTTTACTTAAAAAACAATCACCTTTCTGAAATAGTTAAAGTCGAAACTGCCCCACCCTCGAAAGTGCCCACCATAACCTTTTTGTGGAGGTGTTGTATATTGGCAACACATAGCTCTGTCATTAGCAGGATTATTGGACATTGGCAGCACTTAGCCTTGTCATCAAGCTGCCAACTCTTCTGACGGTTACTCGCTCGGTCTGTCATCTCCTGCCAATCCCATGTGCTAAGTCCAGATTGAATTAAAGAAGAATAAATAATAAATGAATTAGAAACTAAGTAACCTCTTTTAATATATAATACTGGCGACGAGGATATAAAAAAATAAAATAAAAACAAATAAATAAAATAAAAAGGCAAATAAAAGAAGAACTTAATGATGAACGACACCGGGATGGCTAACCTCAATACCGAAAGTGGCCCATCTTCAGTTTTCGGACGATTGAACCAGTTTGAGCCATCTCGTTTGATTCGTGGAACAACTATAAGGAGAGGATGGAATTTTACTTCGAAGCTAATGGGATAAGGAATGAGGTACAACAGAAAGCCATATTCCTCGCGTGCGTTGGAGAGACTACCTACGAAATAATTCGGTCATTGCTAACACCACTGGGACCAAAGGATGTCACGTTTCAAGAAATTCTAGAGAAGTTAGATAGAAATTTTCATCCAAAACCCAATGAAATTGTGCAGCGATATACATTTCATAAAAGGAATCAAAAAAGTGGCGAGTCAATTACTGACTTCTTAAAAGACCTACGAAAACTATCGGAACACTGTAATTTCGTAGAATTGAATAATATGCTACGTGATCAAATGGTGTGTGGGGTCTCCGATGAGGCCTTGCAAAAGCGATTGTTTGGGGAGCCAAACTTAAACTTTCAAAGAGCATATGAACTGGCATTGGCTCATGAAGCAGCATACAAGAACGTACTCGATGTACGCGGTAGTAACGAAATAATGGCAATGTCATCAACAAACCAGCACCTGCGGCAAGGCAAAAGAGCAAAGGGTTTTAACAAATGTTTCCGCTGCGAAGGGAAACATGGGCCGGACAAGTGTTTCTTCAAGGATAAAACCTGTGATTTTTGTCATCTGCGAGGACACGCCAGTCGCGCATGCTATAGGAAGAAAGCAGCAAGTTGGCAGAAGGACCAAGGTCATGAGGTTCACGTACTGCAGAACGAATCAAACAATGGGGGAAAAGAGGCTGAGACAATTAATTGCTTTTACGAGATAAACAATGTAGTCGATACATATGCACCCAAAATAATAACCAAAGTGAGTATCAATGGGGCCGATGAGGAATTTGAAGGAATTTGATTCGGGTGCATCTTGCACCGTCATAGCTGATACAACAGGAGATCTATCAAATGCTGGTGGTATTGAATTTTTGTGATGTAGAAGATTCTTTTGGCATGCCTCTTCTTACGATTTCGACACCTGCATGTTCCCGCTGTTAATTATTGATTGATCGTCCTTTTACGAGAGCGATGATCTCTATTCGTGTCATAAGCAATACGTTAAAATATGGCCCTCTGCCACTTTGCAAAAGCTCCAAAAGCTTTCGAAAGGAAAAGATACAACCGGAACTCTATGAGCTTTAACAAGATGTGAATGTAGTCAAAAAAGCTGAATCCTGTCGACTACATTGGCTCGGCTTCATTATGCGGATGGACAATAATGCTCACCCAAGAGGATTCATATAAATGTGTAGAATAGGTCAGAGTGAGTGAGTGAGTCCGGCACTTTTCCTTCAAGCCGATAAACAAGGACTATAACAAATAAGACGAGTTGCTGATGTACACCGACTTTGATTGCGAACTCCTCGGTGACTGCTGACGGGCCTCTTACTTCTGTCTTTACTCCCTGTTACCTACATGTCCATAATCATCTGTACTTAGGTTTTTGGAACTCCTTGTTCAAAGGCCTTTTTAAAATCAACTAAAACCATACGCAAATCATTTAAGAAATCCTGAGGTTTTTCCATTATGAACCCTATACTTTAGCCGTATTAATTTCCGCAATCGGCTATATAATACCCGCTCAACGATCATCATAGTGTGTGACATCAGCTTGATAGAACCGTATTTACTACAGTCTCTCTTATCCAAATAGACCGGATTAAGTATAACCATTTGATATACATAGTATCAAACCTTGTAGATTAGATCAGATTTAGATTAGATAAATTCATTATTTAGACTTATAATGACAATTATTAAATTGTGTTAAAGAAAAAGAAAAGCGTTGGCTAAAAGCCGTCTGCCATTGTTTGACGTTAATCTATATTTGAAATATTTAGTTGAGACAAGTTAATTAATTAGAGTTCCTTTTTTATAAATTACAGTAATTTCCATATTTGATAAATTATAGTTTTAATTATCTATAAGATCTTAAAAAAAAGGTTGAAAAAAGAAAAAGAAAAACTAGCAAAATACTAATTTCACATTTATGTTTGGCCACAAATTAATCCACGAAACTATTACGATAGGCTAAGGCGTGATTGCAATATTTGAAAAGTAGACTCTATCCAATATTCAATATTGATATAGCTTTTTCTCTAGTAAGAACACTCTTAGAAAAGTAAAGAACATGTAGTTCACGTAATATGGGGCATATTGCCAGAAAATGGAATATATCTTCCATCTCATTTATATTACAAAGGCTGCAGATTCCTTGAAGATCTTGTCATGCGGGACATAGTTGAGACCTAAAATTTCGGTTCTAGCTTTAAAAATCATGCTTATTTCATTACCTGAGAGACTGTCGTCGATAGTTGCCAGCACCTAAGGCATGATCAAGACATTTATACATATTTCTGGATGGTGATGTGAGCGCCCTATTTAGTCATTGCTGGTAGAAACTCTCGTTCACTCTAGCAATACACATATAAAACATGTTCTTCCAAGTGCTAACATTCCTTAGATTCAAATCCAAATTAATCTCATGTAGTCCTGCAAGCTCATACCGCACTCTTTAAATGTAGTTAATTTGCATCGAAATGCAAACAACATAACCTGATTGTGCAAATTGCTGTCTGATCTCTGCAAAACTGCGGACAAGTAATCTGCATTGGCCTTGAGGTTCCTAATGTAAATCTGCGGTAAACCAGACTCCACATGAATTGCATAGGTAGGGGTTGACCGGGGCAGTTTGAAAATTCGTTTACTAAAAAATCTCTGAACAGCCTCGAAGTGCTCCAGATACTTGAAACCAAAAAATTGGTTAGAATAGCAAAGGCACGAGTTTACTGTAGTCTCAAAGACTTTAAATTTGGAAGAAGGGATTCTAATATTTTTTGGAAAGAAATCTACTCCACATATGATTGATAGCCGTTTTTGCAGTAGAACATTTCTCTCTTACATGTAGACGTAAGTCAAGGTTGTGCGACAAGAGAAAACCCAAACATTTAAAATGCTGAACTACCTCTATTAGTTCCCCCTCTAAAAACTAATGTTCACGTAGGCTCCTTCGAGATGTGGATTCAAAGACCATAATTTTGGACTTTGATATGTTGATTTACAGATCCCACAGGTCGCAATATCGCTTCAGTTTGTTGATCATAAGTTGCAGTGTCGCAGGATTATTAGCGAGAATTACTAAGTCATCTGCATACAACAAGACCTTTACTGACAGATCTCCAAACTGTATACCGCCAACTTGCAAGTGTTCACATATATCATCTATGAACAGTGCAAAAAGGATTGGACTTAAGATGCATCCTTGCGGAACACCCGTTTTAGTCTTAAAAAAGTTTGACGAGGCGCTACCATTACAAACAGCAGCCGAAGTATTGGAACTAACTGTTGGTAAAGTCTCAAAAACTTAGTAGACAAACCTAGAGCTGCTATGTAATTTGTAAAGTATGGCACTTCTATTGACTGTATCAAAGGCTGATTTGAAGTCAACAAAGAAAGCGTATAGTTTTTCTTTTTCTTGTCTATTTGCCTCCTAGCAATACTCGTGAGCGCGTAGATTTGATCAACCGCTGAGAAGCCGCGGCGAAAACCTGCCTGAAAGATACTTAAACGTTTGTTCGATTCAACCCAATTAACTAACCTGTGGTATAAACTCTGAGCAAAAATTTTCCTTAGCGAACAGATAATGGAGATCCCTCTATAATTTTCGGGTCGACAGAAAGCTGATAGTCTTTCTTAAATATTGCAAAAATTAAGGACTTCAAGAATAACTCGGGGAGTATTTCTTCGCTCAAAAGCTTATTATTAATTCAACGGGTATTCTGTCAGTCCCGGGGGCTTTATTGTTTTTCATATTTTTTAACGCTGCAAGTAGTTCGGATATGTTAATCGGACAATTCAGTTCAGTAATTGAAACGTATGGTAACGCATATTGAAAATTCGATAGACACACCAAAGGGCTCAACAAAGCTTTTAAATGCATTGCGAGAGTCTCAACGTGCATTAACGAAGACGACCTAGTCTTACATCCGCCGAGAAGTAGCACCTTAAACAAACCTTGTAGTTGATGCCACTATATGTCGCCAAGATTTGGAATTAAATGTTTAAGACAGGGATAACTAATATTTGGAACATCAATGCATTAATTTTTTATTTTATGAATTACTCACGTTATAACAAAATAAATCAAAGAAACGCTGACTATTTCCTCTCAATAAATAGCTTAATTAACATTATAGACATTGGCGAGCTTTACTGTAGGTAACTACATTAACTCATTGAGTAAATTTAGTACATACCTACATATGTATATGGTAAAAAAGTCCACTCGCTCATGAAACATACAGACCATGTGCAACCTAAATGGTTGGAGTTTATTCAAATCCACCATCTGCGGTTGCTCCAGTTTGGATGGGCTACTGAATAACTGCTTATTTACAAACCAATTCGACCTAGCATGGCGGCTGATTAATATTTTATTATAACGAAACACACTCAAACGTGTAATTACAGTTTATCCTTCATTTACCCCTGACCAATAAGCACTACCACCAGACCTAACTCCCTTCGCTCGAGGGCAGATACACACGGTTACATGCGTGCATAGGTCACACTTTTATAAGGGCGCGGAATTAATTTCTTTCTGTAAATGTGATCACAATCTAACGCTCTTTCGTCCATCATCCTCAAAAAGCTCTGAAAAAGTCGAAAGTATTTTTTTGTTGTTGCTTCTTCGAGGTAATTGTTACGGTAAGAAAATTGAGGGTTGTAAACACGGTCGATTGATGAAAAAGAAATTGGCAATGACCCTCCACCAATGAAGTTTTCAGGCCTTCAGCGGGTATGCAATTCAATGGGCATTTAAAACTAAACCAATTGATATGTTTCTATCAACACTTTTTGTGCAGTTACAGAAGAGCTATACTTAAACACCAAAACTGTGATTGAAACGATGTGATACTTATTATTATGAGTCTGGGCTTTAGCAAACAAGAACAATTAAAACAGCACCCCCGTTGAACCAGGATAATTTAGCTAAATAACATTAAATCATTTTTTTTTTGCCTTTCTCATCCTGGGTCGTTGGCCCGTCCAGGATATTTGATTAAAAACTCATTTCGCAGCTGCGGGAAGCTAACGAAAAACCATTTAAATGAGTTACGGAAAACAACCCGGGCCGCCGACATACCTTGTTTTTCTTTTCGTTCCGTGTTAGTTGTTGGTGTCCTCGTCTTTTGAAAAGACGACGGAGCTGATCTTAAAAGTAGATTTTAATTTAACTACTCGTATCTGAATCGCCTACCTCGCCGATAATTCGAAGCACACCGGGCTGGTAAAGGTTTGTTTTAAGTTCTGGATGAAAGTGCAAGGGCCTCAATTTGAAATAGACCAGAGTATATAAGAGAGATTCTCATTATTCGGAGATAGAGTCGCTTCATTTCAACTTTTTCGCGAAATTAATACATATTTTCATTAAACTTGGTTAATACATATACCAATTATTTTGTATTACTTATTAATGGAAGATTTCAAGTTTGTGTGGATAATAACTGGGCGTTGAGAATGCCGTCATTTGCACCGAACAAAATATTGTAAAGGGTCTTTCATTAAGGACTTGACAACTTCAAACTTTCAGTGTGAACGCACCCTTAAACCGATTACCGAACTGTCAATGCCAAAATATTCAGTAAAATGTTCAACATTTTCATCATGGTGAAGTACACGAAGGAACAACATTCCCAAATAATTAAAATTGACTACCGAAATTCCGAGTCGGTGGTCGCAACTTTAAGAGCGTAAACGCGAATTTTCAGCCGTGTTTCTAGTCACAGTAGACAAGCAATTCATAGACTAGTGAACAAAATTGAGTCAGAATATTCGCTGTTTGATGTTGCTTTGTCAGTGAGACTACGTTTTGCCCGAGGTGTGGAGAATATTGCTATCGTAGAGTAGAGGCTTCCGTCGCAAACCAGCCAAATCAGTCAATTTGACGGCGGTCTCAAGAATTGGGCCTCTCGCAGACCACATAATGGTGAATTTGATCTTGCCCTACATCCTTACAAGATCAAGCTGACTCAAGAACTAATGCCACTAGATCATATGAAGCGACGTACGTTCTCGAATTGGGCTCTGGACATGATGGAAGAAATGAAGAATTTCATCGCAAAATCATCTTCAGCGATGAAGCGCATTTTTGGCTAAACGGTTTCGTCAATAAGCAAACATACGTTACTGGACAGGTCAGAACCGTCATGTGCTTCATGAAACAGCACTTATCATATGCAAAATGTCACTCTTTGGTGCATTTTATATTGGCCGCGTTTTTTTTTTTGGTTTTTTTTTTTTTTTTAAATTCTGGCTCGCCAAGGCGATTAAATATGGGGGCACTTCGACCTAAAAAGATCTTTTGTGCCGTGTGGGCCAGAAAAATTTAGACTAGTAGAGTTTCCACTTTCCGTGTAAAGCGGACAATTCTACTAGTAGAAGAATTCTTTATGTCCTCGGGGCACTTTTGTTCCCTGAGAAAGATCTTCTTTCTAATTCCGTTTAGGGCCGGACATTCACATAAAATGTGTTCAGCTGACTCGTCCTCTTCAAGACAGAGTCGGCACTCAGGAGAGTCTACTATTTTCATTTTGTGTAGATGATATCTTAAACCATGGTGGACAGTAAGGTAACCTACGTTTAGGCATTTGATGGCATTTTTATTGAAAGGCCGAATGACTCGTTTTGTCTGTCTTAAACCTGGGATGCTTTCCCAAAGATGGATACATTTTCTGTGTTCCCAGCTTTTTATTGCTGCCGTTGCTGCTGATCTAGGAGTGCAGCAGAAGGGTTCGGGACCTATGAAGGGTGTTTCCGGACCTATGAAGGGTGTTTCCGGACCTTTTCTGGCCAGTTCGTCGGCCTTTTCGTTACCTTCCACCCCGACATGACCCGGACCCCACTGCACTGCGGATCGCCACTTTTTGAATGTATATGTGGAGAGGTGTAATACCTGTTATTGCCTCTATGGCAGCCGTTGGACAGGTTCGCATGGCTCCGGAGATACCAAGGCACGGAAGCCGTTGTACCTTTTTGAGCTTCTCTATTGCGACCTTTTGTGTGGATTTTGTCCACCATACAATGGAGGCGTATGTTATAATGGGTCTTATCATCACTGTGTAGATCCAGTTGACAATCTTTGGAGAGATTCCCCAGGTTCTGCCATATGTGCGGCGACAGGCCCATATAGCTCTGTTAGCTTTAGTGATTTTGTTGTTGCTGTGATAGTTCCAGTTAAGTCTTTTGTCCAGGATTACTCCAAGATATTTGACTTCGTCGGAATACTCAATGGTCGTGCCATTTAGTGAAATCTGGGCTAGGCTGAGATTTCTTCTTTTTGTGAAAGGAACTATGATAGCTTTACTGGGGTTTAGTCTATAGCTATCTTAAGGGCGTTTTGCATACGTGAAGTAACTACGTTTGATTGTTTGCCCCTAATAATGATGACCAAGTCATCGGCGTACCCTATTATGTCGTAGCCTAAATTACTTAGTTTTTGAAGTAGGTCATCTATGACCAAAGACCACAGGAGGGGTGATAAAACTCCTCCTTGTGGACAGCCTTTTATAGCTGATACTGATACTGAAGTCTGTCCTGACGAAGCAGTGATTTTCCGACTTTCGAGCATCGCTTTTATCCAGTTTATGGTGGGAAAGTCTACCTTTCGGTGAATTAAAGCATTTGATATTGAATCATAACCGGTGTTATCAAAAGCACCCTCTATGTCACGCATAGTGCAATTTCTTTGCAACGGTTTATGTGATTTGTTAGTTTTAACAGGGCGCCTTCCGTTTATTTGCCTTTTTGATATGCATATTGACAGGGGTGTAGAGGCATGCTAATAGTTAAGCATTCTCTGATATGAACGTCAATTATTCTTTCCATTGTTTTCAGGAAAAACGATGTCAAGCTTATGGGACGATAGGATATAGGTAGTTCACTAGGTTTGTTACCTGGTTTGGGGATAAATACTAAATTGACCTCCCGCCAAGTGCGTGGTATGTAGCCCCAGTTGAAACTGAACCTAAATAAGGCAATCATGTTAGGTAGGAAGAAATCCATACCCTTTTGAATGAGGGCTGGAAAAATGCCGTCATTTCCTGGTGCCTTGAATGGTTTAAATGAGTTTATGGCCCATTTTACCTTATCTGGACTAAATAATTTACCAGATAAACTATTATTTCTGCTGAGGTTAGTTGGATATGCAACCTCAGTAGTGTGATCAGTTATGTAATCGACAATTAGGGAACCAGGGAAGAAAACTTGCAGCAAGGTTGTGAGAGTTTCTTCCCGGTCGCTTGTGATTGTTCCATCAGGTTTGATGAGCAATCCCATGCAGTTTGAAGGATCTATTGAAAGTGCTCTCTGGAGCCGCGCCACTGCTGGGAGTTTTTCCAGCTTTTCGCAGTTTGCGCGCCATGAGGCCCTTTTAGATCTTCGCAACTCTTGGTTGTATTTGGTTAACAGGAATCGATATTGATCCCATACGCCGGTGCGTTTCGATTTATTGAATTGTTTTCTCACCTTCTTGCGGATAGTTTCCAGGTTTTCATTCCACCATGGTACGCTTCTTTTTACCACGGTGCGCTTTACCTTACAACTACTCCTAATGGATGAGATAATGATGTCGTTAAGCTGATATTGTGCAGCGTCCGCATCACTCGGTGTTAGTGGTGAATCTGGTAGCAGATCAGTTCCGATTGCCAGATTTTCACTATAGGTTCTCCAGTTACTTAATTTATTATTGTATTTGACCGGCGCGCACTCGGTGTTGCAGCGCAGCCTAAACATAATATGCATATGATCAGACAGAGAAGCTTCATCAGACACGTGCCAGTCCTCTACAATGTTTTGTATAAAAGGAGACGAGAGAGTAAGGTCTAAAACTTCTTCTCATATACTGTTCCTAAAAGTGGCTTATCTCCATAATTTAGAATAACTAGGTCTTTACTATATAGGTAATCTAAAAGTAACTCACCTCTTTTGTTTGTGTCTCGGCTGCCCCAAATCTGGTGATGTGCATTCGCGTCGCAGCCGATAACAAGATGTACTTGCTGAGTTTGGCAGTACTGGACAAGTTCCTGTACTGGTGTAGGTGGTACCTCCTCTATGTCCCCAGCAAAATACGCCGATGCGCATACGAACTTGTGTATCACATGGCCATTGTGGCGTTCAATTAAACCGGCCACCAGGTCCCTAGTATTGAAACCTGGAATGAGAGAGAATTTTATATCTTTCGCAATGGAAAGAGCTGCCCTAGGTCTGAAATTACCTTTGGCAAAAATTAGCTCTCTATTTCTGCTGTTAAGACCAAAGATCTTACTGTTAAGACCAAAGATCTTACCTGCCCATGGTTCCTGGATTAAACCAAGAGCGACGTTCCTTCGGCACATCTTTGGCTATAGGTGTCCGATGCACCCATAGCGCGGTGCAGGTTTGCCTGCAGCACAGTTAGAGACGTCATTTCTTCTTCACGTACTCTGGATTACGCACTCTATGAGGTTTGTTATCACCCCTTCGTCGTACGTAACTCTGTTGAGAGAGACCACTTTGTCTCCCCCTTGGACTTTTGGTGTTCTGTCCATCTTTCCCGCTTGTATGTGCCTGTTCGGCCGCCAGTTTTGGCCTAAAGCGGTTACGGTGCGCGTTTGTGCTGTCCGTTTTTTCGCCTTTGTATTAGCATCCAGCACCACAGTTGTTTTAGCAACTGAGTTACCCGTGGCAGCACTAATGCCAGCCACTGGTGGTGTGGCGCTACTGTTGGCGCTTGTGGATGGCTTATCATTTTCTGTAACATCAGTGGCAGTACTAATACTAGCCCCTGATGGTGTAGCCTTCCTTTGGTTGTCTCTTGATGCCTGATTCGTCGATTTGTCCGCGCTCTTGAGGATTATTTTGATCTGTTCAAACCTGAACGAGACCATCCCCTTTAGCTCAACAAGTCGCTTCATTGTGCTTTCGTTGATAGCAAGGACCATATGGGCGACATCTCTGTCGTCAGATCTCTGCAGAACTCTCCGCGTTCTGGTGTTGAGTTCTTTATTCTGGCCATCTAGAATTGCCAGTATTCTCTCATTCGCTACTCCGGTACTATGTGGGAAGAAGGCTCTGACGATATGTGGTTTCGGGAAAAGTTCTTCCCCCACAAGCGTCACTTCCGCATTTCTCTTTGAGCTTCGCGAAGTTTGTTTTGATCCACTCTGCAGTGGTAGCGTCCGCACATACGATCATTAGCCATCCGGCTTTGAAAGTTGTACCGCGGAAGGCTGGTTTGGTCCCCTCATCACGTTGTTCGATGGTGATGTCCATAATCCTCTCCTGAATCTGAGCCATTTGCTCATTACTGAGAGGATTGCGATCCAGATCGACAGGTACTACACCCAGTCTTACAAAGCTCGCTATATCTCTATATGAGACTTTGTCGACGGCTGTATTTCCTGTGTGAGCTCGTTTCGCTTCGGATTGGGGCGGCGTATTGTCCTCGAACCTTGTACGCTTCACCTCGTAGCCAGTGTCGACCTCTGTCGACAGAGCATGTATTCTGGCCTGCTCTACGTTTTTCCCCTTTTTTAGCGCACTCTTAAAACGGCGCTGTTCGGATGGTGTGAATTTGACGCGCTTAGACTCAGTCTGTGCAGTTATGCCAGAGGTCTCCGGCGCGCCAGTATTCATGGGATGCACTTCATCCGAGAGTATGCTTACATTGCATAGCGTGCTGGTTTCAGAGATATCGTCACTAAGAAGAGACGAGTTCTCTTCTAAGCTCATCATCTCCGAATCCGTGGTTTGTGACCCTTCCCGATTGGCAGGTGTCACGTCGTTTACGACAGGGTGTTCTAAAACATCCCCAGTTGGTAATGCAGGGTGTCCTGAAACATCCCTAGTTGATGATGCAGTTGTAGAGGCATCATTCTCTATTTGGTTTTTGTTTTTTGGATCTATTTTGAATCCCACGAGTAAACGGGATAGAAAGGTCGCCCGTGGTCTACCCGTGTAACCACAGGAAGGCTATCTTGAAATCGGAGGTCGCCTGGTATCCGAAGTTCGCTGCTAACGACTTGTTCCACCTTGGATTTGGGGATTTGTTGTCGGGGTTGTTTCCCCGGGCATTGCCGAAAAGTTTTAAGTAAGGAGTAAGGCAGGTGGGGGGGGGGGGGTAAGCAAACGGGGGAGACAGAGGGGGGTATGTAAGGGTGGGCTGGGAGCCTGGCCCTTACAAGCCCGATGACTCTTTGCGTCGCAAGCCTCTGCACCGGCACCATCGAGTTTGTTTGCGGTGATGGTACACACGTCAAGGTGACTGACCCCGCTAAGAGGATTGGCCGCGTTTAGTTTAATACATATATACATAATCCATACAATATATTCTATCCAGATCTTCTTGTATTTTAATATGTGACAAAAATGTGTCGTCAGCAAATAGTCCGAACATATTTCACCTACATCTTTTATATCGTTTATACAATAAACAGCATGTAGGTAACAGCAAAATCCCTAATAGCAACAATGTTTTAATCAAAAAAGCCCGGTATGCAACCTTGTATGAAAGCATTGTAAACAAGGTCTTTGTCTACATACTTAGCGAAGAACATGACATTGTAATGAAATCCTGTCAGCTGAACTGACATTTTTGCCACGACTTCAAGTATGCTTAATCAATCGTAATTATTCGTTTCTCAGATAACATTCACTACAACTGCCCACCTCTTGCGAACGTCTGACAAAGATCCAAAAGTTTCAATTGTCATAAGAAGCTTCTGAAATTTGCCGTTCGGATTCGACTTTAAAATTGTAGGTCCCTTCCACTTCGCACAAGCAACTTTTTGGAGAAGCTGGGTTTTAGGCCCTGTGGGCGCTTAATAACTAAAATTTTTGAAGTAAAACTTCTTTACGCACGCTTGACTTGGGGAGTAAGCTGTTGAATGCGACACGGAAGTGTACGCCAATGTAGCCTTCCGGTGTAACGGACGTGTAGACAAACGTAGACTTCCGGCGTAACGGAGGTGTAGACAAACGTACACTCTTTTGTTACAAACCCATACAATTTAGTCGACGGAAAGTTTAGTGGAATGGGTAAACACCCTTGAATCTCCTCAATATAGGGCAATACTAAGCTCATCATCTATGCAAACCGATCCAAAGGAGAAAGCTATATCTAAAACAGTTGCCGACAGATGGAATTTACCGGAAGTAAGTAAAGTCATTGTGTCCATGAATAGCAGTTCATTAGTTGGAAATATAGAGCGTCACCGTCATCGTCAGATTTTCAGGTCGGACGGAAAAAAATTTATAATATACATAGACTCTCCAGGGGCCCTTGATGCTCATATGTAAATATTTTCAAAATTCGCCCACAATTTAAAAAAAAAAAACCAAAGTTTGAGCTAGGGAGCTGAAATTTATAATATAGACTCTCCAGGGGCCCTTAATAGGTTAGGTTAGGTTAGGTAGACGTGGCTGTCAGCCAAAGCCAACACACTTAGACCAATGATAGGTCCATTGTGGTACCACACAGATCTGGGGATTACCCTCACTGCTCGTTGAACCAATAGGAGCTTCTTATGAAGCGCGAAAGACTTCTAGCGCCAGTGCTGGCCAAGTCGCTTGTGTCATTGAACAAGAAGTCCCCTAGATGGAGATTTCTTCTATGGGAGAGCGCAGGACATGTGCAGAGAAGGTGAAGTACAGTCTCCTCCTCCTCCTCGTCCATACAGCTTCTGCAGAAGTCATTTGAGCACACACCGAGTCTAGATGCGTGCCTGCCTATTAAGCAGTGACCTGTAATAACACCTATAGTGGAGCTAATATGCAGTCGGTTTAATGAGATTAGACACTTAGAGCGTCGCAGATCCAGCTTTGGCCAGATCCGCTTAGTCGCTAGACATGTATTGCTACTCGTCCACCTAAGGTTTGTTCTCTCGATTGCGGATAGCTTGAACAAGAGTTTACAAGTAGCGATTGTTATACCTAGGGAACCTTTATCAGGTAAAGGAGGTAATGTGGTTCCTTTTTTGGCGAGATCATTAGCCCTGCAGTTACCTGGAATGTCCCTATGCCCCGGCACCCAACAGAGGTGAATATTGAACTGCTCTGCCATCTCCGAAAGAGATGATCGGCAGTCTTGGGCTATGATGGAATTTGAAGAGACTGAGTCCAGGGACTTAATCGCGGCCTGACTATCCGAGAAGATACGGATATCCTTTGAGGATATCACATTCCTCTTCAGCCACGTCAGGGCTTCTTTTATCGCCAAAATTTCCGCCTGGAACACGCTACAGTAATCAGGAAGACGGAAAGAGAGGCTAAGATTTAGCTTTTCTGAGAAGACTCCACCACCTACCCCATCGCTAGTTTTTGATCCATCGGTGTAAAAGTGGATCGATTTATCATTCGCAAATGCATCATCATCCCAGAAAGATCTGGAAGGAATGGTGATTTGGAAGTTTTTTTCCGAACTGCAAACGGGGTATGGTGTAGTCTATGTTTCTGGGTAGAGACTTAAAGTAGTCTAGAATAATGGAGTGGCCAATATTGTTATTGGTCCACTGCGAGGTAGCTTTTAAGCGGACAGCGGAACATGCCGCTGTTTGCATGCTAAATATATCAAGGGGTATCAGGTGTAGCAGAATGTCCAGAGCCGCGGATGGGGTAGTTCGGAGTGCTCCGCTAATGCATAGGCACGCTGAACGCTGGACTTTGCCCAGCTTGTCGCGGTTAATAGCTTTTTCTAGAGCAGTCCACCAGACAACCACCCCGTAAGTAAGAATTGGTCTTACCACCGATGTATATAGCCAGTGCGTAATGCGGGGTTGTAAACCCCACTTGTTGCCAATGGCTTTTTTACAAGAGAAAAGTGCTACTGTAGCTTTCTTGACTCTTTCTTGTATATTGGGTTTCCAGCTTAACTTTCTATCGAAGATTAGACCCAAAAATTTTGCTTCGTCAGAGAAAGTTAAGCTTGTACCGCTAATAGAGGGAGGGTCAGTATATGGGATTTTATATTTCCTGGAAAAGAGGACAAGCTCGGTTTTGTGGGGGTTAACGCCCAGTCCGCACCGATTAGCCCATCTCGTTAGCTTGTTAAGAGCGTTTTGCAGGAGTTCCTTTATGGTGTTGAGGTGTTTCCCAGAGACGGCAATAGCAACATCATCCGCATAGGCAATCACTCTGCAGCCCTCCCCTTCCAGGTTTATCAGTAGTTTGTTCACCACCAAGTTCCAGAGAAGGGGAGAAAGAACACCGCCTTGCGGCGTCCCTCGACTGACAGACCTCCTAGCAGATGTAACGCCCAGTTTTGAATTGATAATCCGACTATTTAGCAGTAGATTGATCAATTCACCAAGCGAGCTATCCACATTCAGTTCTGCCAGTGCGTTTGCGATTGCAGATGTGTTAACGTTGTTAAAGGCGCCTTCTATGTCAAGGAAAGCAACCATGGTATACTCCTTGTGATGGAGGGAGTATTCGATTGTGCGTACTAAGGAATGAAGAGCGGTTTCCACCGGCTTTCCCCTACGGTACGCATGCTGTGCGGGTTTATGTGCATACGGAGGTGGATATCAATCAATCGCTCCAGCGTTTTGAGGAGGAATGAAGATAGACTAATAGGTCTGAGGTCCTTTGGACTGACATGGGAATATTTGCCAGCCTTGGGTATAAAAACCACTTTTACTTCTCTCCAAGCCCGGGGGATATGTACCAGATTTAGACAGCTTATCATGATCATCTCCAGCACAGGCAGGATGATAACCGCTGACATTTGTAGTTCGGCAGGTATTATGCCGTCTGGTCCTGCAGACTTGAAGGGTTTGAAGCTTTGTAGCGCCCAAGTCAGCTTGTCCCTAGTTATCAGACCGTGAGGGTAAGTTACCTGTGCATGTGACCTGTTAAGGCTATAATTGCCGGTAATATTGGAGCTACCTGGAAAGTGAGTATCAAGTAGCAGATTGAGCGATTCTTCGCTAGATGTCGTCCAAGAGCCGTCTGCCTTCTTAAGGTAGCTAGGCATAGTAGGATTTGAAGCAAGGATTTTTCTTAGCCTAGATGCCTCAGAGGATTCTTCTATTTTTCCACAGAAGAGTCTCCATGACGTTCTTTTGGCTTTCCTTAATTCTTTTTTGTATAATTTGAGGGATTCCTTGTAGGAGTCCCAATCGTTTATAGCTTTTGAGGTTTTAGCAAGATTGAAGAGTCTCCTGCACTCCTTTCTAAGTGGTCCCAGCTCAGTGGACCACCACTGAGGCTTCTTTTTCCCCCTAGGTTGTACGAGGGGACACGATGCAGACATTGCTTCGTTAAGGGCCAGAGTAAGCTCATCGACTTTATTGTCGAGCTCGTTGGAGTTACAGGGGGGACTTAAGAGTTCCGAGTTAACACGTTTGTATAGAGTTTCTCTGTATAATGGCCAGTTGGTTTTCCGAGGATTACGGAAGGAAGGCTGGCATGGAGGATCAACGTTAAGGTTGAATAAAAGATATCGGTGATCAGAGAACGAATGATCAGCCGATACTTTCCACCCCGTTATCATGTCGTTGATGGTATCGGAGACAAGAGTAATATCAAGGACTTCTTGTCGGTTTTTGGTAATGAATGTGGGTTCATTACCTAGGTTACAGACAATGAGGTTAGTACTTAAAAGATATTCAAAAAGTGACTCACCTCTGTTGTTAATATCTGAGCTGTCCCATACGGTGTGATGAGCGTTAGCATCACAACCGATTATGAGTTCAGCTTTCTGCCTCCTTGCTTCATCGACCAGCCTCTCTAGGTTATCACCAGGGAGAGGCCCCACGTGATCGTGGGCGAGATAAGCTGATGCCAACCAGAATGATCTGCCTGCAGTCTCCAGTCTTGCCACAGTCATATCTCGATCGCTGAAATTAGGGAGTAAATAAGCATTAATATTACTTTTCACTAGTATGCACGATCTGGGTTTACCTTTATCAGTCACATACAGTGGGTAGTATCCGGGAGTCCTGAGTCCTCGAATCTGGTTGTGTACAATCCAGGGTTCTTGGATCAAGACGATGTCTTCCACGCCTTTGGCTAGACGAAGAATGAGTGCGGCCGAAGCCTTAATGGAGTGTTGGAGGTTAATCTGTACTAACTGCAGCATTTTCGCTACAATCAGGCAGAGATACCTCCACCACGGTGTTGTTCAGGCCTTCCAATTCCGAGGATGAGCTGAGAAGCTCGGCTTCACTCAGAAGAACCTTGTCTAGATAATCAGTCTCCATATCTGACAGGACGTCGGAAGTGGATGGTGATTTTTTGGGCAAAGAGGGTTCATCATCCTCCAGCGAGGGGAAGGAGATTGAAGCTCCAGGATCTGAGACTGCGATCAAAGAGTCAGAGGGGGGAGGAGGAGGAGGGGGTAGTTTACCCGCATCCATTTCGTCCTTTTTATAGACCCGCATTTTGACATCGTCCCATGCGAATCTAATCATGTAGTCGTTCTTGGCCAGAGGAGCTAAGGTTTCTTGGTTGATTACAACCACGACACATCTGTAATCGCCCTTCAGCTCTTCCAGTTTGGCAACCTTCCAGTTGTGGGTCGGAAGTGAAGGGTTGCTCAATTGCAGGACTTCCAGGATGCCCTCAGGGGTGGATGGATCCGCAGTGATCCAGATGCGAGATCTTGGTCGGCAGGGGATGTCTTCCCTCGCAACAACCTCGAGCTTTGCGCCAGGCCACACTTCTCCAAGCCTGCTTATTGCAAGCTTGTAGAGATCGGCCGATCTTTGGTCATCACACGCGACCAGTTTGATGTGACCTTGATGCCACCCGCCTTCATGCGTAAGCGGAAGAGGTCCGGGATGATTCCTTATGAAGGTGGAGAAGGAGCGCGAAAGCGCTCTCTTAATCATATCCCACTTTTCCTGGTTGATGAACCCGTCAATGTCGTTGCGATCGATGACTGCGACCACAATCTTGTCCTTCAAGATGTCGCTGAAAGACCTGAGGGTGTGATGGTGGAAGAGATGCCGGTGTTGTGCACTCTCTGCCTCTTGGGAACCGAGCTGGTTCCTTCCACTGACCTCTGGCGTTTTATCGACGGGTCGCAGGACTTAAGGATCTGCTGCGCCCAATCTAGTTTGGCTATTTGTGCAGGCGTCCTATCCTTCTCCGCGATGGTGCCACACATCTGCTGGATCCGGATGGCATTGCGTCGTTGCTTGTAAGAAGCCTTGGATCTAATGATACGGGGACGCTTGGTGTTGGAAGGGAGGGGACCATGATTCACAGTCCCATCACCATCAAGTTTTTTATTGTCAGCGCTTTTGCCGACTTTTGCAGGAGGACCATGAGTAGCCACAGTCCGTCCTACAGTCAGCTTAGAAGCGTTGACAGCAGACGTTGTTGTCATGTTAGGGCCGGCAGAGGGGGGACCATGAGTCACAGTCCTCTCCCTGACGGAGAGGGATTTATTAAGCTCGCAACCACTAGTGGAGGGACCATGTGTATCCACAGTCCCGGCACTAATTGGTGCCAGGTGAGCTTTGCCGGTAGACAGCAAGGTCGCCGTGCTACCGTCCGGTATAGAAGGAGAACCGGCCGTAAAATTTTTTGTTTTTGTTTGTTTTGTTTTGTTTTTATTCATGTTAGATCCCACGAGTAGCGGAGAAAAGAGGTCCATCTGCACAGAGATCCGCATTGTGCAGATAAGGCTAGTAAATCCGGAGGGCGCCAGGTATCCGGATACTCCGTGGGCGACTGAGCTATTTGATGACTGGGCCCCCAGCCAGGTTGACTCTCGGCACGGGTCGTATTACACCTTAGTCCAGCCCAGGTGGTAAAGGAGGGGAAAGGGGAGGGACGTTTTGTCCTGTGGAGGTCAAATAGTAGCACGTACACGTTCTTAACTTGCGCCTTGAAAAGAAAAAGAGGAGAGGGGACGTAGAGTCCGGGTCAGTACTTGGTTGACGCTTGTCAGCAGCCTGTCTGTCATGGGTGGCCCTTAGACAGCATAGCCTGTTGAACCTGCGCCGTAAGCCTTCGCACCGGTACCATCGAATGCAATGATGGTACATACGTCAAGGTGACTGATCCCCGCGAAGGAGGGGCCCTTAATGCTCACGTGTAAATATTTTCAAAATTCGCCCACTGACACCCAGAATTTAAATTAGATGGAGCGAAAGAAGTTTTACTTCAGTCGTGTGGTCTTAAGTACACTATTTTTTTTCAATGGTCAGTTGTCGCTCTGCTGTTCTGTCTCTTGTAATGTTAATAGTTACATAGCGCGGGAGGAATAACATTTTTAATTGGCGAGAGAGAAAGGAGGTGCTGATAAACGTTGGTTTTAAGTGTTTGGAAATTGTAATTCGAAGGAAAGATCGAGCACGGTAGAGCTTTCCACATTTGTCTTGTACGGCTAAGGAATGATTCTTTGTATTTCACTGTAGAGGCTACTAGTGACAGAAGACAACAGCATTGCATTTGGAGGCATTGAATTAAACTCTATTTTTGTATACCACTTAAGTATGCTATAAAGGCGGAAATTCAATGAGCTTAACATACGTTGCCTTTCCAGTTTCACGCAAGAGGAGGAGGGACGTGAAGCCGGAAACGTATATGAAAATCTGAGGGTATGTCATCAGCTAAGGAATGAATTGGAATAGAAGTAAAAGAGAGGAGATCATTAACAAGAATTAGAGAGAGAATCGGCGACAAAACAGAGCCTTAGGGAACACCAGCGTTTATTTGGTCGGTGGAAGACTTGAAGCTGTTTAAAACAATTTGAATTGAACGATCCGAAAGGTAGTTTCTAATTTATTGAAGAAGAGTATCATTGATTCTAAATGCAAGCATTTTCCACAAAAGAGCTTGGTGCAAACCGTTGTCAAATGCCTTTGAAATATCAAGTGCAATGAACTTACTTTCCCATGGTGAAGAGTTTGTTTGCATTTTTCGGTTAATTCCTCTTAACAACGTTGGGGGATATAACATGTGGACCAGAGGATTTGTGTATGTCGAGATCTTCACGTACTCTAGCCACTGTACTATTCGGGATAAAGAATTTCATACTAAGATGAACTATGTTTGTTATTATATCAGCAGGAGCGTCCACATCGCTATCGAGGAAGCATAACGACCAGTTAAAACTCCTAAAGAAAGTTTAGTTCTTCTCATTTTACTTTTTGGTATTGCCATACGGTTGTTTTTAGAGTTTGTTCTTTAACTTTGTGGTTTTAGTATGGAATCGGAGAGTGCATCAAACTCATTAAAAGTAGAGTTTGAATCCAGATTAGGGCTTCTCTTAATAAAATAGAGGTGGAAAATTGGCCGTATTGTGGTTGAAGCGGCTAGGCTACATCAGTACGGATACAAATGGCGAGACCGTGATGAGAAAAGAAGAATGGCACCAAGTCTTAAGACCAAGTATATGACCAAATCCTGTTGAATATAAATCAATGCTTTCCTGAGTTTCACACAGAAACAGCTGGTTTGTTTTATGTGACGTAGGCGTACAACGGAAAAAGATTTGCCCTGTGCCCGCTAATGTTTCTCACATCTACCCTAAAATTTCCTTGGCAGACAAACGTAAAAAAAAACTGAAACTCCGACGTAACCTAAGCAGAGCCGTGAAGTGGAGATCATTTATTAGTTTTCCAAAACAAACCACCGCAGGTGTTATTCCTATACGATAATCTCGATTTGGTCTATTAACAACATCTGCACTGACACCACCCGCTTTGTGCCAGATGCTTCCCCTATCTAAATATTACAATTGCACGCGTGATGGTCAAACGGCTCTCTAGGTCCAGTTTAAAGGCCTAATTTTTACCGACAGACGGACGGACGGACGGACATGGCTAGATCGACAATACTATGGATGCTGATCATAAATTAGTAACTTTAACTGTTACAAACTTCGCGTCAGAATTAATATACCCTTAGAATGGTGCGGGGAAATAACGTCAGGGGCAATAACTTCACATGGGCAATAACTTCACCTCGAGTGGGGAATAACTTCACTTTTTTTTGTGAAGTTATTGCCCACTTTCCATTGGTACTATTTTCAACTATTTGCCCTTGCACCTACTCCAAATCAAACACTGACCCCAAGCAGGGGGGTTGCAGGGGACAGCATACCCCCCATATGCATTGCACTGTTTATTGGATTATGTAGTTGCGAGATTGCAAGTAGATTCCATAAACAGGCCAATGCCTATGCAACCCCCCTGCTTGTGTTCACTCTTTGATTTGGAGTAGGTGCGAGGTACTGTTCTTGAATTATCATAAGACGTTAAGAGAAATTATTTCTCACAAAAAAGTGAAGATATTGCTCACCTATTGTGAGCAATAACTTAACAAAAAAAGTGGGGTTATTTCCCACTCGAGGTGAAGTTATTGCCCATGTGAGGTTATTGCCCGTGAAGTTATTTCCCGCCCCCCTTAGAATAGGGTATAAAAATTAATACATTTTTGAATGGTATAGGAAAAGAGAGTAAAACTACCGTTTTATGCCTCTTATCAAATTGACTCAGGTGCGACTATTCATTTTTGATTTTGTCAGTTAATGAGTTTTGGTCGAATATGGATGATTTATAATATAAATTGGGTAAATTCGCAGTTTGAAAAACTCATTTGGAGTTAACTGAAATTAATACCTAGCAAGCAGAAAGCCAGAAGTTTATAAAGGGCATTTGCGGAATGTTATGAATCTAAATTCCTCCTTTTCAATTATGATTTAATTATAATGAATAAATACTTGTTATGCGATGGCTTTATTGACACAATATTATGCTCTCGTTTCCACTAAATAACCCCTGAATAATTCAATTAAGGGATTTAAAAATTTCAATCGATTCACTCAAGAGAAGCGTTTTATTTCTCTCACAAAGAAGATACATTTATTAAAATTAATGATATACAACGCGATAGCAATTATTTGACACTTAAATATGTACCCAAAAATATATCACTCCCATGGCATCAACTCTATTGCAAGACCAAGCCAACAATATCAAACCACCTTACAGAGGACCGCAAATTCGTTGACGGAGTTTATCCTTAAACTTAATTGAACCGGTGGCAGTGTACTCTCCCGAACGCGTAATAATTGCACGGTTTTCGCATCCACGGCCATACTCTTTATTCAGATCTCATACCCCATGCTAAGTTCCATTGTGACATCCTGATCAATATTTTGCAGAGGATATAGTGCACTTGTACACATATTGTGAATTATTAATGAAGGCTTCATTTGAATGCGATTGCATGCAATCGTAATGAAAATCAGTTTGGTCCCAGATTTGTGGATCATGTACAATGGACTGTATAACCCGGAATACAAATTCCTGTATGCAAATGACCGGGCACTGTGTTTTGGCTTTCTGTGTTTGTTTACTTAGCATTTTGATTATTGTGTATTTGTGTAACTATTTAAAGACGAGTTCTAGTAAAATTTCTGATTTGTAGGGACATTGAACTGATGAATGCTATATATACCTCTAGGTATACCTTTTTATGATTAGATTTGTTATAACATTGGAATATTAATTAAGTTTTAATTAATTTCTAGTACCAAAACAATGACAAATATAATTTTTGTAAATCAAGTTGTAGGTTAAAAGTTTCATATCATATCGTAATAAAAATGCATTACTAGGTGGCCTGATCTCATTCAACCAGTGAAAAAAGTTGGATTGACCTCAGCACACAACGGCAGGCCCAATCAAATGCTGGTGTGATCCAAGAGTTCGTGGGCCTGCCTCTTTTTATGATTTCGACACATGTATGCCCCTCTAATTAATTTTCGTTAGATCGTCATGCTACTTCACCTGTGATCTTCAGCGGACCACGGATTTGCATGCGCACTTGTGGGAGAGTTTGAAAAGGATCTATGCGTCGCTTGATTTACATGACTGTTAAAATTTCCCAGAAGTGATGTGTACCATTAGCCGTCTTTTACGACAAGCCCTGTTTTTTGGGGGGGGGAGGAGGGATTCGGTGGTAATCTAGCCGTTAAAAATGTTTACCAAAAACCATTAATATGAAGGTATGCGTGTCATTAGTCGGCTTTTGAAAATATTTACACTAGCATGGACCGAAATGCAAGTGAGCATAATATCCTAAATTTCAGCTTTGTATGCATAATTTTTATTTCTTCGACAACATTTTTTTTTCAAATAGTGGGTCATTAATTAGGCGGATTCTAAAAACAGTAGTACTTGATTATTGTGGGCCTCTAGAGAGTCTATGTTCCACATTTCAGCTTTCTAGTTTAATTTTTCTTAAATTTCAAATTCGCACGCATGATTTTTTCGAGCCCCTAAAGAGTTTAAAATTTTAGCTTTCTAGCTCGAATTTATAGCCCTAAAAATTGCACACGGAGTCATTTGTGTGAAAATTATAATACAAAGTATAAAAAGATAATGGTTTGACTTGCTCGGTTCAGTACTTATTAATTTCTTCACAGAGTTTTAAGGTGATTTTGATTTTATATTTGCAACGACCCTTTTATCTTCGTTTAAGTTGGCCAGATCACAGTGTTTGTTACTATGTTTGGAAGCTGGTGAATACAGTGGAACACTTAAACACCTGAAGAAGAAAATAAAGGTTCTTTCGTTTAGAACAATAAGAACCCACGCTGGTATGCCGATGTTATGAAGATAAAGTTGATTGGGAAGCTCTGTTTATTGGGCTCACATTGATCGTGGCGTGACGGAGTGCAGCCAAGTATCTTACAGTGGGTAGATTTGTCGTTTGGATGAATCTGGTTTGTGGTAGCCGAATTTTGTTTGAATAGACATGATGAGCTTGCAGCCTTAAGAAATTATGTCTTACAACACAGGTTGGCTGCAGTTTTAAGAGCCTGGCTCCACTTATAGTACTACGCGACTGTTTGGTGGCCACATACTACATTTAATAGGGTTTTGTTGGTATTATAATCAATTTATTGCTGTTTTGATATGAGCAGATATGAGTTGTATAGATGGACCTTAATCTGCATGTTGTTAGCAACGGCATATCAATGAGAAGGTTGATTTCACACAGACTGATGTTTGATCCTCGGCGGAAGATTGGATGGGTTTGGAGGCATAGGTACCTGGTGTTCTATATGATAGCGCAGGATGTAATGTCATCTTCGGATAATGGATAATACTCATATTGGTGGGAGTTAACTGCGAGTTATTATACCGCAATAAGCAATACAATTATTTGTCTGTACTGAAATATTTTAATACTGCGAATCCATCTTGTCTTATCAGTGTTAGAATAATTCTGAATATGACATGGTTGCTCATGATTCGTCCATCTGTCGTTATAAGTTTGCAAAGTGCCACTTTGTTATTCAGTTCAATAGGAAGGTGTAGGCTGTATGGTAAATAATGTTTAATTTTGACGGCCTCCTCTTTTAATTTTCGATAATTTTAAGGATGCGGTTGATTATTTGATTAAGATACAAGTGCGTTTTGTTGTTGGTCCATGACTGCCTGGTTTTCTGCCATAATATTAACGCTAGAATCTAACACTGACGTATGATTTTTGAGCAACTCAAGATATTTTTTACTGACGTAAACCTCGATATTAGCAGACATCTCTTCAATGTATTGAGAGTCGAGTACCCCAAAGGGTACGCATTCACGATGTTTCCAACAGCGTCCACAGCTCCTCTTTTTCCCTTTTTGGTTTAGGTTGTACAACTTGCGTGCATGAGCTCATTGATGTTATTTGATTGCACAGATGTTGCATTATCGCCGAATTGTTTTCTAGGGCATTTAACTCTCTTCGGTATGGTTAAAATTTGTAATATATGATCAAGTTATATTGGTAAGCTACCAAATTTACAGATCCTTGGTTATAAATTCCGGGATTTGCATTAAGTTTTGTAATATCCACGCCGGTACTTCCTCTCATAATTGATATTAGCTAGCATAGTAGAAGAGTAGTTAGTAATGTTAAGCCCAACTTGCAGTTCTTTTTAGTCGATCCGTTCGTCCTGTCTAAATGTCCGACAGATGTTTCTGGTTAATTTTCTCGTTTGCGATATTGAGAATGGCCAGGCCAGCGGTTAATGCAGCCCAGTCATTTGGATCGATAGAGAGAGGTGTAAATGGTTGGGCTGAAGAAGATATATATGAGGGGCTCTTGGAGGTTTACAATGGAACTCTTTTCCTCTCGAGCGGCAGGTACGTGATATTTGATGTTGAGCCTGGGTTTAATATATAGCTGTTTGGGGCTCAGTCAACTGATTGCTTGGAGCGATAAAGTTAAATGCATTACGGCATTGTTGCTATAACAGCTCAGTTCTTACCTGATTGTAGTGGGGTGCGCATCAATTAACAACTTTTAATCTCTCAAAATGAATTGTGCCGTGTTTTGATCAAATTGATCGAAAATAAACGGTAGTGATTGCAAACATTTCTTTCACTATTCTTATAAATGTCGCTTAAAAAATATATAAAATCAAGTGGAAATCCATTTCGATGCGATAGGTGCGGAGTGTTAAGAAGACGCTCTCTCCATTTGCCCGCAAAGACTGTACCAGTGCAAAAAACAACATTGCTGAGGCATCAGTTACTGCTAATATAAAAAAATATATCAAAAGCAACAAGCAATCGCGGTGATCGCTTCATCTTCGTCTTTTCACTCATGATTAATCAAAAGCTCTCAAATCTGGAGGAAACAAACCAACGTTTTCTTCTAGAACTAAATGAGCTCAACCCGAAGGGTCAGAGTCTGGAAAGCTTAACCGGTAGCAGCAGCACCATCTAGGAATGTCATAGATGTTGAAAAAACTGACAAAAATGCATTGGGAGAGGCTTAATTCTTGAGAACACCGTGAAATTGATTGATTTGGCTAGTTTGCGACGGACGCCTCTACGGCAGCAATATTCTTCACACTTCGGGCAAAACATAGTCTCACTGGCACGGCAACATCAAGCAGCGAATATTCTGACTCAAATTTGTTCACTAGACAATGAATTCCTTGTCTACTGGGACGAGAATTATGTCCGAAAAATGGCCAGCGACTTATAATACCGGTAGTTAATTTTAATTATTTGTAAAGGTTGTTCTTTCGTGTTCTTCACAATGAAGAAAATGTTGATTTTACTGAATATTTGGACATTGGTAATTGGGTAATCGGTCTAATGGTGCGTTCACACTGAAAGTTTGAAGTTGTCAAGTCGGTAATGATAGACAGTTTATATGTAAATAAGTCCAGTCAACGTTTTGGGTGTTTAAAGTGGAGCTTAGTAGGTAATAATCTCTTGGAATGACGTCCGATTGATGCATTACCCTGCCCTGATGGATTCCCAAATGCCAAAGAAAATAAAAAGCAAAAAAAGAAAAATAGAATCGTAACAATGTACATATAGAAATTGCTATATGTATTTGATTTGTCTTAATTGTATTAAAAAATGCAGTTTGAATAAATACATAGGTAAGCATTTTTTATTTTCACTTTCAAATATACCTGGTTATTATCTATCTGTCTCAAAATGACCATGTCGCCCCCTTTTTTGAGTAATTTTACACATTTTACGCGAGTATCAATGTGATGGCAAAGACAAAAATATGAAATATTCTTTCGATAACCTAATTTGTTCTTAGCAGTTTTTTATCCAATTAACAATTGTTGCCTCCTCCTCTTTCGATTAAATTGGAGACGGGCCATGACCGGGTTTCTTAAAAGTGGCACCAAGGCGAAATAGAATAGTTGATCTTGGTATGCCGTATAGAATTCCGAAGCTTTGAATAGTGTCCGCCTTTTATTGCCAAAAGAGCTAGTTGGAGACGATCCTCAACATAACTTTTCTTGTGTTTAGGCATTTTCAAAAATCTGAAACAAATAAACGTCTAAAGTACAGTTGTTGGCACCGTCAAAAGTACATTCATTGGCAGTGCCAACAACTGTAGTCCCATATAAACAAGTTATTGGCACCCCCTGGCAATAATTGAATCTTATGCTTTTTTTGATACAGTTATTGGCACCCCTCTTATTTAATATACTAGCAGGTAATTGGAATATTGAAACTAAAATTATTAATATTTTATATATTGCCATTTGAAATAGCTAAAGTTTTTATTCTCATTTCGCGAATTTCAGAAAAAAACATTACATACCAAATTGGAAGTCCTTATTAAAATTCACAAGATTTAACACTAAAAGAAATTGCACTGATAGGTGTTTGCGCTTTGATTTAACAATCTCGACTGAAGAGAGCCTTTAATTTAGGAAATGCAGGAAAATGTTACAAATTTATTATATTTTTAAAATTTTTTGAATTAAAAAAAAAAAGTAACTGGAACAGAGCAAATCGCTATTGAACAGAGAGGTGTCAACTACTGTATCAAAAAAAGGGTGTCAACTACTCTATCAAAAAAAGGGTGTCAACTACTGTATCCGTTACGCTAGGTAAAGCAAAATGTTTCAGAAATTTAAATATGCAAGTTTCTTCAAAATTGTAGTATTAGTTGGTGAGTAATTTTTTTAGAAATTAGTCTAAAAACCAGTTGTATAGTAGGTACCGTTATTATAAATGATAGAATAAAAAAAAATGGCGAGATACAAACCGCAAATACAAAGTTTAAACTAAATCCGCCCACCCATTGTGGCTAGAGCCTCGGCTCGAATAGACAGATGGACGGAAATGATTGACACACTTTTTTGGACTTCTTTAAGGTCATAATATCATACCTCACACTCAGTATAAGCTTGAAATTTTAGCACGATTGTAATATCTTTCTCTTAAGTAAAAGAGAAAGTTGGAACACAAGAAACGATTTATCAGAACTCAAACAAAGTCACTGTTTGGAACTTGCACAGCTATAGCATTATTTAAATCAATTATATTTGCTTCCATTAGAAAGATACTTTTGCATGCCAGTGTATATTAACTGTTAATCCTACTGTTATGTTTTCTGGATTACTTGTATGATTAGGTATAGTGTTGCACCTCCCGGAGCCTGCTCATAAGCGCTGTATATAACGCAGCTCTCTCTTCGTTGCTATTAAAATCTCAGCTTGCTTAAACCAAGGCAAATTACTGCCGCACTTGGAAGGGAGTCAAGAGTGTGTTCAGAACAGATTTTTATTCTATCATTACTCGCTATTTAACAATAAGAAAAAATTCTTTAATTTTACAATGCATTAATATGATATACTCAATTAATATTACAAATATAAAGTAGTGTCAATTGATCCACCTGGCCCACATTGTAAATGGAGGAAGGAAAAAATGATAATGTAAACAAGTATGACCGCATGAACTGAGGTGAACCCCTACATTATCATAAATCACTGCCACTATTTTGATTGATCAGTTCGGAATATATATACTAATAATGTATTAGCTATTCTTGTGCATAACTGCTGTGGATTGCTGCTACTTGATCTGCGGAAATAGCTAAAAAAAAAAAAAAAAAGGGGGATACTACTTTTGATCGATTTTTTATTGGAGTATCGAGTTATTTGATAAGTGGTAATCCTCAATATAATTGGAGGTGGTGTAGATAGATTCATACAGAATAAACAATCCTCAGTCACCGGACAGCTCACAAAGATGGAAAAATTCATCAAAACCCTTTGTGAATCTACTTCACTTCATGAATTGAAGGTTAAATTCGAACTTTTAGAGTCATATCTTGTTAAATTCTACGTTGCTCAAACCAACATAGACATTTTGGATAACGGGGAGCCAGTTTTAAGACCAGAATATTGACTCTAATGGATGGCCATACGGTTTCTAGTTCTGCAGCCGGACCAGTTTCTGCTCATGAATCCACTTTTCTATATATGAAGCGCAAGGTTGCTAGATCACCCAAAGTAGAGCTAACGAAACAGGCAAATATACAGATTGGCTTGACTTCTTGTCCTATTCGAGACGATAGTAAATCGAGATGTAGGACTCACAACGATCGAAAAATTCCAGCAAGTGTTATCATTGTTGTCAAAGACACAATACTCTAGATGGGCCCAATTGTAAACTCGCCCTCTCAGGCAACTGTGACGTTCGTACATACAGGAGAATTGCCAAACACTTCCAGCAGCTCAAGTCAACAGAATCTGTAAGTACTGTCCTTATTTCCCCAAACATCAAAGCTCCTTTTCTTTAAAAATTCAGCCATAGATTAAATCCTTCATATTTTTTGGAACAGCCTTTGTCCTTGTGCGGGATTTTTACGACTCGTTCTTGCCATGTAGAGACTTTTTAGAATAGTGTTCACAAACGTTTTTTGTAACCGATCGCCTATATCAGCCGCTCAATTTAAAACGTATCAAAGCAATTAACTGCATTGGTGGTATTGGAGAAGTCAATACAATATCCAAATTCCAGGCTAATATGTCCCTGAGTGTGATGAGTACACCACACATTTTGAAGCACAAATTCTACCATCTGTTGCCTGTAATCAACCAAAACGAAGTTTAAGTGTGGATTGCGGAAGCAAAATTCAAAGAAAAACCTCGAACGCAGTTTAATTTTAATTCAATAGTTCTAAACCCCAATAATTACGAAAAATGCGATGCCATCGATGATGAAAGGAATTCGAAAATTCAAACCCCAGAAGAAATGGAATGCGAACTATTTTTCCCTAAAACTTTCCAGCGCCACTCATCTAGACAATTTTCTGTTTGCCTTCCGTTTAAAAGATCTCCTTATGAGCTCGGCGATTCGTTCAAACTTGGACAGAAACGCTTCTACAATCAAAAACTTGTACAGAAACGTTTCTACAATTCGGAAGCGCAACTTTATCGAAATCCTCAGTTAAGACAACAATATATTGACTTCATTAACGAATATATTCAGCTCAATCATTATGTGGAAGATAGGTACTAAAGTATTTCAAGAGAATCGTTTTTTTCTACCGCATCATTGCGTTACCAAAGCAGATAGCAAAACAACCAAGCCGCGCGTCGTGTTTGATGGCTTCGACCAAGTCATCGTCATTCGTCAGGCATGTCGCTAAATGATACTCTAATAGTAGGGCCAACCATTCAGGATGACTTATTTACTATTCTTTTTTGTTTTCGTATTCATTTCGCGATAACAGCTGACATCTCAAAAATGAACAGGTGTGTACAGGTTCAGCCGCCGGATGATAACTTAAAATCAATTCTATGGAGGGAAATGATTGATGAAATGATGATTTTGATCACGAGGAAATTAAAGTTTTGCTGCTCTATGTTGTATAAATATGTACATTACATTGTTCTATTGCTGTTTTATGTACAAATGTTTCATTTCATTTTCATTTCATTTATTTCATCAACTGAAAACATCTACTATTCCACTAGATTACTTAATACAATTTCAATACTTAAATTCTACCACCAAAGCCTAACGCCAAAATTAATTTATTTTTAAACGAGTCTCTACTTAAATCAAACTCGAATAGACTGCTATGCTTATTGCATTCTTTAAGGCATCTGGTAATTGGTTCATTACAACCGTAATTAACTCTATGATATGGAATATAAAACAATAAACGATTTCTAAGTACTCTTGATGGAGCATAAAAACCAATTAATGATAAAAGAAAAGGGCAATCGATATGGTTGTCTATTGAATCGCAAATAAACATAAGTGAAAAATATTTCCTACGCCTGAAAAGAGGTAAGATACCAAATAATTTGCATCTTGTCTCATACGAAGGCATTTCAATATTCCAGCGTAATTTACGCATAGCAACCCTAGTTAAACGTTTTTGGATCTTCTCAATTCTATTGGAATGTACTTCATAACATGAATTCCATACTATACTACAGTATTCGAGATTAGACCTGAGAGTATGTGGATCATGAAAGCCTTTAGAATTCCGCAATATAAAACCTAACGTTGAATTGCCTTTAGCAACCAAGAAGTCAATATGCTGGCAGAAATTTAGTTTTTTGTCAAATATGACTCCTAGGTCTTTCTTAGAGGAGATAATGGACAATGGGGAATTATCGATCACGTACGTAAATGAAACAGGGGAGAGGTTACGACAAAAAGATAGGCTTTGACATTTGGAGACATTGAGTCGAAGGTCATTGTTATGACACCACATAGAAAGTCTCTCAAGGTCTTCCTGCAAAAGAATGCAATCATGCTCAGACTTAATAGGTCGGAACACTTTTAAATCGTCGGCAAACATTAAACATTGGGAATGCAAAAACAAATCAGGAATTTCATTAATGAATAGGAGGTACAGCAAAGGGCCCAAATGACTTCCCTGAGGGACTCCAGACGTTACATACACTGGTGATGAAAGAACGTCCTTAATGCGAACATACTGAATACGATCTGTAAGATATGAGCCAATCCACTCTAGAAAATTGGAGTGAAATCCAAACTTGTTTAGTTTGGACATCAATGTATTGTGATTAACGCTGTCAAACGCCTTAGCAAAGTCAGTATAAATAACATCACACTGTAACCCTTTCTGAAGGTCATTCAAGACAGTGTGACAAATGACTGAAAGATTTGTAGTGGTAGATTTACCAGCCACAAATCCATGTTGAAACGGAGAGAAAAATCTTTTTAAGAGAGGTGTTTGTTTCTCATAAATAAGTTTTTCAAATAACTTAGGTATGATCGAAATTTTGCATATTGGACGATAATTATTAATTTCCTGCTTTAATCCAAATTTATAGATTGGTGTTATATACGAGTTCTTCCAAACTTCAAAAAAATTACCAGTCCGCAGAGACAAGTTAAATACTAAACATAAAGGAACGGAGAACGCATAAGAACACTTTTGAAGTAAATTGGCGGGATGCCCTCGAAACCAGGATTTTTGTCTAGTTTTAATAAAGAAAGAGCAATTTGAACTTCGTCGATTGAACACTCTAGATTACCAACATTTAAATAATTACCTGACACTAAGGTTTCACTTGAATTTATAGGTGCAGTAATACCTCTTGAATATACAGACTGAAAGTGGTTACCAAACATATTACAAATAGTTAAAAGGTCGCAAGATGATACATCATTATGACGCATACAGTTAGGAATACCATTAGATTGCTTTTTGCTATAGATAAAGCTCCAAAAACGATTACTATTATTCTTTAAATTAGATTCCACAGAAAGAACATACTGTCTGTATGTTCATTGTAGTATCATTAGCAAAATGATTTATCTGCCTAAGATCTAACTGGGCAAGCGTATCAACAACTTCATGCTCATAATCTAAGTTTACGTTAAGAGGAAAAAGTATGGACTCTTCGTACTCAAAAGACCAAATTAAATTAGGCAAGTTAAAGTCTCCAAGTAGGATGACATGCTGATGATCATCTAAATTATTTAAAATTAAAGAACAATTATGGATATGCGCTTTATATAATAAATAAGAACTCCTTGGTGGTATATAACTTACAATAAGAATAATTTCTTTACCCGGAATACATTTGATCTTAACTGCTACTTGGTCCACATCAAGATCAATTGGAGGTATAACAGTTTAATCTTTCGTCGATAATTCGATTGGTTTGACTCTGATGATTCGGACTTTAACCGTTAGGATGGATTCTCCTTTTTGGCTGAACAGGTTGAGTTTCTGTAATTGGGTCAACAGCGAGATTGTTGCTCACCATCCGAGGAATACCATTATTGGATTCTTTTGTATTATCCGTTGGTAGGGGTTGAGGACTGAACAATTTTAAGATAAGGTCGTTTGATTGAGGCAACTGTTGCAGTAAATCCTTCTCAATATTTGTAAAACTCTGCAGCATCCTTTGCGCATTCGCAGAATCAAAATCAAAAATTTGCTCCAACTCGGAGAATAAAGTTGCAATATTTTTAAAATGTTTTTGTAGTTTTACAGTTTTCCAGTGGAGGATGTCAGGTGCGATGTTTCGAAGTTTCTCACAATAAAAACATATACCGGGGGTACTAATGATTTTGTCCACATCCTTCCCTTTCAGGCCTATACATTTTGCATGAGCAGTGTCAAGACAGATTCCGCATGAAACACTGATATCATTCGTGTTTGTCTTACAAACGTAACAACCAGAGTCACTCATGATTTTAGCGAAAGTCCAAATAAAATTTTTCAATTAAAATTCAAAATTAATTGAAAATCTGGCAACTCCGCAAAGAAGTCGAGTACAACAACCAGAAACCTGGGCGTATAGTGCGGTTGGTGAAAATGATGAGATGTGGTGTGTGTTTCTTTTATATAAACATTTTCTTTCTCTTTTATTGTTAGTTCATTGTAAAATTCTGTATAAACTCATAAAATATTCGTCCCTTACAAATAATTAAACAGTTCACCCCACACTTCCAAGCTATTTTTCATGAAGTGACATTACCACTATTTGTTACTGTACAAATACTTATGTCACTACCTATTCTTTTTTCAAAATTGTTCTAGTAGATTAAGTCAATAAAAAGTTTGTTAAATCAAGAATAGTGAATAAATAACATAAAAAAAAATGAAATAAAAAACTCGGAACGAAAAGCTCAGCAACTTTAAGTTAAACACCGTTACGTTCGGAACTGTCCCAGCTGCATTTCCCTGGAAACGTTCCATGATGCAGTTGGCGTCAGATGAAAAGGCAAAATTGCTTATTCTTTGTTCTTGACTTTTGAAGAGTTGCATAATTTAGTTTGCAAAGTTTAAACCATATTGAATTCTCGGCTTTTGAGTCCCATTTCAGAAGATCCCTTAAATTTAGATGAACTCACACCAGGTCACTTCCTAATTGGAGCTCCACTTACCACAATACCTACTAGATCCAAACATAACTGATGTGAACAAAAGCAGACAGAGGAGATGGCAAATGCTTCGTTACTTGATGCAGCACTTTTGGAAGAAATGGTTCAGGGAATATTTAACTACCCTTTAACAACGCCGCAAATGGGAGAAAGAAGAAATAAATATCTCTGTTGGGACGTTGCTCCTTTTGAAGAATGATAATCTGCCTAAGTTAAGGGGGTCATAAGGAAGAGTGGTTGCAGTCTATTCTGGAAAGGATAGCCTCGATCGAGTCGCCAATGTTAAAACTCAAAATGGCATTGTGAAAAGAGCCATAACTAAAATCTGCAAGCTTCCGATCTACAGCGAAGATCGATCGTCTTGAATGCAGATACTTCAACGCGGGTGCATATTTGGAATTTGTAGAAGTTGCATTATTTAAATCAAATATATATAAAAATAACTATGTACGATTGAAAATCATTCGATTTATGTACCTAATTTTCTATGCTGCTAACTGCTGCACTATTGTAATACATTTTGCTTTGCTACATGCTATCAAATGTACTCATCTTTAGTTATGCAACTAGTAGAAGTCAAACATGAAACACATTAACTATTGTTGCTAGCTCTTAATCGAATTTTATTTTTATAAAGTTTATTACGTGGTTTGAAAATTTGCCCTTGCTTTTGTTTTGTCAAATCTTGCATTTTACCAACTCAAATAATTCAAAAAATCTTGAATTATCGAACAGCCACAGCAAAATCAGCTTAACATAGGTCTTGTAAGAAGGTCAACTGTCAAAGGCAACCGATAATAATGAAGATGCCCAGCTGCCATGTAAAAATGTGCCTTTGCCTTCCATTTCGGGGACATGCGAATGTAAAAATTGATTGGCAAAAAGTTATAGTTCCTAAATTCAGTAGGTGTGTGCACTATTGTGTATATGAAATCTCACTGTCTAGTCAAGTTGTTGTACGGAAACTTTAAATTGTTTGCAAGATCTTTGCCATTCATAATACAATCTAGCACGGAAAAATTTACAGCAATTTCTTTCCACCTCACCCAACCCATATTTATTAGCGGCTTTTATTTCCCAAGACCAGGACATTCGAACTATTGTTGGAGACAAAATGTTCCTTTATGTTGTTTTGAATGAATAACCTTACATTCGTTACCACGTTAAGTGGACGGCTGGAGTTACAGCGCTGCTTCACGGTTAGCCACAACCGATCATCAGACTCCTTCTGTGGTGCTGGTCTGTCTTTTTTCTTCATTTTATCCCGAATATCCATTTCTTCCACTGGGATTCGAACCTAGACCAGCGTCTTCTCAGGCAAACACTCACGCAGTGTGCCATTGAAGCCACGAGTTCATCCAGTTTTTATTATTGATTTTCTTGGACAAACTTTGCTCCTGTAAGTATATTATGTTATTCATTATGGTTGTTTTCTTTCTGTGTTTTCTCTAATTCTATTCCATTTCGACAAGCATAGTTGGACTGAAATGGGTGATAGAGAGGGTGAAAGACTTTTGACATTGTTTTTGTCGAGAATTTTACGATTAATGGTTTTTTATGTGATACCACACAATTTTTCCTGGTTTTAATTTTTGTTTTCCGTCAATTTCCTTTTTGTTGTTCTCTCTATCACCCATTTCAATATAAAAGACGAACAGGTAGAATACTCAAGTCACAAAACAGAATAAAGCTAGGATATCTACACGGCTTTTGACATATTTTCCTTAAGAAATACTTCTGCATAGTTAACAGAGGCTGTATTTTATTAAAATACGCACCTCCCCAGCAAACAATTCCGTATTGCAACTTGGAATGAAAGATTCCATAGTAAATTGTTTTAAGAAGTTTTTTAGAGCAGATATTTTTTCAAATAAAAGAAATGTCTAAGAGTGAGTCGGAAATAGCTTCTCAATGCTTCTGCGTGATTCATAAAACTCATTCTTGAATCAATAATTAGACCCAGATATTTAAATTCAACGACCTTTTCAATTAAAAAACAATTATTACTACAGATTAGACTGCTACGTAAGGAGGGAGAAGAACAACTAAACACACAATTATTACTAACTGACATTTTATGTCGTTGACATTCGGGAGCATGGAAAAAAACATTTGCGTCCAAATTGTTTAAAGAAGACAAACATTATTTTAGTTTTCGAGCTTATCACTAAACTATGTTCACCGAACCAGTTTCTTAATAAGTTAAGATCCCAGTTAATGTCTGAAATCAGATCCAAAGGACTGTCACAGCTGTACGAAAAACCAATATCATCTGCAAAAGCCGTAGGTCTACCCCTGAAATTGAGTGAAAGCAGTGAGTTAACATAGATTAAGAATAAAATTGGTCCCAAAACAGAACCTTGCGGTACACCCATTTTGATGAACTGAACTGCACTCCTAACGTCGTCTAGCTTCACCCTTTGCTACCTGTTTTCAAGATAAGACCTAAACCATTTAAGCATAACTCCACGAAAACCAGCACTTTCTAATACTTTAACAATAAAGTATGGTTAACCATGTCGAAGGCTTTGGTGATGTCAATAAATAAACCTGCAGTACACTTTTGCTTATCGAGGCTTGACATTGTTTGACTACAAAACTGTAGTAGTGCATCTTCAGTCGATTTTCCTTTTTGAAATCCGAATTGAGATGGATTAAAATACTCAGTTGCATTTAAAAAAAACTCACTACTCTATTTTTTATAAGTTTCTCAAAGATTTTACTAAAAACGGAAATAAGTTTATATGGGCCTATAGTTTGAGACTTCAACAGAAGAACCTTTTTTAAACAGTGGTACAACATTGGCACATTTGAGCTCATCCGGGAATACCCCAGCAAATATGCAGTTATTAAAAATATTAACTAATATTTCCAGTATGTAACATCCAATTTTTTTGACCACTACCATGTTACCAACATGACCCGTCTCCACATATGATGGAATCTATTGTGAGACCAATTTGAATAGTTTATCAAAACATACAGTAAATTTAAACAAACTGTATCAAAACAATTAAATATTATATTTAGCATAATAAATTTACATAATTTTATTAAATAAACTGTAGGAGACAACAGTTTACTGCGACCGCGTGTGTAGTTGTTTAGTATATTTTTTTAAGTGTAGATATTCATCGTTTCAATTTATTACCTATTTCCTTTTAAATTCATTTCATGCTGGGTAGTCATTTCAATCAGTTACAGATGAGTTATTTCCAATCGTCAATCCATTACAAAAAAAAAATCTCCAATCGTTTACTTTGAGTACACAGTGAATTAAATTATTAGCGATTGCAATTCAATTAATTTTTTTAAAAAAATACAACAAACAATAATTCCAAACATAAGAATAAAAAAAAAATACAATGAAAAACAGAACTAAAAAGAGGAAACAAATAAAAATGATTATGCGAGTGTATGAATTTGGAAATTGAAGGGACCTAAAACACATTTCCCCATTATTTTCAGCTTCCGACTGACATTCATTCAATATAATTCCAAACATGTTTATTGATATCTACGAGTTATTTATGAGCTCTACGGCTCATCCGGATCGAAGCTCCACCTCAATTGGATGGAGTATCCCCAGCCGCTATGATCCGCCGCAACCATCAATCCCGCCCTGCGAAATGGTTGCAAAGGCAGTGTTGCTTTTGTTGAGCTTTCCGGGTCAGTGTGAATTAATATGAAAACGTTTGTTTAGATGTACCTTTTTCCCCCCAAAAAAAAAACATACACAATTTATTGAAAACTTTTGTTTATTGAGTTGAAGTACAGAGGACTAAAACCTACCCACCGCCAACGTTCCGAGTTCCAATTATTCGATAAACTAAAGTATCTACGAGTGTCTGTGAGAACCACTACCATCGTCAGCAATAGCAATAAAAAATTCCCTGCGGGGCTTACCTATCAACTACCGAAAAGGCAACTCACTGGCAATCCCAGTATTCCATGGCTAGCTATAAATTTTCAGAGCGAACTAATTCGCATTGAATTCGCTCCATAACGCGAAATCTTATCTTGATTAGTTGTAGTCCTGGCGGCCATTGTGGTCCGACTTCAATAAATTTGTATTTATTTTAACGGACTACGCTATTTTTTGCTTCAGTTGCTCTGCCATCCGGAAAGGCTTTATATCGCACATGAAAGTATGAGGATTGGGTCCGGGCAATTCGTATGTTACGTTACTATAACGCCAATCAGCTGCACAAGTATACATATTAGTACATAAAGGTACATGGCTGAACATCCTGTAATAGATGCAGTGGTTTCCACGGTACACCACAGTGCGGGGATGATAAATCTTGGATTGAATTATGACATTAGTCTCAGTTAAAACTCAATGCGAGCGATTGAGATTCGTTGGTATTTTGTGATTAGATACATACTCATGAGCGCTATGTGTCATTATAGTTACGGACACAAATCCTAGCGTACCGTAGTATTGATTTTCAAGTGCGACATGAATGGAATGGAGCAATTTACACGAAGACGACCTCTAGCGAATCACGTGTCGCAGAGGCTTGAATTATATGAATTAACGACACGCAATATTATAACTGAAGGCGATGACATATTCCATGTGTCGGGTGCACATGTTAGAGAGGTGTCTTTTTTAATATCTTGATACATACATATATTGAAAATAGTTGGTTGTTGCAATTGAAAAGCAGCGTTAGTTCGCTGATTTTATCACATTTCCAGACCTGAAAGATTATCGAGATATTGAAATCCATTAGGGTGGATTAAAGTGAAAATATTGAATCAGCTAAATTATTTCTTGACTCTTGTCTTGAAGTACCCGGAGGTGACAATATGTATTTATAAAACCATCCAATAACGAAAAGATTATATTAAATGCTATGTAGAAAATAAACATTAGCTGTGTTTATATACTCAATCGAATATAATCTTATTTGCATTGGCATGTTAAATACAACAACAACTTAGCCTATATGCGCTCACTTTATTGAGAATAACTATCGCCGCTAAGTCGTTAGTGCTTCAAAACACAGTTTTTTACGTATTCCGACAACTTTTGTTATCGAATGTTAAAACGTTGGCGATTCACACCAATGAACTGACACATTCTCCCAAATTTTACTTGGGTGTGAAGTTTTATTTTTAACAAAAAATATTGAACCGCTGCTTTTTCCAACCCACTTGTATTATAGGGGTCAACTTTTTACTTGTAAGTTGCAATGTTCTCACCCTACACATTGGTATAATTAGATTTTTTTAAGTAGATAGTATTTTGGTTATTTAATTTTTAATAATATTCAAATTAGGTATTATTTGACTGGAGAAAACAGCCGAAATGTCAAATGACAGCTAGCATAGTGATGCCAAGTCAAACACACCAAATGTAAATTATAATAATACACACATTAATTCCTCGCTTATAATTTCTTAGCCCTTTCGACCTAATAATTCCACGCTAGAAGTCTATAATCGGTGTCGAGTAGATATTATAATATAAATAAAATTTGATTATTCATCGTTTTTTTCTCCCCACCACGACGGGCTGCAATCGCTTGGGACATACAGTCCCTACCTTTTTCTTCTTTCTCTTAAATTGGGATGCATTATCCCAATCGTACCTCAGGTTAAGAAACAAACAGTTTGTAAATGAATGGAAATGTTCTGAAAACTTAATTTAAGAACTGTTTTGTACGTGGTAAGTGGGGAAGCCACTGAAGCATAATGGACTTCATAACTTATACAATCCTTTGCATCCTTTCCTTTGAAGCATCCATCGACTTTTAAGTACTTGACAGAATGATCCGTCCCATAGAATACGTCGCCAATGGTTGCATTTAATAGGCCTTTTAACTAACCTGAAACCACGATCCAACTACCTAAAATGCCAGTACAGTACAAGCGTTCATTTTTCACGTAACTCTCTCGTCCAGTGATAAAACTAACTAAGGCTAGGAGAAAAATCATAGAAATTTCAAATCTGTCACCATCTAATGCTAATACGAGTTTTTGGTTTAAGAAGCCAATTTCCCTTTAGATTGTTTTTTTTATGGACCTTTGTAAAATTTCTTTAAAAAAAAATGCAATGCAATAAATGCAAGATGACATTAAAGAATTTATGATGTTATCAAAATAAAATCTGCAAAGTGCTCAAATTTTGGTTGTTTTCAAAAATCTGTCCTTTTTTTCCTACGGCTTTATTTTTGAGCTGAAATTCCCAACATTTCCTATCTTTGCCAGTAGAATGTCAAAAACATCCCTACAATTTAAAGCCATTTCAACCAATCAGTGGTCGAGTTGTAGTTTCGCTGTGGTATACCACCATGCCTGTCAATCAGCAAAGATAGTTTTCTCTCATATTTTCCAAGGTTTTCTCTAATTTTTCAACGTATCAAGACACGGAAAGACTTGAATTTGGTGCAGCTCTCAGTATCCGATCCTGACTTGTTGTTGCTTTGCTTACCCTTCCTTTCTAGTTGTTTCCATAGTTCTCAGGATCTTCACGATAACTATGAAAACGGATATATTTGCCTTATTCCTGGTAAGCTCAAATTTGGCCTATTTCCTCCTCAGTTAATGCATTTTTTTACTCATAGTGTCTAAGTTGTTGTTTCTATGAAATTATGTTTTGAACCAAGGTCCCTGGTACTCTTAATGCCTTTATATTTGGTTTAAAATATGATTACAAGTAGATTTAGTTACTGTTTGCAATCAAGTGAATAGAAAAAAGGAATAATTAAATTACTTTATTGGGAAAAGCATAATAAAAATGTAATTTATATACTAAATCCCAATTTTTTTTTTACAACTTAAACATAATATAGTGAGAACACATCAAAATTACGAGCACCAACCAATTTTAATTACTCGTTTCTCTAATTGATTTCAATTCCATTACGCTTTCAATCTTAACAAACTATACTGAGTTCTGTGTTCAATGACAAAATAATATTGAGTAGAGATTTGTTTTTGATTTACAGATAAAATTACGAATAAGTTATGACTGATTTGCAGAAAAAACACCTCTAGTAGAGTAGTTAGGTTCTTCAAATTCTTCATTTTGCTGCAAATTGTTCACAATATCGGCCTTTTCAACAAAAGTTTGATTTTCGTTGGTTCCTTACACCACATTCTTAATTTTGACTGTTCTTAAACAACGCTTTGAGCTCATTTTAGCTGAAAACTAATTAATCTTGCAGGAAAACAAATGTATGTTGAATACTCCTGTGATTTATTAAACCAACAACATTACTGGGATAGTCCTTTGTGACTATATACCTATATAAAATCACACAAAAAGAGTAATAGTTTTTTATTTTGTGTACAAATATATCTTCTTAAGGCAAATAATTACTCATATACATAGTTACTAGAGGTGTTTTATCTATATCTATATATTAATGCCTAAAACGTGTTTTCACCCATTTTTGCTATTATACGTCACATAGATATGCCAACACTATATATATTTGGGTAGGGGACAATACATAGAAGTGCACAATACAAAAATTATCCACATATATAACACACATTATGAATTAAAGCAGGTAAAATGAAGCGAATTGGATGAAATACAGCAACAACAACATTGCTGTATGAGGCAATAATGTGCCAATCGGAACGGAAAAGTTTTATATCATGAAGTTACTTGAAAATGCTTGAAGGTACTTGAAAATGCTTAAAGTTATTTGAAGTTACTTCAAAATGCTTGAAAATACTTAAAGTTACTTGAAAATACTTGAAGTTACTTGATGTTACCTGAAAATGCTTGAAGTTACTTTAAGTTACTTGAAAATGCTTGAATAAGTTACTTGAAAATGCTTGAATAAGTCACTTGAAAATGCTTGAAAACTTGAAGTTACTTGGTAATGCTTGAACATACTTGAAGTTACTTGGACATGCTTGAAGTTACTTCAAAATGCTTGAAGTTACTTCAAAATGCTTGAAGTTACTTGAAAATGCTTGAAGTTACTTGAAAATGCCGGCAAAATTGTATATCATGTGAAATCAGAGAATGCAATGTCAAAAAATTGTATTTTGCGATTAATATGTATAACAGTCGACTTTGTTTTTTTTCAACTTATAGAATAAACAAGTCTTTTTTTTGTCGGTGTGCGTTTCTTTCTACACACTCAGACTCAATGCAGGTCCATTGTACTACCAGAAAGACACACCACTTTTACTCTGAGAATGTAATCGTTTTCCTAAGAAAGACGAGAAGGCGATTTAATGATAAGGAGCTTAGGCTTATAGCACTCACCATATCAGCACCTAATACCTGCCACCTGATACGAGCAAAAGCAGGACAATCGCAGAGGAAATGTTCCGCAGTGTCATAGCTTTCTACACAGGCATCGCAGTTGTTGGCATCGCTTAGGCCTAGCACCCTAAGGTGTTTGGCAAAAGCGTAATGGCCCATAAGAACGCCAGTAGTCTGTCTGGCAGTCGACTTGGCAGTCTTCAGCTGAACATGCTTGGACCATAGAAGTTTGCTATCCAGGATGACTCCCAGATACTTTGCTTCATGGGAGAGTTAGATTGTGCCGTCTTTTAGCACTGGCTGAGTCAACCCGATCAGCTTCCTCCTTCTCGTAAAGAGAACAACCTCAGTCTTAAGAGGATTGACCGAGAGCCCATTCCCAGTGTACCATTCGTCGATCACTTGCGGGCAGCCTCTGTTTACACACAAACGTGTTAGGCCTTAACGGCCCATACAGGGCCAGAACCAAGCTTCTCCAACCACTTTCATGCAGTTTTACGCCGAATCCGAACAGCAACTTTGAGAAGATTCTCATGACAATTTGATACTCTTGGATGTTTGTCAGACGTTCGCAAGAGCGCCCACGCCCAACGTCGTTTTACTGCGGTGATCTAACGGCCACAATCCGCATCCGCAACCAACGATCTATTCATTGCACATGCTGTCAAAAGTCGCATTGTCAAAGGCACCCTCCATATCTATGAAAATGCCCATCGCGTATTCTTTCATGCCAAGCGTGAGTTACATAGTAACAAAAACCACACTAAAATATCCATGGCATACACCACCGCTTAACCCGCTGGAGAACTCAGCGTGTACACAACATCCAAAAAGTCTCCAATCAGGCGAATACCAACAACTCAAAATCAATCGGCTTGTAAACAAATGGAGCAATCAGCTTATCTCCATCCGCTATGCTTGGGTTATGCCAATGACGACGAAGATCTGGCGAGCAAGCAGTCTGGCGTCGATCGTGGCTATGGAGAGTGTCTTCATAAAATGCCAAACCAAAAAGAAGAATATTGCAAAAAAATAAATTAAAAGAATTGTGTTTTGAATTATATTGTAGTAATCATATACATAGTGGTGTGCAAAAAGTAATTATCCGGTATTTAATATTCGATACTTGAAATGAGTATCGGTATCGAATATGTACTACTCAAAGTATTCGATACTGATTACTCATTTGCATGTCCAAAAAGAACATACCAACTTTAAAATACACATACAAAGCTCCCTCGTTAATTTTTCTCTACTACTGTACAATTGAAACTGTTTCGTATTTCTATTCTCCTACTACTCTCATCAAAATAAGTCTCACGCTCACCTCTCACCTCAGTCACATGTAGTCTCCCAACTTCCACACACGTAGGTAAGGTGAAGAAAAGATTATTCCTAGAGAAGAGAATGCGTTAGCATGGTGGAAATCACGGGAAATAATTTATCATAATCTGGCAAAGTTAGCTAAAAAATATTTAGGGATGGTAGCGACATCAGTTCCTAGCGAAAGGATTTTTTCAAAGGCTGTATTGGTGATTTCCGATAAAAGAAGCAGACTAAAACCCAAAAATGTCCAAAAAAAATTGATTTTAAATGTTAAATCAATATATATCCGTAAATAGCTTTTAAGAAATTTATATTACTACTATCTATAATTTTTATTATTAACAATGAATTTATCTATTGTGAACTTAATTTATTTTTATTATTTGACAATGTTTAAATACCTGATATACTTTTTTTTTTAATTTATTTCCTATCTCTATAATTATTATCTATTAACTACTCATCATTATTTATCAATGAAGTACTACTGACTATATTTTTATTATTTAACAATGTTCAAATACATGAAATACAATTTCTTTTAAGTTTATTTCCCGTTTGTTTATTAAATAAATAATGAAATGAATGTCAGTGCAATGCTACTTGAATTTTGACTGCGAGACAAAGTACTAGTATCGAATACCAAATACCGAATACTGAATTTGAAGTTATCAGTACTCATTCGATACTCAAATGTAATAAAATTGCACACCACTGGTCGGCAGTAGGTATACATAAAGCCTTGCATCATCTCGTGATCACTCTCAGTAGGCTAATACATAGATTTAAGATTGTCACTAACACACATTGTCGTCGTGGTTTTTTTTTTTTTTTTTTATAAAAAAGGAAATCCAAATCCCAGAGCACTCAGACTCGGTAACGGTCCATTGTACTACCAGGCAGAAATCCTCCTTTTGGTATAGAGGCATGTGATTGGGTGGCGTATGTTGTTGTTCCCCATGGGGATTGAACCTGCACCGCACGGGTCACAAGCCAACACACTAACCTCTACACCGTCGCCACCCTACATACATATTACTTTACTTTTGCCTTTGTCATACACACACATAGTATAAGTTCCCTACCTGTAAGAAACATTGTACTAGTAGTATATAAGACAAGAGAATAAAGAAGTGAGTCAGTCTTATACCTGACACTCACCGCAGCAAGTCGTTTTGATTACGCTACTATAAATCTTCAGAAGTGGAATTCTTTTTATAAAAAAAAAAAAAAAAACAGTCCAAATCACGTTAAATACCAACGCATGGTGTTCAAGTTAAAAAATAATATAGATCGAAATACAAAAGATAGTCACGACAGAAAAGAAAACAGAAAGTCATTCGCGCTGTGAAATTGAGTGCAACGTGCGTTTGAAAAGAAAAAAAAACCGACAAACAAGAACAGAAGTCGGCAACACAAAAACGTTTTTTTTTCCTCTTTTGCTACCTGTGTGTGTGTATAAAAATGGACAGTTTTGTCGATGCTAAGGAGTTCTCAGCCGTACAGTTACGGGAGTGGACTCGGGCTATCGGTTAACGGCACCAAGTCAGCACTCGCTGCCCGCATTAACACAGTTCCAGCAGCAGACCGGGGCGAAGTGCCAAGGAAAAACCTTGCTGAAGAAGGAGAAAATCGTGGTACCAGCAACAACGAGGAGACCAACGAAGAGTACGAGAGCGGCGATGACGATTCGGCAGACGAACGAAGTAGACAAACAAACACTTTTGGTAGTGAAGCACGTGCGCCGAAACGACAAGGCAGGTCGAAAGAAGCCAGACTCTACGAGAAGGAGATAGAGCTTCTCAAACGAGAACAAAGCGTTTTGAGAAGAGAAAGTGAGTTGCTACGAAAGACAGCCAAACTGAACGCGGAAACAACAGATAGAAAAGATAGCGAAACGGCAGAGGCAGCGGGAACGAGCAGGATGATACAAGACTACGAAACCGGACAGTAGCTAGCACTGTGGAAGGAAATGCTACTAGGACGCAACTGGAAAGTGACAGAGACCTTCACTGAATATTTCAACGACAAAGTCAGGTTAGCAACGGGATTGGACATGGACGAGGAAGAGTTGGTGGAATATGTTCACTTATGTAAGAAATTTATATTTTTATTGTTATGAGAGTGATTACAACAATTTATTTTTCCCTAGACTGCCTCATAGACTCAGGAAGCCCCATAAGTTTTGCGAGAATATCGTGTTTGCCAGCAAATTTAAAGATTGCAAAATTGTCAAATGAAATGAATTATTTTGGTATTAATAAAAGTCCACTTCGTGTATTCGGAAAGTTGTCGTGTTATGTTTGTTTCGGTCAGCTCGAAATTAAAGTCAATATGTTAGTGGTAAGCGATGAGTCAACATGCTATGAGGCAATCCTGGGAAGAGATTGTCTACAGAGTGGAAAATTTAAGTTAGTGGCGAATTTAGAAAATGATAGTAACGCCAATGTTAGTGTTTCGGAGGACAATGTAGATATTGTAAAGTCGTTGATGTTAATAAATTGCCAAGATAATGATAGTACAATGCCACAACTAAAAGTTGGAAATAGTGTAGATTATGTTTATGAAAAACGGTTGAGTAATTTGTATACACAAGGCCCAGCCGAACCACTTGTCAAAAGCGAGATGTAGTTACCACTCACTGATGTAAAACCTTTCCATTGTCAACCGCGACGATTATCATATGCCGAAAAAAAACGAACTGAGCAAGTTGTTAGATGAGTATTTGGTTAAAGGGTACTTCAGGGAAAGCGAGTCAGAATATGTTTCACCAATAGTACTAGTTAAAAAGAAGACAGGAGAGCTTAGGATGTGTGTAGATTTTCGAACTCTGAATAAGGCGACTGCAAAGGATAGTTACCCAATTCCTATTATTGACGATCTCTTGGATAGGTTAGCGAACAAAACTATTTTCACTAAGTTAGACCTTAAGAATGGATTCTTTCACGTACACGTGCATAACGATTCGGTAAAATATACGTCCTTCATCATGCCGCTAGGGCAATATGAATTCCTTAGAATGCCGTTCGGACTTAAGAATGCACCGTCTGTGTTTCAAAGACACATAAATAAGATATTTGCAGACATGGTTACAAGAGACGAAGTAATAATATATTTAGACGACATTATGATACGTAGCTACAGATAGTTATGAAAAACATTTCGAAATCCTTGCTGAGATATTTAACAGAATGGTCCTGAACAAGTTAGAACTAAGGATAGACAAATGCGAATTTTTACAAAACACCGTTAAATACTTAGGTTTCACGATTACAGGAAAGGGCATACAGGCAGACGACAGAGGCATAAAGGCAATCCAAAATTTTCCGGTACCTCAAAAGACACATGCAGTCCAAAGTTTTCTTGGTTTGTGCTCATATTTCCGAAGGTTCGTCAAAGACTTTTCGACCATAGCCAAACCATTACATGATTTGACCAGCAAACACAGAGAATTTGTGTTCGGACCAGAACAGTTAGAAGCTTTCGAGTTGCTTAAGAAAAAATTGATAGAAGTTCATGTCCTAGCACTCTATGACCCGAAGGATGACACAGAACTGCATTGTGATGCTAGCACTTTAGGGTTTGGAGCAATTTTGTTACAGAATAAAAAAGATGCATCCTGTATTCTATTCCTCTAAAAGAACTACAGACGCTGAAACCAAATACCACAGTTTTGAACTAGAGACGCTAGCAATAATCAATTCGTTGAGCCGTTTTCGAATGTATCTCCAGGGCAAAAAGTTCAAAATAGTGACAGACTGCAATTCACTGACGTTAACACTGAATAAGAAAGAACTGAATCTTAGAATAGCTAGGTGGGCATTAGAGTTACAAAACTACGATTACGTTTTGGAACACCGCGCAGGTAGCCGGATGAAACATGTTGATGCTCTGAGTAGATCAACCAATCGTCGCCTGAGAATTATTTTGTTCAATACGCCATTGGCACTTTTTCGAGAAAAACGCATTTAAAGTTTTGCGTACTTGGTACTCCGAAACTGTGTGATACTATTTTTTTTTTTTATTGTTTTTATTTGAAGTTAGTCTTATAAAGAGTTCACCTACCAATTTCCAAAGTGTTTTGCCAAACCGTTAAGAAGCCACGTTAATTAACGTAAAAGTCTCCTTTTTTGACTTGTGTCCCACCTCCTACATTTTGAAATTGATTTTTTTTCATACACGTGGAACACAAAAAAATGGATATGGCACAAAGCAATTCTCATCCAAAATGTATGACAGGCAAAAAAGCATGGAGTTGGATGCTACAATTTGAAAAGAAAAATCGATTTCATCTTTTTTGTCAAAGTTTTTATTCAAAAAATACAATAAAATAAGAATATTATTCAAAGTGTTTAGCATTAAACCAGTGAGTGAAAAATGGCAGATCAGATCAGATCAGAAAAGTACAGCTTCGACTTCGAGTCATAATGTTCTCCTCTCAGCTGCGAAATTTCAAATAGATAATCCTCTTTGTTTTCTAGTGAATTTCGGGTTTTGAGTGAGCATTGCACAGTCAATGTTTGGCCTGATGTCGATTTGATCTCAATTTGAACTCGTTCCATGTTATTCTTTGAATTTTTTTTTAATAAATATGCTAACATTTGTAACATTAAACTAAGAAATATGAAATCTCATGCCAAACAAATAAATCAGTTGGCATCAGTACAAGTTGAATTTTCAAATCTGACACATTTCACTCACATGCCTTACCTCAAAACTAGGTACAGAAAAACTTGTGCTAAACTGATCTGCACAGCTTCATGGAACACAAATTGACAGAATGTAGAACACTTTACGGCAAGTTTTTTACTCATGGAACACCAAATCTTGTACTTTTCTGATTTTTTCGTACTTATCTGTGCAGCTAAGGTTCATTAAACACATCTATCGAAACCATATGTATTCAATGATTTCCTGCTCGTACGTCTGCTACTAGGTTTTGCGTTTGCAGCAGTATTAATCACCGGACCGAATTCATATCTTCATAATATCGAATATTATCTACACAACTGCAATGGAGGTGGAACAAACCAATACTACAATTTTGTTTGCGATCAGTGTTTCACATACATAGCTTTTCTTTAACACGAGTGCACGTAGGACAAACCAATTCTCAACTTTGTTAATATTTTCTGTATCTCTTGTCGCCGTGATATGCACGTGGAACAAAACAATTCTCACAAAAAAACTGCGATAAATTATATGGAAAATTTGTCCCAAACGCCAAAAAATGGTTTATGGCACAAAACAATTCTACAAACTGTTGATTTTGGTGGATATGGGACAAAGTCGATGTTCGATATCTCGGGATTGGAACGACTAAGAGCAAATCGAATCACAGATTTAAAAAGAGCATACAAATTTACCATAGAATCCGTTCCTAACTCAAAAACGACAAAAGTGGCGTATGGATCAAAACAATTCTCAGTCGACGCAATATCATGACGTTAGAAACAAATACGTTCGAAGAAAATCTAATAATATGCCAGCGTAGAGATAAAAAGATAGTCAGTCTTAGGGAAACGTTGGAAAAGTCAGAGAATGCATTCTACGAAATGAGAAACGGGATTGTCAATGTCTACAGAAAGAAAAAATGCGGCCAAGTGCGAGTCGGACTCGCTCATGAAGGGTTCCGCGCGAATTATAATTATTATTTACTTAGGCACCTATTACAGATTTATTATTAGAAAATAATGGTTCACGGTTTACGCATAAGGTTTATGTTTATGAAATTAAATGTTTTTTTTTTATATTTGAGTTGATTTAATGAAAGGTAAATTGCGGTTTACGATTTATGACGTATTAAAAAAAAACTACTTGCTGGATCTCGTTCAAACCAATTTTCGTTGGAAGTTTGCATGGTAATGTACATTATATATTTTTTTTAGTTTTATCATTCCCTTATTTTAGAAGTTAGGGGGGAGGGGGACCAACATTTTACCACTTTTAAAGTGTCTCTCGCGCATACTATTCAGTTTAGAAAAAAATGATATTAGAAACCGCGATATTATTTTTGAAGACCTATCCATAGATACCCCACACTTATGGGTTTGATGAAAAAAAATTTTTGAGTTTCAGTTCTAAGTATGGGGAACCCCCAAAATTTATTGTTTTTTTTTTTTCTATTTTTATGAGAACATCTTAATGCGGTTCACAGAATACATCTACTTACCAAGTTTCAAAAGTATAGCTCTTATAGTTTCGGAGAAAAGTGGCTGTGGCATTCCCGGACAGACAGACAGACAGAAAGACAGACATGACGAATCTGTAAGGGTTCCGTTTTTCGCCATTTGGCTACGGAACCCTAAAAATGATAGTACAGTTGCGTTTTTTATACGGACAGGTATGGAAGACCATATAAATACCACGGCGAGATAGGACATATAGGCAAGAATAAGATGGTTGAGCTTATATCAAAAAACTACTGGTTTCCGAAAATGAAAGAGAAAATAAAAACACATATAGGGAATTGCCTCAAGTGTATAGTTTATTCGTCAAAAAAAGGAAGAGAAGAAGGTTTTCTTCACAATATACCGAAAGGACAGACACCGTTTGAAGTCGTCCACATAGATCATTATGGACCAGTTGATAATTCCAGAGCTGTGAAGAAATACGTGTTGGTAGTGATAGACGCATTTACGAAGTTTGTAAGACTATACCCGACGAAGACCAGTAGTACGAAAGAGGTTGTTCGAGCATTAGTAGACTATTTCAGAGCTTACAGTCGACCGAAGTACGTTGTGTCTGAGAGAGGAAGCTGTTTCACTTCTGCCGAGTTTAAAGATTTCCTAACAGGACAAAATGTGCAACATGTTAAGATCGCTACGGGCTCTCCCCAAGTTAATGGTCAGGTGGAGAGAGTAAACAGGAGTTTAGGCCCTATGTCAGCAAAGCTTGTCAAACCAGAAGAGGGAATATATTGGGACGGTGTGTTAGAGAAGGTAGAACATACAGTAAACAATACAGTACATCGCACAATAATGGAACATCCTAGCGTCATGCTGTTTGGTACAGACCAAAGGCGAAAGGATGCGGATGCGCTTAGAGATAACTTAACAGAACTGAGACAGGTGAAAGAGAACCGGAATCTAAAAAAAGTACGACAGAAAGCTATGATAAGACAGGAGCAGTCTCAGGCCTATAATAAAAAGTACGTAGACAAGAAACGTTGCAAACCGAGAGAATATAACACAGGAGATTATGTAATGGTGAAAAATTTTGACTCGCACCCTGGTGCGTCCAAAAAGTTGATCCCGAAGTTCCGTGGACCGTATAAAGTAACTAAGATTCTGCGAAACGATCGATATGAAGACGTGGAAGGGTTTCAACAGACTCGGTTACCATACCAAGGAGTGTGGGCGGTCGGGAACATGCGGCCTTGGCTTAACAAGACTAACGTAAACAAAAATATTTCCAAAATCGGTGGATCTTGATAGTCAGGACGGCCGAATTCTAGTAATCATATACATGTCGGCAGTAGGCATAAAGCCTTGCATCATATCGTGATCACTCTCAGTAGGCTAATACATAGATTTAAGATTGTCACTAACACACATTGTCGTCGTCATTACATATTACTTTACTTTTGTCTTTGTCATACACACACAAAGTATAAGTTCCCTAGCTGTAAGACACATTGTACTAGTCGTATATAAGAGAAGAGAATAAAGAAGTGAGTCAGTCTTATACCTGACACTCACCGGAGCAAGTCGTTTTGATTACGCTACTATAATATTAAGAAAATATATGAAATACATTGGTTAATCTTATAAATGAACGAAAACTATTCTGGACTAATATAAAAGGAATATAACTCGCGCTCTTAATTCTACCAACTAGATTTTGGAGCGCAGTCTCTCAGGATTTTTCGCGTTGATTGGCATGTGCAGCTCGACCAGCCTTTCCATGCTTTTCAGCAAGAAGGAACTCAGACTGATTGGTCTGAAACTCTTGGCGAGTGAGTAGTCATTTCTGCCATTTTTTGGTATAAATGCTACTCTAACTGTACGCCAGGGTGTTGGTATGTATGCCATTGCTAGGACAGCTGTGAAAATTCTCTTCATAGTCGGTAGGAACTGTTTTGTACCTTGTTGCAGCATAGTTGGGTATATTCCGTCCGTGCCAGGTGATTTGAAACCGTCAAAAGTAGCAAAAGCGTATTTGATGGCGTCGCCCGTTACCACGGCCTTCGCAATATACCAACTACGCCGAGTTGTTTGTCACGGCACACTCACACTCTCTTTAGTCGGGGCTGGCTGTGAGCCCATTGTTGTCTGGTTACCCGGGAGACTCCAGCAGATGACTGAGAGTTTTCGTCTCAGTGAAGCTGACTTCAAGTTTTCTAAAGGATTCCAATTTGGATGGTTTGTCCTTTTTCAGATCTTTAACCAACCTACTAGTTTTACCCAGTGTTTCAATCTTTTCGCAAAATGCCTAGATATAAGAAGAACTTTTCGATACCTACCCGAATTAACCTCTTAATAGGTACTAATCAACCCGGATTTAGGTTAAGAATACTCTGATACGCAACAGATTCTCATTACTAAACTAATTGAAAAGTTGTGCTTGAATAAAGCTGAAGAGATGCCAATAACTTTCCATTACGTTTTTCCAAATATAAGTCATTAGAGTAAAATCTAAATAAATCGCAAATGTCTTGAATGGATACGGCTGATAAAGAAAAATACACAAAACGAACACACCACCAATTTTAATAACACAAAATATCTGCTAACGCTCTTTGAAAACTGTGGCATTGGTGTGGGAGTTGGGACTCATCAAACAAATACTGTTTCAATTACTCCATCAAGTCGTATGGCAAGTGAAAACTTCAAACATTGCTATGTTTTCCCGAATTTTGTATTTATTTCATTTCCTGCACAACTGATACTAAGTTAGTTATATCTCATTATCAGCGTATAATATAACACAGTAAATTCGTTTGTCAAAGTTTACCCCAGTAATTACATGTTCAGCACAAACCACATTAATTTCATTAAACTGGTAAATTTAAGGAATGCAACAATTGTTGGAAGAACAAAACCGCAACGCAGGATATATACTTTATTACGCCATGTTAATTGCAAAATAGAAAACTTCAATTGAATCTAAATTCGCATTCTTATCCACAGAATAGAGCAGCGTACGAGATAACGATGAGGAGGAAAAAGTATTGCGAAACTTTACCACATATATGATCTGCGAAATCGTGACTTTCTATTTACCATTCATGTTCTCTTTTTACTCCACAGATGATGTTCTATTTTCTCGTCGCGGGAGGATGGGTCGGATTGTGAGTCCCCGTCATACGCTTCCGCCGAACACGACATGCACTTACTACTTTCATGGATATTCTGGCGACCTGATTTGGTTATCATTTACAAGTTACAATCTGCAAATACTCCAGCAAGCAATACACGACAATAACACACTAGGAAGGGTAAGTCAATTCCGTTCTACAAATGTACCAGCCTCTATGTGGCTACAAAATTGTGTGCAGTATGCCTGCATTATTTCATGTTTTTGTACTATTTCGTAACATTTTTAGTTTTTATTCGTATTCCTTCGTTTGTGTTCAGTTTTCTTTGTGGTACAACTTTAACATTGTGCGCGGTTGAGAGTTGTTAGTTTTGTTTGGTGTATTGTGCTCGCCTGTCACTTGGGTAAGAGGCAACTCTTTTGCTCCGTATGTGCTTGCGAGCTTGTATCTGTCATATGGTGTGAGATAATGTGTGAATTGTGAAATGAAATACAAATAAAAAATACAATGTCTTATGTACAAGACAACAATATGAGACAAAATAATAATTTCAACAGTAACAAAACGTTTCTTGCTTTTTTTTATTATTCTCTTTTTATGTACGGTTGCCGGTCCGGCGATATAGGCCGATCTACCCCCATGGATAACAAGACTGCGAATGTGGGACAGTTATGGGACATATATACCAATAAAGATGACGACAACGACCACAGTTGCGCCGCATCCCTCGACATCGCAGCAAGGCAAATACCACAGTAGTAGCAGTAACAGTAACAATAACAACAACAACAACAACGTCGTTAACCAAACAAATAATTACGGAAGCTATTACTACAGTCCGCAGAATCCAAAGTTTGGTAAGAACATCCGCGTTAACATAGACAACGCCTGGAACCCGGTAGACACTTACATCTATGGCCCAACTCAGTCAAGCATATTTAACCAAGAAAACAAGTATGGTGGGTACTTGCAGCAACAGCAGCAAAAATTCTCCGGTGGAGGGTCGGCCGCAGGCAATGGGCTGACAGGCGTCAAGGAGAGTTTCAACTACATAGCCAACACCCGCTTCGATAAGAATTCTAAAGATGCAACGGGGCTGGAAAAGGTGGGTGGAGCAACTGCTGGCACGGGCAGCATTGCGACATCGGTGGTAAGCTCCGGCAGCGGCGGCATTGGGAAAAACAAACGACGGCTTATGCTGGAAATTTATGACTACGAAACACCAAAATTATGCGATCACACTGCTATAACAAGCGTTGGAGGACATAAACTCCGACCGTGCAGCCCACTAGAAAGCTACGTCAGCACCGGAAGAGACTTGGTGAGCCATTTTATTCATTTCATATAATGTGCATGACAACCGTTGCGTGTGTGCACGTTTACTTTGTTTTTTGTTTTGTATGTGTTGGCATCTAACCACTTAATAACACAAATCCTTTGATTTATATCGTTTTGGTTTTGCCTTTGAGTGAAGGGTTCCATGAAGGCCCATCACCCAGCATCATCATCATCAGGATCAGCATCGCCATCGCCCTCGTTGTGGGTCCTTGTTTTTACGGGTGACCGGCTATCTGATAGGATTTAGAATGAATCATGGTCGCTGGTCCAGGACAAACTACCACTTTATTTAATAATTGACCATTTGGCTGTATGGCATTATTGTAGTGCAATTTGTGGAGGGCATTGGTCATTTGTTGCTGATGGTTCTGTTATGGGCTTGTGCTGTTTTCTGGTTTTTCTAACCCTTCCCCGGCAGACCTCTGATAGGGCAATGAAATGGACCTGACATAATCGAAGAATCTCTCGTTCAATTTGGTTTAATATGAAATTTTGATTTTGCGGATTTTATACTTTCTCCAAATTACCGATATACGAAATAAAATATCCCTTACTTATTACATACATTGAATCCTTTTTTATCCCAAAGTAATTGAGTCTTGCATGGGGTACGGAGTTGGATACCGATATTGATTTCCTTGAATAAGATTGCTACAATACCAAGTATAGATATTGCTGTAAGGTTGGGCTTAGCAACAGAGACTTTTATGTATTCATCCTCTGGAAGATAAAGGAAGGTTTGATTGGTAAAACAGCGTGGTGCTCGTGTCTAATGTACCTTTCATAATGAATGACTATAAATTGTAGGAATGAGCCAATTTACGCAATTAATATGATTATGTTATGTAAGTAAAGTCTAGTGACCTAATATGATGCGCCCAGTTACTATAGCCAGTGACTGGGATCCCTGATATGCAATAATTGGACCTCGGAATATCAGAAATCAGACAATAGGTACCTACAGCTCTAGACTCACCGTCTTGAACAGCTCCAATAGCCGTACAGTCCTATTTATAAAAACAGGAGTAGGTTATGCAATTTTTTTAAAATACATGCCTTCATCACAATTTAGAATTCCTGCCCCAACTTAAAGAAGGAGTTGCTTCGGTGTAAAGTCGCCTTTACTCAAAAAAAAAAATATCGATTTCACGATAGCAAAGTTTGCAATATATGATAAGCGGATACTGTCAAGTTAGATAAGGTAAGGTTAATGGGGCTTTTAGCCAATTCACTAAGCTTTAGAGGTTCCATATTTTGCGAGAGGCTGAGATAGAGTTTATAAAGAAGAAACTTGGCTATAGGGAAAAATGGGGTATATCTGTAGCTGAAATAAAGATTTTTTTAAGCCATTATATATAAGACTTTTTTTATCGTAAGATTTTCCGCCTGGAACACCCTACTGTGTTTTGGAAGACGGAAGGAAGATTTAGGTTGTCGGAGAAAACACCACCACCCACCCCATCATTTGTTTTTGCTGCGTCGGTGTAAGAGTGGATCGCTTGATCATCCAAGAAAGCAACATCCTCCCAGACTGATTTGGTGGGGGTGGTTAACTGGAAACTATTACCAAGAGTGGGATTTTTGCTCTGTTAAAAAAAAATGGGTTAAGATTAACTAAGTCTCTGTAGTAAGTAAGTAAGTAATTTTTGTTAAAAACCACCATGTAAAAAATGTTAAATGCAAATAACACACTAAATTGTTGTTTTAAATTAAGTGGTTAGACTAATATCAACCAAACAGTTGCGTTTTGATTTTTGGTTAAACCTAGAAAGATAATCATATTTTTTATGACGTAAAAGATAATCATACGTCTCAGAGACGTATGGAACTTTGTTAGTGTATTTAATGAAACCCATGAACTTTTTAAAAAAATATTAACGTTTTATTTACTTATGTAGTTCATATTAAGTAAAATAAATCAATGATTTAATATAAATAAATATTAATTTAAGCAATAAAAACAAAAAACTTAAGCCCCATTACAAATCAGCAAAAAACAACTTATATTTTAAAGGAACCTTAAAATTGACATTAAGCCATAATTGTTTGCCAAATTTTAATTTTTCGGATTAAAATAAGTCTTAGCAATTTTAAATTATATACGATTAAATTAAATGTAAGAATGGCACAGGTCACACACGCCCCCAGGAGGCCGGCATAGCTATAACTTGTTACCAGTACTTACCATCGCGCCACGACCGTAACGGGCTATCTCCGACCACCGACTGAGTTAGTTTAAGCAACCAACCCAATGCAGTTTATAGTTAAAAGGATATACCTAACAGTTTTTCCGAGCGTCATACGTTTCGCAGACGTAGATTATTTTTCTAGGGTTAAATTCAAATTAGTATCTTGGTTGAGAAAAAAATAGTAAATTTGGGGTATTAACATACTGATTATTTATCAATAACCTTTCTACACGTGAAAATTTAACCAAACGAATGTTTGTTATAATCTAACAATTTCTCTGTTAAAAACAACCATTTTTTGTTGCTTTAATATAACCAATGACTGGTTTATTTTTAACCGCTTAACTCGTGAAAATTTTACCATCCAATGTTTGTTAAAATCTAGCAATCTCTCTGTTAAAAACAACGGCTTGTATTGCTTTAATATAACCAATGATTGGCTTGCTTTTACCCGTTTTACTCTCTCGTACATCTCCCAAAAATAGAAAATTCGCATTGTTCTCAAGTTAATTAACATTGAAAATGGATTTTACGAATTACGATATTTGAAATTTCTATAAAACATTTCCATCGAAATATGAATCGTTTATTTTGTACGCAGAAACTATTGATTATAACGGCAACTCGGCTTATTTCTATAAACACATAGAATTGTTTCTTATCCATCTATACCCAATATATCTGTTCGTCAATCCGGCGTTTTCCTCTTAAAATACTGGGTGTCTATTTAAAAAAAAAATCAATTAGTAGGTGACAAGGGTGCGATGGTAGCGTATTTACGGAGTGATTGGCAGGTCGTGTGTTCGAATCCCGGCCAGAACCATGCTTTGTAAAATTGAATACACACAACAATTCAAATCTCCCAAGCAATTAAGGCGCCACCAGTGGAGAAAAAAACCGATCGCACCAAAAACTTCTTTCCTATCCTCCTATTCTTTCAAGTAGTAAGCAGCACCCAACAAATAGGCAATAAATCATTTACTGGGTGCTGCTTGCAGCAACAAAAAAACGCCTGCGCTGTAGCAACATTATAAGGGTACCGCATGAATTACCAAAAAATAAAAAATCCCTTTAGCGCACGCTAATTATAAAAAAAAATTGCTGCTGTTGCTGCATTTGTGTGATCTAGGACTTTTAAGCCTTGCCTCTTGCTCGCGTTTGTATGGGAATGTTAATTGATATTCCCTTTTTGACAGGGTTCGTAGGATCTCTCATTTTAACATGACAGTACCAACTGTAAGAAACGGTTATGTATTACAAAATATGTAGACAAAATATCCTTCTTAACAATTCGCCTACATATATTTAATTTTTTGCCACGCAAACCTTTTGGGCGATAGGGATAGAAATGGAGTATCCAAGAGTCCTCCAAGTAAACTGTAGCCTTTACTTATGTTTTATACTCATATTGAATAAACTGAATTCTATTGCCTTGAAAACAGTGTCAAAATCTGAAGGAAAATCGTTTCGAAAACGAATCGTCCGGATCATCAATTTTTTCGTTGCGAGAAAGAATGGATTTTCGCAGTGAAGCTGCGAGAATTTAAACATTTCTCGTAACGATTTCTTTTCACGCAACGAAAAATGTTCCAGTAATAGTTTTTTGTTGTTGTTCTGAATATAGAAAATGCGAAACAGCAACGGCGGGTCGTGACGTTAGAAGGTTTTGAATTTATTATTGAAAACACTATATTAATAGCCAAAAGCGGCAATGAACCAACCTTCGTAAATAGGAATAGACGTGAGGTTCTAGATGTTACACTCTGTAACAACTACAAACTCTGAACGTGCGAGAATGGAAAGTTTCTACAGAAGCATCCTTTTCATACCACAGGATTACAGAGTTCCTAATTGACGAGAAAGTAGACCCAATAAGAAAATGTAGAAATCCCAGATTGACAAACTGGGATACATTCTTTGAAGAAGTAGGAAAGAATAGTAGGAAACTTCAACGACAGACACTGGTCACACCAGACGAAATCGGCGCAGTTACAGAATGTTGAAACAAAATTCTGACGAACGCGTACGATAAGACCTGTCCTTTACGGACAATAAAGATAAAAAAGCATCCACCATGGTACACAAAGGACTTGTGTGGAATTAGAAGAAAAACTAGAGCCCTATTTAATGCGGCGAGGCGGATATTACTCCTATAACTGTATTAGCGGTTCCAGAAGGAGTAATAACCGAAGAAAAGCTAAATTGGGCAATTGATACATTATCTCCCTTCAAATCACCTGGGAGAGATGGGATTTTTCCAATTATGCTCCAGAATACAAAGACCGTCATCATACCCGTTTTTAAATGACTTTTTACACGAAGTCTGAAATGCGGCTACATTCCAAAAGCCTGGCGTGCAGTGAAGGTGGTATTCATTCCCAAGGAATCAGACCGATAAGTCTGACATTTTTCATCCTAAAAACGTTTGAAAAGCTAATGGGCATCCATATTCGTAGTCGACTCGATTCCACCGCCCAACACGCTTACATTAAACGTAAAGGAGTGGAAACTGCGCTACACGACGTCGTCAGTACTATAGAAAAGCCTCTCAAGGACAAAGAATACACACTTGCAGCGTTCTTAGACATCGAAGGAGCATTCAACAGTGTGAAAATGCGAGCGGTGGAAAGAGCATTGCAGAATTCCAACGTAGATCAGTCTCTCACTAAGGTGATTATGAAGGTACATCAATGCAACACTAGGCGATAGTGACCTAAGAGTCATTGCGTCCAGAGGCACACCACAAGGTGGAGTCATTTCCCCCTTACTCTGGGTCCTTGTCGTTAATGAAATACTACTAAAGTTCAAAAACAGAGGGGTTAAAGCAATTGCATACGCTGATGACGTAGTACTGCTTGCGACAGGAAAATTCCTATCAACTCTGAGCGAACTGTTAGGAAACTCCCTACGGACACTCACCACGTGAACAAAACAATGCGGTCTTGGGATTAATCCCCAAAAGACTGAACTGGTGTTGTTCACTAACAAAAGAAGAATACCAGAATTTGAACCACAAGAAATTGAGGGAATACCCCTGAAGGTGGCGGAGAGTGCGAAATATCTAGGAATTATCCTCGACAGGAAGCTGAGTTGGAAGCTAAATGTCGATGACAGAGTTAGAAAAGCAGCTAAAGCTTTCTACGCATACAACCGTATCTTCGGCAAAAATTGTGGACTAAACCCAAAAATAATTCTGTGGATGTATACGGCAATTGTGCGACCAATACTCACATACGGCAGCTTTGTCTGGTGGCAAGCCACGGACAAGGCAACCAATCTTAAGGTGATGACAAAAATAGGGGCAATCAGTGCAATGAGAACAACCCCAACCGCTGGCTTGGAAACCATTCTCAATCTGCCACCCCTGGATCTATACATGCAGGAATCGGCTGCAAAAGTGCCTTGAGGATCAGCCAAACAACCAGTTGGAACCCGAACCATTTAGGACATGCATTGATTCTAAACATGTACATAGGGAACAACGTCATATCTGACTACATGTCTCCTTACCTATAGTTTGAAAAACCATGCTCTTTTTCATTTCTGAGCACAGGGAGGAATGGAACGCAAACGAACCCATGAAGAGGAAATTGATATCGATCTTTACAGACAGATTAAAGATTGACTGTGGAACGGGCGCTGGACTATTCACAGAGGAATTAAACATTAACAGATCGATTAGATTACCTGATCACTGTAGTGTATTCCAAGCAGAAGTTACTGAAGTTGCAAGCATTGTATCAATGATGGCGATACCACGTGGAGCTCAAATCTCTGGGCACGCAGTATAGGACGAGTCTCTGCTGGGTCCCTGGACACAAGGACATACCCGGCAACGAGCAACCTGATGAATTGACAAGAAAATCGTCTGCGATGGACCATGAACAGGCACTTCAGTCGGTTAAACCACCACTCTGTAATCTCAGAGAAAGAGTGGAATATAAAACCCGAATAAAAGCCAACAACAGGTGGATGTCACTAACGACTTGTGACATATCACGCAAATTGTGGCTAAAATATGATAAGGGCCGAACCAACAGACTTTTACGTTACGACAGGACGTCGCTGTTAAAGTTGATTGGAACTCTTACCGGTCACAACCTGCTAAGGAACCACACAATGAAACTACATCTCAAGGATGACGACATCTGTAGAGGCTGCCGCGATGAAGAAACTCATGAGGATACACCTCACTTTCTCTGTGACTGTCCAAGCCTATGTCACCTGAGGAACAGAACACTTGGAAGATACTTCTTCCAACACATTCAAGAACTTTCTGATGTCTCACTCTCGAATCTTTACAGGTTTATAAGGACATCCAAATGGCTGGACAACTTGGGGTAGGGAAGAAAACCAAGGACGAAGGCCCAAGGCCAGAACAGCGACGCCAACAATCCCAACAAAGGGCATCACAATGGCACCACATGGACCTAAGTGTGGTGTAACAGATTCGATCTGTTCCATCAACCCGGAATCCACACCTAACCTAGAAGGTTTAAAGGGGATGACGTGGTCTGCACCTTGTGGCATTTAGAAACCCAAACGCGGATTCCTGCAACGATCTATGGCGCTTAGTCGCTGCGAGTGTGGCTCTTTAAAATTTCGCGGGTCCATTGAACTTTAGGATCCCTCCAATGTCCCCTTGATCTGCGGAGTATTTGAGAAGACCTTAAGAGTTCGGAGGGCGATATGTCGGTCATGATAAGACGATTTCCAAGGATCCCGGCTTGGTGGTGCTCTACTTTAAGCTCAAGTGGACCCTTTCCCACTGCAGGAGGGCTGTTAGCTCTTTTGTTTTGATATCAGTGGTTGAACCGTAATTTCCCACAATCCTTCCAAAGTTATTAAGAAATTTACCTGCAATCTGCTCAATGCGATTGATGGGAGTGAATGGACTGTAGCTGTTCTCCAAGATATTCATTTTATGCTCCTTTTTATTAACTTCCCAGTGGAAGTTCTTATAATAGGGCCGATTTTGTGAATCGCCGATTTTGACATATTTCCACGTTTCAAGGTCACCAGAATCCAAATCCAACGTTTTTATAGAGATGTCTGTCTGTGTCTGTGTGTATGTACGTATGTGCGTTCGAAATTATCGTACGCCACGATTATCTCGAGAACCAACATTGATATTGACATGGGACCGGGTTTATTCGAAGGGTAAATCGGTCTAGCCATTTTTTGTTAATAATTAAATAACTAAAATAATTTGCCTTTATTTGTACTATTTATTGTCATTTGTCATTGAGCAAATCATTATTACATTGTGCTCCGTTATTTCGTATGCATGTACATTTACAGGTTTCCGTGTTCATAACAATGGTTGCATATCACATTCCGCTGTTATTAACAACATTCAATTTCTATGAACAATATTAAAGAGCATTTTTTAATATTAAATAATTCTTAACCATATCTTATGGTTAACTACATTTCAAAATTTCCAACTAATCGCATAAATCATACTGATCCCACTGTGAAGTTAGTCGTGTGGACCTTGCGGGTCGCACCCAGACCACTTTTTTATGTTTTGTTTTTGAAGAATACATTTGAGTTTCAAGATAAAGACTCTCTATATAGACAAAGCTGATTAGTCCGGATATTGCCAGTTATCCGGATACTCCGTTACTGAGCTATTTTTAAATTAGGTCCTCACGTGTCCGTTAACACTTTCAGTCTATTCCAGGGGATGGAAGAGGATGGGAATTGGAAGGCGCTGGAAATAAATTGGAGGAGAGAAGTAAAGGGACGAACATAGTTGAATCATTTCGTGAAACACTCGAAAATCGTGGCCTTTACTTAGCATTTTACAAGTTAAAGAGTTGGGCTCGGGTAGGAGATGCAATTTCGTGAAGGGCTAAACAATCCCCCCTTAAGGACCTTAAATTTAAATACATATCTCGCAAATTAATTATTCGGTTAGTTCCCTCAATTTCATTAGTTTGAAAGATTGGGAATTCAATAGACGTATTTAAGTATTCCAGGAGAAATAATCAAGTTTCTATCCTTCACGAATAATACAGCTGTCGCTGTGTGTGGCTCTGTTTTCATTGGTAACGTATTTTTATGGTTCTTCGTCTAATATTCTGTTAATTTTCATAACTCCTTTCTTGCTTTGTCGGTTTTATTTTTTAGATAAAAGGCGAGCATTATCTTTACAAGAAAATGTTTTGTAAAACCAACAATGAACAAAAATCTACAGAGCTGAGAAGGATGCCTTTTCGACACACATATTAATATTGAACATATTAAAATTGGAACGAGCACAACGGGATGTTGAACACTTAGAAATGAATTTTCAAGCGCTAGAATTACTTTTATTTACCCATTCTAAAATCTTGAATCTACTCTTTTGCAAATGAATGCAAGCAAAACAAATAATTGAGAACATTTTCAAACTCTGCCTTCGTCTGCTTGAATAAAACTGTCGAAACTTAATCGCCTACTGCAGCAGTTGGACAGCAGCTGCAGAAGGGCACTGAATGATTTTTCTTGGGAATTAATTAAAAAATAAATCCTCGTCAAATTGTAATTTGATTTTGTTGTTTATGGCGATTTAATTGTTGATTTTGTTTTGCCTATCCTCGATTTGTTCCATAAAGTTGTCTGATTAAGTAACAGTTTGTCCAAAAGACGGGAAATAAATTATCCAAGAATACGTTGTACTCGTATGTATGTACATGTACATAGTCCACCGGTGATTTTATGTTTTTCTATTTAAGTTAATCCTTAAAAGTTATGTCTGCTTTGGCCTTATAAAACTGGATGTTATTAAGCTTACTGTAAACTTTTATGTTCTTTTTAAAGTGCAAAGTACTGTTTCCATTTTATTATAGAATAATCATTATTCTGTGTAACATGTTTATGTTTAACAAACATGCATAATGTACTCTATTTCTGTATTTGTAATTCAACTGAAACTATGTTTTGCTTATCAGTCTCTATAAATTGCAGCTTGCTGTGTATCAACATACACTGGCGATCGCAATCGATTTTCAGTCTTTATACCTATCCAGAAACTTTTACTACCTGTGAGCAGGTACATATTTTCCCAACAGTAAGTCATAAAATTAAAGGGTAAATAAGAAACGACCGGAAAGTTCTCCCACGATCAAACAATAAATTATTTGAAAAGCGTATAAAAAATGCGCCACTAGGATGAGGCCATTGCGAATATTTCGTTGCAGGAGTTCACATCAGTGATTTTGTTTAAAGTTTTGTTAAGAATAATTAAGACTGTAGGCTGTTGCTTTGCTAATTTGTTTCAGATATATTAGCTTAGAAATGATCTGGCTCGATCAAGGCATATTAGGTACAACTTCGTCTCAATAGCAGACACACAGTCGTAAAATAATTGCTTCCATTCATCCGTATTGCTTCTCGACGGATTTAAAGGAGAGTTATATACACCAGCTATGCATACCATTCCTTAAAAGGTGATTGAGCACGCGAGAAGGACACTTACATAATTTGATTTCGGAGATTGGATGTCGGTCTACGGAACACTCTACATATATAGTCTGCACTAGCTTTCCGGTTTTTATATAGAAAAACAAACCATGCAAGTAGCGACAATAAACATTTTGACCAAACAATTTAATATAGCTGCCACATACTTTCCAACCAAGCATTCGCCTTCAGAAGAAGATCTCAATGACCTTTTTCGAAATCTAGAAGTGGAACAATTCATTGAAGACATACAACAGGCAGCAAAAGAGAGTACGCCGAGCTACCAACAAAAAAAAACATAGGGACGGGCTACAGTCCGCTTGGGCGAACTGTTGGATACCCTATTCTTATTCCTATCCCTCATAAGTGGGCGTGACAAAAGTCTAAGTATGGTTGAATTGTTAAGAACGCTCTACATATTTTGTTATATAACATTTAAAGGATTTTATCAACAAAAAACGCTCCCTAGCTCAAAATTGGGTGTTTCAGTAGGCGGATTTAAAAAAAATTAACACATGAGCATAAAGGGCCCCTAGAGAGTATAAATATTATAAATTTCAGCTCCCTAGCTCAAACTTTGGATTTTCAAAAAAATTGTTTTATTTATTTGTGGGCGTGTCAGTGGGCGGATTTTGAAAAAAGTTTATCCCGAGCAGTTTTAGGAGTCTTAGATCATACATAAATATAATTTCAGCTTTCTAGCTCAAAATTCGATTTTTTTCAAAATTTTGTTTTTTTGAGTTTGTGGGCGTGTCTGTGAGCGGATTTCAAAAATTCATAAACTTGATTATTTCGGGACCCTAGAGAGTACATTACTATCGATGCTGATCATAAATATAGTAACTTTAAGGTATGTTACAAACTATGCGTCAAAATTAATATACCCTTAGAATAGGGTATAAACAAGCATCGGTAAAATATCCCACAAAAAGTAGGGAACTAATATTAGAAAAAAGAAGAGCTCGCAGGAAATGGCAAATGACAAGATATCCAGGCGATAAGACTTTATTTAATGGACTAAGGGCCAGTTTCAAGACTAGCTGATAAAGTCTCGGATAGCCTATCCGGAACTTATCTGTCAGCTAAACATGAACTTTTGGTTTCAAAGGTTTCGGATAGTGATATCTGACAGATAAAGTCTTGGATAGCCTATTAGCCAGATCAAGTGGCTATTAAATCCTTTATCCGGAAGATAAACAAAATATTTATTTCAAGTGACTGGAAAAAATATAGTTTTAAAGCATTCTTTCGTTGACGCCCGTAGACAGCAGAAACAAGTGCCCTAACATGGATTTGTTTGAATTTTTAGAAGACGAATTTAAAGAATATTACGATCATATTACACGGCCCCGTGGGAACAGAGTGTTTTGCATAAGGCGTCATTATTTTGAAGCACTCTAAGAAATATCCTTACATTAATAGAAAGTGATATAAAAACTTCAATTGGCATTTACTCATTAACCATTGCCTATTGGATTTTCAGTAGTTTTGCAAACGATTACTTATAACATGGACATAGTTGCTAGATAGCCTGGATCATGCCATGATCAAACTATTTTTAATAACTCGCGTATTAAGCAAACATTAATTGATAGAGAATTTGGAAATAACTTGATTCTTGGAGATAAAGGGTGTGAAAACACAACTAACTCCTTCACAATCCACGGAGACCTGGAGAGCACTTGTACAACGAGTTACAAATCAGAACGAGCCATGTGGTACAAAGATCATAATTATGGCGTATGGAAGAATAGACTTCCAGTTTTGTCAAAGCAAATTACTTTGCACCATTCGAAAGTACAAGCAATTATTGTTGCATGTGCAGTGCTCCATAATACGAGTATATACACAGACATGGGTGAAGAAATTTTTGAATATAGTATGCCAGATGATTGCAGGATAGAGTCAAGAAAGCTACAGTAGCACTTTTCTCTTGCAAAAAAGCCATTGGCAAAAAGTGGGGTATACAACCCCGCATCACGCATTGGCTGGTAAGACCAATTCTTACTAACGGAGTGGTTGCCTGTTGGACTGCCCTAGCAAAAGCTATAATACGCGACAAGCTGGGCAAAGTCCAGCGTTCAGCTTGTCTGTGCATTAGCGAAGCACTCCGTATAACCCCCTCCGCAGCACTTGACATTCTGCTACACCTGATACCACTCGACATCTTTAGCATGCAAACAGCGGCCTGTTCCGCTAAGCTACCTCACAGTGGACCAATAAGAATATTGGACACTCCATCATTCTGGACTCCTTTGAGTCTCTAGCTAGAAACATAGACTACACCATACCCCGTTTGCAGTTCGGAAAAAGCTTCCAAATCACCATTCCTTCCAGATCATATTGGGATGGTGATGCATTTGCGGAGCATAAATCGATCCACTTCTATACCGATGGATCAAAAACTAGCGATGGGGTAGGTGGTGGCGTTTTCTCAGAAAAGCTAAATCTTAGCCTCTCTTTCTGTCTTTCTGATTACTGTAGCGTGTTCCAGGCGGAAATTTTTGGCATTAAAAGAAGACCTGACGTGACTAAAGAGGAATGTGATATCCTAAAAGGATATCCGTATCGTCTCAGATAGTCAGGCCGCGATCAAGTCCCTGGACTCAATCTCTTCAAATTCCATCATAGCCCAAGATTGCCGCTCATCTCTTTCGAAGATGGCAGAGCAGTTCAACACTCACCTCTGTTGGGTGCCGGGACAAAAAGACATTCCAGGCAACTGTAGGGCAGACGATCTCGCCAAAAAAGGAACCACATTACCTCTTTTACCTGTTGATAAAGGTTCCCTAGGTATACTACTCGCAAACACTTGTTCAAGCTATCCGCAATCGAGAGAACAAACCTTAGGACAAGTAGCAATACATGTCTTATCTCATTAAACCGACTGCATATTAGCCCCACTATAGGTGTTATTACATGGGCACTGCTTAATAGGCAGGCACGCATCTAGACTTGGCGTGTACTCAAACGACTTCAGCAGAAGTTGCATGGACGAGCAGGAGGAGGAGACTATACTTCACCTTCTCTGCACTTGTCCTGCGCTCTCCCATAAAAGAAATCTCTTTCTAAGGGACTTCTTGTTCAATGATATAAGTGACTTACACAACACTGGCGTTAGAAGTCTATCGCGCTTCATAAGAAGCTTCTACTGGTTGAACGAGCAGTGAGGGAAATACCCAGATCTGCGTGGTACCACAATGGACCTTATATTGGTCTAAGTGTGTTGGCCTTTTGCTGACAACCACGTCAACCTAACCTAACCTAACATGCTAGATGATACTGATGAAACTTATGGTGTTAGCAATAGTCTATTAAGAAATAGAATCTGCTATAATTAAATTTGTTTGTGCCTTTTTCAATAAATAAAATTGGCAAAATTACCTTATCTTTGTTCTTGTTTAACCATAACTTGAATGAATGAATAGAGTGAAGCGCGACTGTGAATGAAGCATTTTATTCACTTTTCTCCTAAACCTTTTTTCAACAATTCAATTTTAAGAAGAAGTTGTTGTTTTTCTAATTCATACATAGTGTCCTTGTGTTTCAACTAATTTTCCAGAATTTTTCTTTATTTAAAGTTTTGCTCCAGCTCCTCTGTTAAAATTCTTTTTTTTGGATTTTTGCCGCATCAATGTTTACCTCATATTGAACCTGATGTACTGTTAACCTGATGTACTCTTAAACGCCTTCACTATATCCATCCGGGCTTTTTTTTTCTCTTTTCAAGTTATAGCGTCACTTTTTTTCCATTTAAACGCAACTATACAATTTACCTACTTAAAAATGGTTTTAATCTGGTTAAGCTTCTACAAAACACGAAATAAACAAAGCAAAACAAATGAAATGTATTTCGAAACAAACTTAGTGGCTGATAAATTTTTCCAGCAGTTAGTTTATCTTTTGACGATGAAACAGAAAAAAAATATCAGCAACTTTTATCTGGTGGATAAGGTTATGTGTCGGCTAACTATCCGAAACTTTATCCAAAACCCTTGAAACCGGCCCTAAGTAACAAACTTAAAAAAAGTATCGGTGAATTTAAAAATAGATCAATAAATAAATATCTTCGTAACTTAACGGCTGATAAAGTCACAGACTGCTCCAATTGAAAGAATGCCAAACATTTAAGGAGACCTCAAGCGCAAGATCCCCCGTTAAAAACACCTAATGGGAAATGGATCGGCGACCAAATAAAAAAGTCAAACTCTTTTCGGAACATTGACAAACGTTTTTAACCCATTTTCCACCTAGCGTGGTAAATGAACGCCTTGAATTCTCTGATAGAATAGATGAAGACATAATCCCTTATGTCTCTAAAAAGAGATTCGCACAAATATTCAAAACCTATCTAATAGAAAATCACCAGGCTATGATCTAATATTTGAGGAGTGGCCGATTTCCTTCTCGACGCACTAGAAAGTCCACCAGCCAAGTATCGGTCATATTATCAAGATGTGTAGCCAGTTGGTAATGCGGTAAAGTTTATTACAATGGTTTTTTTTGCAAGAGCAGTGTGCTTCTGTAGTTTTAGGAACTTTTTCTTGTATGTTAGGTTTCCAGCTTAGGTTAGGTTAGGTTAATGGATGCCCTTGTGACTGGCGTCACGGCTCACTTAGACCATCAGTTTGGGTCAATTGTGTCCATTGTTGTTGGGATTTCCAAAATTTGAACCTGCAAATACAAAAGATATGCCGCTGTTAAACAGCTCAGTGATCCGCTTTATTAAAAATACCTATATGTAAATCTCAGGAGTTTGTTAAGCTCAATGTCGGTCAGATCCTCCAGCTCCTCAAAAAAGTAGCTGCAAAGAATCTTAAATCTATTAGTACTAAGGGCAGGGCATTCACATAATAGGTGACGAATAGATTCTGTCTCTTCGACGTCTCTACAGCTCCTGCAGTAATCGTTGTGCGCTATGCCCAGCCGCTCCGCGTGTAGTCCCACCGTGCAGTGTCCTGTAAGGACCCCTGTCAGTGTGCGTATGTCTCTGCGGTTCAGCCCGATTATATCCTTAGATTTCCTTTTGTTTACCGCTGGCCAAAGCTCACTCACTTGATTCTGAAGGGCATACAAAGGCCCAGAGTCTCACAGAAGATGCCTGCACCTGTACTCGCATCCATTTTGGATCCGTCGGTGTAGATAGCTATTTCGCCTTCTTCCGTGATTGTTCTGTTGATCCATTCGCTTCTTTCTGGGATTCTGGTAGCGAATCTCCTTTTGAAGGCGAAGGTGTGTGGTAGGTAGTCGGTGGATTTTGTTTCTTTCGAGGCTCTCCATCTTGCCTCGACCGATGCGTGTCCGTAGGGCCTGAAAGACCATAGTCCCGACTCCCTGAGTCTAACGGCCGTTTTGACCGCTATGCTGCTGCAGTGTATGTCCAGGGGTGTGAGGTTAAGTATGACCTCCATGGCTGCAGTGGGTGTGGTTCTTAGCGATCCTGTTATCCCAATGGAAGCCGTCCTTTGAATCTTGGTGAGGCTTGAGAGATGGCATTTCATCTCAGTAGCCTTCCACCATACAGCTGCGCTATATGTTAGAATGGGTCTTACCACCGCTGTGTACAGCCAGTGTACCACATGTGGTTTAAATCCCCATGTATTGCCGAATGTTCTTCTGCAGGCATATAGTGCCACATACGCCTTTTTCACTCGGTCTTCTATGTTTTCCTAGGTTTCCAGCTTCGCTTTTTATCCAAAATGCGACCCAAGTATTTAGCTTCGTCAGCTTGTCGCGATTTGTTGCTTTGTCTAAGGCAGTCCACTAGACAACCACACCGTACATAAGTATCGGTCTTATTACCGAGATATGTAGCCAGTTGTAATGCGGGGCTTAAGACCCCATTCATTACCTATGGCTTTCTTGCAAGAGAAAAGTCCTACAGTAGTTTCCGATCTCTTTCTTATATGTTAAATGTACAGCTTAGTTTTTTATCCAAAATGAGACCCAAGTATTTAACTAAACCAGAAAAGACTTAGCTTGTACCCTTGATTAAGGGACGTTCACTGTGTCTTATTTTGTATTTCCTTGTGAAGAGGATATGTTCAGTTTTGTGGGGTAACGATCTGCCCAAATCGTAAGCTTGTTGAGAGCGTTTTGGAGAAGTTATTTCAGGATGTTTAGTTTCTTTGCCGAGAGGACAATTGCAACGGCATCGGCATAGGCATTCACTCTGCAACCTTCCCCTTTTAGGCACATTAGAAACTCGTTAACTACTTAATTCGAGAGAAGGGGGACAGAACTTTAGTTTTCGGGGTTTCTCTGCTGACAGATCTTCTGGCAGATGTTACACCCAGTTTTGAGTTAATAATCTGGCTTGAGAGTAGTAGATAAATGAACTCACCAAGTTAGTCATCTACCTTCAGAGCTGATAGTGCATTTGCGATCGCAGATGTATTGACGTTGTAAAAAGCGCCTTCAATGTCCAGGAACGGAACCACAGTGTATTACTTATGTTAAAGTGAATATTCGATTGAACGTACTAAACTAACATAATTGTATCAGTCATCTCACTCTGATCCTATTCCATGGTTTCGTAGTCAGGCTGAGCTCGACTGCAGTAGTCACTCTCAGCATATTGCAGCCACTCTAACCACACAATGAGATCCCCATCAGTAATTTGATTGAGTTTAGTCATCCCAACCTGTACTCTACCATATAAAATGGGGCTGACTGAGGTTAGATTGTAACAGTCACTTTAATCAACACTCCACTCCGAAGGCTAAGCAGGAAACCTGTTGTTTGATTGATACAGTCAGGTATGCTTACCGCTGAGCAGACAAAATTTGATCAGAGCTGGGGATGGATTGTAACAGTCACCTCCCTCTGCTCATCTCCCATGGTTCTTTGAGGTTCATGTGTGTCGAAACACCTGCGTTACGTTCCCCCCGAATTCATTTTAAGTATTATCCCCAAATCCAAACGATGCAACTAACTTGAGGACGGGCACCCAACTCTACTATGACAGCCACTCCTCCCTGCTTCCTTTCCATGTACCAGTGTAACTTGTCACTCTAAGCTGCACTCCTTACGCGAGGCGCGTAGTACTCAGTGGTTCACTTCCTTCAGTCATTCCCTCAAGCACACTTTTCAACCAACTACTTCCATGGTATATAATAACATGTTCGATATTCGATTTTGTCGGTCAACCGACTCGGAATTACCTGCAAGTGAATAGAAAGCAGTTTGAGGTTCGATTAAAACGTCATATCAAAAGACTCTCCTTTCCGTGGATCAGGAAGCAGTAGCTCTCCATCCGCTACGCAGTGAAATGGGATCAATCCAATGTTCGATTGCATTAATCACCCAGACCCTAGCCCATAGATCGGAAGTCGGGATGAAATCTCGACTGTGTATTAAAGCCACGCTGCACTCCCGACTCTTCATCAGTTCAGTACCATCCTCACAACCACTAAGTCACAGTAGGTCACCTCAGGCCTCCCAGTAGGCCGAGTGATATGAGAATATCAAATTAAACGCTAAAACATATTTACGTCAAAAATTCAAAATCTCATATTCTTTTAAAGAATATATCCTGTTTATACCCTATTCTAAGGGTATATTAATTTTGACGCATAGTTTGTAACATACCTTAATATTGCCCGTAGACCCCTAAAAGTTACTATATTTATGATCAGCATCGATAGTAATGTCGATCTAGCCATGTCCGTCCGTCCGTCGGCAAAAATTAGGCCTTTAAACTGGACCTAGAGAGCTGAAATTTTAACCATATACTCTCTAGGGTCCCGAAATAATCAAGTTTACGAATTTTTGAAATCCGCCCACAGACATGCCCGCAAACTCAAAAAAACAAAATTTTGGAAAAAATCGAATTTTGAGCTAGAAAGCTGAAATTTTTTATATATGATCTATGACTCCTAAAACTGCTCGCGATAAATTTTGTTCAAAATCCGCCCACTGACACGCCCACAAATAAATAAAACAATTTTTTTGAAAATCCAAAGTTTGAGCTAGGGAGCTGAAATTTATAATATATACTCTATATGGGCCCTTTATGCTCATGTGTAAATATTTTCAAAATCCGCCCACTGACACGCCCACATTTTTTTTTTTTTTTTTGAAAATTCAAAGTTTGAGCTAGGGAGCTGAAATTTATAATATATACTCTCTAGGGGCCCTTTGTTCTCATGTGTTAATTTTTTTTAAATCCGCCTACTAACACGCCCACAATTAAATAAAACAATTTTATTGAAACACCCAAGTTTGAGCTAGGGAGCGTTTTTTGATAAAATCCTTTAAATGTTGTATAACAAAATATGTAGAGCGTTCTTAACAATTCAACCATACTTAGACTTTTGTCACGCCCACTTATGAGGGATAGGAATAAGAATAGGGTATCCAACAGTTCGCCCAAGCGGACTGTAGCCCGTCCCTATGTTTTTCCCCAATTTCAAAACGGAAGCCCTGGAATAGCCCACCGCAACTTTTTCCGAATGATTGGGTCATATATTTTCAACCTGTTGCCACCAAGGTTTCCAAAACCTGGCTACTTTCGGTTCATACTGCATCATTAGGTAGCCAGATACGCTGCAAACCTTTTCAATGATGTCCGTTTATGATGTCCTTACTAAGCCTTAAATTGCTTTTTGCTACATTTGGGGAAAACGGAAAACGAAGTCAACGTTTGTCGACATTCCATTAGCTGGGTATTCATTCTTCGGTTAACTGATTGATTATATTTATTTCCGTCTGCTTTTTAGGATTCCTATAAAATTTTCTGTTTGGTTAGATTATTTTAAACTGTTTTCGCATATAGTTGCCTCATAAACTGCCATCCACACGCCAATTTTCATTTCGTCTGTGTAAGACACGATTGTGATATATGAGACCTGCATTTAAAAAAACAATATAGTAACATCATAGATCATACCATTGCGTATGATGGGTGTTTGCGTTACAGCCCAATATGTGCGTCTAGATCTTTTTAGCCAAGTCCTTTAAGTTGTTTTTGAGATGATCTCATTAAAGTCTTAGGGGAGATAGGTTTAACTGTTTGAATATATTTATTCCAGTCTGCCATTTTAGGATTCCTATAAAAGTACCTACCTATGTCCTGTTGGTATGTTGATGTTAAAACAAAAGCCAACATCTTGCGTACACCATCCCAAACAGCACTTTTAAATTCGAAGAACTCGGTTTACTGTGGCAGACTTTTCCCTCCACAGAGTGTCTTAGTATTTCCACTCGACGAGGGTCAGGCAACCGCAAGGCTCCAACTCTTGTTGGCAAACGACTTAGACAAGCTTAAAGTTTACAGATACAGTATAATATAAAACTACGTAATTTGTATTATCCAATAAATTAGGTAACATATACATAACAAAAAAATGTAGAGATATTTTCGTATGAAACCCTTAATTTATCGCGACCAGTAAGTATGCCTACTAGACTTAAAGCATCCCACTCCTAACATTTCAAAGTTGTTATTTTATTTCTCGATGGTTGTGCCAACAGAACCCTGCGATGTGCTAATGTCATATTTAAACACTTGACTCTGGTATTGCCTCCATCTCATCATTCGCCGAAAAAGTTTTTACGAGAAAAATACCGAAAAATACAGCGAACAAAAAATTTATTTAATTAGAACTGCCCTCGCAACCATTCTTGAAAATTGCAGTCAACCGACAAAGTGCTTTCTCCTTAGGGAAATTAATGTTTACGTACTCTCTTTGCTTCTCTAAATCCTCCTTCTACTACGAGTAGTTTAGTTACATGTGCGATGTTCTACACATCGGCCCACTTCTACCTGCAAATATAATATTCTTGTATATTGGCTTTATCTGTTGATAGAACTACTAGGTATAGCTCTACCTGGCAGTAAATACATTTGCCTTACCGCATCTCATATGTAACAGTATTCAATTTTTACCATTTGCTTTAATTTTACTTTTTTCTGCCTCTATTTGCAGAAAATTGAATTCCACACACACACCGGTACTGCTTTATTTCCAGCCACCTTCTCACTCAACTACGAATTTGTCGACACGGAGCAGGGTGGTGAGCTATGGCCAGGACGACGAGGTGAGGATCCTGTTCCACCGCTGTGCTCGCGGATATTTCGGAAACGGAAGGGTAACGTACAAGTTCCGCGAAACGTCTTTCTATACGGTCGTGGTGGAGCGAAGAATCTAACATGTCTGTATAGATTTGAGGCTGGTGTTTCGGAGCGTGTTAAACTCGTCCTGCACAATGTATCTTTTGGTGAGGGGACAGTGTGTACAACCGACTCTGACCTGCACACCGGACGACCGAAATGCAATCAAATCGACCCAGACGGTCGAATCACTGAACTGAAACTTTACGATGTGCCATTTCGGGATGTAAAGATACCGCTTGGATGTTTCTGCGATAACACCAGCGCCCTATACAACGCTCCCCTAACGTTTATATCGAACTCAAGAATTATGGAATTGTCATTTACAACCACTCGCTTAAACATTTCGGAGGACTTTGCCGATGTGTACTTCTTTGCGTCGTATGAGTTCAAGCGGGTGCCTGAATGCCGCAAACGTTTGAAACTAAAAGGCTCGGGTGGAGAGGATGAAATCAAATATCCACTCAAGTCGCAGGACTCCAGCTGTGAAGGTCTGTCGTGGTACATCGAGGGACAGCAGCTGGAGCGTAGTTTGTTTGTACAGACTTGGGGTTCATATTTGCCTGTCGATCCGACGTCAGAGGATGCGATGCGATGCCATACCAAGAATCGACTGATGATTTATTCGGGCCGGCCATTAAAAGTTATGCGAGTTATATGCCCAGCGCAGAGCGGTCCTCGACCAACGTCCCTTCACATCTTCTCGGAGGACTGGGCGAATGGTCAACCGCTATTCACAAATAAGTAAGTGCCTCGCTCATATCCTGTGGTTAACTTAGATTACAATAACATTTTATGATACCGAATATCCTTTAGTCAATCTACATGTTATCGATTTAAAGTTGTTTGCTAAGGTTTTATTAACTTTTTTGCATATGTATAGGTATCCATTCACGACTCTAAAATTTGTTCTAATCCTTCAGGTGATGTCCTAATAAATGAGATTCGAGTCTGCTTTTCATGTAGTTGCTTTTCGTGGTAGCAATTTTACAGGACGTGTGTACAAAATTATGTTAAAATGAATCGATTAAATGTTGTTTCATGAGGATTGGGCTCATGTTGTCCATGCGATAATTCGTCATTGAATAGAATATTCATTTGTCCCGTTTGCACAGGGAAGTTTGTATCTATTGCCTTAAGATACTCTGAAACGTTTATTTTATAGATTTAAAAAAAAAGTAGATTTGGAATGGAGTATTAAGTTTGTTATCCATTTTGTTGTTCTTGTCTCCGGTTGTGTTTTATATGTTAAATGTGATAATTAAAACAAATATTTTATTCTATTTAATATTCCTTTTTTTATTTTTCAATATCTAACTGTCACAACTTTTTATTTTTATTTTTTAACTAACGCGACGCGTTTCGAAGCAAGCAATAGCTTCATCATCGTGGAGTATTAATATTCCAAAGAACAAAAAGATAATGAAATTTAACCATCTACCAGTTGTGAACATTCACAATTTACAGAACTGTTTGTTTAACCCTAAAAAGATAATCTACGTCTGCGAGACGTATGACGCGCGGAAAAAATGTTATATCCTTTTAACTATAAACCGCATTGGGTTGGTTGCTTAAACTAACTCAGTCGATGGTCGGAGCTAGCCCGTAACGGTGGTGGTGCGATGGTAAGTACCTGCGGTAACAAGTTATAGCTATGTCGGACTTCTAGGGGCGTGCGTGACCTGTGCCATTCTTACATTTAATTTAATCGTATATAATTTAAAATTACTAAGACTTATTAGTAGACTTATTTTAAACCGAAAAGAAAATTTGGCAAACAATTATGACTTAATGTCAATTTTAAGGTTCCTTTAAAATATAAGTTGCTTTTTGTTGATTTGTAATGGGGCTTAAGTTTTTTGTTTTTATTGTTTAAATTAATATTTATTTATACTAAATCATTGATTTAGTTCACTTAATATGAACTACATAAATAAATAAATCGTTAATATTTTTTTAAAAAGTTCATGGGTTTCATTAAATACACTACCAAAGTTACATATGTCTCTGAGACGCATGATTATCTTTTACGTCATAAAAAATATGATTATCTTTCTAGGGTTAAATAAATAGTAAGTCTGAGCCTTAACTGAGCATAAAAAAATACATGCAGTCGTGGCGAAAAACCCAGTTTTCTTACCAGCTTTCTTATTTTTCGTGCGAAAATCTCGGACTAAATTATTTATTTAAAAAAAAATTTATGTAATAATCTGTATTGTCATATCCTTTTACTTACGTACTTTTCCATATGCTTGTGTATATGCCTGTTGCGCAATTAAATATGCAGACTTGGTCAATATGTTCAAATCACATTTTTTGCAAAAGGCTAATATCGCAATGGAACGTCATACATTTTTCACGCGATATCAGAAATCGAATGATTCAATTGAAGTTTATGTAACTACTTTGAAAAATCTCAGCCTATCATGCGATTTTGTTCCTTACGACAAGAATTGGTTCGTGATATTTTTATTTGTGGATTACATGATGACCATATATTTCGTTGAATTCATTAACATACTCAAAATTATCATAACTATCTATTTCACTAAGTTTTAAAAACATGAATAAATAAGGAGTTAAATTCCACCATTTGGAAAAGGAACATGTTATGATATTAAACATACATATGAATGTGTATAAGTTAACACAACAGAGTCATATGCTGACGCAGCGGATGCCAGCGCCAAGTAATCATCATCGCCGGACATCTCGGACATCTCAGACGTGAGCTCGCAACATGAGATCCTGCACAAGCTGCAAGATCGACACATCGTTCAAGTGTCACGATACCAGCGCGTGGGGGTTCTCTATGGTTGGAATATATTTTTATTAGCAAGTAAGTTAGTCTTAAGTGAGATTCAATCCGAGCCAGACTCGTTTGTAATATAAAATAAAATTAATTATTGTTCTAACGAACAAGAGGAAATTTGAATTATTGTTCTAACGAACAAAAGGAAACTGGCGCCCAACGTGGGGCTTCTTAAATACCTACTTTTATTTTTTCAATTTCTTGTTACAAAGTAAATAAGCATAACTGCCACGAAAAGGCAATTATTGAACAGTAAACAAAAACCCACAACGTAGATACATTCAGAAACGAAGCACACAACTTCTCTTCAAGCAGCAAAGCAACAAAAATCGATACCAGCAGCACGGGACGATACTAACAGCGGCTATGAGTAGATTATATAAGGAATTTGAGATAATGTAAGTGACTTGCTCATCATATCTAATAATAATAAATAAAAATATATCTAAAGTCAGGAGGTCAAGAATTGTTGAACAAACATTATACAAGGTGGCGCAAAAGTCATCTTCCTATCAGAAGAAGCATAATTTTTGCAAATGGCGGCAAATGTAAATTCTACTTTGATATTTGTGAAGTTAACTGATACAGAAAAAACTTAAGACACCAATTAACATAATCCAAAAGCAGAACCAAAGTTTTTCATTCATAAAAAAAATTACAGGGAAAGAACATCGGGTGACAACTTTTGGCCACCTGACAACTTTTGCGCCACCTTGTACATGTTGTGAAATATTGGTGTGAATTCGAATTAGAATTATTAATAAAACTAGATCCAAATTGCGGTGTCTATTAACCAAGTGCTTAAAAATTAATGAGTGATAGCGATAGTGATTCATATTGGAGTCAAGTGCTCGAAAACCTTAGGTATTTGCGTATTAACGAAAGAGACAACGAAAAAGAAATAAATATGAACGCGGACGGTTTGAAAGTTGTAATAGAATCCGCAGTGCGCAGCGCACTCGAGACTCAGAGAGAGGAATTCGATGAGAAATTAGATGAGATTTTCAAGCACCAAATTAAATAAACCGGAAGTGAAAGTGTATAAAGATACAGAAATAGTAGAGGGTGTTGAATGCGGTGAGACTCTCGACATAGTTAAATCTTTACCCGAGTTTAATGGCAAGCAGGAAAATTATGTGTCTTGGCGACAGGCAGCACATTCCGCATATAAAGTCTTTGAGAAATATAATGGCAGCTCAAGACACTACCAAGCAATAGGTATAATCAGAAATAAGATTATGGGATCGGCCGACGCCGTTTTGTCCTCGTTCAATACAGTTCTAAATTTTAAAGCTATCATAGCTAGGTTAGATTTTACATACGCCGACAAAAGGCCAATATACCTGATTGAACAGGAACTGTGTACTGTCAGACAGGGTCATCTTACAATTTTACAGTACTACGATGAAGTTGAGAGGAAACTCACACTTCTGGCAAATAAAACTATAATGACATTCGACAGCGTTTTAGCTAGCTCTATGAACGATAAATACAGAACGGATGCGCTTCGCGTGTTCATATCTGGTCTGAAAAAATCACTCAGCGACGTCCTATTTTCAGCCCGTCCGTCCGATTTACCCGCCGCTCTGGCATTGGCTCAAGAAGTTGAGTCGAACCATGAAAGGTACATGTTCGCAACGAACTATGCCAAGAACTCAGAAGAGAAAGCACAGAGGTTTGAAAATCAGCGATCGCAAATCCGACCGCAAAATAAAGCCAATTTAAATAATAGAAACAATAGCAATAATTACAACAACCAAGCGTATAATGCAGGCATTCAGGGACAGAACCCCTATTATAGTAGGCAACACAGTTATGGTAACCAGGGCCCTCATAGGCGCGAACCGGTTGAAAGAATGGAGGTAGATCCCACATCGTCGCGCTTCCGACAGTCGACCAACTATCCAATGCAAAACTTTGGTAATAATGCCAATAACCAAGGGCAGGGATATGGATTTAAGAGGTCGAATAGCTCGGAAAGACAGTCTGGGCAGAGGCGGCAGAGGATTAACCATATGTCCCAGCAAAATTCCCCACAAAACCAGGAAGGGTATGAGACCTTAGCTGAATCGGAAGCAGCCGAAGTAGAAGCGGAAACACCCGATTCCGATTGCGTTAATTTTTTATGGGGACCTCCCGACAACGAACAATTTTAATTGATACTGGGGCATCGACAAATTATATCAAACCCCTGCAGGAGATAAGAAATGTCCTGTCGGTGGACGCCCCTTTTCTAGTAAAATCAATTCATGGTTTTGGCAATATTAAGTATAAATGTTTATTAAAAGTGTTTGGAAATAGCAGTCCCTTTTTTATACTTCCTAGTCTTACGACCTTCGATGGGATAATTGGTCTTGATCTGCTAACGCAAGTCAATGCCACAATTTGTTTGAGAGAAAACGTAATTTGCTTTGATTCTGGATCAGAAGCAATTAAATTCTACAGATGCGAAAATGTTAATTTTGTAAAAATAGATGATATACAGATTCCCCTTTTGGTGAGGGCTGAATTCCAAAAAATGATAAAAAAACGAATTAAGGCATTTGCAGACTCTAACGAGTTGCTGCCGTTTAACACAAACATTGTCGCTACTATTCGAACTGAAAGTGTCGAGCCTATTTATTCAAAACTGTACCCATACCATATGGGTGTAGCTAATTTTGTTAATAACTAAATTAAGGATCTTTTAAGGAATGGCATCATCAGGCCTTCCAAATCCCCTTACAATAACCCTGTCTGGGTTGTTGATAAGAAAGGTACTGACGAGTTGGGCAATAAGAAGAAACGTCTAGTAATAGACTTTCGGAAACTCAACCAAAAAACAATTGACGATAAGTATCCCATACCTAACGTTATGGTTATTTTATCAAATTTGGGTAAGGCAAAGTATTTTACAACCCTCGACTTAAAGTCAGGGTTTCACCAAATCGAGCTCGCGGATCGAGATCGAGAAAAAACCGCGTTTTCCGTAAATGGCGGAAAATACGAGTTCTGACGGCTCCCATTTGGCTTGAAAAATGCTCCCAGTATTTTTCAGAGGGCCATAGACGATGTCCTTCGCGAAAAAATCGGAAAGACTTGCTATGTTTACGTCGACGACGTTATCATCTACTCTGAAACTGAGGCAGACCATGTAAAGCACATTGACTGAGTTTTACAAGCTTTATACGAGGCTAACATGAGGGTCTCACGGGAAAAGTCCAACTTCTTTAAAGAGAGTGTGGAATATCTCGGGTTCACGGTGTCAGGAGGGGGTATAAAAACAAGCCCGTCCAAAGTGGAGGCAATCCAAAACTACACCGAGCCCTCAACATTGTTCGGAGTTAGATCCTTTTTAGGTCTAGCCAGCTATTACAGATGCTTTATTAAAGATTTCGCATCCATAGCTAGGCCCCTATCTGACATCTTAAAAGGCTAAAACGGCAGGGTGAGTGCCCAACAGTCCAAAAATATTAAGATCAATCTAAATAACAAAGAACTACAAGCTTTCAACAAATTGAGAGAAATTTTGATATCGGAAGATGTCACATTATTGTACCCAGACTATGAGAAGCCGTTCGACTTAACGACGGATGCTTCGTCACATGGACTGGGAGCGGTTCTGTCTCAAGACGGAAAACCGATAACAATGATTTCAAGGACCCTCAAAGACAAGGAAATGCACTTTGCAACAAATGAGAGAGAACTCCTGGCCATAGTATGGGCATTAACAAATCTGCGTAACTACCTCTATGGGGTAAAAACGCTTAACATTTTTACAGACCATCAACCTCTCACGTTTGCGGTTTCAGACCGAAACCCAAATGCAAAGATAAAGCGCTGGAAAGCGTTTATTGACGAGCACAACGCTCACATATTTTACAAACCAGGAAAGGAAAATCATGTCGCTGATGCACTGTCGCGACAAAACGTTCACGCTCTAGAGGACGAAGCAGCCTCTGACGTGGCCACAATTCACAGTGAACTATCCCTGACCTACACGATCGAAACGACACAAAAACCAATAAACTGTTGTAGAAATCAAATAATTATAGAGGAGGCACCATTAGCCTTAACCCGCACTTTCATTATTTTTGGAGCGAAGAGCAGGCACTTCATCCATTTCTCAGATAGGGACACACTTATAGAAACAGTGAAAGATATGGTAAAATCAGATGTGGTCAATGCAATTCATTGTGAACTACCAGTTTTGGCCCACATTCAGCACAGGCTCGTTGAGCTGTTCCCAACAACAAAGTTTTGGTATTCTAAAGAATTCGTGGTGGATATTTTCGACAAAGTTGAACAAAAAGAAATTGTAATTGCAGAATATAACCGGGCACACAGAGCTGCTCAGGAGAACGTAAAACAGATTTTACGTGACTACTTTTTCCCAAAAATGACCAAACTGGCAAACGAGGTTATTGCAAATTGCAAAATTTGCTCAAAGGCCAAGTATGACCGACACCCAACAAAACAACTAATCGGCGAGACGCCAATCCCATCATACGCAGGCGAAATACCGCACATTGACATATTCTCCACAGACAAAAAATATTTCCTAACTTGCGTCGACAAGTTTTCTAAATTTGCGGTAGTCCAACCGATACTGTCCCGTACAATCGCGGACGTAAAAACGCCGATCCTTCAGCTAATGAACATTTTTCCTCAGACAAAAACAATTTTCTGCTACAATGAGGCATCGTTGAATTCTGAAACTATAAGGTCAATTCTGCTAAACCATTTTAACGTCCACATAGTTAACGCACCACCTTTACACAGCACGTCTAATGGCCAAGTAGAGAGACTGCACAGCACCCTGCTAGAAATTGCAAGATGTCTCAAACTCGAAAGAAAAATAGAAGACACGGTTGACCTGATACTTCAAGCTACCATAGAATACAACAGAACTATCCATTCGGTAACTAACCAGAAACCACTTGATATAATTCACTCGGCCCCTGTCGAGTTTAGGGAAGAAATAAAGAATAAAATTCAAAAAGCACAAGAAATGTTACTACAGAGACACAATGAATCAAGGCAGAACAGGACTTTCCGAGTCGGAGAAAAAGTATTGGTGAAGACCAATAGAAGGTTAGGTAATAAGCTCACACCACTGTACGTGGAGGAAAAAGTTGAAGCAGATTTAGGGACAACAGTTCTCATTAGAGGGAGGGTGGTCCATAAGGACAACCTAAGATAGAATAGAATAGGATAGAGTAAGAAAACTTTGCCATTTTGTACCTTTAAGGTTTGTTTTATCCTTTTTATAAGAAAAACGAGACATCTCGTTCAGGGTTCTTATTACACTGCTTCTAATCATGACAACAGTAGCCGCGAGGCTAACGGATTACACTCATTCGGACTATATCCCAATCGTAGACGGAAACGTCGTCATCTGGCAGGACCATGGCTACCTCAGACACACGACTAACCTGACTGCGTACTCTGAAATGAGGGACGAAATGGTCAGCATGTTTGAACTTTTCCCGCAAACTCAAATGAGGAAAATCTTGGAAATAGGCGCCGGACATTTGGAGACACTACTTAACACCCTAAACGTGCATCATAGGCATGCCAGAAGCTTAAACTTTCTAGGCACAGCTTTAAAGGTAATAGCTGGGACCCCCGATTTTGACGACTTTGAACTGATAAAATTCACACAGACTCAACTCACAGAATCAAATAATAGGCAGATATTAATAAATACAAGAACACAAGAGCAAATCAATAAGTTAACAGACACCGTAAATATTATCATATCAAGTTCTAAAAAGGAGCATGTTGAAACCGCTCACCTTTATGAAATCTTATTAGCTAGAAATAGAATTATGATCACTGAGATAGAAAATTTAATGTTGTCTATAACACTTGCTAAAATTAATGTAATAAATCCGACAATTCTTGACGACAATGACTTAAAGTCAATAATTAATGAGCAATTCACAAATATTAGCGTAACAGAACTAATGGAAGTAGCTAGCGTTAAGATTTTACAAAATAATGATGTCTTGCATTTTATTATAAAATATCCTAGACCTAAGTTAGTTTGTAAAAAAGTTAGTATTTTTCCGGTCTCGCATGGCGGAACGACTCTTTACCTAACTGACAACAACATGGTAGCAGAATGCGGTAACCAAGTGCTGGCGATTGGTAGTTGTAGCCTAACAACGACATCGACATTCTGTAAAGAGGTACCTGGTAAAACTTGCGCCCAGCAACTGCACTCTGGAAGCGTAGCACATTGCAACACTCAACCTAATCATCTGGATCCCGTGGTAGTAGTCGATGATGGCATCATCATAATCAATGACAGACCAGCCAAGGTGAGACAGGCAAATGATGTCGATGTTGCCATCAATGGGACATACCTACTCACTTTTGACGATAGAGTTTGGGTCAACGGCTCCATATTCGTTAATCGCAACAACATCCAGAAGAGACGGCCAGGCACCGCAGCGTTAGCGCTACTTAATATAACCGGTCACCACGAAATACTAAGCCTCCCATTTCTGCATAGAATGAATGAAGAAAACTTGCGCCACATTAAGGAGATGAAGACGAAAATAACAACGCATTCAGTGCTGGCCTGCTGCGTGACTTCCGCCATCTTTGCTGTCTGTTATGCCATCCTCAAACTGAAACAGCACCAGAGGAAAAAATGCAAAGAACTTGAACTTCAGAATATGATTGGAACTCTGGGAAAGACCGAGGACGGTCTTAATTTAAGGAAGGGAGGAGTTAACACAACAGAGTCATATGCTGACGCAGCGGATGCCAGCACCAAGTAATCATCGTCGCCGGACATCTCAGACGTGAGCTCGCAACATGAGATCTTGCACAAGCTGCAAGATCGACACATCGTTCAAGTGTCACGATACCAGCGCGTGGGGGTTCTCTATGGTTGGAATATATTTTTATTAGCAAGTAAGTTAGTCTTAAGTGAGATTCAATCCGAGCCAGACTCGTTTGTAATATAAAATAAAATTAATTATTGTTCTAACGAACAAGAGAAAATTTGAATTATTGTTCTAACGAACAAAAGGAAACTTATACATGTATTGTTCACTACACTATTATATAATGTACTCTCATTTAGTTTAAGTTAGTCTTAATACATCAGGCATGGAATAAAGACTTAAATAAAATAAACACCTGCATTAATATAACAGTTTTAAGACCACCCGTTAACTTTTTTGGACACTAAGCCCTAAGCCTTCTCCGACATAGAGATGGACGGCCGCTTTCCAGGGCAATCTTGTATTGCTTTCACAACTTTGGCTGCTATTCCTAAACGAAGAAATACAACTTTAAGTAAAATTATCGAATGGAATATTATTTTACCTTAGCGTTTTGGTAGGTACTACAAATATGGAAGTTTTACATTGACGATGTACCTTTCTGTGTCCCTGTGATTGTGATAGGGACCTCGAACCTCTCGCTTAGTATCCACTTAACATCTATAACAAGGGTAAAGTGTGCTATGACTACGACTTTATGGTCTCTTGATTGCCTTTCTATAGTTTGATTAACTCATCTTCCAAAAATGTTTTTTCATTTGACCCCCATTCCCCCAATGTGTATATGAGACACTGCTAAGAAAGAGTTCTAAGTATATATTTTCAAAGTGGGCTTCTGTAAAGTATTTTTACAACGAAGCTGAATACATAATTGCAAATACCACCGCCCACTTAAAATTATTCAGCGTCTTTCATGCAAAAGTTCTGCAAAGCGTGTGAGTTGCGTTAAAAATATATGAACACAACGACTCTGACTTCGACTTAGACAAGCAAGCTGCACGTCTCGTTTTTATGGGGATGGAAAACATTTGCACCTCAAACTCAACTTTAACTCAACGTTAGATCTTATCCCACATTTGAATTCGAAGTGCAAAGCAAATTCCACCAATCGGGTGGCGATATTAACAGTTTCTCCAAAATACGAATGGTAATTTATTAGCGAATTTTTTCTTATGTCTTCTTGTTCACAATAGTTTTATGTTTCGCCCTCGAAGTTGCCATTTTCAATGTGTTTGCTAAAGTTTTCGCTCTTATTAAAGTAGAAGTTGGGTTTGCTGTGTTGAACCATTTCTACCATGAACAAATGAGTCATGAACAGATCGACACCCTAGCAAAACATATCTTTCTCCGTCAGACCATGCGGGAGTACGAGAACAGACAAGTTCATAAATGTGGACTCGCTTTTTTCCCATACAAACTTTTTCCAAAACTGCAAATATTAAAAATATGAGTAATAATTATGCATTAACGGCTCATAAAGGGCCTACAATGAAGTGGAAGGGACGTACAATTTTACGCCGACTACGAACGGCAAATTTAAAGTTTAAAATTAAAAAAGGCCGCTAAAAATGGGACTACACTTCAATATGAAAAATGGCACCAAATGGTAAGAACGCATTTAGATTTTTGGAGGTAAAAAATGCCTTGCAATTACCTTTTTTTAGGCTACCCTGGCTTGTCGACTTCAGCTGGAGAGGTTGAACAAAATAGATCCATGTATTGGATGGATTTCAAGAAACTGCATATACCCAACCTCGCGCCTACACCACATCCAACAGAGACCCGAAATAGGGGGTTTGATACAGAGGGCAGCAACTACGCATAGGGCAATAGTGAGTTGCTGATCGTCATTGTTTTGGGACGGTTTCAAGTCTGCAACTCCCCAAATAAATGCTGGTGTTCCCCAAGGCTCTGTTTTATCCCCGACTCTCTTTCTCATTTTTAAAAATCCTTACTCCTTTGCCGATGACAGTACTCTCAGCTTCTCATATTCGCTTCTTGGTTCACGCCGCTCATCTTCGGATGTGGAACTGGAACGGCAACGTATCTTAAGTTCATTAAATTCCAATCTCGACAGCATAACTTAGTGGGGTGAAACTAATAGAGTGGAATTGAATGCATCCAAAACGCAATGCTGTCTTCTGTCATAAAAGCAAAATCCAAACATCATACCATTGTGAATGAATCGCAATTGCATCGCTGAAACCGAACGGCTTTCCATTCTCGGTATGTGTGTTAATGCAACTTTCGTTGGAAGGCCACATGTTCGACATCGCCAAGAACGCTGTGAAATGTCAAGGCTTCCTTAAGCGCTGCAAGAAATTGTTCACCCCCTCCGATCTGGCTACTATTTATAAGGCGTTTATCAGCCCGAAACTTGAGTACAATGCTCATATCTGGTCTGGTGCACCTATAACTTATTTGGAGCTAATTGACAGGACACGAACAAAACACTATAAAACTCATTGGTGACCGTAACATCGCGAGATCGCTTGACTCTCTAACTCATCGTCGCAATGTCTCTTATCTCTTGCTATTTCCTTGTTATTTCCACCAGAAGTGCTCAAACGAAATAGCCATTTGCATTCCACCCCTAGAAGATTTCAACCGCAATAGCCGCTGTGCAGGGAATGCGCATCAGTTTAACCTTAAGCCTGTATTCGGACTTAATAGTGAAATATAAGGAATCTTTCCTTAGCCGTACAATACGAATGTGGAATGCTCTTCCCGCTCCATTTTTCCTACACATTATAATCTACAAACATTCAAAACCAACGTGCATCGACATCTCTTCCTATTTTCTAACCCCAATTTCCTTAACGCAAGTGCTGTGTAGCTATTACATTATAAGGGTATTAAAAAGAATACATTTAAAAAAAAAATATGGGGTACCCTATGGTGCACTCTTGACACAATGCCCCTACAGCAAGTGCGCCATATTGCAAACAGAAGCGTTCGCACAAAAATTAAAAAATAACTAAGATTTCATTTACTTTTAATCAATGCCACCAAATGAAAACCAATATATTTATCATCACTTCAATGTGCACACCAATCACGTGCGCTTTATACTCAGCGAGCTGCACGTTAATGAAAAACAGACAAAAACATAATCGATGACTAACGGGAAACTTTTTTCTTTTTGTACTAGCTTAAAAAAATCGCAACAGCTAGAGAACTTGAGACGGCATGCGACTAAGGACGACCTACATTTTCTCATCGATTTTTTATCTATAAGCGAATCGGATATGTGTTATTTACAAGATGCGTCATAATGCCCGAAATTCTATTTAAGATTATTCATTTCCGCCAATATTTGGACTCGATTTAAATATATTTTTGGCGGAATGAAACATCGGTTGCCTACTATATCTCTTCTCTGCTTCTTCTTCTTCTCTTTCCTCTTCCTTCTTCCTCTTCCTCTTCCTAATTCTTCTTATTCCTTCTTCTGCTTCTTCTTCTTATACTGCTGCATTTGTGTGATCCAGGAAATTTAAAGCCTAACTCTGTTTCGTAAGGTTCGTAGGATCTCTCCTTTAACCATGAAGGTACCAGCTGAATCGATCACGCTCCATTTTTTTTTAAGATATGCACCCTGACGTGAAGACTTCCTTGGATCTTGGAACTTCTTATTATTATCATTGTTACTCCTGCTGTCATGCGAAGCATCTGCATCTTAGCTGTTGTTGAAGATTCTTCGCATAACAGCAGGGGTAACAAAGACTGATTGAATAAGAAGTTGCCTATGATATCTCGAAATCAAATGTTTCGAAAGTAATAATCTCAAAACCATAATTTCGAATTACCCAAACCTCAAAAAAACATAGGGACGGGCTACAGTCCGCTTGGGCGAACTGTTGGATACCCTATTCTTATTCCAATCCCTCATAAGTGGGCGTGACAAAAGTCTAAGTATGGTTGAATTGTTAAGAACGCTCTACATATTTTGTTATATAACATTTAAAGGATTTTATAAAAAAAAACGCTCCCTAGCTCAAACTTGGGTGTTTCAATAAAATTGTTTTATTTAATTGTGGGCGTGTCAGTAGGCGGATTTAAAAAAAATTAACACATGAGAATAAAGGGCCCCTAGAGAGTATATATTATAAATTTCAGCTCCCTAGCTCAAACTTTGGATTTTAGAAAATTAATATACCCTTAGAATAGGGTATAAAAAAATTATTTTATTTATTTGTGGGCGTGTCAGTAGGCGGATTTTGAATTTTTTTTATCCCGAGCAGTTCTAGGAGTCATAGATCATATATAAAAAATTTCAGCTTTCTAGCTCAAAATTCGATTTTTTCCAAAATTTTGTTTTTTTGAGTTTGTGGGCGTGTCTGTGGGCGGATTTCAAAAATTCGTAAACTTGATTATTTCGGGACCCTAGAGAGTATATGGTTAAAATTTCAGCTCTCTAGGTCCAGTTTAAAGGCCTAATTTTTGCCGACAGACGGACGGACGGACGGACATGGCTAGATCGACATTACTATCGATGCTGATCATAAATATAGTAACTTTTAGGGTTCTACGGGCAATATTAAGGTATGTTACAAACCATGTGTTAAAATTAATATACCCTTAGAATAGGGTATACAAATCTCGCATTAGGCCCCTATTATGGATAGCGAACTGAACTTTCGACTCGCTAAGAACTAACATCTAAAAGTAGGCAACACTTCTAACTATTACAACTGATAACGATTGTTTTATAATCAATGTGTGCATGGAAGAAAAATTTATATTAAGGAATTGTTCAAAAGGACTTTACCAACATACTTTGCGAATGATTTCTTCAATAACACGATTATTTTTAAATAGTGGGCGTGTCAGTGGGCGGATTTTAAAAATATTTATATATGAACATAAAGGGCCTCTAAAGAGTACATATATGTTAAAAATGTCAGCTTTCTAGAACAAACTTTGATTTTTCGCAAAAACCGTTGTTTTTAAAAAGTAATCGGGTTTATAAAATATTTACACATGAACCTTAAGGGCCTATATATATAGTATTATATTCCAAATTTCAGCTTCCTAACTCAAACTCTGTTTTTTTTTGAAGAAAAAAAAAACGTTATTTTCAAAAGGTGGACGTGTCAGTGGTATTTATTAAAAAAGGAAATCGAAATCCGAGAACGCTCAGACTTGATAAAGGTCAAATGTACTACCAGGCAGAAATCATGTTTTTGTGGTAGAGGCACAAAACCTTCCCCTACTTACATGGCTACACCTACATAAACTGATGATTTCAATATATTGATTATCTGTCAAACTTTTAGTAAGCACGTGGAGCACATTTCTTATAAAACTTCTACTTCTTTCTTTCTTTACCTTCGCATTAACCTAATACAGACCAGTAAGCCTTGTGCTTGAACCGATTCTCAAAGAACCTGGCGACATAGCATTCACATGGCTAGAGATACATCGAACACGAACAACGCTCCTGCAGCAACTGGACCTTCAAGCCAACTCTTCGGCAGCAGGGAATGACACGCTAGGAGAATTTGGACTCTATCCAAAGGAATCGGATTGTGAATACAAATGTCCTGAAATTGATGCATGCATAGCAGCAAACTTGTGGTGTGACGGTAAGTACATTGTATTGCGTTACAGCTAGTTTCCCTATTGCCAATGTAATTTTTCATTCAGTGCACTCGATTGCAAAACTTAACAGCATTCATTATTTGAAGTGAACGTTTACAATACGCAATTTTAGAAGAAAACACAAATTAAAAATAAAAAAAAAATTTACATTCGCTCTCACATAGTTCGGCCACGTCGCTGCTACACCGAATCGCGTATTTATGCATGGCCAGAAGGACGAATAAATTTGTCTTGTGGATGAAGATGAATTTTCATTTATTTTTATCGCTTGCTGCTGCAGCAGTACACCAATTCCAACCAACCTCTTCTTGCCACAGATTCTTAAGCAAGAGATGGCGAGGTGCCTAGTTTTTGCTGCACTTCCCTGAGGAATAGAATCATTGTGGTGTTGCGGTATAGCAATGAGTGGCTTTGATACGTGCGAAGTCTGTGTAGATGAAACCGACGCCAAACCACCTCCAAGCGACAGATATCTATATTTCTGTATTCTGTTTGCGGGAATCCGCGTTTTTTCCACAGCACAACCTATAGAGAGGAATTGAAAGGAATAAATGAACCCACAAAAATACTCCATTGCAGATAAGAAATGGAGGGGGCTCACTTTTTATAACTTAATCGTTGGGTGAATTATAAATTGACGGGAAAAGGGCCACTGAACTAATTGTAATTAGATTCTTCTTTTGGCAGGAATTCAACAAGAGGCGAATGCAAGCTGATGTGGGCGCCTGAAAAGTACCTAAAGATACTTTTTGCTAATGCTTTATTCGGCTGATAGATTTTTGTTTGAACGAGTATATTATGTAAATGCAAATGGATTACCAAATATTATATGTGGTACCAGTCTCGTTTTCGCCTAGTTAAGGAGATATCGAACATTGAAAATATAGATTTTCCTATGGAATTTATTTTGTGATTTCAACATAATAATTGCTAATTAATAAATAAAAGTGTGGCATAGTTATAGGGTTTAGGAAAACACTGATTACATTTTTAAAAACAGCTAACGTATTCTTAGGCTTAAAGGATGTAAGAATTACTCTGATAAATTGAAAGAAACCGCTAACATACCCTAAGGCGTTATGTATAATTTTAATAACTCCTTTTATCTGATAGATTTTCAGAAAATAAAAAATGATCATTCAATTTAAAAATGCGAAAATAAAATAAAATAATTGGCCCAACTTGTTAATGCCCTGACAGGTAATATCAGCGAATTACTTGATCTCGAACAAAAAGAGGATAAACTCAAAAAGGAACCATATGGCAATATGGGAAAGCCAAATAGGAACCGTTTTTTAGGAGTTTTAACTGGTCACAATGCTTTCTTCATAGCGATGTGGATGCTGCTGCTGATAAAATTACAAAAATAATTCGCATGCGCAGTGGCGTAGCGTGGCTTGGGGCCGCCCTGGGCAGACCCAATTTATGCCGCCCATAGTATTATTTTCACACACTAAAAAAAAAAACCTTTGTCTACGGTATCAACCAGTTATACCTACACATTATGTACCTATGTCAATAAACTTGGTAAAATGTTGCTTCAAAATACTACTTTCTAGCAAGTGAAGCAAAAATGAAGCCGCAAATTTAAAGTTTTCCCATATTGGTTACTTTCCGATTTCCCAATCTCTAAGCGGTTAAAAATTACTTACCTTAGGATATCAAATAAACAACGGTAATTCCCATTAAACTATAATTATCATAATTAAAATTCTGCAGAAAAACAGGATTCGATTATTTTTTGTAATTTATTTTCCATTCAGTTCTTTTTTTCTTTAGCTTTTGAATTTTTTTAAATTTAATCACATTAAATTATCTTGCATTAAATTAATTTTCTAAATTAATTCCATTCAATTATTTTAGTTTAATAATTAATTAAATTCATTAATAAATAAATAAATAATTTCATAACTAACATTTGTTTAAAAAAATAATTTTTAAATGAAAGGATGAAAGCATTTTATTTAGTTTTTAGTCAAAGGGAAACAAGTTATATAGGTAGGTACCTATGTGATTCTTTTTTTTATATTTACAAGAAACTTTTTTATTTATTTACAGAAAACTTATTAAATATTATCTTCCTACTTTTCGTCACGGCAAAATCTCTTATTATTCTTTCAGTATCGATGGTCTCTGTGATTTCCTGCTCTATAGCTATGATACCCAGATTAGATAGCCTTAGAGTGCTCATTATGGGCCCTTATTAATTTTTAATAAGCTTTCAGTTCATTTGTTTTGCCTGTAGAAGATATAATTGCTCTTAACGTTAACCGTACGCGTTCGATCTCAAATTCATCCTTATCAATGTCATCTTCATGAGTTGCAACATCTGAATTGCATTCATAGTTTTTATCTAAGAGTTTGGCTGGGGTGAGAAAGTCGAACTTTGACGCCAAATTTCGTAGCTGTGGAAATCTTTGCTGTATCTCAGTTCATTTTAGATAGATATACAAAAACATGTATTTTTTTTTATTTTCCTGGGACGTTCCATTAAAATTCGAAGTTCTTGACATATATTTTTAGCATAAGTAAAAGCACCGTCTACCAATTCATCTCGTTTTTCTGTAAGGAAGATTTGTAATGCATTTATTTTTTGAGCATATTGATGAAGATTGAGTCCTTCTGTTTGCAAGTATATTTGGGCATCATTAACTTCGTGCAGTACTGGTTTCCAAAAGCCAAAAAAAGATAGAAATGAAAACGATTGCAATGCTATTCGCAATGCTCCTGCATCCGTCCGTGTGTTAAGGCTTTCGTCTGGTCTGCCTCCATTAGTTTATCCAAAGTATTAAAAATGCCCTTATAAGGGTTTTAGGTATTCTCGACTGCATCAGCTCTTGAACTCCATGTTCTTTCTTGCAGCCTCTTCAATGCTTTGCCTGAAGTACCAAGCAGAACTTCCCAACGGTGCGTGGACACGGAAAAAAATGAATATATGCGTTCTAAGGTACCGAAGAAAGTGACCGAATTTGACTCAACAGCAGCAGCATGTAAGCAAACCAAGTTCAAAGAGTGATTGGAGCAGGGTATAAATTCTGCTTTGGGGTTTTTGTCTTTCAGTCTTTGCTGCACTCCTGTATATTTTTCAGTCATGACAGCAGCATTGTCATATGCTTGACCTCTGCAATCCATTATATTAAGGCGCATCAGATTTTAGCTACGTAAGCTCATGTCAGAAATGCCTTCAGCTGTTTTGTTCTTTGTTTCGATAAAATCAATAAAAGATTCCACTGCTACTACTCTCTGATTTTTAATTGTAAGATAACGCAATACTTGACTGGTTTGATCTTTGTGTGATACATCTGGGGTGCTATCGAATATAATGGAATAATATTTGGCCTTTTTAACTTCACTGAAAATTCATTGACGAACGTTATCTCACAAAATATGAATGAACTCGTTTTGAATTTGTGGTGGCATATACTCGTAAGTGATAGTCCTTCCACACATTTTTATTTGTAAAATGTGTTCTCGAAGCACGGGATCTTAATTTGCGAGAAGGTGCACCTGTTCAGAAAAGGTGACCCTTTTTGTACTGGTAATTTCTTCTCTGTAGACACGAAAAACCAAATTCTCTTTCGCGGGGTATTTAATAATATCATATCGACCATTCTAGTAAGAATTTTGTTTCTTTGGTAACGATATTTTCAATTGTCTCTCCTGTTCGAAGTCTGGCCTCTAACTCTTCCCATTTGCAAAGATATTGGTTGTGTTGGGGACTTGATGCATTCCTGGCTACTTTGGGATTTAGTTTTTGCCAGTTATTAAAACCATCATATGAGCAAGACTGTGATGCGTCGTTTTTGTCCGGAATTTCAAAAAAACGACAACAAAAGCAAATGATGATTTAGAAGGAGAATAAGCTATCCAAGAACGTAATACTTTTTTCGCCGTTAGTCAACGGGCGATAAAACCACTCTTTCGTTAGCCGCCTCGTCGTTCCTGTCCGTGCAGCAGAAACCGTGTACCAACATGCTGCACTACTTCTGGACCAAGTTGTACAAGTAGAAATCTCATATTTGCATCTATATTATTAGGCGACTTACCCATATCATCTATCATTTTTAGCTGATTCCAATCAGTCTCATTGTCAATGTGTTCCATGTCAGAATCAGAGAGAGAGCCGGAGTCGGAACCATAACTACTGACAACTATATTTCAACATGTCGTTACAGATTGAGAAGTTGTAGGAATCTGATCAGGTACAGCAGCATTTGTATTTTCAATAGAAGGGCAAGGACGTGAAGCTGAAGGTGTTATATTTGAAGTATTAACTACAGGTAACAGAATATCTTTGTTGAGTTCTTGTACTACTTTAGACTCTGAATTGTCAACAGTCAGAATATCTGTTGGAGATTTTACACTTGATGAAGAGGCTTAAGTTTCATAAATAGGAAGTTGCATATATTTAAAGATAGACTCTCGGTTTTTCTTGATGCTTTCTTCACGGGCTCTTTTTTTATAAACCTGCCGCCCCTTGCCCCCCCCCCCCCATATAATATGTTGGAAGCATTCGCAATAAAGCTCTAGGGTTTTTAGCTTTTTTAAGCTCAAACAATATCGATGTATGTTTAGGAACTGAATCATATCTTAATCAAAGCATAGAAAAGTTCTTAAACTTGGAATACAAATGCTAGCACTTTGATAATGAGAGAAGGGGTGGTGGGGTTGCCGTTGTCGTTAGGTTAGGTTAGGTTAGGTTAAGGCGGCTGTTAACTGATAGCCAACACACTTAGACCAATGAGGTCCGTTGTGATGCCACATGGATCGGGAGTTTCGACCACTACTCGCTAAAGCCATTTGGAGCTTCTAATGAAGCGCGATAGACTTCTAAGTCACTGAGTTCATTAAGGAAGAAGGCTCCTAGATAGAGATTACTTTTATGCGAGAGTGCAGGACATGTGAGTGTTGTCCCTTCCTCCTCCTCATCTCTGCAGCTTCTGCAGAAGTCATTTGAATAGACGCCAACCCTTGATACGTGCTTGCCTATTAGGCAGTGTCCTGTGATGACACCTAAGGCAGAGCCAATGTGCAGTCGGTTAAGAGAGATCAAACTCAATGAGCGTCGCAGATGCAGCTTTGACCAGATATGCTTAGTCGCTAGACCACACCTGTCCACCTAAGGTTTGTACTCTCGACTGCGGATAGCTTGAACATAAGTTTACAAGTAGCGATAGACATACCTAAAAAACCTTTATCAGGTATAAGAGGTAATGCGGTTAAATTTTTGGCGACTTCATCTGCCCTACATTTCCCTCCGATGTCTCTATGCCCGGCACCCAAAACAGGTGAATATTGAACTGCTCTGCCATCTCCTCAGGAGATGAACTGCATTAAGTGGCTACGATGGAGGATGGAGTTTGAAGAGACTGAGTCCAGGGACTTTAACGCGGCTTGACTATCTCACTATCTGAGAATATGCGGATAGACATCAAATTTCTCTTCAGCCACGACAAGACCACCGTTGTCGTTAAAAGAACAATAACATATCGAATTCTTCCAATTATTGCTAGAACTAAATTAATTGAGAACATAGGTAAAATATTCCATGCACTAACGGCCGTTCAGTAAAAATAGTTTGTGTTTACTTTCCTGGTGGCCGTGTTACACAGAAACGATCTCATTTTAATTGTGATTTACAAAAATTGGTTAGTTTCAGTAACATATTCCTGGTTGGAGGCGACTTAAATTGTAGGCATAGGAACTGGGGTTCTCTAAGAGCGAATTCATGGGGAAATATCTAAGCTGACTTGAATTCTAGACACCTATTTTATAATTTGTATCCTCCTCATCCAACGTTTATTCCCTCCAACCCTCGGGCTAACGAAACAACACTAGATTTGTTTCTCACGAATATGCAAGAAGTTTTTAGCCAACCTGTCGTGTTAAATGACCAGTTCTCTTTAACCTCTATTTGACCTTGCAGCACTTGGCACGGGTACCTTAACACCTTGGCTTGAAAGTGGGATTTAACTAGGGTTTACTCTCCACAAACACTTTGAACCAGAGTAGGTTTTGGTCAACGATGGGTTTTTACAGTATAATTCTTGCCATCTCCACTGCTATGAACTCATTATCCCGGATCACAAATCAATGTTTAATTTACACCGCATCGTACCAGGTTATCCCTGTATCTGCCACCCAAGGGACGCGCCTGGGAGGGGACCTAACCCCCCAGGAAGTAGTTCATAGCCAAGTTCTTTAGCAATTTGAAATCGCATGTCTCACTATTCACGGGCACATCCGATAACATCCACCTTAGCAAATTGAAATCGTTAAGCATACATAAGTGGGTTATCGACAAATAATAACTCACCTAATCAGACAGATCAACAGGACTCGGAGCATTTCCATGTGGAACCTAGCCCATATAATCGCAAGGACCTGCAATTTTGAAGATTTACCTGGTCTCATAGTTTGGAGCTTTCCTCAATGGTTGGTCGTAGACCCGTAAAATTTACTTTTATATGTGATGAGCATAGAAAGTCATGCGTTACATGCACCTACTGTTTTTCGCCTATGCGGGAACGTCGGGAAAAGTTTTTTTTTTAAATTGTCCGGGTTTTCTATTAAGCATCACGTGAGTCGAAAATAACTAAAATCAAGAAAAATTAAACAAAGAATTGAAAGAAGTGTCAAGTTTCAAAAAGTTTAGAAAGCGATTTTGATTTGTAACTTGATGATTCTGAATTCTAAAACAAGTTGCATATAAGTTTTGTTTTTAATTGTTTATTTTTTTGTTTAGTTGTGGCGTTACTTTTTTGATTACGATTTCGATTCCAAGGTAACGGCAAATTTCAATTGTATTTTGAAATATAAAAAAAAAATACTATGTTTTTCAGCTGCTCACAATGGTTATAAGGTTGCTTCTAAATGCAGATGACATAGTAATTCTGGCCGACAATGTCAACGCTATCCCAAGGATGATAACAAAATTAGAAGGGTCAAGCAATAATTGAAACTTAAAAGTAAATACTGGCCACTAAAAGGTGTCTCTTCAACGACACAACACGTTAGGCTTGCATATGAGGTACAATGGACGAACGCTTTATTCATACGCAAATAATTTAACTATGCTATGAAATAAGGAACTTATTACTTCTCACTACTAACTTAACAATTCACCCATACATAGATTTTCGCCACGCCCCTTTTTTGCGGGGATAAGAATATTAATAGGGTATCCGATATTTCGCCCAAGCGAACTTCTGTTTTTTGTTTTGTTTAGTACAGTACAAGGTAATAATTCATGCAATATTTAGAACGCAAAAGATGGCAACAATCCCGCGCTCCACAGGATAAAATCATTCTTAACTACCTTTGTAGTAAACTTAATAGAGAAATTCGAGACTTTAAAAATCGTGAAATTTCTACCTATCTTAGAAGCCTAACTGCGCATAAAAGTACAAATTACTCGCTCTGGAAAGCCATGAAAGGCATTAGAAAACCAAAAACGCAAGCGCCACCCATCAGGAAATCAATGGAGAATGGGCGAAGAGTGACAAGGAAAAAGCCGAAATATTTGCCGAACATCTGGAAGGAACATTTAAACCATTTGATGGTCAAGCGTTGCTCGAATTTCCTGTCCTAACCGTGGCACCTGACAATTATAGAATAAAAAGTATATCGCTACCCGAACTACGCTTCGAAATAGAGAAAGGAAGGAAAAGCTTTTATCAGGTTTGCCTATCTTATAAATGCATCGTTCAGGTTATTGTACGTTCCACGACAATGGAAGGTTATAATGGTTCCAAAGCCCGGTAAACCACAAAATGACAAAAAAATCATATAGGCCAATATCACTCTTACCGATAATGTCGAAGGTATTCGAAAAACTTTTGTTAAAGTGCCTACATAGGATTATCGACGAACGTCGATTAATACCTGATCAGCAATTCGGATTCAGGACTAAGCTTTCTACAATCGACCAGGTTTACAGAATAACCAATGTCATTGAAAAAGCCCTAGAGGAGAAAAAAATATGTTCTAGTGTTTTTCTCGACGTCTCTCAGGCCTTTGATAAAGTATGGCATACGGGCCTGAAACATAAGCTAAGACAAGCTTTTCCGAAACAGTTATCTGATATCCTTAGTTGTTACTTATCAGACAGAATCTTTCGTGTAAAACACGGAAATGATTACTCTGAATTCAAATAAATCGCGGCAGGAGTTCCACAAGGAAGCGTTCTTGGACCGATCCTATTTCTAATATACACTAGTGATATTCCGTAAGAAGAAGGCACAACAGTAGCCACATTTGCAGACGATACAGCTATATTAGCGGTCTGTAATACCGTTTAATCAGCAACTAATAAACTCCAACGTTCTATTGACAAAATTTGTGATTGGACAAAGACTTGGCGTATTGCTCTCAACGAGGCCAAATCTAAGCACATGAATTTTACTTATAGAAATGTAGACAACTTACCCATTTGCATTGATTCGGTACGAATTCCGTACGCAAACGGGGCAAAATATTTGGGAATGACACTCGATGCGAAATTAAAATGGAAACCGCACGTCAAGAAGAAACGCGAAGAGTTCGCCATTCGATGTAAACAAATGCACTGGCTGCTTGGTAGATTTTCCCAACTCAGCATGCAGAACAAGCTGCTTTTATACAAGCAAGTACTAAAACCGTTTTGGACATACGGTATACAACTTTGGGGTTGTACCAAATCCAGTAATATCAACATTCTACGAACTTTTCAAAACAAAGTGCTAAGAAAAATAGTAAATGCACCATGGTTTATCAGAAGCACTGATATCCACAGAGACCTACGTATGGCTACCGTCGAAGATGAAATTAAACATTTTGCCCGTAAACAACAGACACGCCTTCACGGTCATTGCAATAACACCATGCTAAAAATTCGAAACGATACTAACCTAGTGCGCCGATTACAAAGGATAAAACCATTTGAATTAGCGCAATTGGATGTAACCGCGTGCTTATGGCGGTATTAGCAAGTGCCTCCACTGGGAAGCTGCCTGCCAAATGCGTATTTTACAGTTTCAATAAAACTACTAGATAGGAGTAACCTAGTTGTAGTATGAAGGTTTCGAAGGGAGGTGGTTTTTGTTTTCTTATCTTAAGTGAGAAAGAGTCGCATGTAAGATTTTCCACCTACCCCTATTATTCGTCCGAGCCGAGTTCTGGTTCCAAGTCTCGTGCTTTTAACCAGGATAGGTAACTCTCATCTTGCTGAGAGTAACGTTAATATTACTATTGCTTGGGAGTACTATTAAAAACTCTATAAAAAAAATTATTTAGAACATGAATTAGGTACCACAATAAAAGTGTATCTTTTTGTGATAAATAGTACGGTATTTTTGTTCTAATTTTGAGCTCTTTTTTGGATCATATTTTGTCTGGGAAAGTTCGGGACTTTCAAGTTCGATAACCAGTTTCTTTAAAATATATTTGGCTATGTGCGAAGATTTTCAAAATCTGCCCTTCTTCTAGTCGTGAACATAATCTCAGTCTTTTAAGGGTTGACTGACAGAGCTTGCAATCTCGAAACTGGGCTGACGCCCTTTAATTCTCCGCAGAAGCTCCGCTAAGTTAACATCTTAACGCTCTAAATTTGCCTATTGTTCGCGTTCTGGGCATCCGCATCCGCATGAGAGGTTAAACTTAATTGTTAAACAGCCTCCCCACTCTTTTCCTAAGAAGTGATAGCGTAACGTTTCACCATCGGGTTGGCTTCACACCGCCTATCACCTTCTCAGGACAAGCATTATTATACCGCTCTTTAGCGTCTGTGACGCCTTATCCAAGTAAACGCTACTAAGGAATCTGATACGCAGGAGACTATCTGTCTATCTATCTACCCCGCAGCTCTGTAGAATATACGTCGTAGTCAGTTCGTGGCACATCCCTGATTTTGCTTCTATTCGGTCGATCCGCACTTAATGTAAAAATAACATACCTATGATCAGATGCAGTTTCTTCTCTTGAAACCCTCCAACACGAAACAATGCAGCAGCGATTGCAACTGTCACATCAATAACTTGCCGCCTCAGCCGAGTAACAAAGGTGGGCTCATTACTGGTGTTTAGTATATCGAGCTGGATGGCAGTAAAGAAATTAAGGAGGGATTCCCCTTTGCTATTTGAGTCAGTACTGCCCCAAACGCAATGATGATCAAATGCTTTTTGCCTCGTCGAGCCTGCTCGACAAGCCTTACCAGTTCCACCGATGGTGGTGGTGCCAGTAAGTCGAATGGGAGGTATACTAAAGCTAAGATAATCTCAGTAACCATCCCTCCTCGCCAGTCACTAGAACTATAATCAGGCATAAGACTAGTATCTAAGCCCTTTGCTACAAAGATGCACGTACGAGTATTTCAAATCCCACGTCTTACAAAAATTGCTCTTGGTACACCTGAGATGCCACTTATAACTCTTTTATATAAATAAGTTTCCTGTTTGAAGCACACCTCTGTATGCAGATTTTTCATGTAGGCGAATAAGTGAAGCCGCCTTGCAATGATTAATTTGAATTACCTCCAGTGATGAGTTAGCCATGAAGGTAATTACCACTGGATTAATGATGCGCTCAATCGCCGCACTATTGGCTTCCCTATCTCGACTCACTACAGCGTCCTTCAATGCTTTGTCCACAACTTTGATGTTCTCCTCAGTATATTTCCTCAGGTAGTGATCCTAGAAAACTACCGCCAATCGAAAACCAGGCAAGGCCAAATCCGTGTAGCTTTCTTTTGGCAGGAGGGGTCCTGCGTCATTACTGCAAGCCCTCTTGGAGCCTTTGGACACTTTACCAGCAACCTTGGATGACCCTTAGGCACATTTGTGTCAGTCATCTTAACAGTCTTCACTGTTTCAGTGACCGTCTCTAAAAGATGGGGAGCGGACAGATTAGAAGCTGTATGTACCGTGACACCAGGTTTGGGGTCGGCATTTACTGCAACCCTACTCTCCGCGTCCACCAAGCGCCTCGATTCTTTCCCTTATCACGCTTGCGTTTCTTAAACTTCCTACCGCCTCACCCCTTATTGGTCTCAACTGATTCGCAGCGCTTATCAGGCGCGGACTCCTGCGAGCAGCCGGAAGGAGCCTTCTCAACTTCCTCAAGAGAGAGATTTTACAGCTTTTTCCTTAGGGCCGTCTGCTTTCTGGAGCGGCTGCAGAGGGAAGCAACGCTCGACGTGCTGGACAGGAAATCCCGTGCTCGCATCGTCAGGTTCTCCGTCCCTGAGTCATTCACAGGAGCAGTGGTGTGATCCTGAGGTAGGGGAGACCGTTCAGAGAGACTCAAGGACACATTCAGTGTTAGAATAAAACGCAACTTTTGCTAGTCCTAATCAGAATGACAATTTATTCAATGTATAAAAGTAGTTCATGTATGTATGTATACAAGTTTAGGTAATATAAATAAAAGAGTTGGTTCACTATTCACATAATATTAGAATATTAGAATAATGTAGTATATTCCCCGTGTAGGGACGGGTTAGGAATACAGCACACCATGATAAACAGCGCTTCTCGTATAAGGCGACTAAGGGGGAAAATTATTAAGGCAATTTAAACATCCATGTGAAAAATAAAAAAAGACAGTTGCCATTTCTTAAAGATTCGTCAAACACATATTTTTCGGATGTTGACAAGGCAAATGCACTTGCTTTAAATTTTGCAAAAAAACACAGTATTTCGAGAAATTTAGGTGATCCAGAAACAGAATCCTGCGTAAACACCAGAGTTCAAGAATATTACGCAAATAATGCGTAACAGCTGCAACAAGATTTGTCTCTGAAGAAGATATTCAATATATAGCCAATTGCTTAAAAATAAAGAAATCTGACGGTATCGATTGTATTCGAAATAAAGGGTTTTTCAATAAGTTCATAGTTCATTTATTTATTGAAAGCTTACACATTAAAATAACAATGATCTTATAAAATAGTGCAAGGCTTAAATATAATTCATTAATAACAACAAGCTACATAAAATATTAATGTTCCAAGAATAACTAAAGGTTTTCTCTTTCTGCTACTTAGACAATTATACTGCAGTCAGTTCTAAATTCATTAAAACAATTAAATATACAATATATACAATACATCTCTCTTTTCGCAAAACTACAGTAAATATAAACATTAGTATTAATTGAAACAAAACCTTGTATTAGTCGGAAATTGTCTGGAAATAAGATTGTAACCCATTACGAAACTGCGCGATGGTACTTGACCTTCTCAAATGCCGTGGTAGTGAGTTCCAAAGACGGGTAACATTAATGAAGAACTGGCGCTCGGATATAAGATAACGGTACCGGGGATGAACAATTTGTTGGGATCGATTAGATGAAGCAAAACGTAGTCTACTAAATAAATAACTGGGTTGATGTGTCTGAATTACATTGAATAACAATACGAGTGATCTAAAACGCAAAAGATGGTCGAAGGAGATGTTATAGATCTGTCGGGAGAAATTGGAGATATGATCGAAGCGCCTCAAACCATAGATATAACGTGCAGTGTTATTAAAGGCAACATTAAGCTTTCTTCTGCTGATTGCATCACACTTACAGAAAATTTCACAGCCATAAGTGAGAGTTGGAACGACGAGTGTCTTTGCAAGAAGTAATCGTGAGCTCATAGGCGTATAGCGTTGTGAGGCCCATAATAGTCGCAGTATACCATAAACTTTGCCTACAGCCGCATTAATATGTGTGTCCCAAGAAAGAGTCCTATTAAAAAGCATTCCAAGATTTTTTGCCGTTTCAACATATTCTACAGTCGAGCCGTTGAGATGAATTTCAGGAAAATATGATAGATCGACGGGCTTCCGGCTAATCACTAAACATTTAGACTTTTTAGGATTAAGAAACAATCCGTTCCTCTCCGCCCATACTGAGATTCTTTCCAAATCGGTGTTAACTTTACTTGCGCAGTCTTCAATTAACCCAAGAGAGCAACTATTGAATAGTTGGACATCATCAGCATACATATGTATAGAGGATGAACGGACTACGGAAGGGAGCTCACAAAAGTTTTTTTTAAATAAAACAAAAACGGTTTCGGATATCAATGAAATTCTTTATTCCTGTGAAAGTAGGTTCGATGCCATTATGTATAGAACTCGATTTCTTTTGCATGGCCACCACGGGCACGCTTGCAGAAGTCCAGACGCTGAACCCAATTTTCGACGGTTTTCAGGCATAAATCGGCCGATACTGCTGCAATTTCACGTTCGATATTCGTACGAAGTTCATCAATCGTCGCTGGCTTGTTGGCATAGACAATAGACTTGACGTAGCCCCACAGGAAATAGTCTAACGGCGGAAATAGTTTCTTGTCGGGTCGTCGTTTTAAAGTTCATGCCAATAGTGGTGTCTCAAATTTGATAACATTTGATTCAGGTGTCCCCTAAGGCTCTGTTCTCGGTCCCATTTTGTATAATATTTATACATCTGATTTACCCGAATTACCCAATTGTGGTGCAGCCATTTTGGCTGATGATACTGCAATATATTCATCCCACGAATTCGCTCTCAATATTGAGAGCAATCTAAAAAACGCGATAGAAATATTGCAGAATTATTACTCAAAGTGGAAAATAAAACTTAATAAAGATAAAATGCAAGCTATCTTTTTTACAAGAAAAAGAAAGCATTGCTTCCTTCCAACCACCCAATTACAAATAAATGGAGTAAGTATTGCTTGGGGCTCTTGTGTTAGGTACCTGGGGATACACCTGGATTCTAAATTAATAATTAATGACCACATTAACAAAACAGTCAAGAAAATAGGACTCGCCATACATGTTATATCCTTTTATCAACAGAAAACCAATGCTTTCAGTAGATAACAAGGTCATAATTTGTAAAGTTATTTTTCAGGCAATTCTACATATGGATGCCAAGTAAAAAAAACTTCAAATATGCCAGAATAAAATTTTAAAACTGATGCTTAATTTACCCTGGCATTTTTCTACCTTAGACCTACACTATAGAACGAATGTTGAATTGATCCACCAAAAAATACAAAAAAATAAATCCAAGTTTGAAGATCGATGTAGTCTTGTTGACAACCCACTTATTAATGAATTATGTAAAAATTAATGTCTTTATTTATTTTTTATTTTTTTGTTGTTATATACCTATACCTATCATATGTTATATGTCAGTGCCCTTGGAGCTTAGCTCGATGAAGTTATTTATTATTTATTTATTTATTTATTTATTTATTATTTATTTATTTATTTATTTAATTATTCTCAGTGTTTTGTATCTCATTATATATTAACGGTGTTTATTTCTTTGTTGTATATTTATTTATTTATTTATTTTTCAATATGTAAGCATATATGTTATTACTAACAAACTTTTTGTATCTTACATATCCTATTCTAGTCATATATATTTATTACTAACAAACATTGTCGCGGTCGTAATCTATTCTAGTCATATATATTTAGATATATGAAAATATATACATACATTAGTATATATTATGCAGATATTATATAACATTCAGATTATTTACTAATTTATTTATTATTTACTAATTTAATTATTTATTTATTATTGTTATGATTTTTTTTCTTTTAATAGAAGGTTTTTATCGTGTTTTCCTTCTAAACATAACTATATTTTGTTTTGTTAAAGTAATTTGCAACCTTGTAAATAATATTTCAGTGGCAAGATAAAATTATCAAATCCCTGACATGTAAAATGTGCGGTAACAACGCCAATGTTAAAAATTATACGAAATAAATACATATCTATCTAAAAAAAAAAACATCCACGTGAGCCTAGCGACAAATTTTCAAAATGTTAAGGCTGTCCCGCAAGTGCGAATGGAGATCACCGGTGTCGGTAATGAAAGATCAAACGAGAAGTTATAGGAGCATGTACGTATCGCCTTGGTTGAAACTAAAGTACTATGGGAATTTACGCTAAAAGAAAAAGCACTACCCCGCCAGGCACTACTTATTTTGGTACTAATCTTGGGATGAGCAGAAATGCTCTGGTCAGAGCTATTCGGTTTCCGGGGATAGCAAAGCAATGCTTAAGCTTAGCCGAAACCTAAGAGTCGCGAGTTGGAACGTTTTAAGTATGTGTGGTCGTAGCTAGAAGAAGAGGTGGCATCTTATGTGTTCAGGAAACGAAATGGCGAAGCATCGTAAATAGGGCGCGTTTCTTGGACATTAGGACAAAAGCTTTCAAGATGTTCTACTACGGGAAGGAACAGGGTAAGAACGGAATCGATATCAACCTTGCAGCAGAGCTACTTGGCAGCGTCCTGACCATTTCAAAGTCCAGTGATCGTTTGATGTCTCTCAAACTGGTGATGCAAGGTGAGGTGTCGAATATTGTCAGTGCATATGCTCCCCAGGCGAGCAGAGATAAAAAGATGCATTCTGGCTAGAATATTCTCGGTAATCGGGGCTGGTTGTAAACCAATTGTTATCTGGTTACCCGGAAAGTGAGAATCCAGCAGATTACTAGGAGTTTCCGGTTTCGTCGTATTTTAATCTTTTCGCAAAATTCCTATAAGAAGCACTTTTGGATACCTGAATTTATTCTTTCTGTTTTGATCGGTAGAGATTCCAGTCTTCCTCCAAATCAGTCTTGAGTGACCAGCTTAGAAGTTTTCTAGCTTCTCTACGGAATCTGCGCAGTTCCGAGGGTTCTGCCAGGGTTGTTGTTTACTGAATAAGTTAGTTCAATAAGTCTTTTTGACATCACAAAAGTTAGCTGTGCACCGACATTATTGATAGTAAGATCAGACGATAAAATGGAATGCAGGAGATGGTTTCCTCGCATGTTGCATTTGCTGCTGCCCCAAAAAATTTTCTGAGAATTTTTCATCACAACAATTCTATAAGCTCAGCAATTGCCCTTTGTGTTGGATGCACTCCCGAATCATAGGGGAGATAAGCTGACGCCACGACGAAGGTCTTCCAATCTCTATTCGTTTCGTAGCTTATATAGCAACCAAATCTTGTCTACAAAATTGTCAAAGTTTAGTCGTTGAGAGAAGGTTCGGCACAGCAAGACAAGCCCTGGGCCTTTCGGACCGCTTGCCAAGGAGTATCGTGGTGCCACAAATACCTCCAAAGCCACAGATGCGATTTTTTCATACCCATGGCTCCTGTATGGATGTTATGTGGGCTTTTGAATTCACCACGGAAAGCTTGTTACTGATGAGAGCAGTAGCAGCCTTGGATTGTTGAAGGTTAATCTTAGTAAATATAATCATTGATATATACTATGGTTTTTCGCCAGTTACTTGAACTAGCTTGGAAATAAGGCCGAATTGAATCTTTCCAAGGTACAAATAAGGGCACATGCTATACCTGAACTTGATAGTCTCGACAGAACCTTTGTCTTAACCAACAACGAGAGTAAAGCCCTCCGTATCATTCTTGTTTCTACTCTCCTTGTAGGAAGTCCAGTACAGTCGCTGGTGTTAAGCCCAGGTTTCTGGGCGTGTAGGCGCGCTAGCATATCCGCCGCCTTCCTAAATTTTCCTGGGATCCAGCAGATGGCGCGCGTTTTTTTGGGGGATCGGAAATCCTCAATAGTTGTGGTTCCCAGAGGGGGAATTTCCGGCACCGTACTGGTTATCTATTCAAGGGTTTGCTGTGTTGAGCACTTCGCCGTAAAGGTTCCGTTCCTTATCTCACTGTCCTCCACTTGAATGCATTCATTAGATGCCTTAGCTATCTCCACGAGATGATCTTCACAGTGTTTGCACTCTGCGTCGGTCATGCTGTTGTCTTTGCCAGGCTTCCTGATGAGGATCATCAGAAAGGATGTGGCGGTATCATAAGGCAGCGTTAGTTTCAGTCAGCTGACTGGTTTCTGTTGGGGCTACCTCTGCCGACCTGCATCTCTTAACCGTCGCCATCGATGAACTGCAATTCTCAGTGCTTGCGCCTTCAACTGGCGGTGCACTTTCATTGCTCCTCGTGATTGCCACCTCCGCTGACTCTTAGATGGAAGCTCAACGGTGCGCGCCTTATCAGCTATCTGTCTATTGGACTGAAGATAAAGCGTATCAGGGTGAACCTCTCTGCCACTTTCTCCATTTTCCAGCCCAATTTGCCAAACGGGTCGGAGAGAGAGATATAGGAGTCTTCAGAAGCAAGCATTCTTGAAACTCCTGGGACAATACCTGTACAGGGGGGGGGGGGTGTCAGTATGTTGCTTGGAGCCTCCAGAATCCGTTCCCTGACCGCAGTCATAAAGACCACGGGTGGATTTTCGGCGTTGCGAGTACCACCTGGAGTATTTAAATCAATAGGTTGTTCCTGCATACTTTATTATTTTTTTGGTTGGTTCGCGAATGAGCATTCACGGTGAATAAAGCGGAGCCTGCATCAGCCAGACCGAAGTCTACTTCCATACAGACATCACTTACATCTCCGCTATAACCCTTAGACTTCGGATCGCGAGCCTATCGTACCGAGGCGCCCCTCTCCACAGCCTGGTGCTGCGCCTGGTAGGGAACCACCTTTTCCTGAGGAAAGGACTCTTCAGTGATGGCGGACTTGTCTGGGACATTTAACTTCGTTTTGCGAACTGCTCCTTTATGACCGCGTCCACAGCGTTTACATTTAATACAAAATGTGAAGTTTTTCTTTTCTTCTTGTTCTCTTAATTTCCTTCCGTCGTCATACGAGTACTTATAGCGCACGTTAGCTTTTGTTTTGTGTTTGTTATATTTATGTTTCGCATAAAGTGCTCCACTTTGATCGTTTTCTTTTTATTTTATTTCGGTATACTCTTCTTCTATTTTCATTATTGAAATGTCTTGTCTGGCCAAATCATCAATTGCAATTCCAAAGTTTTCATATAATTCTGGTTGACTATAAAGCAAAAGTAAGAAAGTAAACCCTCATTAATTTCTAATTGCATGTCTATTAGCTTATTCACTGCAGACCAACTTTTCTATATCGTCGCTTGACTGACATAAGTCAAAATTTGACGATTTTGAGTTAACTATACAGAACGAATCGCAAAAAAAAATTAAATTTTTCTATCAAACCGTCATAACTATAACTCTTAAACTGACAGCATGAGGGCACAAGTGTCGTTTTGAATTTAAGGAAACATCCCTTTGTTTTCCCAGCTAAATGACTGTTTTTCATTTGTAACACTTTGCTCCTAAAAAAATTATGAAATCGTGATAAATAAGTTTCTTGAACAGTGACACTTTTCGTGTTGTTTCATTTTACCTTGGAACAAAACTAGTTGACTTCAAACTTCAAAGTTCTTTTAATTACTTTAAGAACTGTCATTTTACCAATAAGCTAGGTTTTATTTTATTTTAAATTAGTAGCAATTTGGATGTAAAACGACATAAGTCAATTTTTTTTTTGAAAAACGGCTTTTTGTAGTAACTTGAATATAGCTACCACTTGAAAAAAGAAGAAAATCTTATACTTTTTTACTTTACAAATTTTTGATGTTCATTGAAATTCAAAACTTCAAATGGCTTTTCTGAAAATGTATGAATTTTGACTTATCTCAGTTTGCTTTTCAAGCGACGATATATGGTTGTGAATGTTCCCACCATCATTCATTTTTTTATAACTAATTGCTCCAATAGCGTTCCGTTTTTTGCATGACCTCGTGACTGGTACACATTGTGTAATTTACCTCTTTTAATTACGATAAACTTATTGATAACAATAAATCCGATTTCCAGTCCTCTTTGTGCCCCAAAACTCTGCGTCTACCAAATCCTTTGCTGATGTACCTGTGGGTCGTGTTTTAAGTCCTCTTAAGTAATCCCATGTATCACTTCTAACCAAAAGAACCAAAATACCGAAGTTTTGTCTAGTAAGTGGTTGAATTCTTACAATATCGTTGGCCTGCCATTACTCGATATTGATAATAAAAAATTTTCGATCTGCTTGGTAACTTTTATTATTAAATAATAATACAGATATTTTGGGATTTAATTTTTCCTGTGCATATAACCCTGTTAGTATATAACGCAACCTTTGCTGGTCCTAATTATAATAACAATTGTGTTCAATGTATATAAGTAGTTCATGTCTCACTTGATTATGAACAGATAGTTTCTTGATTTAATTTTACGACTTTTTTCAATACTTCGATAATCTTGGAAAAACCAAATGCAATTTGAAAGAAGGCTATATTATGTATACATTGTAAGAATAATTGGGATGAAATAGATAAATAAAATTTTTATGATGCTTTTACCAATAAGGTAATAAAATTACTCCTTTTTTCGTCTTGCTTGATAACGAACAGTAACTAATTACCTCTTGTCATAATATTAAATCAAATATGTATAAAGTCATTTAAAGTAGTTCGTAATCAAGTGAAACTGAGTGTAGGTATAGTAAAAACATAGGCGTGACAAAAATCTAAGTAAAGGACTTTATTGGAAAAACAAAGTTTTTTTTGTAAAAAAAGACACTCAAAAATGGGCATGGCAGACAACTTTGTATAAAGCAGTTGTTCAAAACGCCTTTAACTACATTCCGAAAGATTTCATCAATAAAATAGTTATTTTGAGAAAATGTCTGTTTCAGAGGGCGGAATCTAAAAATATATACAAATGAGCGTTGAGGGCCTCTTAAGAGTATATATTCCAAATTTCAGCTTTCTAGCTTAAACTTTGAACTTTTGAAAAAAGGTTATTTTTAAAAAGTGGGCGTCTCAGTGGGCGGATTTTAAAAATATTTACACAGAATTAATGACCTCTAGAGAGTATTTATTCCAAATTTCAGCTTGTCGGTGGATTTAAAAAATGTTATAACACAAGTATTAAGGGCCTCTGGAGATTATTCCTACTACAAACTTTGACTTTCCGATAATTTTTTTTTTAATTGTGGGAGTTTCAGTGGATTTGAAAATTTTACGTGCCGAGCATTTTGGGCCCCTAAAGATCACATATTAAAAATTTCCGGTTTTTAACTCAAAATTCGATTTTTTTGGTAAAATTGTTTATACCCTATTCTAGGGGTATATTAATTTTGACGCATAGTTTGTAACATACCTTAATATTGCCCGTAGACCCCTAAAAGTTACTATATTTATGATCAGCATCGATAGTAATGTCGATCTAGCCATGTCCGTCCGTCCGTCCGTCCGTCGGCAAAAATTAGGCCTTTAAACTGGACCTAGAGAGCTGAAATTTTAACCATATACTCTCTAGGGTCCCGAAATAATCAAGTTTACGAATTTTTGAAATCCGCCCACAGACACGCCCACAAACTCAAAAAAACAAAATTTTGGAAAAAATCGAATTTTGAGCTAGGAAGCTGAAATTTTTTATATATGATCTATGACTCCTAAAACTGCTCGGGATATAAAATTTTCAAAATCCGCCCACTGCCACGCCCACAAAAAAATAAAACAATTTTATTGAAAAACCAAAATTTGAGCTAGGGAGCTGAAATTTTTAATATATACTCTCTAGGGGCCCTTTATGCTCATGTGTTAATTTTTTTTAAATCCGCCTACTGACACGCCCACAATTAAATAAAACAATTTTATTGAAACACCCAAGTTTGAGCTAGGGAGCGTTTTTTTGATAAAATCCTTTAAATGTTATATAACAAAATATGTAGAGCGTTCTTAACAATTTAACCATACTTAGACTTTTGTCACGCCCACTTATGAGGGATAGGAATAAGAATAGGGTATCCAACAGTTCGCCCAAGCGGACTGTAGCCCGTCCCTATGTTTTTTTTTAAATTGGGCGTCTCTGTGGGCGGATTTAAAAAATGCTTAAACTTGATTATTTGGGGCTTCAAAAATGGTAGCTTTCTATCTCCGGTTTAAAGGCCTAATGACGACGGACGAATGAACGGACATGGCTAGATCGAAATAATAATCGATGCTGATCACGAATAAAGTAACTCAGGGGCATACGGGCAATATTGAGGCATGTTACAAACTATGAGTCGAGATTAATATACCCTTATAATAGGATATAAAAAGTAATAGTTAAGTTAATATACATAAAAGAGTTCTTTCATTGTTCACATAATATATGAGTATTAGAATAATGTAGTAGATACTCTCATATCGTAAAGACTTAGCAAAATATTTTGATTTGACTTTTTAACATTCACAATGTCCAAAAACGGCCAGTACGCCATCCATTTGGCATGGATTTATAACATTTTGTCTTGTTCTAATTAATATTACAAACATAAAGCTAAATGCACAAATGATATATTTTCTTTTTCATTTCAGGTCACACCAATTGCCCGTCCGGTTTTGATGAATCCGAAGAGGAATGCGGAACTGCGCGTAAGCTTCTGGAGTTACCCGGTGGTGTGTTTGCTGCCCTCGGTTGTATCGCGGCGGCTATAACCGCCTGTTTAATATTCTGCATATTTGGCTTACTTCGAAAACGTAAAAAATCTGTTGTACAAAAAACAATTCTCAATGGAACACTGAAAAAGGATATTAAAAAGGATTCACTTTTTATTGATCCAGCTTCCTGACACGGGCTTCAGTCGGTCGAGTATATACACGTCGACCGGGAGACCACTGTGTGATATGTTGTATAAATGATTAACTAATATAACATCAATTATTACATTTAAAGGAATTATTGTTTTATATAGGCTCAGCATTATCTTTTATTTCTTTTTATAAAATCGAAAAAGAAAAGTTCCGAGGACGAGTTAAGAGTTGCAAATAAAAATGTTTTCAATGACACAATCACTGCCTTAAATTCAAACATTTCCAAAAGTGGTTATTTACTTTCAATTCATCTTATTTAACTGAGGAGTATTTTATAACCTTAAACCTATTCATCCTTCCATAATCCCACTCAAGTGGGTGTTTTTTAGTTTTCTTATTTATAATTAAGTATTCAATAAGACAAAATGTGTTAAGAGGCTAAAAAAACTATTGTAAATTAGGTACCTTCGAAAAATATTTAAAAAACAAAAAATGCAATTGTATAAATGTAAAACTAAGCGCAAGTAATCGATAGTACAGTTCTATGAAATCTCGAGAGTGTTGTGATGAAATTTCACATAAAATTGTTACAAGTGACTCATATTACATACAAAACATTACCCAGTTTTTATTCTAGGTAAATTTGAAGATACCAATTATTTTTTAGCGGAGTATAACTGTCCAGTTCAACATGGGCTGAAGGTATCAGCTGTAGATAACATTTCTTGCAAGTGCCAACTGTCTGGACTACTATTTCCTGTAATGACGCGTTTATTCCAGTTGTTCAGTATAACCGATCTGGCTTTGGCAGTCTTTTAATCACAGGTTCGGTCCAACTTGTCACCTTGAACCTGGGCAATGGGAACTGAATATCGTCTTAGCTTATGTATGGTTTAGCTTTTCTCATCTTTGAACCAATGCCAATAAAATTCTGTCAAAAAAATTGAGATTTAATCCTTTTTGAATGTAGGTACCAGACATATTTGGGATTTGTGTACTTTCCTTAAAAATATTTTTAAGTAAGTCCATGGTGAGATAGCATCCCTGTATTTCGCTTACCAGCTCTCTGACAAGGTTTACTTCAGATCTTAGAGTCAAAATAATTCTTGCAGGCGATTGCCCTAGTTAACATCGCGGCTATTATTGAAGTAAAACTGCTTTACGCACGCTTGACTTGGGGATTGAGCTGGTGAATGCGTCACGGAAGTATAGGCAAACGGAAGTTGAGAGGGAAATATAACTTAGTTCTCAATAGAGGGCAATACTCAGCTCTTATCATCTATCCAAACCGATCCAAAGGAGGTGAAAGCTATATCTAAAACAGTTGCCGACAGATGGAACTTAACGGAAGTGAGTAAAGTCATTGTGTCCATGAATCGCAGTTCATTAGTTTGTCTTTTTTCGTACAGATGGCGATCGAATTAAAATACGAAAAATGCATAACACAAATTTGAAATCAGCGCCACGGAAATATGGCGTTTGGGGTAACTATTCCTTACGAACACCGAAAATGGGTTCGTTCGGTAGAGGATGTGACCATTGAAACTATTTTTCGGGATGAATTGCGTAGTGGCGAGTATTTGTTTAAAGGATTGGCGCATTTGCGTTTCACTAAGGCACTAATTGACCATTGTAAGAAAAAGCCAAACGTTCCAAGACCCAGCTCTTTGGTGGAGAAAGGTAACTTAAAGGCGACATCGAAGAGAGTTTCAGTTACCGAAGTTCCACTTTCACACACATTTTCTTTCTCTCTTCCTCTCATAGCCAGTTACGTTTCTTTTATCTAAGACACAGTGCAGGCCTTTTGACTGTATTACACTGTACGAGCAAGAGAGAGCAGTGCGCGCGCACATTTTCTTTCTCTCTTCCGCTCATAGCCAGTGCATGAAATATATATATATCTCAGTCAACAATTGGATATACATATGTGTTGCTCACTGTGTTTTGGACGATGGAGCACAATTAATAATATTATAAAGTTTTTATATAAAAGACTTATAATTTACGGTCGAGTAGGCTCTGAAGAATTAGCAGAAAACTATTATACGCTGCCATGCCAACGACCTTGCCACGTCGAATAAATAGGTTCTCGTTCGATCGCCGCAATTAAACGACGTAGGGCGTGGTTAGTACTTGGATGGGGGACCGCGTGTTGTTGGCATCTCTTGTGAACGTCTGAAATTTGCCGTTCGATTCGACGCAAGACTGTAGGTCCCCTCCCATGAAAGTGGTTGGAAGGTTCTAGGCCCCGCATGGGGCCGTTTTAGCCTAGTATCACACGTTGCCACTAATTTCAGCAGGGGATTTCAATATTAATTTCGCGTCCGAAGATGGACAACTCTTGGTAATCTGTCTACAAGATAAATTAGAACTACAAATGAATAATAACCGAAATGCACAAGACATGGAACAACAATCGATTCAGTTTTTATAGATATCTTTCTAGTTTTCATTCGAAAACATATGTATCTTATTTATTTATTTTTTTTTTATTTATTATTATTCTTAATATATTTACAATTAATTAAGTATTTGCGAAGCCGTAGCTTGTCTGCAGAATATTGTGTTCTATGAATTTAAATAATATATAACGTGAGGGAAGTTATAAGAGTTATTGAATAATTCAGAGTTTGAATTTAGAATTAATATTACAGTAATTATTAATTACTAGATTTTAAGAAGAAAGTTTTCAGTTTTTTTTTCTTTTTTTAAAATTTACTATAGTGACTAATTTACGAGGTAGATCGTTCATTATTGTAGGAACAGTATGTTAAAGTTTGCGTCTACCGTAGTTATTGTGATTTCTAGGAGTTTGTAGCTTTCCTTGGGCACGTCTTCTGGTGTTGTCTTGATGTTGTATTGGTTGAGTAAATCGGTTGTCATGAAAGTACTCCACGATAGTGGTCATCTTAAATATATCCTCGACTTGAAGAGTTTTAAAACTTGCGTCATTCGCTCGTTGATTACTGGTTTTGATTTGCTTTATAGCTGCATTTTGAAGCTTTTGTATTTTTTGGATGTGTGTTTTAGCTCCACTACCCCAAGCAAGTATTCCATACCGTATCTTCGATTCTATCAACGCATAATACACTTGTTTTAAGACGGCTTCAGAAGCGTGGTATTTCAAATGTGAGACGGCAAATAAAGCTTTCTTGAGGTCCATTCGTAATTTGTCAATGTGCCTATCCCAGAGAAAATGACAGTCTATTACTATACCAAGATATTTGTAGTGTTCCGAAGTAGTATCCGAAGTGTTCGGGCAAGCATCATTTTCCAAGTAAACTCGCTGTCCTGTTGGCTTGAAGTTTGGACTTCTAATGTGCATCATTTTGGTTTTGGAAGCGTTTATAATTAAACCGTTATCGTGACACCATCTCACAGCCGCATTAAACTCTTCTTGCATCACCCTTACTGCCGTCTCCAGAGAACTATGTCGGACAACAATAGCCGTATCATCAGCAAAGGCGAATGGTATACTTTGTTTGAAAAGTCTTAGTACCTCGTTTGTATATAATATGAATAGAATTGGTCCTAATTTTGATCCCTGCGGAACTCCAAATTTCATTATCTTTTTATCGCTAAAGGCATCTTTAATCTTAACACAAAATGTTCTATTTTGAAGATAGTCAGTCAGCCAATCAGCCACGTATCCCAATCCTTCTCACCTAGTAGTGCTTCTATAAGATAAGCGTGGTTCAATGTATCGAAGGCCTTACTGAAATCCATGTATAGTACTAACACGTGGTGACCTTTGTCCAAGCTTTCATTTACACAATTTGCAAATTCTCGCAGTAACTTTCCGGTATTCCTATTTTTCTGAAAACCGTATTGGCTCTTATGTATCAGGGAGTATTTTTCTATAAAACTTTGCAAACTGTTCGCAATTACACCTTCCAAGAACTTTTCTACTACCGAGAGAATCGATATTGGCCTATAGTTGTTTAATTGATTTTTCACTCCCCCTTTATAAATTGGTCTTATTACTGCTGTTTTCAGGGTTGAAGGAATAATTGATTGAGTAAGGCTCAAATTAATCAAATTACAGATGATTGGAGCAAAAATATCGAAATGGTCTTTGATATCAATTGCTCTTATTCCATCAACTCCAGGCGACTTATCTTCTCCAAGAGATTTTATAATATTTTGTATCTCAGGGACGTTTGTTGCGTAGGCAAAGATTGAATTTTCCACTGTTGCATTCACATTCTTTGATGTTACTGCATTGCATTTGTGAATTAGGTTCTCCGTCTGGGAAGCAATAAACTCTGACAGTTCATTGGCAAGTGAAATCATCTCTATCTTAAAGTTTTTTTCCATTGTTTCATCGATGGTTGTTCGCTTTCTTCCTAGTATTTCATTGATCAGTCCCCATGTTTTTCGCGGATCAGATTTGAATTGAATAAACTCATTTTTGTAAAAATTGGATTTGTGTAACGCTACGCTTTAATTAACTTTGTTACGTATACTCTTATACTCTTTTTCATAAGTTAAATTTCTACAATTGTTTTTCCACCTTCTGTAGAGTATATCTCTTTGTTTGCATTCTGCTATGAGATTTGGCTTTATCCAAGGGCTGTTCTGTCTTTTGTTACTTATTTTGCGTACCAATGTTGATTTTTCGTAGATATTTTCCAATTTACAAAACAGTTTATTGTACATCCTCTCTGCATCTTGTTCTTCTAACACTACTTTCCAATCTTCTTCCTGAATAAGCTGATTTACTTTTGACCTACACACTTAAGTTGAAATTGGGTTTTGTTTATACGTTGGTTTTTTAAACTTCTCGCAATAAAGAATTGGATAATGATCGGTGATATCGCTTTCGATTACACCTGTTTTAATTTGGCTGTCCAATCTGCTAACAAGTGCATGATCGATTAATGATTTGGTGCCTTTCTTAGTGTCTACTCTTGTGTTTTCAGTAATGACATTCATAATTCTCTTTGATGCCAACATTTCGACATAGTCTTTGACATTATTCGAGTTGAAGTCTTTTAAATTAATATTTATATCTCCCATTGCAATAAGGTTTTCATTTTTCTTTATTTGACCGATTTGGTTTAAAAAATTCCTCACAAAACGCCGCTTTGCTGAAACCTGTTGGCCTATAAATTGCAATAACAGATGTTTTTCTGTTTCCTTCCAAGTATTGCATTTGAATATTTTCGTAAGATATTGTTGGCGAGTGTATTATTTCATAAGACAAATTACTTCTTATGAACATCATAATTCCTCCACCTCTTCTCTTGTTTCGATTAAGAACTTCTTGTTCGAAACCCCCAAGTTGATAAAATTCCTTTTCTTCATCATATATATTTGTTTCTACCAGAATGATTATTTTTAATTCATTTATAAAATAGTTTATATTTAAACAGAAGGTATTCCAATGTAACCGCAGTGATCTTATATTAAAACATAACAAGCAGCAATTACAATTTTTTAATTCATTTACACCAATTCCATTAAAACCATGTATTACCCTACAATTTAGTTTAACAATAATTTAATTTTTTTCATTTGTGCTATCCATTTTTTATATACGGTTTTAATTTTCTATTTGTACTGCTTAATACAACAACAATTATTGTGCACTCTTTATATTATTCACATCTTTCAATTCAATTCAATTTATTTACATAATTATGGGATGTACATTAAGATTAAATCTTTTATAGTACTTAGCTTAGTTATTAAGAATTTTAAATTTAAAGGAAAAAGAAAAAAAACAATTTAAAAGCAAGTAAAAATTAAAGAAAAAAATAACATAGGAATGAAAAGAAAAAAGTTAAATTAAAGAAAAAGAAAATAAATGACAGATATAAATCAAAGAATAGAGAGAAAGAGTACTAAAACTGGTTTGAGAAATGTTGGAGGATTGCACTTTTAAATCTTGTTGCGTTAAGTATTCCCCTAATATGTAGGGGGAATGAATTCCATAGTCTAATGGCGTGAACAAAGAATAGATGAGATGAATTTACGTAGTTAAAGCACGTTATAATAAGGTTAAGTGTTCTAGGTGACCGAGCGAACACTAATTTCTTATACAGATATAACGGAGACTTAGTAACAATTATTTTATGCAAGAAAATACAATTTCTGGCGTTGATATACTGCGGCAGGCTGCACCCTAATATAATCCGATAGTACTCAGAGATATGATCATATCTGCGAAGACCATACACATATCGCACTGCGTCATTGAAAGCTACCTGCAACTTGCGCTGAGATCGGTAGTCAAGCTTACTGTACACAGCCTCAGCGTATGTTATGATTGGAACAATAAGGGTTTTGAGAAGTCTCTTTCGGGTTTCAACTGGAGTAAAACTGGCAGTCAACCAAAGCTTGCGGAGACAACCATAAATTCTTCCAACTACAATATTAGTGTGATTATAGCCTGACAAATTGCGATTTAGCACATACCCGAGGCAAGTTACGGTTTCAACAAGCCTGAGCTTGCTCCCAGCAAGCCATATATCTGGTAAGAGATTGGAGTCAAACAACACGTGCGAAATAGGAAGAACCTGACATTTCGTTGGATTAAGTCCGTTATTCAAGGACCAGTTTTGGATTTCCATTAGATCCTTATTGAGCCTGGAAACAAGTTCATCTTTCAATTTCAGAGGTAAGGCAAGAAAAAGTTGGACGTCGTCAGCGTATAACCGTACAGAGCAAAATTTGCATACAGAGGGCAAGTCGTTGATGAAAATACAGAAGAGGATTGGTCCTAAAATCGATCCCTGTGGAACACCTTGAGTAATTAACTTCAAAGACGAGGATTTATGACCAATCACCACTTTTTGTTTTCTATTGGTCAAAAAGCTTCTAATAAATTGCACTGCCCTATCACTAAAACCAAAATAGTTCTTCATCTTCCAGCAAAGCATCTTATGGTTTACCCTGTCAAAGGCCTTAGAGAAATCGAGCAGACAGAGAAGGGTAACATGGCTCTTATCAAAAAATTGTCTTATGTCATCGAGGATATTAACCATAGCTGTGGAGCAGCTGTGATTCTCTCTGAACCCAGATTGAAAAGGATACAGCAACTGATTGGAAGACAAGTAGTTAGTAATCTGTTTACCTATTAATTTCTCTAAGACCTTGGACGAGCACGGTAAGATACTGATGGGTCTGTAGTCACCAAGAGACACAGATGTAGGAGACTTTGCAACCGGTATCACTTTAGCAATTTTCCATGACAGAGGAAATGTAGATGTCATGATGCAGCAATTTATAATAAGAGTAAGGTGGCTTTTTGCACGAGGCAGTATTAGCTTAATGAACCTAATAGGAATACCATTCTCACCCGAGGAATTTGAGCGGATTGATCTAATGCAGTCAATAACATCAACTTCAGTCACAGCCTCAAAGTCTGAAAAGCTTGTTGGCAATTTATCCATGTTTGAGGCAAACACAATATCGTTTTCGTCAGCCTCGGTACCCAGGAAATGATCATTTAATGCATTAGGATGCAGTTCACATGGGGTATTTGTTTTGCATCCAGAGACACCAAGTTTCCGTAAGTTACTCCAAAGTTTTTTATATGACAAATTTGTGTTAAGTTTAGACGCGTAGAAGTTTCGTTTAGAAGTTCGAATGAAATTAGTAGCGTAATTACGCGCAACTTTGTAGGTGCTCCAGGTATTAGGGGAAGGTTTATGCTTCCACTTACTATACAGTCTGTTTCTAACTTTGATTGCATCAACAACTTCTGAGGTAAACCAAGGAACCACAACATTGCGAATTCGAACAGATTTAGTAGGGACGCAAAGATTAAACAAATACGAGACAAGTGACATGATGAAGTTAAGTTTTTCATTGGGATCTGCAATCATTCTACAATGATACCAGTTGACTGCAGATGCAACAGTATCAAGTGAGTCGACGTCTATAGAATTAAAATCCTTGAAAGAAAACGAAAGGGGGGTGGTTGACTTATTCATCGGTATATTCAAGGTAAAAAAAGCAGAACATGGTCAGAAACACAGTCTAAGGAAAGCTGATCGTAGAGCAAGACACAACATGGATCAGAAACAATAGCTACATAAGTCAAGAAGGCTCGGAGCAGAGATATTGGAGAAGCGAGTAGGGCTACCGTTATTAATAATATGGAGTCCTAAAGAGGACACCAGATCGCTAACTTGGAAGGCACATGAATCATTTTTTAGCAAGTCAGCATTAAAATCTCCACATACGATGACATGTTCATAGGAAGGAGATTACTCAGAGAGAGCTGAAAAGAAGAACTCTGAGGAGTTGTTGCGACTTGGATTGTAAACACATGACACTAAACATTTGGTATGGCCATCACTTATCTCAACAATTAAGTGTTCCACAGCAGAATTAACCAATTTGTTTAACACCTCGATGGTAAGATTGGACTTGCAATAGATCGCTACCCCACCACCAATTGTATCTGTGATTCTATCATTCCTGCAGAGCTTGAAATTTGGAATGTCATAGACAGTATCACTGATGCCTGGATTAAACCAAGTTTCACCTACACACACAATATCAACGCAAGAATTGGAAAACAAATAACGTAGAAAGTCAAGCTTTTGCAGATTAAGACTTCGCGCATTTAAATGGCAAATCCTAAGTCCATCACGATACCTGCATAGAACATTAATAATAATAGGGGTTGAGCTTTCATTCACACCATGACCACTATTATACACGGGACTAGTCATGAGAATCGAAACAAAAAACAGCCCAACAAGCAAAAAAAGAAAGCAATCCGATTATATTAGTGTAGAATAAGAAAGGGAAATAGAAGAAGAAAAACAGGTTTAATGGAAGGAAGAGAGGAAAATACATTACAGACTAGGAAATAACTTAAATTAGTAAATTATTATATAAAAATCAATATAAATTAACAGGCTTCAGTTCAGGTTATTATCAATGATCAGTTGCAGCAACAGTGAGTAGGTCATCAGAGCTTTCGACACGAGAGCTTTTCCCAGTGGCAGTTTTTTTTACATAAATTGTTCCAGCTTTGGTGTAAACAGAGAAGAGCTTTTTCTTTCTCTTCAGGCTGATAGCGTTATGTAGGAGAATGCGTGATTGCTGAGTTAAACTTTCATTGAGGTAGCAGCTGCCATAGCCATCCAGTTCCATGCCAACATCACCCAGACTTAGTTCTTTGTTATGTTGTTTGCGGTAGTTCGAGGCTGAGCGGAGAACGTCGTTGCGATCGCGATTGCTGCAGAACTTAATAATGATTGATGACGGTTTATTATGATCTGTATTAGCATTGTTGTTGTTAAAACGCTTTCGCACACGGAAAATATCTCTTAAAGGTGGTGGCCTGCAGTCGATCGAGTGACAGAGGTGATTGAACATATGTTTTAAATTCTCACCAAGGCATTCGGGCACCCCAAAGAGTACAGCATCTCCAGCGACGTCTTTCTTTTCCAAAGCAGCTACCTGCAGGCGAAGAGAATGAAGTTCTGCATTACTGCCTTGCACAGAATTCTCTGCTTCAATTTTGTCAATACGTTCGATAATAGTTGAGATATTGTAATTAATGTTGTTAAATTTTAACATCCAGCTTTCATTAATTTCTTCGAACTTATTAGCAATTTCAGCGCGCAGTTTTGACATTTCCTCCATTAGATTGCGTTGCAGAGTTTTTGTCTGTTTATGTAAATGCTCTTCTAAGACTTTGAGAGTGAGAGTAGTATTGACAACATTTGATGGTTTATGTGAGGGTGAGCTATGGTGGGGTGTGGGCGTTGAGAACGTGTCTATACGACTACACTCATCACGATCTTGTGCGGTGGCAATAATTATGGATTGTGTGTTCTCGCCTCTGCGTGCTAGTATTTTCCCCGCACTCTCCCACACATTTTTCCAGTTTTCTTGCTTTGCTTTTCTTTTGTCAACCAGAAAAGATGCTTATTATTCCTTGTGAGCTGATTGTTTACATAAATTGTAACATCGCACTTAGCGGGCCTCGAGTTTATATTAAAGTTGTTTGTGTTTGTTCGGACTGCAGAAAGTTTAATTGGTCGAGTGGCGCGCGCTTGTTTAATAAATTGTGTTTTGCATGTATTTGACATAAACGTAACAATTATGCTAGATTTTTCGGGTTTTTTTTATGTTAAGGCCCTTTTAGACGATCAGTTATCAGTCCAGTTATCAGTTCAGTTATCAGTTCAGTTGTCAGTTCAGTTAAAAAAAACCGTGTACTTACACTTCAGTCCGGTGTTCAGTTCAGCTTTCATTTTACTTGTGAGCAGTAGAAAGTCAGAAGATATATGGTATAATGAACTGAATTGTAAGAATTATATAATTTAAATAAAAATTATTTGTTAAATAAAACTTACCAAATTGTAATCTTCGTCATTTTTTTCTGCTTCTTCTCCTTCTTCTTCTTCTTCAAAGTCATAATTATTCAATGTGGACTGACTTGCACGAGTCTGCAGTTGGTCATTTAAGAATGAAAACAGCAAATCAATGTACCACAGGTTTGGCACGTGCACTACATCCGTCCCTATTATCTAGGATCGTAGGGACGCTGCGGACATTCATTTCATTTATCGCCATCTCTCAGGCTCCGTCGACTGCGCCTATCTTAACAACTCTATTTTCTTTAACGCTAATCCTCGTAATTTACGCTGCCCTCGTCTCTTTTACCATCAAACCCATCGAACCTCATATGGCTCCAACGAACCAATCTCCCGTATGCTGCAGAAGGTTAACTCAAATCTTTCCGTCTTTGATTTCAACCGTAACCCTGCCCGCCTTAAATTCGATCTCCTTCACCATTCCCCTAATCCTTAAGCTTAAGTTTTAAGCCTTCTTATTTTTTAAGTTTTAGTATTTAAGTTATTCATTAGATGTTAGTTTTAGCTAAATAAATGAGTGCTATCTTTGCCCTCACCAAAATTAAAAAAATATTCCACTTTTGTTTGAGCGCTTTATTTTGTTCAACTCTTTATTATACACAGAACGAAGGCTGTTAATCTTTGCCGTGACCTTTGCCTTCGTCGCTTCCGTATCCACCTCTTTTAGTTTTTGCAGCAACATATTGTATGCTGCTTCCCTTTTCACTGAATTGTGATATAAAGGTTCACTTTTCTTCCACAAGTATGGACAAGCGCGATAAATTTCAATGAAATCGACCATGTTATCATTCCGTTTCGACATATCGATTCAACGCCAACTGCGATTAAAATGACGACTGAACTGACGACTGAACTGAAACGTATTTACACATCAGTTTAACTGATAACTGAACTGAGAACTTATGGGAATTCCATCAGTTTCAGTTTCAGTTTCAGTTAAACGTTTCAATTTTTGCATTTAGACATCAGTTTAACTGAAAGCTTAACTGATACATACGAGTAGCTCAACTGAAACTGAAACTGAAATGATCGTCTAAATGGGCTTTTAGTTCTGTAAACATCAGTTATATCGGTGTCATTGATTTCATTATTTATTGTTCTTCCAATTCCTTTCACAATCTCTACCAAATTTTCTTGTGCAGTTGGTGGAATGTTTTTTATGTCGATATTATTTTTAAGCATTTGTTGTTCAATGGTGTTAATTTGTGATTGCATACTTTCTATGATAAGGTCTTTTTTTTATTAGTTTCTTTTAGTTCATTAATTTCTTTCGTGAAGCTTTCAATGAGATTATTGTTTTTAATCATATTTGCATTGATCTCATCGTATTTACTGCCTATCATACCATAAATCTATTGTCTCGGTCTTACAATCAACCACAGTAATTACTGATGTATCCGATAATGAAACTTTTTAATTAAAATTAAAAAATCTTTTCAAAAATATTAATTTATCAATTAAAACCCTTAATAAATTCAAATATTTGTAGAAAATTAATATATGTATATGTCGATACATGTATATATTATACATATATACCTTTATAAACATTTATATGTACATTACATATATGGAGCTAAAGAAGTTTTACTTCAGTCGTGTGGTCTAAAGCACACTCGTTTTTTCTCACTCACACTCAACCAATTAATAAATAAGGCGTGTCAAAAGAATGGCAATACCTTTATACTGCAGTTATAGAGAATACAAATAAAAAAGCGTCAGTACGGATAAACTCACTTATAAGACATGTCGCATTATATAGAAATAAAGCTGTATTAAAAACAACTTATGTATAAAAAAAACAGCTTATAAGAAAAAAATCGCTCATGTGAAATATTTTTCCGGTACCAAAGCCCAAAATGGATAGAAAATAAAACGTCTTCCTATTAAAAAAAACTATATTTAGTCTCTTTTTAATATTTGTTAATTTAATAAACCTCTTGTCCTCTTTATGGTAAGAAAAAAGCTGATCTTGTTGACTAAGCCAGTGCTAAAAGGCTTTACTATCCAAATCTGCATTGAATCTAAATATTTGGGAGTTATCTTGAATAGAAAACTTGTCGGTTCTCTGCCAGTGCAATGGCATTTCTGCCAAGACATTTGGCTTGTCACCGAAAAGACCCCAAGGAATTCATACGGCTATTATAAGATTATTTCTGGCATATGCGTCAGGTGTTTCACATAAATACGTTACTGCTACTTTCCCCCAGCTCCGAAGGAAGTTAGGTCTCTGCACAGGGGCCTTTCCCAGCACGCCTAGCTTCACCTCAGATGAATTATTGAACCTCCCCTCTTGATGCTTACATCTTGGGTTTTAGAATCAAAACTCTATCATATTTAGAAAGACTCGGTTTTTGGTAAAACTCGCGCTGGAATTTTGATGGACTTGCCCGTCGGACGGTTGTCCTTCGACTCCTGTCTTATGGATATGCCGTCTGACGCAATGGCACCGCAACCTGGGCTGATACGCAATTACAAAGTCGACTTTTATCGTGTTCAGTGCTGGCTTAGTTTTGTCTGGGTCTGGGATCATAACGTAATCACGGGAAATAAGATCTCCGATGAGCTTAGTAGGCAGGGCTCAGAGGAGTTCTTCTCAGGACCTGAACCGACGTGAGGTCTGCCTGTGATTTTACGGGGCACTATGCTTTTATCAAGCATCTTAAGGTCTTTCTCAGAAAGATGAGACAATTTTATTAAAAGTGGTATGTCTTCCAGTACTGAGTCTGGGTGCTCCAGTATAGGAAATCTCACACCCCGACAAAAAAAAATTCACCTCCACCTTTAAATCCAAAAATCCGGAAATATCGATAGTTAAAAATGTAGGGATAGAATACCTTCGCACAAAGTGTGACATTTCTAATACGCAGGCAACTCATTGCGGATCTGAGATACTGATGGGGTAATATTATAAGAGATTTTTGAATTGTTTGGTGTTTAATAGCCATAGGTTTGAATTTATAAAGATGGAGGAGAAAGAACGGATACAAGAATCATTGTTACAAAAATATTTCTATCTGTATGCGTTTATTCCATTAAAAAAAAGACTGATATAAAAAACAATTCAAAAAAAGCCTGGCGTTTAGTTTCCGCCTTAACGTTTCCAAAACTATCCCTAAATACACAGGAGGTTTTTTTTTATTTTTTTTGCAAAGTAAATATTACCTACAGCTGTGACCCAATACAATCGAAACAAACAAAATTAATTGCACGATGTAAATAAATACATTATTTCTTTGTTTAAATTCCACCACAAAACAAAGAATTGCATTAGTTCAAAAATAACAAATTGTTAATACATAAAATCATAAAAAAAATTATTTCGTAAGGAATGCAGGAACTTATTTGAAAATAAAAATAAAAATAATATAGCCAGCAATTTGGAATAATATATAAATTACCATTAAAACGCATGAAAACCTAATAATAAGACCTTATTAAATTAGTAACCAAACGTAACTATTTAAAGTACTTCAAAAGGAAAAAGAAACAATTCCTAATTATGTAACTAAATTTGTTTAGAAAGAAAAGTATGGTAAAAAATCGAAAAAACATTTATATATAATTAGGAAAATAATGAATTGCTACAACTAGGGTTATTTTACTGGCGGAAGGTGTATAAGTGAACACTTGTATGAAAGTCATAAATGCATATTTATTCACTTAAGTAGTATATTAAAACTAAGATTGTAAATTTAATCGGTTTTAGAAACGCACTTTATACAATTATTATATAAATACATACTTATAATATAAGTGATGAGCAGATAATGTTGTTAATTTTTTGAATTATTTTTATTTAGTAGTATATGTTTTAAACAAAGTAAGACTATGAAAGGAGGACGTCGTAGATTTATTGTACGTACTCAAAATTGATAGTAGGAGTATGAAACATGTGTCGCAGGAAAGGGTTATTCAAACGATTCAATTAGCTCTTCTGGAGTTCAAACATTTAATTCACCGGTGATAGCACCTTGAAATGTTGTGTAATGGGAATGCGTGGAAAATGTTTTGCATATTTGACAATTAAGATTACCTAAAGAATCTAGCTAAAATATTACCGAAAGTACAGTTTACGGCGTTATTCTGATACTGTAAGAGAACAAGTTCGTCCGTGGCATCCGAGCTTCCGATCACGTCATCGCTGAGGCGAGTCAAAAGCTGGGGTTGCATTTGTGCGATTCAACAGTTTTTAGGTGTACCACTTCTTCTCTTAACGATTTTGTGCATTTGTCTGTTAATGATTGTTGTTTGATCTTCTTTTTACGTCACCGGATATCTCCAGTCATATCACCCCACGGATTTGAATGCACATTACTTCCGGGACAGCTTTAAGATATCAAACATGTCATTCGGCACACCTAAATATTGAAATTGCATAAATGTGATTTCTTCCCTTACTTGCGTTATACAACAATCGCTGCAGTGAAATTCGAAGCAAAGTTTTTGCCTAATTTTCATATCGCTTTAATTAGAACTTTCATGTTGCGAAACCAACTTCGCCAATTGATTTAAAGTTTGTGTTTAGTTTACCAATTACAAAATTTCTTTTGATTTGCATAGGCAATTAGAGCAAACGGCATACATTTGAAAATGTAAACATATATTTACTTACCCTTTTTGGCTTTAAGCATTTTGCAATCCAAACGTACGGCATGAACACTTTTTACTTTACCAGCAAGTAAACAAAGTCAAAAATGATGTTCTTCGCAAAGGCAAATTGTTATTCTTTTTTAAGTAGGTCTTATAATTAGTGATGATCCTGCATAAGTTTTTTATTAAAAAATAACATTGGTCAGTCTGAAACATGCCAAATGGTGCCAAGTAAAAATGAAAAACAAAATGAATTTAATTTAAGACGATAAACAATCACACACTGCCTGTCGGTGGTAACGTTTTTGTGCTAAAATGTATATTGTATGATTCACTACTTGTAATATTCTTTTGTTTTAAAATAAGTATTGCACTGCCAATCTAAACAATTTAATTGTGGTCAGTTATAATTTCAAATAATCATAAAATATTGTTTCAAAATTTTATTTTTAATAAACACTTAGCTGCCACATAAAATGTAAACCATAAACCTGTGAGTCAAGTAAGACAAATACCCAGTAACCACACAAACTTATTTGCTTAGATTTTGTTTGATTTGACGTTTAAGTTGTATTGTTATGAATTAACCTAATAACATATATGTAAATAATAAAATAGTATTTTGTAATGATTTAAATGGGTACAATGTTTAATTTCACTTTAACTCAAGTTTATACATTAAATGTATATTTATAAAAAAAAATATATATATATTATTTTCTGAAATGATGCACTGAATCAAATAGTAAAAAAAAATATTAAATTATAAAAAATAGAAATTCTTGTTTAATTTGTTGTGCTGAGTATGATTGCGGTTGTTTTTTGAACGTGATACAAATTCCTGAATGACAACTTTTAACTGCATAATTGTTGGTGTAGGTACGAGTTATCTACAATATCATACAGTGATTGTGCAAAGTAAGTACACTCCGTTCCTGCTGCGTTCAATGGTGGTTTCTTTTTCATTGAACGCAGCACACAAAAGTCAACGACTTGGTTTTACGGTCGTCTTTTCAAATAAAAAAAAAATTTGAATTTGGACGGAACTTATGAATATAATTATTATTTCCATGATTTGGGAAAGGATGAAATAACCTTGGATAGAAGACACAGCAAATAAGATGTGATGATATCTGGAGCAATTAGCGTTGATGGCACAGTAGACCTGGATTTTCAAAGCTAACAAATGAATCCCTGACTTTTGCGTGACTGGTTCAATAATGATATCTTTGTAATTTTTTAGTGTCTAATATGGTTCGCCTGCTGTTTAACGCGATGAACAGTTGATCTACCAGCTTTAACTTCAGTTTTTGCCTTGATTTTGCTTACGGAAAGTCTTGAATTTTAAGCAGCTCTCAATATCACCCGTCGATCCTGAGTTGTTGTTGCTTTGCTTACCCTTCCTTTCTAGTTTTTTCCATAGTTCTTAGGGTCCTTAGGATAGCTATGAACAACAGTTGGTCCTCTTCCAATCTTACCGGCTATAAAACGGATAGATTTGCCTTATTCCAGGTATGCTCGAATGCGGCCTATTTCCTCGTTAGTTAATGCATTTTTTTTGTACCCAACCCATAGTTGTTGTTTCTATGAAATTATGTTTTGAACTGCGTTGCCTAGTACTCTTAATGTCTTTAAAATTGATTTAAAATATGATAACAGGTAGATTAAGTTACTGTTCGTAATCAGGTGAGAAGAAAAAAAGGACTAATTTTGCGACCTTATTGGGAAAAGAATTGTATCGAAGCACACATACATAGACATATTGTTGTACTCGCGGACGAGTAACTTGCTTGAAGCAAGAGAAAGTCCAGCGAGTCAGTCACATTCAGACAGTAGAGGTTTACAGAAGTACAGGCTGACCGTAGTGAGGAAAAGAATAGGACAGAATAAAGAATAACCATAGTCGGGTTTTTTAATATATTTTTCCCGACTCTAAACAACTCGCCGTGTTTCATTTATACTCATGTCGAGCCGGATTTAGAATCAGTGCAGTGGAAAAATAATAAAATAAATAGTGGTACAGGCAAAACTAGTGAAGAGTACAGGTACATCAGTCACGGTACAGGAACAAAAAGTATACACATATATATATACATATACTTTAACCTTCAACATAATCCACAAAATTACAAAAAACCCGACGAGTAAAAAAAAACTGAAAAGTGCCGTTGCTCACTCAGGCAAATATAAACATGCTACGCGTCAGAAAAACATCAAAAAGGAAGAAAGGAAAGGTGAAAGCAATATTAATTTGCGAGCAGGTTTGTGACGATGAATATATTTTTCATCACCGGTACAGGCAGCGGTGAATGTCGATAGGCTTCACACAAAAAAGGTACAGTAAAGTGACCAAGGGAAAAACTTTCCACTGAGCGCCGCGGCGACGGCAGGTACAGGCAGTCGGCGAAAGGTAAACAATAAAAAACATAGGGACGGGCTACAGTCCGCTTGGGCGAACTGTTGGATACCCTATTCTTATTCCTATCCCTCATAATTGGCCGCGACAAAAGTCTAAGTATGGTTGAATTGTTAAGAACGCTCTACATATTTTGTTATATAACATTTAAAGGATTTTATCAAAAAAAACGCTGCTCAAACTTGGGTGTTTCAATAAAATTGTTTTATTTAATTGTGGGCGTGTCAGTAGGCGGATTTAAAAAAAATTAACACATGAGAATAAAGGGCCCCTAGAGAGTATATAATTAATATTATAAATTTCAGCTCCCTAGCTCAAACTTTGAATTTTCAAAAAAAAAAAAAAAAAAAAATTATTGTGGGCGTTTCAGTGGGCGGATTTTGAAAATATTTACACATGCGCATAAAGGGCCCATAGAGAATATATATTATAAACTACAGCTCCCTAGCTCAAACTTTGGATTTTCAAAAAAATTGTTTTATTTATTTGTGGGCGTGTCAGTGGGCGGATTTTGAAAATCTTTCATCCCGAGCAGTTTTAGGAGTCATAGATCATATATAAAAAATTTCAGCTTTCTAGCTCAAAATTCGATTTTTTCCAAAATTTTGTTTTTTTGAGTTTGTGGGCGTGTTGTGGGCGGATTTCAAAAATTCGTAAACTTGATTATTTCGGGACCCTAGAGAGTATATGGTTAAAATTTCAGATCTCTAGGTCCAGTTTAAAGGCCTAATTTTTGCCCACAGACGGACGGACAATGGACATGGCTAGATCGACATTACTATCGATGCTGATCATAAATATATTAACTTTTAGGGGTCTACGGGCAATATTAAGGTATGTTACAAACTATGCGTCAAAATTAATATACCCCTAGAATAGGGTATAAAAAGAGAGGGTACAGGGTAAGTGCATGCAACTACGCACAGCGTATGGGCATTTTTAAACGAGTGTTCAGAATAAGCGGTCAAGCGATCTCCAGTGTTAACAAAAATAAAAAGTTGTTTTTCTTTCTTTTTTGTGTGTAAAGAACTGGTGAGTACAGAAAAGTGTATAGGAGACAGTTCTATGAAGTGGTGCGAATTATCTAAGTACAGTAAAAGAAAAAAAGGATTGTATGTACAGGAAAAATACAAAACACATTGTACAGTGCGTCAAGGTCAATTACGTACACAGCTGCTGAGGCAGTGTGATAAAGAGGATATTAGTACAGATGTATAGGTGCATATCGTTCAGTGTGGAAACGTGTACAGTGACGTTGTAGAGATTCATAGGCGTATAGAAGGAACATAGTGATCACTATAAAATAGATAGTAGAGGTATAGAAATGTAAATGTGTACAGTGAAATTAATATGTGTGTATATTAATTAAAAGCATGCTTGTTAGGTAGTCATTTGATAAATTTGGCTAGTACAGGATGTTAGAATTCCATGCTCGAAAAGCTAGCACAAGATGCCAAAATGCTGAGCAATGGGAATAGGGTACAGGATATGACATGTCAGTACAGGTGTTCAGGCAAAACGAACAGAATCAGAGAAATGTGTCGATTCACATGGAAGTACAGGGTAAAGGTTCACATTGAAGTACAGGTTAACGATTCACATGGAAGTACAGGTTAAAGGTTCACATTGAAGTACAGGTTAAAGATCTTCATTGAAGTACAGGTTAATGAATCGTGCAAACGAAAGTACAGTCGGACTCATTCAATATGTCCAGTGAGTCAATTCGCAATTGTACAGAGATAATAGTATCAGATAATTTGCATCCACTAGAACAAGTTTGGCGTCAGAGTCAGATTATAATATGCCCCAACTAAGGGTGCTTCTCGTGCAAGTACACATTATAATAGGATAATCTTTGTTTTTTCTTCTTTCCAAGATTTTTTTTCGACGAAAGATGACAACCAACCAGGCCATCTCCATGTCACGCGGGTTTGCCGAGTCTGAGGACGCAGCCGCGATTTCTTACAAAAATGCGGAGCTGCGTCTCAAGACGATACCGGATGACTGGCAGAACTTTTGCAAGCAGCATGAAGTACTGCTAGCCGGCGCAAAAGAAGACACCATATGCGCAGGCATCGACTTCAAGGAGTCAGTCAAGGGTGACTACTTCTATGCGTGCGCGGCGTAAGAAAACAGGATGGAGGTATTGCGCCCCAGAGTACAGGACAACGTATAGGGTACAGATATTAAAGTACAGGTGGACATGTCATTCCAACAGCATGATCTAAATAATACTTGGGGCGAGTTCGATGGGACTCACACCAAGTGGTTAGGTTTCCACGACAAGTTTGCTGCGGCCATCCACGACAATGACAAAGTCGCACCAGCCTACAAGTTCGCGTACCTCAAAAAGTCGCTCACGGGACGTGCAGCCAGGACATTGGGGAATGGCACCTATCAGCCAACAACTACAGCGAAGCATGGGAGAGTAAAGCAAATTTACGACCAAAAATACCTCATTGTGCGTGACCATCTTCGCCAATTGCTAAACCTCCCGGAGCTAAGCAGTGAACACGACTCACGAGGTCATGCGTCAGTTAAAGGCGTTAGGACTACCAGGAGAGACCTGGGACTTCTTCATCATCCATGTGTTGTGTGAGAAGCTGGACCAGGAGACTGCACGTCAAAGGGAGCTCCAACGCGACTCCGAGCAACCGCAGCTGTCAACGATGCTGGAATTTGTTGACAAACAGGCGGCTACTTTATCAAACGTAGCAGGCGCTCGTAAGAGCAGTACAGGGCACATAGGTGTAGAGGCGGTTCCTAGACAAGTTGCAGTAAGAGCAGGTCCAGCTCCCAGAGGCAGTGTACAGGCGAGGGCAACTGCCCCTAGAGATACCATGAGGAGTACAGGGCGTCCTCCATGTGAGGTATGCAAGTCAGATCATCAGGTCTGGGCCTGTCCGGACTTCTGCGCTCTTTCATTTCGAGGCAGGAAAGGCTTTGTAGAAAGACGAGCGATTTGCCCAAACTGCCTGAAGCATGGGCATAAATAAAATCTTTGCTTCCAGAGAGGCTGTGCCCGCTGTCCAGGTGCTGCACAACATCCACTTATGCCCATCAAGTGAGGTCAACAGGCATGTGCTACCAGCTATGCGCGTACAGGCAAAAGAAGAAGAAGAAGGAAGGTACAGGGCTCCAACTCAAACTGTCAGCAGGGGCGGATCAAGGAGAGCAGCTGGCGACAGGATGAAGCAGGAATGACTAAGCGGACGGCAGTACAGGCACGTAGAGAAGAGCAGTTATGCAGCAAGTGGAGGCGTACAGGCAAACAGTAAAAATGTAGAGGTGTCAGAGGAGCAGAGTCAAGTTTTGTTCAAGGCCAAGCTGCAGAAACTGAACTGCAGGGTGGACGAACTTAAGGTAGAGGAAGCGGCGTTGCGCCAGCAGCTGCAAAAATTGGCGAAGAAAAGGAAGGTACAGAAAAGTACAGGAGAAAATGTAAAGAATGTATTGCCGATGAAATTCAGGAAAACAAATGATAAAACATATGTACAGTCTATTAATTTCTTAACGCAAGAGGGTTCCTTGATGCCGACTACCATGGTCAAAGTTGCAGTTGACGGCCTAATGCATGGTCCCTTTCGTGCAATGTTAGACACAGGGCCCCATCTAAACCTGATAGTGGACAAATTAAGGGAAGGGTTAAGGATTCCTACCAAGAAAGCAGCGGGCAAAGTGGTAGGCATTGACGGCGCTCCATTTGCAATCACACGCAGGGCTATGGTCAAGATATTCCCATGGTACGCTTCGAGCACTATGGAACCGCATACACTACTGCCAGTTTGGTTCATGCCAGAGGAAAGTTAATGGCAGCCAATTCTTCCAACCAGCACAGTACAGGTAAAGAGAAATACAAAGGATTCTCTGGTCAGGTATGCCGATCCAGACTATTATAAACCGGGGCCGGTGGGCCTGCTGTTAGGAGAAGATTTCTTCGCGAAATCAGTCATATCAGTATCGCTAAGAGAATCAGACGGTGTCACCCTGATGGAGACATCCCTGGGTACAGTTGTTCTAGGTGCCAGCACGGAAAGTTGCGATAGCAAAACCAATGCTTGTGCAGCTGTCAGTTTATCAGAAGAGGAGCAGTTGAACGAACTGCTGAGGAGATTATGGCAGATGGACCAGGTGTTTCAGCCGTACGGAGGAAGAAGAGCTCGTAGAGCAGAATTTTGTACAGACGCATCGTCGTGAAAAAGAGGGCGTGTTTGTGGTAAAGATGCCGCTGAAAGAAGGGTTCGAGAAGGTGGGCAGTTCGAGAGAAGTCGCATTACGCAGGTTTATGTGCCTGGAAAACAAGTTAGAGAAGTGCGTACAGTTGAAAGAAAATTACATCAAGAAAATGCGTGAAAGCATTCAGTTAGGTCTGTACAGGTTGTGAACAGACAATCAAACATAGGTGGCGTGGTATATCTCATACCCCACCACTGTATAGAAAAGAAGTTTCGTATAGTCTATGATGCAAGTTGCCGTACAGATAAAGGTATATCCTTAAACGATGTACAGATGTTAGGTGAGAAGCTGCAGAGAGATCTGCATGAGACAGTAATGCGTTTTAGAAGGCATCGTATTGCGATATGCGGTGACACAAAGAAAATGTTTAATCAGGTCAGGCTCAGTACAGATCAATGGGACCTGCAACACATCTTTTGGAGAGAGCGCAGGCAAGAGCCACTACGCGAGTATTAGTTGACCGTCGTCACGTTTGGATTGACGTCGTCCCCACATCTAGCAGTCAGATCACTAGTACAGGCGGCAAGAGAAGAAGAAGTCAGAATTCCCAGAAGCAGCCGATGCAATCCAAAATGATTATTACACGGACGACTGCACCACAGGCGAGTCAGATGCAGCTAAGGCAATAAAATTAGCCAAAGAGATGTACATTGAAAGGTGCCGGTTTCAAGTTATGCCCGGAGATATTAATGCCAAACATGCGGCATGGGGAAATGTTACTGCAAATCCCAGGGGCAACCAGTTTCACGACTGGTGGCGCCTCAATATGATTACAACCTCGAGTTGTACGCGACGGATATCCCTTCTTTCCCAAGAAGCGGTGCTTTCCTGGACTTGGCCTTAACGGACGCAAGACTTCAACTGACGAACATAGATCAAAACACGCGGAACTGTTTGCGTGCGTTTGAGTACGATAGTGACCACTACGGACTCGCCGCCGCAATACGGATCCCGAACGAGCAAACGCTGCTGGAGGAGTACGAAGCAGTGTGTTCATTCGATTATCGGAGGGCACAATGGTCGCGCTTCTCCAGATTTTCAAAGCGAGATTTACGTTCGAGTGGGATCGACCCACCGACAAACAGTAACATGACAAATGATGACATTGATCGGCATTTATTGCAAATGAACGACGCCATCAAACGAACTATGGAACGAACTATTCCTCGGGTAGGACGTTCCGACGACGACCAGACAGAAAAGTACAGAAACCCTACAATCGACGCACTATACCGACAGAAAAGTAGACTGCTCTCGAGGCTTAAACGGCTGTACAGGCAATTTACTGATCGCGACGACCCGGAGGTAAGTCAGATGCTGAAGTCAGAGATCCGAATCCTGAAACAGCTGATAAAAGAAAATTACAGAAAATCTGTAAGTCTGTATTGGGGCAATAAAATTCGGGCTATTAAAACCTGTAGTCCGAATATGTTCCCACAGATAAATAAGTTGTTCAGGAGGAAAGATCACAATGATATTCCTTGTGTTCGAATCTCCCAGACAGCAGAGAACAGACAGACAGTAGTGACTGCTGGAATAAGTCCAGAAAGTGTCGCTTCAAACGACGATTTTTTCGTGGTCGAGGACCCACAGGAGAAAGTGGATTTGCTGGGCGCTTGTTTCGAGGCCGTGTATACGGTGAACAATCCTGTTCGCCGTAACCACGACATTGAGAATAGGGCTCTGGTGAGCCATTTCTATCTGCGCACCGAACTTGAGAATTGGCGATCTGAGAATAACGGTTTCACCGTGTTCACTGATGAAAACCATGCTAATGCAGTTGTCGCCAATGGCCGAGATGCATCGCACTTGTTCGTGTCCAAGAATGATCTTCTGTGCATCTTCGAGTCACTAAAGAATAAAAAGTCGGCGGGGATGGATGGTGTCCCAAACGTCGTATTGAGACACCTGCCTTTGGAGGCTGTAGATATTTTCACCACGCTGTTTAACAATGCGCTGAATAATGCACATTATCCGGCGCATTGGAAGGTAGCTGTGGTACACCCTATCCCGAAAAAATGTAAAGATAGGACGAACCCTGCCAATCTCCGGTCAATTAGCTTGCTTCCGAATATTAGCAAGGTCTTTGAAAAGGTTGTCAATAGAGCCCTGTTAAAGTGGGTCGAGGACAATAACATAATCCCGGACAACCAGTTTGGTTTCAGGGCGAGGCATGACACTATTCATGCCGCGTCGAAACTGGTTTCCGACATTCAGTGGAATAAATGCAAGAACCAATGCACGGGTGCTTCTCTGGTCGATTTTGAGAAGGCTTTCGACACCGTATGGTTAGAGGGACTTTACTACAAGTTGACCAGGCGGGGGATGCACAAACCTTTGCTATATGTAATTTATAATATGCTTATGGGAAAGAAGTTCGTTGTCAAATGTGGCAACGTGACTTCGAGCAGAGTCTTTGAAATTAAAAACGGTTTTCAGCAGGGGGCGGTCAATTCTCCGATCCTGTTTAACATTTACACGAGTGATCTGGTAGGTTCACTCAGACATGCTATAGCTTATGCCGATGATTTGGTGGCATACAGATCAGGTCCTAAAATCGAGGTCATTAATATCCTTTTGCAGCGTGACTTCGATCAAATTAAGCGATATTGCGACGACTGGAAGTTGAAAATTAACTTTCAGAAGACGGAAACAATCAGAACTCCATTGGCTGGGGCCTCTAGGGATACCAGAGAAAACTGGAAGAAATTGGCCATTATTGGACAGGATGGGCAGCCATTGGCGGTGAGAAGCGTAGTTAGATATCTAGGTATCTGGCTTGACCAGTATCTATATTTCGATAGACATATAGTTGCTTGTCTTGCTGGGGCCAAGAGGGCTTATGCTCTGACAAGGAGACTGTTTCATAGCAGTCAACTTGATTCCAGAGTGAAGGTCATTTGCTACGTGGCCCTTATAAGGCCGATCATCGCTTATGGTTGTCCATTGTGGTTTAATATAGCGCCTAGTTATATGGAAAAGATTCGGGTTTTGGAGAGACAATGTCTTAGGACCTGTCTCCGATTGTTCCGAACGCCCGAATCCAACTATATAAAATACTATCCCAACAAGGTCCTATACGATGGGGCTCAGTTGAATAGGATTGACAATTTCCTCATTAAATTCACTCGAAGGCACGTTGCAAGGGCGATGGCCAGCGACAATAGTCTGATATTTGGGGCTTACTACCCCAATGAAATGTACATTGAGAGTACGCTCCGGTCTGGCTTTATCCCGCCAGAGGCATTTATCCATATTGATGCAAAAGGGCTGGTACAGACGAGGGATGGTATTCCGGTCTTATACCATCGCTACCGCAGCGCGAGAGATAAGCGGCTCCTCCATGACGGGGACGTCGCCAATGCTCATGAGCTCCTCCGTTTTAGTACCGCAATATCGGAGAGGGATAAATTCGACACGGAAAAGCAATTCGCCGAATTTTGGTGGCTTGTTGAGGGGGGAGGGGTCAACATGCCCTCCCAGGACGGTGCGTTACTCTAGGTAACTTCCTTTTAGCTTATAAGTTAGATTAAGTCAGCTAGGGCGTTTTTGGGAGAGGCCGGGCTCGCCAACGTGTGGTGGTGCTTCCGGGAGTTGACTGACGCTGTAAGGCTTCAGTCGGCTCACGGCGGCGCGTGTGCACGTTGACGACTGCCAGGCGCTCGGAAAGCAATTGGGATTTTGACCACTTGTTGCGCAAGGCAACGAGTGCTCAGAATCCTAATTATAGTTAGAATATGCTAAGTAGTTTAAGTAAGTAGAGTAGGTAGTTTGTAATTTGTTTTTTTTTTTTTTTTTTTTATATAAAAATATTAAATTTGATAAAGATTCCGAGTTTTCTTAACAATTTTCTCGATGAAAACATAATTATGTAAGATTAGTTCGTAAAATAGTTTTTAGGCCGAAAGGCAATAATTATAAGATAGAGTTAAGTTTAGGGCGTCCGCATAAGGATCAATAATCTAGAATAAGTATCCTGTTAATTTTAAGTTAGATTTAATCATTTTTGTCTAGTATTTAAGTTAGTTGATCTAAGGTAATAATTAATAAAAATGAATTTAAAAGTCAAAAGTCAAAAAGTTTCAAGTTATGCCAATGGAAGTCATACTCCGCTAGATTTATGGAGGAGATGAATGCTGGCACTTGAGAGGCGGCAATGGTGTTTTCGGGGGAAGAGATATCATCCATTCTAGGACTATAATGGCTAATTAGTACACATCAATTTACGTATGAAGTGAAAACACCAAAGCTAATCGGCATCCTCACCAAGAGAAAGATAGTTAGCTGCATCGCTCAGCTATATATGGGTACATATCCCCAGTCACTATCATAGGCAAGATCTTGATCCAGGACATTTGAAGATTAAGTACAGGATGGGATGATCGCATGCCCATAGAAATAGAGTACAGATGGAACGAGTTATGGGAAGAGATAACTCTTTTAGAAGAATTCCGTATAGACAGATGGTTAGGTACTTCGAAAGAGCTAGACTTACAGGTGCACGGGTTCTGTGATGCTTCAAACACAGCTTATGGAGCAGCCATTTACATTCGTACAGTACATTCAGATAGCGCAGTCACAAGCAATTTGTTAGTGGCAAAGACGCGAGTGGCGCCGTTAAAAACAGTATCCATCCCGAGGTTGGAGTGGCGGCTTCGGAACTGTTGCCCAGGCTACTAGTACAGGTGAAAGAATCAATGGAGTTGCAAAATGCACCCTACTTCCTATGGACCGATTCGATGGTCGTATTATATTAGCTAAGAAAGCTTCCATGTGACTTAAAGACGTACGTGGCGAATCGAGTCTCTTCGGTACTACCAGAAAGACACACCACTTTTACTCTGAGAATGTAATCGTTTTCCTAAGAAAGACGAGAAGGCGATTTAATGATAAGGAGCTTAGGCTTATAGCACTCACCATATCAGCACCTAATACCTGCCACCTGATACGAGCAAAAGCAGGACAATCGCAGAGGAAATGTTCCGCAGTGTCATAGCTTTCTACACAGGCATCGCAGTTGTTGGCATCGCTTAGGCCTAGCACCCTAAGGTGTTTGGCAAAAGCGTAATGGCCCATAAGAACGCCAGTAGTCTGTCTGGCAGTCGACTTGGCAGTCTTCAGCTGAACATGCTTGGACCATAGAAGTTTGCTATCCAGGATGACTCCCAGATACTTTGCTTCATGGGAGAGTTAGATTGTGCCGTCTTTTAGCACTGGCTGAGTCAACCCGATCAGCTTCCTCCTTCTCGTAAAGAGAACAACCTCAGTCTTAAGAGGATTGACCGAGAGCCCATTCCCAGTGCACCATTCGTCGATCACTTGCGGGCAGCCTCTGTTTACACACAAACGTGTTAGGCCTTAACGGCCCATACAGGGCCAGAACCAAGCTTCTCCAACCACTTTCATGCAGTTTTACGCCGAATTCGAACAGCAACTTTGAGAAGATTCTCATGACAATTTTATACTCTTGGATGTTTGTCAGACGTTCGCAAGAGCGCCCACGCCCAACGTCGTTTTACTGCGGTGATCTAACGGCCACAATCCGCATCCGCAACCAACGATCTATTCATTGCACATGCTGTCAAAAGTCGCATTGTCAAAGGCACCCTCCATATCTATGAAAATGCCCATCGCGTATTCTTTCATGCCAAGCGTGAGTTACATAGTAACAAAAACCACACTAAAATATCGATGGCATACACAACCGCTTAACCCGCTGGAGAACTCAGCGTGTACACAACATCCAAAAAGTCTCCAATCAGGCGAATACCAACAACTCAAAATCAATCGGCTTGTAAATAAATGGAGCAATCAGCTTATCTCCATCCGCTATGCTTGGGTTATGCCAATGACGACGAAGATCTGGCGAGCAAGCAGTCTGGCGTCGATCGTGGCTATGGAGAGTGTCTTCATAAAATGCCAAACCAAAAAGAAGAATATTGCAAAAAAATAAATTAAATGAATTGTGTTTTGAATTATATTGTAGTAATCATATACATGTCGGCAGTAGTGGTGTGCAAAAAGTAATTATCCGGTATTTAATATTCGATACTTGAAATGAGTATCGGTATCGAATATGTACTACTCAAAGTATTCGATACTGATTACTCATTTGCATGTCCAAAAAGAACATACCAACTTTAAAATACACATACAAAGCTCCCTCGTTAATTTTTCTCTACTACTGTACAATTGAAACTGTTTCGTATTTCTATTCTCCTACTACTCTCATCAAAATAAGTCTCACGCTCACCTCTCACCTCAGTCACATGTAGTCTCCCAACTTCCACACACGTAGGTAAGGTGAAGAAAAGATTATTCCTAGAGAAGAGAATGCGTTAGCATGGTGGAAATCACGGGAAATAATTTATCATAATTTGGCAAAGTTAGCTAAAAAATATTTAGGGATGGTAGCGACATCAGTTCCTAGCGAAAGGATTTTTTCAAAGGCTGTATTGGTGATTTCCGATAAAAGAAGCAGACTAAAACCCGAAAATGTCAAATACAGAGGTGAGATGCTGGCACTATGTCAACACGAAAGAGAACCCAGTCGATTTGTTAAGTGAGGTGTGAAGCCGTCAGTGCTAATAAACAATAGATTGTGGTTGGAAGGTCCAATATGGCTTCGATCACCACAGGCAGAATGGCCAGTAAAGGGCGTAAAGGAGGACACGTCGGTACAGGTACAGAGTGAGATGAAAGTGTTTACGGTTATAACATTTCAGCCAATACTATGTATAAGTGCGGTCATTCGGCCAGTAGAGTATCACTGTTAGAATACACGAACAGGTTAGAGAAACTATTAGCTATATGGTCCGGTTCATGAACAACTGGGCAGTCAGGGCGACCTTTAAAATAAGGGCGAATAGAGGTGGTACAGGTGTACAGGAGCCAACATCAGAGGAGAATGCGTACGCAATGGCATACATCTTGCGTAAATCACAAGAAGAGGTATACAGGAAAGAGATAGCAGCATTAAAGAATGGTACAGATCTGCCCGAGAGAATCAAACTGGAACCGCTTAAACCAGTGTTAGATGTAAGGGGCTTGCTGAGAGTAGGGGGAAGGCTAGACAGGAGCAACAACTCATATGAAATGAGGAATCCAGCAATAATTTGTTGCGAACGCCTACCTACTGAGTGCTACGCACCCGGCTATGTCGGTGCGACGTTCCCCTCAAAAGTTTGAGCCACCTCATTAACACCGACTGTCGGCTATGGCTCGGGTTATGAGAGGAGGCAGGGTAAGGTGGCAGGCGGTGGCACGTCTTGCGTTGAGCACGGCTTAGCTCGCCGACTGGGTGAGTTCTTGCCTGTCCTTACCTGCCGTACAATCGTACGTGCCTATACAAATAAATTTAGAAAAAATGAAATAAAGATGAAATGTTGGAAGGAGAAAAGAATCGAATTAACGACATTACAGCCTTGAAGTGATAGTGGGAGAATAATCGATAAGAACCCCTGATTCCTGGATGACGACGGAACCATGGCCTATTGTCCCGCCCTTGTGAACTCAACTGTCCACTCCTTCGGTTGCCCACAGCCTCGAGTCGGGCAACCCCCTAATACCTAAAAAAGAAAAAAAGGAAATGCCTTCCCTCTACGACCCCATCAATACTCACTTCAGCCCCTTTCACCTCTCACAGACATTACCAAATTAATAATTCATGTTATGTTATGTAATCAATATTTTTAACAATTATTTTTATTTATCATAATCAAACTCAAAAAAAATAATCTTTTCTTATTTTTAGATAATATAATGTAACCTTCATATTAAGTATGAAATTAAAGAAACAATCACAACCATATGAAATGCATACCCTTTTTCCTACCCTAATTGGCGCCTTTCTGCGCATTGATGGCTGATGACGACTCCTTTCCAGCGTGCACGATGGTCGGGATAACGCGATAGCTGTATACTAACTGGGATAGAAAACTGATTATGAATAACGAAAATCTACTTTTAAAGCAAACAATATAAAAGTTACAATATTGAGATCCAATTACTTTTCTCTTTAATTAACATTCTTTCATTAACAATACTAGAGTCAAAATAAATTCCAATGCAAATTACATGCGTATGCACTTGTGCTCTCCAAAGAACTTGACTTCATAATACGTGTACACATGTTAATAAAAAACTTTAATTGAAATAAAGCGTGTTTCAAAGTGATCAAAAATTAATCATTCTTGACAAAAAATCATTATTTTCTTTGAAATAATTGCTAATCTTTGTTATATTAAGAATTAATATGATTGGATATCGCAATTTCGATCAAGTTAAACTAATATAACTATATTTATCACTCAGCAATCGTCCATGTGGTAGGGTGCTCCTGTGGCGTCTTGGATGAGTGGTTCGGACTTAGGCTTGGGCTTCGGTGGTCTTGCAATTTATATGCATATATATCGGGGGTGTTTTATAGTGGCATTGTCTAATTTCCCACTTGTTTCTTTATTGTCCTTTTTTTTTGTCTTTTGTAAAAGTTTTAAGTGTTTGAATTTTTATTCAAGCCTCACTTATTCACAATTTCCTTTATTAAATTCAAGGCTAAACAATAAAAGCGCACTTGCTTACTTTATTAGTGACTGTACTTTTTCTTGTACTTCAATAAAATTAAGTCTACCAAATAGCTACTTTTTAACTTTAAAAAAAAAAGAAATTTGCCACACAGCTAGCACTCAAAACTGGAAACCCGTCCACTCCAAACTTGCCGTTCGACTCCTCGAAAAACAACTTAATCCAACTATTTAAGACCTCGCCCACGCCACTCACACCATCGCACCTTTTCAACCGCCTGATTTTCGTCATATGAAAAAAAAATATAATAAAATAGTATTCTAGCAGTTCAAAAGCTCAGCAGAAACTGAGCGAAAATGCTGTACGGGGTTGCCACGCCGACGACAGAACTCTTATACTCCATATTCGTCCATACCTGGGCATTGCACAAATTCCCGATGGATCCAGGTTAGCATGGCTAATCATAGACCACGCGCAACCAAGCATGGCGCAGTACAGTTATGATGCAGTTCGTGAGACAGAGGTATTGGATTCCAAAACTTCGTGCCGAGGCAAGGAAATATTTGCACAAATGCGTCATTTGTGCCAGGTATAACTACAAGTTAGAATATGAGTTGTTGTCCGAGTTGCCAGCTGATAGAGTACAGGCCGGGAAGCTGTTTCTACACTGTGGACTGGATTACGCGGACCAGTTAGAGATGAAGGTCAGCAACCGAAAAGGAGATCAAGTCGTTAGATCCAAATGCTGGGTCGCAGTCTTCGTGTGCTTGAAGACTAGGGCAGTGCACTTCCTAGCACCTAGTGACGGATTTGACATCGCTAGCGTGAACGTTTCATAGCACGTAGAGGCAGATGCGAACGCATGTACAGTGATAACGGGACTTCGTTTGTCAGAGCCTACAAGGAGTTAAAGAAAGCGATAGAAAAATGGTCAGACAAGAGAGCAATGGCTCATCTAGCCAGTAAGGGTACAGAATGGCAATTCCTGATTCCAGCAGCACCTCATCAAGGGAGAATCTATGAAGCCGCCGTCAAGTCAATGAAACATCACTTAATAGTAGGGTTGAAGGTGCTTCCATATGAGCAGCTTTCAACACTACTGGTACAAATGGAGGCTATATTGAACTCAAAGCCGAATCATCCCTTGAGCGATGATCCAGACGATGTACAGGCATTAACCCCGGGATATTTCCTAGTGGACGAACCGATGATTCTTCCAATTCCATTCGATGTCAGTCAGCAACCAAGTACAGTAGGCGTACGACTTTGGAGAGATCGTCAGAAAATGTTAGGCCACTTTTGGGAAAGGTGGAGTACAGATTATTTGACCACTTTTCAGCAAAGGAGGAAGTGGCGTAGAGACAAGGAACCATTGAAGATTGGCCAGCTGGTCACATTGACTAACGAAAGTTTTCCACCAGCACACTGGGCGCTTGGCAGAGTATGCGAGCTCATCACCAGCAAGGATGGGTTGATACGATCCGTAGTTGTACAGACCGAGACAGGAAGACTCAAACGTCCAGTACAGAAGATCTGCATAGTTCCAGTAGAAAGCTGCAATTATCAGTAGAATTTGTAGTAGAAATTCGAGTTTATTCATGTATAAAAATGGTTAGGAAAAATATGAATTTTGCTGGCACTGTATCGAATCACACATACATAGACATATTGTTGTACTCGCGGACGAGTCTCTTGCTTGAAGCAAGAGAAAGTCCAGCGAGTCAGTCACATTCAGACAGTAGAGGTGTACAGAACGACAGGCTGACCGTAGTGAGGAAAAGAATAGTACAGAATAAAGAATAACCATAGTCGGGTTTTTTAATATATTTTTCCCGACTCTAAACAACTCGCCGTGTTTTATTTATACGAAATATACAAGCATCATAAAAATTGAAATTATCTACTCAATTCCATTTTTTTAAAAAACATAAACATAATAATAGCCTGCTTTCATAATTCATTTGGTTTTCCCCATATTAAAAAAGTTTCCTAAAATTAAATCAAGAAACTGCCTGTTCGTAATCAGTGTATGTATAATAATTAAAAAAGTGTAGAGGGCTGATCTGTTCCCTGGAAAACACCTTTAAAATAAAGTTAATATTGTTCTTTAGAGACAGAATAGAAGAAGTTATTATTTTAAAGCTCTCTTTTCGGTCCAATGACCTCTTGGTAAAATAGCAGTATATAGGAAAAATATTTTTTGTTGGTTTTAAAGACGTTTTTGGGGTTTCGGTATCTCTTGATAAAATAACCTAATGTCAAATAAATTAATGTCAGTAATTGCTATTTATGTCATATCTTAGATAAATATTCCATTTTTAGTTTATTTCATATTTTCTTATTTATTCATCAGTACCTAACAACATTCATATTAGACTTTCAAAATCTTTCGAGGTATAAATGTAATTTTGGAAAAAAACCATTTCATGGTAACTTAAAATACATGTATTGTTGTTTTATATCAAAAAAAGAAAAGAAAACATAGGGACGGGCTACAGTCCGCTTGGGCGAACTGTTGGATACCCTATTCTTATTCCTATCCCTCATAAGTGGGCGTGACAAAAGTCTAAGTATGGTTGAATGGTTAAGAACGCTCTACATATTTTGTTATATAACATTTAAAGGATTTTATCAAAAAAAAAACGCTCCCTAGCTCAAACTTGGGTGTTTCAATAAAATTGTTTTATTTAATTGTGGGCGTGTCAGTAGGCGGATTTAAAAAAAATTAACACATGAGAATAAAGGGCCCCTAGAGAGTATATATTATAAATTCCAGCTCCCTAGCTCAAACTTTGAATTTTCAAAAAAAAAAAAAAAAATTGTGGGCGTGTCAGTGGGCGGATTTTGAAAATATTTACACATGAGCATAAAGGGCCCATAGAGAGTATATACTAAAAATTTCAGCTCCCTAGCTGAAACTTTGGATTTTCAGAAATTAATATACCCTTAGAATAGGGTATAAAAAAAATATTTTATTTATTTGTGGGCGTGTCAGTGGGCGGATTTTGAAAATTTTTTTATCCCGAGCAGTTTTAAGAGTCATAGATCATATATAAAAAATTTCAGCTTTCTAGCTCAAAATTCGATTTTTTCCAAAATTTGGTTTTTTTGATTTTGTGGGCGTGTCTGTGGGCGGATTTCAAAAATTCACAAACTTGATTATTTCGGGACACTAGAGAGTATATGGTTAAAATTTCAGCTCTCTAGGTTCAGTTTAAAGGCCTAATTTTTGGCTACAGACGGACGGACGGACGGACGGACGGACGGATGGACGGACGGACGGACGGAAATGGCTAGATCGACATTACTATCGATGCTGTTCATAAATATAGTAACTTTTAGGGGTCTACGGGCAATATTAAGGTATGTTACAAACTATGCGTCAAAATTAATATACCCTTAGAATAGGGTACAAAAAGTATGACTTTTGTGATGAAACAATCGATTCAAATTCAAAGAAAGAAAAAAACATAGGGGCGGGCTACAGTCCGCTTGGGCGAACTGTTGGATACCCTATTCTTATTCCTATATCTCATAAGTGGGCGTGACAAAAATTTAAAGGATTTTAACGAAAAAACTAAGCTTTTGTAAATAAAAACGCTCCCTAGCTCAAACTTTGGTTTTTCAATAAAATTGTTTTATTTAATTGTGGGCGTGTCAGTAGGCGGATTTAAAAAAAATTTAAGTATGAGCATAAAGGGCACCTAGAGAGTATATACTATAAATTTCAGCTCCCTAGCTCAAACTTTGGGCTTTCAAAAAAAAAAAAAAAAATTGTGGGCGTGTCAGTAGGCGGATTTTGAAAATATTTACACATGAGCATAAAGGGCCCCTAGAGAGTATATATTAAAAATTTCAGCTCCCTAGCTCAAATTTTGGTTTTTCAAAAAAAATATTTTATTTAATTGTGGGCGTGTCAGTGGGCGGATTTTGAAAATTGTATGTCCCAAGCGGTTTTATGGGCCAAAGATCATATATAAAAAATTTCAGCTTTCTAGCTCAAAATTCAATTTTTCCCAAAATTTGTTTTATTTAATTGTGGGCGTGTCAGTGGGCGGATTTTGAAAATTTTATGTCCCAATCAGTTTTATGGGCTATAGATCATATATAAAAAATTTCAGCTCTCTAGCTCAAAATTCGATTTTTTCCAAAATTTTGTTTTTTTGAGTTTGTGGGCGTGTCTGTGGGCGGATTTCAAAAATTCTTAAACTTGATTATTTCGGGACCCTAGAGAGTATATGGTTAAAATTTCAGCTCTCTAGGTCCAGTTTAAAGGCCTAATTTTTGCCGACGGACGGACGGACGGACGGACGGACATGGCTAGATCGACATTACTATCGATGCTGATCATAAATATAGTAACTTTTAGGGGTCTACGGGCAATATTAAGGTATGTTACAAACTATGCGTCAAAATTAATATACCCCTAGAATAGGGTATAAAAACGATTTCTATTAACTTAGGTAGTACTTTCTGTATTTATGTGCCTGCAATATGCCGAAAGAGAGTATCACTAAAATTGTTTGCATCCTGGAGCCGTCTTATACTGAGGGTAAGTGCATTCTAGACGCGAATTGCGTGAACAAAAAATTAGCGTTCCGTTAGCTGATATGCTACCAGGGGTGGAATCAAATTGGAATCAAATTGGAGGTATATTTATTGCAGTATATCATGTAAATAAAGAGGCTGTTTGGCGGTATTTAAGCGGAAATATGATCGTATCTTTTTTATCCAAAAACATATCTTGTTATATTGTTAATTTTTTTTTTTTTTGTTGGGAATTCACTGGAAGAAAAAAGCATCGAAAGACATTGCAGAGCTAGTACGCGAGGGATGCTTCTGCAATAGTGAGAGACTTTAACCCATCTAAAAAAAACTCCCGGGGGACTGACATTCGCCATCCCGAATGAAATTGCACCTAGTCGACGACTAATCGGCAATTTGTTTTTGAACTGCATACATACGAGTATTTGTTGAATTTAACAGATAAATCCGCCGTTTATCGGATTTCTAAACTTTTTTCTTGTTTGAAATCAATACCTGATTTCTTAGCCCTAGCTAACTCTTATAGATCAAGAGGTTTTACCCGTCTCAATCTCCTGATTGCATCGTCATTATTTAATAGTTCTGTTATTTCTGTGTTTACGTGGTTGAGAAGCCTACTTCTATGCCTTTGAGCAACTTTCTTGACTTCATATTCAACCATTTCAACATTTAGATCTTTATGCAGATCGGCATTGCGTATGTACCAAGATGCATTAACTATGTTCCTTAGTACTTTATTTTGGAAAACCTGAATTGTTTGTAAATTTGTTTGGCATGTGCATGCCCACAACTGGAGAACGTAGGTCCACACTGGTTTCAGAACTTGCGTGTATAGCAATAACTTGTTGTAGTTAGACAGGGATGAGAATCTCCCAATAAGCCAATACATTTTACTGTATCGCATGTTCAATTCATCTTTTTTTTCTTTACGTGCGCTTTCCAACGCAGTTTAGCGTCTAGTCATGCCTAGATATTTGGCTGTGTTTGAATATTCCACTACATTGTTGTTAATGTAGACTGGAATGTGTTGTACGTTTTTATATGTAAAATTAATATGGACTGACTAAAGGTCATTTAATCTAATCTGCCATTTCTTAGTCCATTCTGAAATATTGTTTATTGCTGTTTGAAGCTTTTTTGTTGCTATTTCGACAGTTGCTCCCACAGCAAGGACAGCTATGTCATCTGCAAAAGTAGCTATGGTGGTTTCTTCACTTTCAGGAAGATCGCTAGTGAAAAGTAGGTATAGAACTGGTCCTAGCACACTGCCTTGTGGTACACCAGCTTTAATCTCTCTTAATGTTGAATACTCTGCCTCTTGTTTAATTCTAAACAATCTATCTGATATAAAAGACTTCAGAATGGTCGCATACTGCTTCGGCAGTTGCTTTTGTACTTTGTGTATCAGTCCTTTGTGCCAGACTTTATCGAAAGCTTGTGCTATATCAAGAAATACTGTAGAGCACACATTTTTCTCTTCAAATGCTTTTTCGATTCTATCTGTGATTCTATGCACCTGATCAATGGTAGAGTGCTTATTTCTAAATCCAAATTGGTGAATTGGGACTAGCGATTTTTCATCTATTATTTTTTGTAGACGTTTTACCAGCACTCTTTGGAATAACTTGGACAACATTGATAGAATAGATATTGGGCGATATGAGGTATCTTCGTTAGGTGGTTTGCCTGGTTTAAGTATCATTATTATGCTTGGCACATATCTTAATTTAAATACAGCATTAATAATCTGCGCTAGTTTTTTTTAAACATTTTCGTGGAAATTGCTTCAAAATTTCTCCTGTAATTAAATCAAACCCTATCAAACCCTATTTATGCTTTCTTTAATTTCTTTGGCAAGTTCTTTAGCTGTTACCGGCCGAATAGGTGTATCTTCTTCGCATCTTTATTTCCTCTTTTCTGTAATAATTTCACATATTTTGGGAGGATAAGAGTTTTGTTTGATCTTTTTTGTTGTTTTGGGAGTGGCAGCACACGCAGCTTTTTGTATTCTGAGCGTCAATTATTGCACTGCTTCTTCTAGTTGATCTTCTGTTTGAATAGCTGGTGATAGTTGGATACTTTCTTCCAACTTCTGTCTGAAGTAGTTCCAATCTGTCAGTCTATTTACTAGTTTTGGGCTATGGTCTTTTATTATTATTTTATCGCTAAGTGTTGACAGTATAGAGGAATGATCTGATTGAAGATCAGGTCCTTCCTCTATGCTTATTTTATTTGAAGATATATTTTTTGATAGAAAGAAGTCGAGAAGATCTGGGGTTTTATTTCTATCTGTTGGCCAATAGGTAGTTTTTCCCGTTGAGTGATATTTGGCGCCATCTTCTTTAATTGCTTCATATATTTCTCTGCCTCTAGTATTAGTTAATCTAGATCCCCAATACTTATTTTTGGCGTTAAAATCCCCTCCCGCGATTAATCTATTGTGAAATATGCGGAAAAGACTTTTAAAATCATTTTTTTTAGTCTATAGCTAGGAGAGCAGTATACTGCTGCAACAGATATTTGTCCACTGCTCGTTTCTACACATAATGGGAATTCCTTGGATGGCACATGATTGGAATTTTGCTTCTATATGGTGTTTTATTGTATTCTTTATTAACACTGCGGCCCCACCTTTTGCACAGTTATAAGGATGTGGGGAGTGATAGAATTCATATCCTTGCAGTTTGAAGTCAGTAATCAATTTAAAGTGCGTCTCTGAAATGAGACATATATCTATCTGGTGTATGTCAAGAGTCACTTGCATCTCGTCCTTGCGACTCTCGATACCATTAGCATTCCATTCAAGAATTTTTATTTTATTCATTATATCTGTCTTTTGGTAACAGCTCTTTTGTTGATGTTTTGTCTCTCTAACAACAATATTCTATCTAATATCGTTTTATTCGATTTTTCCATGGAGCCAATCCTGTTTAGGATTTGTTTCATGAGGTTTTCCATGCCAGTGTTTGGCTCTAATTTGCGTTTTACCGTTTTATCTGCTGGTATTTGAATATTTATTGATGCTGCCTGAGCATATGTCATTTTTGGACCAGCCGTCTTTTGTCTCGGGACCTTTTTGATTATCGCTTGGTCTTTAGGCTTTTCTTTCTCTGGGCTCTTTTGCAAGTCCCTTTTAATTGTTTGCTCATCGTTATTTGAGTTTTTTTGTGTTTTCTTTTGCTTTTTGTCCCTTGCAAGTTGGATTTCTTTTACAACTAAACAACCTCTGTAGCTAGCAGGATGATTTTCATTGCAGTTTGCACATTTAGGATGTTCATCCTCTTTCTTCTTACATTTTTTTTTTATAATTTGCGTGCGCTAAAGGGATTTCTTTTTTCTGTAATGACACAGTACCCTTACAGTACAGTAACCACAGCGCAGTCATTTAGTTTGTTGCGCAAGTGGTTCCCAGCAATTCATTGCCTATTTTTGGGTGCTACATACTGAAAGAATATAAGGATAGGAAAGAGGTTTGGTGCGATGGGATTTTTTTCTCAACAGGTGGCGCCTAAATTGCTTTAGGGTGATCAGTTTTTGTTGTGTGTATTCAATTTATAAAAATCATTTTACATTCTTTAGTGTGGTGACTTCCTGCACATTTAACACATCTTGGATTTGAGTTGCAGTATCTATGTGTATGCCCATTGCCCATATCTTTGGCAATTTTTGCATTGGGGCACTTGTTTTGATTTACGTAGGGTATGAATCTCAACTTGCATCCCAAGTATGTTTTTTATTTCATATATTTTTTTCTTATCTTCGTCATGCTCGAAGCTGAGTGTAAAAATTGTTAGCGATACTTTGCTTTTAAATTTAAGCATATTTACAACTTCCAAGATTTTAAAGTCTCTGTCTTTTAACTCTTTTTTTATGCTTTCGGGTGAGCATGAGTAATGTAGTCTTTTCACTACCACCTTCATTGATCTGGTTTGCTTATTTTCATAAGAATACCATTGTACCATTTTTTGGTTTAGTATTTTAGTGAGGCTTCTGTATCCCTCTTCTTCAACCACATTGATTTTGATGTAATTTTTGTTTATTAGCGCTGTACTAGGTTTAATTTTATTTTCCTCCAATACTTTGGCCAAGCTTTCGTACTTATTTACTTGCAGCGCGATAATTGGTGGGGGCTTGGTTGGATTTTGTGTTTTATTTTCTTTGTTTGAAGCATACGCAGTGACTGTGCAGCTTTCTTTTGTTGGTGAGATTTTTGGGGACGCACTCATTTTGCGTTTTTTATTTTTATTCCCCTTGTAACGATGTCCTTCTGTCTCTTTTCTTAGTTCTTCCTCCTCTGTTGAGAACTCGGCAGGTTGGACATTTACTTTTTTCTGGTTGTTGACCTCTTCTTTCAACAATTGCAACCATTGCTTCAGATTATTTATCTCCTTAAGCAGTGTCTCATTGTGTTGCTTAAACCCATCTCTTTCATTGCAGGCTTTTAAATATTTAGCATTCAATGTTTCATTTTGTTCTTCTTTTTTAGATGGGGGTGTTCTCTCTACCCTTTAATGTTGTTAAATACAACTTGATATTTGCGAGTTATGAAGGCGTTGTTTTTTTTTTTGTATTTTTTTGTATTTTTTGTATTTTATTTATAATTCATACAATGCAATCTTTTAAGTGTGTTACAGTATTGACAAGGTTGGTACATTAAGGTATAAGTATATTTTACAATTTCAAATTGATCTAAATGGCAAAAATGTATTTATATTGATTGGATATTTTACTTACTTTTGTTTCAACAAAAGACTTTACAGCAGTAGATAGGATGTATTGCATTAACACGAGCCGCTTTAGATTTCATTTTAAGGACAGCTCTGACAACATCTGCTTGCTCAACTCTCGAGTGCTTATCGATTGTATTTTGACGAAATCACGATTTAGCTGGATCAACTTTATCCATCCCTGAATCTATTTTACCACAAATACCTTATCGCCGTAAGTTCATCCATAGAAGTTTGCCAGGAAGTTTATGATTGAAAAGCTCACGGAAATTATATTTAGCTTTGCTTGCTTTATTTTTGAGCAGACAAGGTTTCTAAGAGATTTATAAGTCAACCAAAATTCAGGAATCCTGTAATACCTACTTCCATTTTCTAAACGCAGCATCTCGTTAATTTTTCAGTTATTAATATGTTTTTCAATAAGATCCTTTTTTTTCTTCGACTACTTTTTTGTGCGACATTCTTAAATTGGCCATCGGTAACCACGGTAAAAAAATCGAAATTTTTTCCCAACACTCAACTGATTTCAGAGCCGTCTGGTTTTCAATCTTAACAACCTAAGCTGAGGTTTGGGTTCAGTGGCAAAATACTACTGAGAGGAGATTCTTTTTTGGTTTACAGATAAAATGACGAATGAGTTATTACTGAGTTGCAGAAAGAACATCACTAATATCATACAGTGATTGTGCAAAGTATGTATAGTAATACATATTTATAGATATATTACCATTGAGTATTATCATTAAGTAGTATATACACATAGAGGAATCACCTCGACGTATTGCGGCTGAGAGTGGAATCGGGTTCATTTAAAATGCCTTTTGCCTACCTATATTTGCCGAAATACTACTGAATGATGCAACTTCCGACATGCCAGCACAGTACAATTGTTTCTTACTCACCTAACTCCTTAGCTGAATTTAAGAAAATATAGCTACAATTTTAAGTCATTTCAAACCAATAAGCAGTCGAGCTGCAGTTTCGCGATGGTATACTGAACTGTCTGTTAGTCGGCAATGTCATAACAGTAGTTTTGTCCCATTTTTGAATATTTTTCTTAATTTTCCAATGTTTTCTCTTATTTTCTAATATTTCGGTCAATGTATTTGTCTCTCTCAATTTTGTAATACGTAAACTTTAATTTTCGAATGTGTGCATATGCATATATCGACGGACAGAAAAGTAGAAAGAAGACCTACTTTATCCGTCGGCGTTCATGGTTCCGTTGCTTATGGGCCACGTTTATATAGCATGTGTGTGTTCTATATTGCTATATTGTTCCAAATCAGTTCGCTTATGTTTTGTATTTATATGTTTATATCAAAACGCGATTTGTTTACTACAACAAATTATTAAAGCGATTGTAGTATGATCATTATATGTTTAATAAAAGTATTATATGTACATATATGTTCATATCTTGTAAGGTTTACTTTCTATTGGAGATTGAATTAATTGTTTTTGGAAAGATATGAACCTGTGCGAAGATTTATTAAGTATATGTCGTGGAGGGCACTTAAAGCGTATGTTGTTCGTTTAAAATTGAATGGTGTAGTTTTACGACGAACAGAGTTATTTTATTTTCTTATTTTGCTTCTCAATTTAGGAGTTTATGTTGAAGTTAGTTCTCCTTTAATCTCCCATTCACAAATATTTTTCGGGTGGCTTGAACACTTTTTTCCAGAGCGTTTTCTATTTAATTTTATTATTATTTTTTGTGCAATTCATTTTCAGTTTACAAACTTTTGAAGCCTTTAATATATTTTTAATACTTAACAGACCTTATAAGAACTTTGGTGATATTGACCATTATAAAATCGAAATGAGTTTGACAGCTGCAATTTAACTCGATTGTGTTATGTTGGGAGCCAGGGTCGAGCCACAGGGGCAACTTAAATTTTTTTTTTTTTTTTTTTTTTTATAATTTGCGTGCGCTAAAGGGATTTCTTTTTTCTGTAGTGACACGGTACCCTTATAATGGTAAAACCACAGCGAAGGCATTTTTAGTTTGTTGCGCAAGTAGCTCCCAGCAATTCATTGCCTATTTTTGGGTGCTACTTACTGAAAGAATAGAAGGATAGGAAAGAAGTTTGGTGCGATGGGATTTTTTTTTTCTCAACAGGTGGCGCCTATATTGCTTTAGGGAGATCATTTTTTGTTGTGTGTATTCAATTTATAAAAATCATGGCCCTGGTCGGGATTCAAACGCACGACCTGCCAATCACTTAGTGAATACACTACCATCGCACCATTGCTACCTGCTTCAATACAGGTGAGGAGGACGCGGCATGCTTGTGGTTGCTCGGCTCAGCTCGTCGGACGGTGGTAGTGGTAGTTCTTGACGCCTCACCATATACCACCTGCTCAACAAACGTTTTGTCTATGCCAAAAAAAAGTTGTGAAAAAAGAAAAAAAAAAAGGAAAATAAGCTACTCTACGTAGACCACGGACGGACGAAAAAAGATAGGATAGTGAAAATAGAGGAAAAGAAAATGTCCATGGACATAGGCCGATACCCAAGAGAGAGACGGGAAGGAGCACCCGAACTAATCTAGCTAACCTAAGTTAAAGTTAACCTAACCTAAAATTAAAAACTGAGCCCTAAATTCTACCTAAGCTAACTTAAAACTATACTAAAACTATTCTACCCTAACCGCAACACTCACTTTCCCTAAATCTCTCTTTGTTACCGGGGGGGGGGGGGGGGGGGGAGTTTGTGGCAACAACAACCACACGAACCAAGAAGTGCTGAAACCCACCCCATAAAACGCAGTGGCTTATAGTTTGAACCCCTTGGCTGGATTTAGGTTTAATTTTCAATTTTGAATTTTTTTTTTTGCTTTCTTTTTGAGTGGGTTTTTTTTGAAATCTTCTTTTTGAATTGTTTAATCATAGTTTTAGTTTTAGTTTTAGTTTCATTTTAATTAGTTTCTTTTACTTCGGGCTTAGAGTAAGTTTTGGATTAATTTTTTGTGAATTTCTGCCATTATAAGTGCATAGTGGGCGTATCATAGACCGTATTGGCCATCACCCATCTACGTTCTTCGTCGTGCTGGTACCAGGACAACGGGGGACCGAGAACCCGTAAGTAGTTTTAAGTTTCTTATATATTTGAATTTTAGTTTTTAAGCTCTTTTAAATGCGGAATTTTAGATTTAGTTTTTTTGAAGTTTGAGAATTCTTTTGCGATAGTTTTAAGCTTTTTATATTTATTAAATCTTGAAAAAGCCTTCCATGGGATTATTTTTTTTGTTGTTTTTTTGTGCATTTAATAATGCGCAGCTAGACATTTTGCTTTTGGTGTGTGGACGTCTGTGAAGGCCGTCCTTCTATAGGTCGACAATGACATAACAGGACAATAAAAACTTTGACGACATGACGCGACGACATACGAACTTTCCACTACGTACATACTGACATAAATTGTGACTGGAGGGTTCGTCCAGGGGCTATCACTCACAACATCGGCCAGAGTGATAGCTAAGGTTGTGTCAAAAGATACAAGGGAGGGCTGGCCAACTCTTGCCAATAGCATCTGGCATTTTTCGGTCTCATAACGAACCCGGTACCAAAGAGAGATTTAGGGAAAGTGAGTTGCGGTTAGGGTAAAATAGTTTTAGTGTAGTTTTAAGTTAGCTTAGGAACATTTTAGGGCTTAGCTTTTAATTTTAGGTTAGGTTAGCTACATTAGTTCGGGTGCTCCTTCCCTTCTTTCTTTTGGGTATCGGCCTATGTCCTTGGACATTTTCTTTTCCTCTATTTTCACTGTCCTATCTTTTTTCGTCCGTCCGTGGTCTACGTAGAGTAGCTTTCTTTCCTTTTTTTTTTCTTTTTTCACAACTTTTTTTGCCATCGACAAAACGTTTGCTGAGCAGGTGGTATATGGTGAGGGGGCAAGAACTACCCCCGTCCGACGAGCTGTGTCGAGCTACCACAAGCATGCCTCGTCCTCCTCACCTGTATCGAGGTTGCCCCTGTGGCTCGACCCTGGTACCCAACATAACAATGGCGCCCAACGTGGGTCCCGATTGTTATGAGTCGAGGGGGCATCTTCGGAGTAGTGGCGGAGGACGGTGGCACGCTCGCGGTTGCACGGCTATCGCTCGTCGGGTAGTACTTGTCCCGCTCGCACTAAACCACCTACTTACAAACAAAAATTTATCGTGCCTGAGAAAAAGGAAGATAGGCAGAGAGAGCTAATCCTAAATCGGAATGACAAAAAAGACAGGAAAGAGAAAAGAAGAGAAAGATAGGACAGTAGAAAGGAAAATCTCAATTACCTTTGCCCTACCAAGGAGAGAGTACAGGAAGTCAGATGCATCTCAACTACCCTAACTATGCTAAACTAATCCTATTCTAACCTAAAACTAACTTATATCTTATCTTATATCTAACTTATATCTAACCTAATTTTAGCCTCCTTTGCATCCACTGCTTCCTAATGTCGCTCCCTGGTAAGGTTCGGACTTGCCAGATGATGGTGGCTCTGGCTCGGCCTACCCACCCTATGTGTCGGTCGACACTCCAAAGAGGCTCTCTCTTGTTGTTTTCGGCCAGAGAGATAGCCAATGGCAAGTCTCAGGAACGAGACGAACGTTACTTAGGAAGCAGTGGATGCAAAGGAGGCTAGAATTAGGAATTATAACAAAACAAATTCCAACATTAACAATGAGAATCCAAACACAATTTTTGAATAGGTACCATAAAGTTAATAATATAATAGGATTGTGTACACAAAATAAAAGTGTAACCGTGAGAATGGCGTTGCTGTGTCAAACAAATATGTTTGTTTGGAAACAAATAAAGTTGAAGCATTTTCAATACATAGATTTTAAACTACTAAATACAAATATAAAAAAACAATTAATTAATAGCAAAGCCCTTTCGGTCAACATTTTCTCAGGATTTTGGTATTTGGTATAATATTTTAATAGTTTTTACTCTCATATAGTTTTTACTTTCAGTTAAATATACAATTTACTAACAATCGTTATGATTTTCAAATGTTTTTTCTTTCCCAAAGAATGCCAACACTGTAAAACATCTGAATCACCATTATGATTTTTAATAAATCATTTCTTTTGAATAAACAATGCGGTGGCACGTGATAGTGGGAGCGTTCACTTTGCAAGGCAACTGCAAGTTTCCCAGTTAAACGATTTCAATAAAATTGTGCACAGAATTCGTTGTATGTAGGTGTCATGATCACTTTCAAAGAGATAGGTACAAACAAGAAATTCAAATACTTCCTAAACCTATACACTGTTTAAAACTTTACGTAAGGTTAAGTTATTTTTTTGGTTCGTGATTGAGTTGAGTTCGTGTGTGTAGGGAATTTTTCTAACTAAATGTACATATTATGTCGGGTATATGCAGCCTATTTTATTCAGCAAAGAAAACTGTAATTATAGAAAGCCTAAAAAAAATCTGTTTTAATTTTAAGAAAAGAAAATTTCTTTGTTTATCGCAGTACGGAAGTCTAACTCGATAAGCAACTTGAAACTTCTAGGAATAAGGGAATTAATGAACTCCCATACAATTATTTAATGCCAATAAGCTATTGCATGTGCAATTATTTTTTATATAAAGGGTGTTTCATTAAGGACTTGACAACTTCTTTTTTAAATAAAATTCAAACTACTTCAGAACAAAATATTAATTGGCTTCAATTAGGTACTATGAAAACATTTATGAATAAAATTCCACCGCGCGCCGTATCGTGTGCAGCGGTCGGTACGTTGAACCCAATTTTCGATGACTCGCCCTCTATTTCTCGTTCAATATTGGCTCTGAGCTCCTCTAACGTCGTGGCATATACCAATGATTTAATGTAGCCATACAAAAAAAGTGTAGAGGCGTTAAATGACACGATCTCGGCGGCCAATAGACGGGTCCGTTTCTCGAGATAACACGTTCACCAAACTGAGACTTCAATAATTGGATTGCTGCACCGCTGTGTGGCTTGTGGCACCGTCTAGTTAGAACCACATATCACGGCAATTGCTCAAAAAATAACGTTCCAACATGTCTCTGTAGCCTATACCAGTTACCGTAATGTGACGACCCAATGATGCCACCGGCATGAAAACCGAACCAAACAATGACTTTTTGCGGATGAAGTGCCGTTTCATGAAGCACGTGAGGGTTCTCACCTGTCCAGTAACGCGTATTTTGATTATTGACGAAGCAGTCTAACCAGAAATGCGCTCCTTCGCTGAAGATTATTTTGCGATGAAATTCTCCATTTTCTTCCATCATGTCCAGAGCCCAATTCGAGAACGTATGTCGCTTCATATGATGAAGTGATTTTAGTTCTTGTGTCAGCTTGATCTTGTAAGGGTGTAGGCCAAGATCCTTACGCAAAATTTGCCATAATGTGGTCTGTGAGAGGCCCAATTCTTGAGAACGCCATAAATTGGCAGGTGGCAATGGTGCGATGGTAGTGTATTCACTAAAGTGATTGGCAGGTCGTGCGTTCGAATCCCGACCAGAGCCATGATTTTTATAAATTGAATACACACAACAAAAATTGATCTCCCTAAAGCAATTTAGGCGCCACCTGCTGAGAAAAAAAATCCCATCGCACCAAACTTCTTTCCTATCCTTCTATTCTTTCAGTAAGTAGCACCCAAAAATAGCCAATGAATTGCTGGGAGCTACTTGCGCAACAAACTAAATGCCTGGGCTGTGGTTTTACCATTATAAGGGTACTGTGTCACTACAGAAAAAAGAAATCCCTTTAGCGCACGCAAATTATAAAAAAAAAAAAAAAAAAAAATTGACTGATTTTTCTGGTTTGCGACGGACGCCTCTGCGGCAGTAATATTCTCCGAGCCTTTCACAATAGAGCAATGCACAGTCGATTAAGGTTCCGCGATACCCCTGTAGGGGTTCCGCAAGAATTTAGAAAAAATATTTAAAATACCTCTCTCTGATCGCGCGTTCAGTATTGACATTTCTACAGATGGGGCCAAGGCGGTGACGGGTAATAGAGCAGTAGTAGTGTCACGAATAAAAAATAAAGCGCATAATTGTAGTTCCAGCCATTTTATCCTGCATAGACAAGCACTTGCGATGAAGCAAATGCCGTCAAATCTAAAATTGGTTATGGATGAAGCGGTAAAAATAATTAATTTTATCAAATGAAGACCACTACAATCCTGATTGTTCTCATTATTGTGTGAAGATTATGGCAGCAAACATAAGACACTGCTGCTCCATACAGAAGTGCGATGGCTGTCTCGGAGTAAAACTTTAACAAGACTGTTTGAACTTAGAGCCGGGTTACAATTGTTTCTCTCAGATACTTCTTTTGATTTGAAAGACCATTTGTATGATAAAACTTGGTTGTTCCGACTGTCTTTTATGACGGATATATTTCAAAAACTGAACGAATTAAATTTATCATTGCAAGGTAAACAGACAACAGTGTTCCAGGCCTGTAACAAAATAACTGCCTTCAAAAGAAAATTAGATTTTTGGATAAGTAAGCAATAACTAACTGTTACATGGTACTTTTATTATGCTTATTAATAAAAAATACACTTTTAAAAACTATCGTTTTATTGTTAGGTTCCGTCAAGTATTTCGCTTTCCAAAAGGGTTCCGTCACCAAAAAAGATTGAGAACCGCTGGCTTAGACAATACCAATCGGTCGATCCAATCGACACAATCGACAAATGTCGTTCGATTGGTAATCGACAATCGCAATAGGGGCCTGTGACTCCAATTTTTTCACTAGACTATGGCCCCGATTGCGGTTGTCGATTGCTTGATCGATGAACGACTTTTTTCGATCAACGATCGACGATTGTCGATTGTGGTCGACATTTTTCCATTTCACAAACGATTGCTGTCCATTGGTATTTTCTGATTGTCGCGTTATGCATATAAATATTTACAATATTCTGGCGATTTAACATGATTGACATTTAAAAGTAGACAACACTTTTTACAATTACAACTCAATAATTACCACTCACCTGGACACAAGTACATAGATTTTCTTAACTTGTGACACAACATTTTTTAGTATTAATCCTCAAACGTGTTGCTTACTTTTAGAAGTTATTTTTTTGCGAGCCTTTAACAATAGAGCATTGCACAGTCGATTGCTTAGCCAATACCAATCGGTCGATCCAATCGCAACAATCGACAAATGTCTTTCGATTGGTAATCGACAATCGCAATAGGGGCCTATGAATTGCTTGTCTACTGCGACCAGAATTATGGCCGAAAATTAAATTGGCGTTAACGCTCTTAAAGTTGCGACCACCGACTCGGAATTTCGGTAGTAAATTTAAATTTTGTACACGTTATTTCTTCGTGTGCTTCACCATGATGAAAATGTTGATTTTACTTTTATTAAACCATTTATTTAGAATTAAAGAATAAGAACCTTTTTTTGTTAACACTTTCCGGGTCACTAGCTAAAAATTAAAACAACATAATTTTAAACCGTGTAGAAAATATTTTCTGCAACTATATCAAAGGATTCAAATTTATTCCACGTAAACAAAGTTTTGTGTGAAGTTGCAAGGAGAAAGGGGAAAACTCTTGTCTCAATTTTCTTATGATTAATTATTCAATGCGCTAAATCTAAATCGATGTTATGTATTCTGTAACGAAAACATGATTTTGTAAATGTTGAGCAAAATCTATACCGTGTCAGAGCAAATCTAATTTTCTCTGAGTCGGTATACATTTTGCTCTAAATTTGCATGAGCACATTGTTGTATAGTGCGTACCAAAACAGTTGGCCATTCTACTGCGCAGGTCTCTTAAAATGTGTTTTACAATCTCTTAAATTGCAAAAACAAGCATAAAGAGACGAAAATGGGCGGAGCCATAATAAAAAACGACGTATACCCTGCCTTGTGTTCAAGATCGCTATCGCGATCTCACTGAGGGTGGTTTCTTCATTTTCCTTCTTTTATACTGAAATTAGGAGCGGAGGAAAAATATAGACCATTATATGTCAACTTTACTTGGAGGAAAATATATTGTTTCGTTTTTTGTCTTGTCGGTTCTTTGTAGGAGTATGATGTGATCACGGTCGGATAGATTAAGCAAAACATTGCACATGAATTGATTGTGTGACTGTGTCTGTATGAAGGTGTACGGTTTTAGATTTAAACCCTATTTGCTCATTATGCTTTCGTTGATCATTATTAATTGTGTCGTGCATATTGATCATGTAGGTACTGATATTGGCACGCAAAGTAAAGTAAATTGCAGTGTCACACCAAATTTTTTTTGTTTATATCATTGAATTTGGGCGAGGTAGGTAAATTTAATAAAAAATTTACAATTTGGGAATTTTTGGAAACGTAAACGATTTTATGCCCAATAACAATAGGCACGATTTTCTGTCACAAAAAAGAGGATGGGGTATTAAACGGTTCGTTAAAGACAAAATGGTGAACGTTCTTGATTCTTCAATAATTTTTTTTAAGAAATGCAGTTTTTAAAACTTTTTGAACTACCCACCACTTTTAAATTTGTAACCTTGATTAAAAGTGTAAATTATAGCGAGATAAAATTGACGATGAATTGCAAATATAAAACAGATTTACAGCGAGCAGCAAAACAAAACACCAGTATACCAAATGGGTGGTTCGGTTTGGTTTGAATTAAGAAGTAAAAACACACACGTTTTAGTACTAAGATAAAAATATTTATTGATTTTGCTACCTATATATGAAATAGTTAATATTAATGTATATTAAATTGAATTCGAAGAACTGTCAGTTTCATAATCGGTTGAAGAATCATCTCCTGGATTGATAATTATTGCATCCGACATTGTGTCCCACATCTGCTCGTGTGAAAAGTATTCCTCCTCTGTCCTTATAATTTTTTCACAAACTTTGCGCCAATCTTCAACTGTTATTTTTGAAAATTCTTCTTCAGCTAGTTTCTGAACATCCGATAATCTAAACGTTGTATTTCGGCTTCCGACTCTTCCCTTGACTGTTGCCCAGATCTTTTCAATAGGGTTGAGATCTGGATGATAGGGTGGCAATCGTAGTACTTCGTGTCCCGCGCCGTGAATCATATCGTCAATCTTATGCTTGGGGTGGTGATTAGTCCGATGTCGCTTTATAAGGTCATAAAGTTCGACTTTGAGCATTTTTGAAGAATGCGGTATATTGTTGACGGAAAGCCATTCTAACATCTCCGATTTAACGGAAGCAGAAGTGATTTGCTTGTGTTCCCATTTGTTGTGATATGATGCGTTATCCCTTACAATAACCGATGGTTCCTCTAGGTTATTTAAAACTTGATCCTTCATCCATTTGGAGAAATTTTCAAAATTCATCTCATCTTGATAATCTCCTGTTTTCGACCCAGATTTAAATAAAAGCAAGGCATTATTCACGAAGCCCTTCGCTCCACCTGCATGCGCCATTATCAGCCTTTGGCCTTTTGAAATTGGCGCCTTTAAACCTTGACTGGTGCCGTCAGTCCATGCCCTTGGCCTTGTGTGAGAGCTGTGAATATAGCTCTCGTCCAAATAAATAATCTCATATCCTTCTGACCTGTACTCCCGCACCTTCCTCAGATATTTCACTCGTAAAAGTTTGATTTAATTTCTTTCGCAAAGAAATTTACGGTTGTTCTCCGTCTTCCTATAAGAAAATCCATTTCTTTTTAAAATCCTATGTAACGACATATTGCTTAGGTTCAGCTCCAAATCTTCCTGCACCCGTTGTCTTAACATTTTTAATGTTATCATCATTTTTTCTTCAATGTGGAAGTTGTATATAATTCGCCGAACAGCTGTGATACCAAATTCGTCCAATCCAGTTTTCCATTTTGTATGTGGTACTCTTTTAGTTGGAGATTCAATAGCGCCTTTCTTCTCATATTCTTTAATTATCCTTCTTATTGTTCGGGCCGAAATTCCCGTAAACTCCTCTGTCTGTGAATTTGCGTATGTGATGGGATTATCTATACATAAATTCCTAGCTTCTTCAATTTTTTTGTAATATATCCTAACAACGATCTTACGTCCTAGACTTCCTATTGGTTTTCCTTTTCTTGAAAGATCCATGACAATTTATTTTATTTTAATAAACTTATGTCCTAGCAATGCTTTTGTTTTCGTGAAAGTGAATTCCAAATAGGAAATCCATAATATATATGCGTTATCTTAAAATAAAAAACTCTAAAAACCAAGCAACAAATTTATTCCTTGCCCCTACAGGTAACCAAATGCAAACACTAATCATGTCGTAAAACTTTTACACTTAAGTCAAACAGGTAAAATCAAACATCATAAAATTAATGCTAACCAAGCACACCACCCATACAGGTACCTAGCGCTAAACCACGAAATGTTCAACCATAAAAAGGGTTGGGAACCCTTTCAAATACAATCGGACTTCTAGGTAGAAATGTATAAAAGTCGACCTCATAATAAAAAATTAAGTTTATTTAGATATTCAACAGCATTTTAGTTCTAAGCACTGTAAAGTTGGGTTACGCATTGTAAATTACAGGCAAAAACGCTTAGTGATTAAATCTCTTTCGCGTCATTTTTGTTCTCTTAAATCCTCTCTCTGCACAATCGACCGTTGGCCAACTGTTTTGGTACGGACTATATGTTGCAGAGCGCCGGATGTCTGTGCTGGTATACAGTTTGGCAACACGCGGACGGGCCACCATACTATTGACCCGTAGGTGAGGATAGAAAGTATAACGGCTGTGTACATCCACAGCACCATCCTAGGCTGAAGTCCCACCTTTTATTTATTTTTATTTAGTTTAGGGAGGTTTAAAGTCGGTATCTTGTACTTGGTGGTAAACAGCATGAGTTCAGCTTTACTCGGATTCACACTGAGTGTACAACTTGTAGCCCATTAACTTATTCAGAGCTCTCTCTCTGATCTCACTTATCATTGACGGGAACATCCTAGATGCCAGAATAAACACTTTGGCCCCGATTGCGGTCGTCGATTGCTCGATCGATGTACGACTTTTTTCGATCAACGATCGCCGATTTCTCTTATTCGTATTGTGATTGTCGATTGTGGTCGACATTTTTCCATTTCACAAACGATTGCTGTCGATTGGTATTTTCTAATCGATGCATTATGCATATAAATATTCACAATAGCCGTGTTTCTTTACACGCGGATATAGGGATGGCATCAGAAAACGACTATCGCCGCTTAAGAATTCATCAAAAAAAACTTGGCAGCACACATGCACTTATGACATGCACCGTGACACAGCTGTAAGTTGTAGTTAAGAAATTATTGAAAATCCTGAAATTGAAAAATATTTACTTCCGCCAATTGAAATTGATGCCAAGCATATTCTAAAATTATGAAAAACAATTGCACATTAACAGATTTGCTAAATTCAATTACCCTTAAAATGAGGTTTGAAAAATAATAATAATAAAATCACGAATAAAATATGTGTTAGTGGTCGGTGGGTTGTCAAACTTTGACATTTCCTGAAAAATTCATCGGAAGGATTCATCAGAAACGAAGAAAATGGATTTTGGAAGCACTGTTTATCCCCGCTAGAGGACTTAGCGGGGTTAGCTATCCCCCCTAAAGTTAGCGTATATAGGATAAGTTGTTGTTGTATTTTACATGCAAATTTCAAATTATCCCTATATCCGCGTACGAAGAGAGACGGCTAATATTCTGGCTATTTAATATGATTGACATTTAAAAATAGGCAACACTTTTTACAAAATTATCTCATTAATTACTACTCACCTGGACACAAGTGCATACATTTTCTCAGCTTGTGACACAACATTTTGCGGACAAAATCCTCAAAAGTGTTGCTATCTTTTAGATGTTAATTTTTTTAGAGCCTTTCACAATAGAGCATTGCACATTCGATTGCTTAGACCAGCGGTTCCCAATCTTTTTTAGTCGCGGATGTGCAACCCACATGTTTTCTTTAAAGTGGTATTCTTCCGGAAAATAGCTGTGGAAGCTTTCGAGCAAACTTAGCAGGTGAACATGAAACTCATTTATAATGTCTTCAGGAATACCCAAATCTATTTCCTATTTACATTCGCTGACGAAGCTATCTAGGTTTCGATTTTTTAAAGATTTCGCCCAAAACTTGATTTTCTTTTTAAATGCTTCTATCTTATCACTGGCATCGAAAACAGTTATTGTCTTTCCTTGAAGTGATAGATACACTCAAATCTTTTTTTTAAATATCGGGTAGATACGATAATTTCAAAAGCCAACGCTCATTACACAATCTGTCGCCCAAATCAAAGTTGTCGGTAATTAGGAAGGTTCTGACTTCAGCCCTCATTTCGAAAAGCCGCGCCAGTGTTTTGCCGCGAGAAAGCCACCTTACTTTTGCGTGAAGAAGTAAAGACGTATGTAGATTACCCACTTCATCGCACAATACTTTGAATACCCTTTACTCTTAGATCGTGATTTAATAAAGTTAATTAAAGTCTAAATGTAAAAAAATCTAATCTAAAAAGGTATTGGTAGCGCACAAATACTATTAAAATGGCCAACCCTGCAACATCCGTTGATTCAACCATTTGCAGCGCAAATTTTGTGACTTTTATTCGCAAAAGTAAACTAACTTTGATATTCTCTGCTAAGTCACCGATTCTTCGTGATATTGTGTTATTTGACAAAGGAATGGTGTCAATTAATTTTTTGGTCTTTTCACCCAACATACACTCAACAATGTCCTTAACGCATGGCTTGATTCAGTTTTCACCGATTGTATGGGCTTCGCCAGTTTGCGCAACTCGGAAACTCACTAAGTAGGACGCCATCAACGCGTTTTCGTTCACTGTCTTTGAGTGGTAAGTAATAATTGTTTGAGATTTTGTAAGTTCACCATACCTCATTTTAAAGAAACCACTCGGTTTGCTTTTGCAATCTGGATGAATCCCCTCAAAATGACGTTTCATTTTTGCTGGAAACATCAAACTATTCGGCAACACTTTGCCGCAAATTACGCATTGGGTTTTGTTGTCACTTGTCTCAGCAAATCCAAGATTTAAATATGAATCGTGGTACTTCCTTTTTACTGTTTTTTTTTCTGCAGCACTGATCACCATAGAACTAGTACTAGCCACATTGTCTGCCTCAAAATCTTCAGAAAATTCTGACTCCGCTGTCTCTATTGCGTCATTTTCCTTCGCTCTAGAATAGAATAGTTATATGGAAAACGAGCAAATTCACAAATCTGAATTGAGGATAACAAAAAAAATATATAAAGCCAACAAAACGCATCTAATACAAATGCGGTTCTAGCGATAGGAAACTTTCTCATTATTACATAAACATATGGTTTTGAAATTGAAAATTAATTGAAATTTGTACTGGGTTGAAGTCTTTCTGGTTAGCAGAAATATTTCCGCTAACCAGAGAAACGTCATCCCAGTACAAATTTCAGTTAGCGTTAGCGGATATGGTTGTCTCTGGAAACGTCTCTTTCATAATTTTCATTTGTCGGGGATTCCCATAATGTTGATATTGTTGAATGTTTGCTTGAACTGTGTCATTAATTAGTCAACTACGCCATCTAGTAGAAAGTGGCCATATTACCGATTTTGGCAGCATTGGAATAGCAGTTTGAGTAGCTGTGGTATAACTTGGTATGTTGTTCTCGAACCTTCTGAACTTAACGAACCTTCTCAACGAATCTGGAAATTTCGAGAGGTGTCACTAGGAGATATAAATAGATGTCGCAGGAGCACCCAAGACATTCGAGTTGTGAACCGCGATAAAGAAGTACGATAGATGACAGTAGTGAAAAGTATAGAGAAAAAGTACAAGTATCCAGTAAGATAAAAGTGTTTGTGTATTTAAAGTGATTAATTGTGAAAGTGAATTGTTTAATTAAATAAGTGAATTATTAGAATAATAATCAAGAAGTAAAAGACATTGATAGAGAACTAATAAAGATTAATTAAATAGAATTACGTTTTATCTTTTCGAATCCTAGCCTGGATGTAACAATATTATCATCCCATACCACATCTTTTTATACGAATTATTTTTTAGTTTGTTTGTATGTATTTATTTTTTTAAATGAGCATTTCAAGTTCGATTGCTGCGATCAAAATGACAAGTTCAGAAGCACAAAATTAACTAGTCGCTAGTGTAATGGAATTTTGTTATTTCTTTTATTTTATTTTTCACACTTTGTGAAACGTTGGCTTAGACAATAACAATAGGTCGATCCAATCGACACAATCTACAAATGTCGCTTCGATTGGTAATCGACAATCGCAATAGGGGCCTTTGTCTGCGTACGCCACTGTCTTGGTTCCAATTCTGTTGAACTCTGGCAGAATTTTCCCAATGACCATGAGCCATAGTAGAGGCGATATGATCCAACCTTGCGGCGTTCCTCTATTTACAGTCTTGTCTATAATGGTGCGGTGTGACCCTAAGACTGAATTATTCTGGTTTTGAGCTTGGATACAATCCATCTGCTAATAAACACCTGCCGTGGTGAGAGATTCTTGAATAGATTCAGTAAGGACGTTGTTGAAGGCACCCTCAAAGTCTTGGAAGATAGCTAGGGCTAGGGTGTACTGTTAGGAGACAGATCCGGCGGTGTCTGCGGACTTGCCCTTGAGGTCGGAATACTGAGACTTCGAAAGTGTTATGTTTTCCAAATTGTCTAGGATATACCTGTCCAAATGTGTTCGACGGTCCTCACAGCAAAGGGTGTCTGGGTCATGGGTCTGTAATCATCGGATTCGTGGCCGCGCTTACCGACGTTTCGGATGAAGACGACTCGGACACTTCTCCGAGCCTGAAATACGTAATCGACCCTAAGTGAGCTTTGATAAATCACCGTTAAGCAAGGTATAACCTTCTCCGAGTTATTTTGGAGCATTATCGGTAAGATCCCGTCAAGCCCTGGTGACTTATAAGGGGAGAAGCTGCCTATATCCTAATTAATAATAACACTCCAACCAGTCATTAATCACGTTGGGTTAATGACTGGTTTTAGTGTTGTTCGGACAGGATTTTGCTAAGCCCAGTCTGCATAGCATTTCATGGGTATATTTTTTTTATAAGCTATTCTAATGGAAGTGTATTATAATTTTGACTCATTGTTTGTAACATACCTTAATGTTGCTTGCAGACCCCTTAAAGTTGCTATATGTGTGATCAGCATCGAAAGTTATCTTAGCTCCGATCCTTTTCTTTCACAGTATAAGAACACAAATTCAAAACTGTCGAAAGAAGACGTTAAGGACTTAAGAGAATAATAAAATATTCCTATAATTCGAGTTCATCATCGCAAAGTCAAACTTAGTTAGAAAGTGAAGGTTCGGATGAATAAAAAAAACTGACTTGTTTATTCAACATTAACTTATTTATTAGTTACTAGCTGTCCCGTGCTCGCCTTGCTTCGCCAGTCTGCCACTTCTCAAATTTAAAATAAAATACATACTTGCTAATAAGAACTGATAAAGAAAACGTCGAGAGTGTCCCTACTCATTATATGGATATACTCTCAGTGTGAGTACTCAATCTCATTTACATTTCATACCCTATTTTTCTCAATCCCATGAAAATGCGCCATAAAAAAAAAACACTAACTGCAAAAGGTGCATAAAAAAGAAAGAAAAAGCACATTGCACAAAAAATACAGGTAGAGAAACAGATTTGTGCCGCACACACACACAAAAGGTGGCAATGGTGCGATGGTAGTGTATTCACTAAAGTGATTGGCAGGTCGTGCGTTCGAATCCCGACCAGTGCCATGATTTTTATAAATTGAATATACAAAACAAAAATAGATCTCCCTAAAGCAATTTAGGCGCCACCTGTTGAGAAAAAAAATCCTATCGCACTAAACTGCTTTCCTATCCTTCTATTCTTTCATACAGTAAGTAGCACCCAGAAATAGGCAATGAATCATTTACTGGGAGCTACTTACAGCAACAAACAAAATGCCTGCGCTGTAGTTTCCACTATAAGGGTACTGTGTACTACAGAAAAAAGAAATCCCTTTAGCGCACGCTAATTATAAAAAAAAAAAAAAAAAATGCGTCCAGTGAACGCTGTGAAAATCCAACGATCTAGCTTCAATCGAACATTTTACTTTCTTAAATTGTATAAAATTTATAGTTTAATGCTTATTGTTCAACTTCAGGATAACCTACAAAGATGTTTTTATCTTAAAATCTTTGTACATAATTGAACTTTATATTATAAAAAATCCTATTTCATTTGGATGAGTCATTCCAAAGCTAGGAGCTAGAAAGCATTCGTGAGTTACAACTTTTCTTAGATATCAGCTTAGATCTCCGCTTCTGGACAGCGGATGAAGCATTTTCCCGCGGTAAAAAGTAGCTATGTCTATTCTCAGGCTCTAGACTATCTGTGTACGAAATTTCATTTAAATCGGTTCAGTAGTTTTGGCGTCAAATCGATACAGACAGACAGACAGAGTTACTTTCGCATTTATAATATTAGTATGGATTTTATCGAAAAGCGAAATAAATCATTTTATTGTGATATCTTGGAAATGAAGATTTTTCTAATATTTATTAAAGTTATTAACTGAAACAATTATTCTTTTTTCGGGGGTTCTACGATTTCCGAGGCCCCAACATTTGAAAACGCAGTTTTATAGATCTCGATGAAATAAACACAAAATTACTTTTGGTAAGAGTCTTGTTTTCGCCTAGTTTAGGGGATAACGGACTTTGAAAGTCTACATTTTATTTTGACTTGGATTGCTACTAATTAAAAAAAAGTGTTGAATATTTATACGATTTAGGATACGCTAAATAAATTATTCAATAAATGCAGTATAATCTTAGGCATAATCGATGTTAAAATTTCTCTGATAGAATGTAGAAAAGCTAAAGCATTCTTAGGCGTTTTGAATAATTTTAGATATATTTTCATGTCCTCTGATAGAATTACGAAAAAAAGTTAAGATGCTCTTAGGCGCTATTAATATTTTACCGTAAACATTAACCCCCGTATTAATAAACAATGGATAGCGGCGAGTTAGCACTAGCACATGTGTTAACTCTTAATTTTGATTAATAAACGTGTGTTAGCTTTCACTGACATGTGATAACGAGTGGATAACTTAACTCACCGAATTCGGCGTATAAGGAGCGGATAACTTCACACATTCTCAGATTGTAGTTCATGCATTCACAATTTGAGAGAACGCGCATGTATGTGTAGAAACATTGAGAGGATGAGAGAGAACACTGTCACCCATTTGGGCATATTACTCTTTCATAATGCGTTGACTCCATAGTAGTCCCATCCTATTGGAATGGAATACACAGAAATGAGTGTCAACTGATGAAATATGACAGATACACTCGATTTTTGAAAATAATTCGGTTAAGTGCTGCCGTATTGTAGGTGAAGTGCTGCCGTATTGTAGGTGATAAAGAGCAAACAGCTAACACAGGGGACTAATGTTTTTATTAATCAGAAAAGTTATCCTATGGACAAGTTCGCTATCCGTGTGCCAGCTAACTCGTGTGTTAAGGAGCGGTTAGTGTTTTTCTATTAATATGGCTGTAAAAATGCAGACGATGAACATTTTACCGTATAATCACAAATAATTATGAACAGATGTGGGCGCCATACTTTAGCAGTCAAATTATTTACAGACAAGAAGGTTATAACGAAAATTACTATTTTTCATTAAATTTACTGCAAATGAAAAAAAGGTGTGAGCCACGCTGCACTCACGGTATAGTTGATGTGTAAATATGTAGGCACAGTTGTGCGTTAGCTACCTAATTTGTTATCTAGCTAACGGCACAACTAAGTAACTAACGTAGTTAAATTAGCTGCGCTAAAAATGCAATCGATTTGGTGGTTTCTGGTGGTCATTATGATATGACAACTAATATTTGCTATTAGCTTTTAGTTGCAGGTTGTGTAACTAAGCATGTAAGGTTGCCAAAGTTAGTTGCGGATGACAACTAAAAGTTGGTTAGCTTGGTTAGCTTTTTAGCTGTAGCTTTTTAGTTGTCTAGGTAATAACTAATAACTAAATCAAAATTTATTGTTTTGCTATAATGGCGATAATTTATTGGGATTTATGATGCATATTGCGTTTAAAATAGAAATTGATTGAATGTCCCTTTTATTTTACATCATGTTATTTTACAAAGAGGTCCTTAGAGCCACAATAAAGGTCCTTTAAGCCCGAAAAAGCATATTTGCCCAAAATGTCATTAGAAACGGCACGGTATACATGAGTTCAATGTTATTTGAATAAGGGGTCCTAGAAACAACAAACATTTTAAAAAAAATATCCTGTTTTCGACTATTAAGGACCTTTTTTGTTGTTGCAAGGACTTCTTAGGCAAATAACATTGAACGCAGGTATACCGTGCGGATTCTAATGACATTTTGGAAAAATATCCTGTTTTCGAATATTAAGGACCTTTTTTGTTGTTGCAAGGACCTCTTAGGCAAATAACATTGAACGCAGATATACCGTGTGGATTCTAATGGCATTTTTGAAAAATATACTTTTTTCTACTTTTAAGGACCTTTTTTTTCCAATGATCTGTTAGTCAAATAATATTGAACACAATATACTGCGCGGTTTTTTAGGAGTTTTTGAAAAAAATGTTTTTTTCGGGCTTAGAGTAAGTTCGGGTATTGTGTTATAGGAGGCTAATGTGGTACGGGCAGTTTTTTCGAAAAATAAGCAGGCTACCGGAATGTTTGTTGCACACAAAACTGGCGATTTAGAAAAAACTACCAACACATGTTCTGGCTACTTCAAAGCTATTACCTTTTTTTTGTAATTTGTGTCGAATATATAATTGGTTGTACTCGAGTTTTTATACCCTATCAGCATCGATAATAATGTCGAACTAGCCATGTCCGTCCGTCTGTCGGCAAAAATTAGGCCTTTAAACTGGACCTAGAGAGCTGAAATTTTAACCATATACTCTCTAGGGTCCCGAAATAATCAAGTTTACGAATTTTTGAAATCCGCCGACAGAGACGCCCACAAACTCAAAAAAACAAAATTTTGGAAAAAATCGAATTTTGAGCTAGAAAGCTGAATTTTTTTATATTTGATCTATGACTCCTAAAACTGCTCGGGATATAAAATTTTCAAAATCCGCCCACTGACACGCCCACAAATAAATAAAACAATTTTATTGAAAAACCAAAATTTGAGCTAGGGAGCTGAAATTTATAATATATACTCTCTAGGGGGCCCTTTATGCTCATATGTAAATATTTTCAAAATCCGCCTACTGCCACGCCCACAATTAAAAAAAAAAACTTTTTTGAAAATCCAAAGTTTGAGCTACGGAGCTGAAATTTATAACATATACTCTCTAGGGGCCCTTTATGCTCATGTGTTAATTTTCTTTTAAATCCGCTTACTGACACGCCCACAATTAAATAAAAAAAATTTATTGAAAAACCAAAGTTTGAGCTAGGGAGCGACAAAAGCTTCGTTTTTTTTTGATAAAATCCTTAAAATGTTATATAACAAAATATGTAGAGCGTTGTTAACAATTCAACCATACTTAGACTTTTGTCACGCCCACTTATGAGTGATAGGAATAAGAATAGGATATCCAACAGTTCGCCCAAGCGGACTGTAGCCCGTCCCTATGTTTTTTTATGCTTTTGAAATATTTTTTTTTGTGTTTTAATGTTTTGTGCATTACTTATACCTAAGCTACCTCGCAATAAACGATTTATTAAACTTTATTAAATAATTATTAGTTATTCTGTAAGTATTTATTTTGTAATTTTTTATAAATAATTTCTTATGTGCATACATTTATTCGGGTGGTGACTTCATAGCTGGGGAAATGGAAAACTATTTTGAAGAGTCTATTTCAACGGAAATAACATCGCACTCTGATACCGCATTGCCCCAACTTATCAACTGCAAGCAAGGGGGTACCGTCTTGCTATCCTAACGCACGAATGCAGCCATTGAGCATTTGACCACCATTATTAGATGAATGTGTTGCAAGTACAAGCAAAGGGCTATCACCCTCTATTCCCCACTGTCGAGTTCAAGGTTTGTCAGTCTTTTCGCCATCTTAAAACAATTCCAGCGCAGATGCAAGCATAGGGTTTATAACAGCCTGGGAGATATCACCACCGCCTAAAATGAAAAGACCTGATGCCAGCAACAGAGGAAGAAAATCAAAAAAGCATTGAAAGATTTAAAAAAAAATTGAGCCCAATGCAAAGCTTACAACTAATAAAAGAGATATTTAATTTTTCTTTTTTCTTTATTTTTCGTTTTTATTTTCACAACTTATTGTTTTATTTATTTTAAAGACGCGACGCGTTTCGGAACTTGTGTTCCATCCTCGGGCGTCTTAAAATAAATAAAACAATAAGTTGTGAAAATAAAAACGAAAAATAAAGAAAAAAGAAAAATTAAATATCTCTTTTATTAGTAGTCATACACAACAGGAGACGAACAAAAATATTTTTTAAAAATAAATAATATAAAAAGCTTACAAGTTAAAAAAAACAGCTTACGACGAGCCGCGCCTCTTAAAAGGAAGAAATATTTTCATCAAGCGACACCGAACAAAGCCTGCTGTTTAAGACAACAAACTTCAAGCTATACAACCTCAATTATTCAAAACAAATGTACTTTCACACAACTTCCCGGTGTTACTAACCGCGCCCAACGTCGTTTAATTGCGGTGATCTGGCGAGCACCGATTAACTCACGTGGTATGAAAATTCTGACGGTGATAGGAAAATCTGACGATGACGGTGACGCGCGATATTTCCAACTAGCCCCTACCGAGAAAAAAGATATTTACACATCAACGAGAGCAAAGATGTTTACACATCTAAAAGTGTTCCATTGTTTTTCTTGTAAATCGCTGAGCTGCTCTATTTGTATACCCTATTCTAAGGGTATATTAATTTTGACTCCTAGTTTGTAACATACCTTAATATTGCCCGTAGACCCCCAAAAGTTACTATATTCGTGATCAGCATCGACACTAATTAGTAATTACGATCTAGGCATGTCCGTCCTTCAGTCGTTGGCAAAAATTAGGTCTTAAAACTGGAGCTAGAAAGCTGAAATTTTTTTATATACCTATGTTCTTTAGGGGATCAAACTGCTCGGGAGTTAAAATTTTTAAAAGCCGCCCACTGACACACCCACAAATCAATAATACAGTTTTATCGCAAAGTCAAAGTTTGAGCTCGGAAACTGAAATTTCTATTGTATACTCTCTAGGGGCCTTTATTGCTCGTGTTAAAAGATTTTTAAAATCCGCCCACTGTCACGCCCACAATTAAACAAATTTTTTTGGAAAAAAAGCAAAGTTTGAGCTAGAAAGCTGAATTAATGGGCATGTGAGAAAATTTTTAAAATCCGAAAACTGTCACGTCTACTTTTAAGAAAAAAAAAACCTTTTTATTGAAGAAATCATTTGCAAAGTATGTATGTAGTGAAAGTTGTTTTGAACAATTCCTTTATATAAAGATTTCTGGCATGCCCACTTTTAAGTGGCGTTTTCTTTACAACCTTGTTTTTTTTCGATAAAATGCTTTAAATGTTATTTTACAAAATATGTACATACATTGTTCATAACAATTCACCAATACTTCGATTTTATCCAACAATTCGCACAAGCGGACTTAAGCCTTTCCATATGTTTGTGTTTAGTTTTTTAGGTTTTGATTTATTTGGACTATCTTCATGACCAATTTAATCTTATTGTGATCTTGATTTATTATCTTATCCTTATTATACCCTATTTTAAAGGTATTATAATTTTGACTCATAGTTTCTAACGTACTATGGAAGTGTTTTTTTCTGCAACTCAGTAGCAAATCACTCTTTGGGATCAGAAAAAAACATTATTACTCACTCCACGCTTACTCTGTTTTCACTTAAAACAAAAAACAAAAAAAGGCACATAAAATGGCTTGATGTACTAAAGCTTTGATTAGATTGTAATTTTTGGCCATATTTGACAAAAATCAAATTTTCTTCCTCGAAGCACCTGCATAAATGCGTAGGAGTAATGATTAAAATACTAATCAATGGTGCTTTGAGGAAGAAAATTTGTTTGTTCAAACGCTTTTTTGCTTTTAGCGGCCAAGAGGTGAGTCCTATCAAAAAATCATTTAGAGCGGGCTGTAGCCCTAGCAGCCACCATTTTAACGCAGCATGGCATGATTCCTTTTAATCAGACGAAATCGCTAGAGATGTGATCAGTTTTCAAAATCGTAATCAGGACCCGTTACCAAAATAAGGGCTTGTGTTTGTCGCATCTAGCGCCCAATTAAAAATGTGTGAAAGGCACATCGGTTACCCTGGAAAACACCTTAAAAATAAAGTTTAGCCTGTTTCTTTAGAGACAGAAATGTAGGAGTTATTGATTTACCTCTTTGGGGTTCCAAGGACCTTTTGGTAAAATAACATTGAATACATTAATAATGCACTGCTTCCACGCACATTTGGAAAAATATTTTTTTTTAGTTTTTAAAGACCTTTTTGGTGCTTCAGGGATCTCTTGGTAAAACAATCTAGTGTCAAATAAATTAATGCCAGTAACTGCCACTAATGTCACATCTTTGATTAATATTCAATTTTTAGTTATCAACATGTTTTTCACAAAGATCCTTTTTTGGTGTTCGCCAAGTTTTTTTGTGCGTCATTCTCAAATTGGCCATAGGAAAATCGAAATTTTTCCCCAACCTTCAACTGATTTCAGAGCCATCTAGTTTTCAGTCGTAACAAACTGTATACTGAGTTCTGGTTTTACTGACGAAATTATTCTGAATGGAGATTTGTTTTTGGTTTACCTACCGATAAAATGACAATGAGTTATTACTGAGTAGCAGAAAAAACACCACTTTTATATTTAATCAGCATCGAAAATTACGACGTAGCAATAATGGTAACCCGGTTCGCCCCAGCGGACTGTAGTATTTTTTTAGTAGGTGGAAATCATCGAAAGCCGGAGTGTGGGACTTTAACCCGAACTAAAACCACCTCTTCTGCAAATCCTCATTCCCCATGATACCACCGTTAGGAATTTCATCACGGATGGGGGGGGGGGGGGAATTCAGCCGTATGTACATCTCTATGGCTATCAGTTCGGATATGTATGTGCAGTTTGCACGAATGTGTATGTGATTGTGTGTCTTTTCCGTCGCTTGCTTGGGTACGTAGGCGTATTTATGTTTGTGTGTGTCCATGTGTATGTTTGTAGTGTTCTAAATTTGTTAGTGTTACTTACTTTTACTTACCTACTTACTTCCACTTACCTACGTACTTTTACTCACCTACTTACTTTCACTTACCTACTTACTTTTACTTACCTTCTTTACTTACTTCCACTTACCTACTTACTTTTACTTACCTACTTACTTCCACTTACCTAATTACTTTTACTTACCTACTTACTTCCACATACCTACTTACTTTCACAGACCTACTTACTTTCACTTATCTACTCACATCTTTCACCGAAAATGTTGGCGCCATTGTATTTTGGTGGATTTACACCATCACGCACGCGCATTTTTGCAACAAAACCGAAAAGAGAGATCCGTTTATCCGCAGTCAATGCTAATAAGGTGTAAGAGTGAGATCACTTACTTTAACTTGCTATAACATTATTATGGAGATTTGACAGATCACATGTAAACAAACAAATTTATTTTCATCGGTTTTGTTGTAGTAGAATTAAAAAATAAATAAAAACATGGATCTCGTAAAGGCTGCCGTATTAATAGTGTTTTCCATCTTGAGTAGGTACAATCGGCGATGTGAAGCAGAGAAATGTCAAAAATGTATTATGGCGATTAAAACATATGATAGCAGCGCCCATTTTGTTTTATAGGAAATCGAAATTTCGTAAGCCATCGCTATAAAAATATCAACATGCATAGCTTTCCCATAATTCCTACCACGTAAACAAGATGGCCGACCTGAATACGTGTCACGTTTTTTTGCATGTTAGGTAATGCTGTCCCTTTCAGTCACACGGATATTTAGTATTTAGCATCCCTTTAATCTTACATGTTAGGAATGTGTGACCGTGTAAATCCACCATTTGTCGTAGTACAAATATTGATGTCTAGACACTTTCAGCAGCATCTATTTCTTCATCGATTGTCATTATTCTGGGACATTTAGAACAGCCTGCTTCATGCTCAACGTCAACATCAATGTCATCTGATTTTGGATCTATTTCCATCAGTTCCAATCCATTTTGCCTTTCACCATCTACAATTCCAGGATACACTTGTAGCGATCAGCGCATAGATGGCGCAATAACTATTTAGAGGAAAAGAAAAGGAAGTAGCCATTTTGTATTTTTCGAGAACAAATTGAAATTGTGAATGAATTTAAGAAGAGACAGAACAGGTGGAAACGTGGCAACGAAAAGGAACATTTTCTGTACTCACGCACATATGTAGTTTTAATACGTGAATTTTAAGAAATATATACTAAATAAGGACAAATTAAAAAGTCAAAGTTTCGCATTATTTAGTTGTATCGCTGCGACATCATTTAATTGTGTCGCTGTGATATCATTTAATTGTTTCGCGGTGCCACAACAAAAAGACCGACAAAGGGCACCACAGCGAACAATATTGGTGACCCCGTGTTTGATCGTACACCGAACATCACCAGGAAAACCGCAACTACAACCGCCGCAACCCACACACCACCATCTCGTGCTTCCAGAAACACCCTCACAAGGAACAACGAAACTCCTCACCAGACGCACCACAACGAAAGTTTCCCAAGGGCATTACCGCACCATCGTCGACATTGGCGATCACCCGCCTTTCATCATCACGCAGAGAACACCACCAACAGTTCATCATCACGCAGAGAAACACCACCAACAGTTCATCATCATTCATAAGTCATCAACCTAGCAAGTATTTTTTTTTGAAAAAAAAAAAATTGTTTTCTTTTGATTTCATAGTGATTTTCCAAACTGCACCACGTTTTCTCATATAGTAGGTAGTTATTTATAGGTTATGTTATATACATACATAAGTAGATATCAATTAAGTAACCTACAATCTAAAAACCTCAAGTCAAATATCGTTTTGTAAATCCATTCCTTTTCCTCTAATCGCGGTCACACGTATCTAAAGTAAAGAAATTAAAATATGATGAATGAAAGTAACGCAAATAACCCCCAAACAAATCAAAACATTTCGGGTTCAAATGCGCAAGCACCACAAACGGATAATGCAGTCCACGCAGTCGCTATTAAACTGCCCGAATTTTGGACTAAGATGCCTGGTATATGGTTTATCCAAGTCGAGTCACAGTTTGCCATTCGAAACATTACGGTCGAACAGTCTAAATTCCACTATGTAGTCCAATCGTTACCACAGGACGTGGCTGCAACTGTGTATGACATACTCACTCAAGAAACAAGAATCAGCCACCCCGTATACCAACCTAAAAAAAGCGTTAATAGAACGTCACACAATGAGCGAAGGTAAGCGGATCGAGGCACTTTTGTCTGGGGACGAAATGGGCGACAGAAAGCCTTCTGAATTTTATCGAAGACTTCAAACATTAGCGGGACAATCAATGATTGTGACCGAGAGCCTAATATTAGAACTGTGGAAGCGACGCCTTCCCACACTTGTTCAAGTCTCCATCAAATTGAGCGAGAAATCCAAACCGGAAGAACTCCTTGAAATAGCAGACGACATTTTCGAAGTCTACCAACAACAAAATGTTTCCTCATTTTCCATTTCATCCCGCCCAGACAAGCCAATAGCCGAACTTACAGGTATCAATCAAGCGTTGAAAGCAGAAATACACGAAATCAAATCAATGCTATCAGACTTGAACCTTAACAGACACCACCCTCGCAGCCAAAGTAGTTCTCAATCCTCAAATTACCACAGATTTAACCGATCTCGATCGAGAAGTAAAAACCCAAGAAACAACAGCGGGAACAGCACCAAACCCTGTTGGTTTCACAACAAATACGGCGAGAATGCACGAAAGTGTTCCAAGCCATGCGGATTCGGGAACCAACACCCAAACTAAACCCCACTGTTGCTATCGCGGCAAACAACAGTAGGGTCCAAGATTTACAGAGCCGCCTTTTCATAAAAGACCCCATATCCAACATCACATTTCTAATAGATTCCGGATCGGATATATCAGCCATTCCGTCGTCACTTTTCAAAAGCCCAAACGCCAAACCCGATCAATCAGTATCCGCAGCCAATGGGTCTGCAATCAATGTCTTTGGTAGTAGGTACATGCGAACAAGTCTTGGGTTCGGACGAGTTTTCAACCACACGTTCGTAATAGCACCGGTCACTAAACCAATAATCGGTGCAGATTTCTTAAGACACACAGGGTTAGTAATCGACGTCAAAAATGCAAGGCTTATCGACCCACTTACTAACACAGCAGTGAAGGGTACACCATGCCTACAAAACATTGCAACCCCACGTTTTTTTGCAGTAGACCACAAATATAACGAAATTTTAAAAGAATTTCCCCAACTGATGGAACCGCCCGATTTTAATTTCCCCAGTAACCATTCAGTACAACACCACATCGTAACAAAGGGACCTCTTCCACACTCACGTCCCAGGCGACTAAACCCAACCAAGTTAAAAATCGCAAAAGAAGAATTTGAGTACATGGTACAAATCGGGATCTGTAGGCCATTCGCATCACCATGCGCAGCTCCTCTCCACATGGTTTCAAAGAAGGAGGTCAACGATTGGAGACCATGCGGAGACTACAGAATGCTAAACGCCTTCACAACCCCAGACCGGTACCCACTACCGCACGTTCACGACTTTACAGTTTTCCTTCACGGATGTACAATTTTTTCTAAAATTGATCTGGTACGTGCATACCACCATATCCCCATGGCACCAGAAGACATTTCAAAAACCGCCGTAATTACACCTTTCGGCCTATTCGAATTTATTTGCATGCCGTTCGGTCTCCGAAACGCTGGCCAAACGTTCCAACGTTTCATGCACCAGGTCACAAGAGGTCTCGACTTTATATTTGTCTACGTAGACGATATTTTGATTGCAAGCAAATCGGAGCAGGAACATGAGCAACACCTCAAGTTAATGTTTCAACGATTGTCTGAGTACGGTCTCAGAATAAAAGCATCAAAATGCATATTTGGCACACAAACATTACAGTTTCTGGGATTCGATATCACCAAAGATGGTATAAAACCATCTCACACACGGGTGACACACATCGATAGCATTCCTGAACCAAAATCTGTACAAAATGCTCAACGTTTCATTGGTAAACTACTACCACCGTTGCATACCTCATTTAGCAAAGATTCTTGCACCAATCTATGACCATTTAGCTAACTCCATTCGAAACAAAAAGAAACCAAAAGACTTCACGTGGCCCCCAGAGTGCCAAAACGCATTTACAAAAGCCAAAAGCGAACTTGCGAAGGCAACACTCCTAAACCATCCCCAGGAAGGCGCCAAGCTGAGCATCACAACTGACGCTTCTAACACAGACATCGGGGCCGTCATCGAACAGTTAAAAGGAGACAACTGGGAACCAATTGCTTTCTTTAGCAAACAACTTTCGCCCACGCAGTCAAGGTATTCCGCTTTCGATAGGGAGTTGCTGGCAATCTATCTGGCCATAAACAATTTCCAAAATTTTGTCGAAGGACAAGATTTCTGCATTTTCACCGATCACAAACCGTTAACAACAGCATTAACAACAAAAATCAAGCGTAACCCTAGACAGGAACGACAACTCGATTACATATCGCAGTTTACAAACGACATTAGGTATGTCAAAGGCGCTTTAAATGTCGTAGCCGACGCGCTCTCACGGCCAAACACACACGCGATAGAACTTACCTCGCCAGGAATCGAGGAACTAGCAAAAGCCCAAGAGAGTGATTCCGAACTCACGTTTTTCCAACACAACATACCAGCCAATTCCAAAACCAAACTCGAATACATTAAAATACCTGCCTATGACTTATCCCTATGGTGCGAAATTTCCACCCAAAACATTCGACCTTACGTCCCTACCAACAAACGACAAACGATTTTTAAATCTATCCATTCACTTGATCATCCTGGCATTCGGGCTACCAGGAAGAAAATTAGCAAAATATATTTCTGGCCGAATATGAACCAAGATATTAACGCTTGGGCAAAAAGTTGCGCGCAATGTCAAAAAGAAAAAGTCCAAACACACACAAAATCTCCATGCGATCGAATCCACATTCCGATTTCAACACATCCATATGGACATAGTTGGCCCGCTACCTCCGTCAAACGAGAACAAATATCTGCTTACTATAGTAGACAGATTTTCCAGGTGGCCAAAAGCTTATCCCATTCGGGACATTTCAGCCGAGACTATCGCGCGAACGTACGTACACGAGCTTGTTTCTCGATTCGGTGTAACAAATGTTATCACCACAGACCGAGGAGCCCAATTCGAGTCGAAACTTTTTAACGAATTAACCAAATTTCTCGGTACAACACGCATCCGCACGACTGCTTATCACCCACAGGCCAATGGAATGGTAGAGAGATTCCACCGATAATTAAAAACATCCATTCGAGCATCTGGAGATAGAGTCAACTGGACACAACAACTGCCCCTAGTATTGCTAGGTATCCGCACATCTTTGAAAGAAGATATTAATCACACACCGTCTGAACTCCTGTACGGAGAAAACATTCGGATCCCATCAGATTTGTCACCACCCAAGTAATCTTCGGATGAACACAGTTTGGTAGAACAACTGAAAGCATTTTTTCAAAAAATTCCGAGTTCCGCACTTCACACAAGAAAGGCATCTAAAACCGTACATATGCCGAGTAATCTACACAGTTGCAGTCAAGGCCTAGTGAGGAATGATAAGGTGAAACGAAGTTTGGATTCCCCGTATGAGGGTCCATATAAAGTAGTTAGAAAATTACGAAAACATTTTGTGATCGACAAACAGGGAAAATCAGTATCAGTTGCAATTGACAGGATAAAACCGTTTGACAACAAAACAGCTGTGCACGACCAAATGATTTGACGTTAGACCAATTGTATTCGCTACGCTGGGAAGGGGGTGATGTAGCGATCAGCGCATAGATGGCGCAATAACTATTTAGAGGAAAAGAAAAGGAAGTAGCCATTTTGTATTTTTCGAGAACAAATTGAAATTGTGAATGAATTTAAGAAGAGACAGAACAGGTGGAAACGTGGCAACGAAAAGGAACATTTTCTGTACTCACGCACATATGTAGTTTTAATACGTGAATTTTAAGAAATATATACTAAATAAAGACAAATTAAAAAGTCAAAGTTTCGCATCATTTAGTTGTATCGCTGCGACATCATTTAATTGTGTCGCTGTGATATCATTTAATTGTTTCGCTGTGCCACAACAAAAACACCGACAAAGGGCACCACAGCGAACAATACACTCTGTGCATATCCATCAAGAACTGCATTATTTGGGAACCAAGGTGATGTTTATACTATTTCTCTAAATAATTACAGCGGTAAAAGTACAGTGCCATATATTGATGCAATAGTTCTGGCGTTCTTCTGCACAATATTGCTCGTTTTAGATGCTTATTTTGGTTCTCCAAGTCGTTGGTGGTATTTATAGGGTTATTTTTCTCAACGTATTCCCCTTTGCTGTGGTTAGTTGTTAAATGGACAGTATCTTCGCTAAACAATTTTTCAACTCCAAAATATTGCTTAGCACTGTCGGTGCAAATTCGACTCGTTTTCTTATGAGTATATTTCTGAATGTAGGGCCACAAATCAGATTTCTTTTTCGAGTTGACTTTAAAAAATAGTCCAGTTTTATCTTTCTTGCAGTACAATCCCAGCACAACTATTATGTCATTTGTTCGGTGACTTTGCCCCCATCATATTTCCGTTTTGTCAAAAGGGTTTCGTCGATTTGGACGGTCTTAGCTTCACCTCCAAGTATTACGTCCGAGTGTAATGAAATTATTTCAGCTACTTCTCGGCAATAGCTAAAGTAATCGATTATAGTGACCCAGCTCAACTCGCACTCGTTATTTTCGAGACGCCGCTCTCTTAGCTGCTTGTAAGTAAAACTAACCGACATTTTGCCTATAAAGCAGAAAAAATTTCTAATAATTCACATAATTTGATATGGCAGCCAAACCCATCAAAAAATGTTCCAGCGGACGGATTTACTGATTTTCGGCATTGCTTGGAACCCTTTACTTTTTTCCAGTCTTCGCGCAATATCTCCAAACCCAGCCCAATTTCTTCTCCAAATTTAATTCCACTTTCATCGGATGTTCCCAGCATTGCGGAGGTTTTGATGTCTGCGAAGGAACAAGTTTAATGTCCTGCAAAAAAACTTACCGCAACCTCGTCAGACGACATAACTCCAGGTAGGCCCGACAAGAACGAAAAATGCCTCAATGATGGATGTAATTGAGGATGTGTCTTTTTAAACAGTAGGTACGTTATATAGGTAAATAATTTAATATTATCTATTAAATATAAATTCACTTAACTTCACTATTCTCACTATTATCAGAAATAAAATCACGTTTTTAAATGTTCGTGCGCTCGCTTTCAAGATTTTATTATAATAAATTTTGAATGCATGCGAAACTATATAATGTATTTGCACGTCCCAACTTTAGTGCCTAAGAGCATCTTAACGTTTTTTCGTTATTCTATCAGAAAAAATGAAAATATATTATCTAAATTTATTCAAAACGCCTAAGAATGCTTTAGCTTTTCTAACAATTTGTCAGAGAAATTTTAACATCGATTATGCCTAAGATTATACTACATTTATTGAAGAATTATTCAGCGTTTCCTAAATCGTATAAATATTCAACACTTTTTTTAATTAGAAGCAATCCAAGTCAAAATAACAACAACAAATTAGATAGGAAAATGTAGACTTTCAAAATCCGTTATCTCCTAAACTAGGCGAAAACGAGACTGTTACCATAAGCAATTTTGTGTTTATTTCATCGAGATCTATAAAACTGCGTTTTCAAATGTTGGGGACTCGGAAATCGTAGAAGCCCCCTTTTTTCTGTTAGCCACTTCGCATGAGAATTGTTTTGTTCCATACGCCACTTTTGTCGTTTATGAGTTAGGAACAGATTCTATGGTAATTTCGTCAGCTCTTTTTAAATCTGTGATTCGATTTGCTCTAAGTCTTTAAAATCCCGAGATATCGACCATCGATTTTGTGCCATATCCACCAAAATCAACAGTGTGTTGAATTGTTTTGTGCCATAAACCATTTTTTGGCGTTTTGGACAAATTTTCCATATAATTTTTCGCAATTTTTTGTGAGAATTGAAATTTGTTCCACGTGCATATCACGGCGACAAGAGATACAGAAAATATTAACAAAGTTGAGATTTGGTTTGTCCTACGTGTACTTGTGTTAAAGAAAAGCTATGTTTATGGGACACTGATCGCAAACAACATTTTAGTGTTATTTTGTTCCACCTCCATTACTGTTGTGTAGATATTCGATATAGTGCTGCAAACGCAAAACCTAGTTACCGATTTACGAGTAGTAAATCATTGAATACATATATTATGGTTTCAATAGATGTGTGTAATGAACCTTAGCTGCACGGATAAGTACAGAAAAAATCAGAAAAGTACAAGATTTCGTGTTCGATGGGTAAAAATCTCGCCGCAAAGTGTTCTACATTCTGTCAATTTGCGTTGAAGCTTGAAGTTGAATTGTGTGAAGCTGTGCAGATCAGTTTAGCACATGATTTTCTGTACCTAGTTTACACTGAGAAAAAAGAGTCACCTCAAAATAACTTAAAGCTCATCTTAACACCAATAAATAGATTCTATTCAAATTCAACAGAATTTAAAATGAACTTCATTTTATTTTCAAAAGAAATTTCACTTTAAATTTATCTGACTTTATCAGCTTAGAACAAACTTATTTCTCATAGTTTTAAAGCGAAGTCTCTTTGTTCTCAACAGTGTCTCTTTAAATCAGGAACTGAGAACAGAATTAAGCAGATATTCACGTTGATTCAAAGAGAATCTCTTTCTTTAAGCTCGGTTCGCTTGCGCAGTAGAAAAAACATTGCGTAATACAAATTTTCAATCGTTGATCGGAGTCGTTAGTAAAATGTTGTATCGCGTCAAAGGGTTTTCTTTGTGAACATTTTAGGAAACTACATTTATAGTTCAAAGTGTAAGTAAAGTTGCGTAAGTCGTGTCAAAGTGCGTTAATTCTGTGAAAAGTTAGTGAAAAAATCATTTAAAGTTCAAAGCGTAGTTAAGTGCTTCAAAGATAAACAATAGCTATTCATTGCTAAAATGTCGGAAAACACCTATCCCAACATTTTCTATGAGTTAATATACACAAATTCAAGTTTAAGTTCAGAAGTCGACATTCTCTTTCTTGAGTGGGGTCTTTCGGCAGCCACTATTGTGTTATTTCGGGAACAATCAATCGAGTTAAATGTGCTCGAGAAAATGGAGCGAGCAGACATTGATAAGCTTTCTTCGCAGTTTAATTTGACTTTTGGAGAGTATATTCTATTCAAGGACGGATTGGTAAAGTGGCGCATTCTCCAGGTAAGTAATCCATTTATTACAAATACGGGCTGTCTTCCAATTTGAACGTTTGTGAGTGTTTGAACCAAACTCAATATAAAGGTACCTCCTGTTCGATGGGCTGCTGGACTATCCAAGCAAATTGTAATCCGATTTTTTAAGTTAATTATTATTCAAGAATAATTTGTTTTTCAAAGGGCAAGCATTTGGCAGGACCAAGTATAGCCGAAGCAGAGACAACATCGCAGTCGGTAGCAAGTTGGCTCAACAGTGCGCCAGAGAGTTCATCTCTAACCTCATCCTCTGAGACACTTGCTAGTTTTGACCGTGACATAGTAAACATCTGGTGATTGACATCTGTCAATATATCTGAGTAGTTTGATTTTCAATAGCTCCAGTGAAAAATTACGTAAATTCAGAATTGTATAATATTCAGTGCTGTATCCCCAACCAAAGTGTAATTTCATTATATACCAAGTTGCCTTTCACGAATTGCAAGTGAGTTTTAGAGCAATAAGTTATATTTTACAAAAATTCATAAGCCGGGTTCGCTTGCTAAATGACATAACCCTACAAACACACCACAAATTATACATGAATAAAAGAAAACTGGTTGAGACCTCCCCAGAATCGTTCAATATACAGAAAAGGACACAAAACGGTACGGAAATGTCGGACGAACTGGTCGGAAGTATGACGAAGCTAAATCTAACTGAAATGCTTAGCGATCTTCTCGATATGAAGCTGAAAGATACAGCCAAAAAGTCGGACATTGAAGAAATACATAAGGCTAACCATCAATTGATGACGCTCAATAATCAGCTAGACACAAAAGTTTCTGCACTGGAAAAAAAATATGAAACACTAGAGGCTCAAATTGAGGAAATGCAGAAGAAAAATACTGCGAAAAATCTTAGCGCAACTCAGAACGGCAAAGACGAAACGGACGTGATAAAGGAAATTTGCAAAAATTTTGTACAACCACAGCCGACCTTTGGTAACATACAAATTCGAGAAATAGGGTAAGGAAACGTGATACAAGGAATTTTGTTGTCGAAATGGAATCCAAACAGCAAGTTATATCGGTGTTGAAGTCAGCAAAATTTCTGCGAAATACGGGGATCACAGTCTTCAAAGATCTGCCTCTTACTGTGAGGATGAAGAGGAAAAAGCTTGTGAAAGTAAAAACTCGTCTTGACCAACTTGCACCCTCAGTGAAAATGACTGTCAAGGACGACAAACTGTGTGTGGAGAATAAGTTTTTCTGTTGGAGCCCAACTTTTGACCTGCGATGCCAAAATACAGATGGAGTCCCAGTTTTGGACAAACTTCTAAACATCGATCTTAGTCACGAACAGTGTTTTGATGTGGAAACGGAGACGGAGATCTGTCAAACCAGCCAATCTTCGGAAAACAAAAATAGTGGACCAGCGCCATCTAGAAGTCAAACCAGTACCAATGGGCATTTAACAAGTACATTCACCAATGGCACCAATGCTTTATAGGGTGACTCTGCCGTCTGCCAAAATAGTTTAATTAATAGAAATTTAATAAAAATTAAAAAACTAAGTTATAATATAGCAGGTCTTAATAATAAAACTCTGTACGTAGAATTCTATAATTTAATAAATAGTTATGATATCGTTTTTTTTATATGAAACATTTGTTATTAAAGATGAAGATATATTTTATAATAATCGGTTTAGGAACTTTAATTTCGTTTGGATACCTGCGGTAAGACATAATTCGAGAGGCAGAGCAATAGGTAGATGCTATTATGGCTATAAAAAATCTTTGAAAGAAATCACTTGTGAATTTAAAACGGAAGAGGATATCACGTGCGTATACATAACAGTGAACAAAACGAAGTATGCTATAATACCGTCTTACATAAACTGCAATTATTGGGAAAGGGATTTTGATTCTCTATATAACTGCTTAACAAATATCACTAACGAAAACATAATGGTTATTGGAGACCTAAATGCGAGAATAGGTAAAGAAGAGGGAATAGTAAATAAACTTGGAGGGAAGCAGAGGGCAACGAAAGATGCAACATTGAATACTAGAGGAGTTAAACTATTGGATCTGTGTGACTCTTTTGGTTTGCGTGTAATGAATGAGTATACATTTGTAGGTCAACAAGGATGCTCAGTGGTGGATTACTACTTGCTCGGAGGTGAATGGAATGCACTGGCCACTGATTTAGAAGTATTGAGTTTGCCATATTCAGACCATATGCCAATCCAGATAGTGTTTGGGCTCGAAGCGACGGATTCTGAAGAAATGCAAGTCTTGAAACTACCACCGAAACTTTCTTGGAAGGATGCCACAGCAAGTGAATATAAAACAAAACTCGACCATTACCTACAGCAACTAGAAGAGCTAACTATTGGCGATATTGAAACCATCATAAAAAGGTCTGTACCTGCATGTACCCGACAGCAAAGAAAGTTTGTAAATAGAGATAAATGGTTTGATAAAGAATGTGAAACTTTAAGGCAAATATCGTTCAGTTGGCTTAAAATATTCCGAAAGTACAGTAATGCAGTTTTTAAAAGTCGCTATAAACAAGCAAATAATGTATTTGAAAGGATTTGCAAAGAAAAACGAGTAAGATTACAAGAAGCAGAAGCTCTTAAGCTTACGTATTGTAGAGATGCAAAAGAATTTTGGAAGGCGGTAAGACAGCTGAATGGGACAGAGCTTAAAATTAGTGTCGATCTTAGCGCTAACGTTTTACTGGAATATTTTAAAGTATTGCTAAACCCCGTGACTACGACATTACAATTGTATTACGCTGCTCCAGCCTATAATAATGAAATACTTGATACGAGAATCTCCCAGGAGGAAGTTCAGGGGGTAATAGTTAAACTCAAAAATGGCAAGGCACCAGGATCAGATAGAATTCCGATAGAATTTTATAAATACGGAACAGAAAACCTCCTCAAAAAACTAACGACAGCATTAAACAGAATTTTGGACACAGGTGCTGTACCGAAGCAGTTCAGGGAAGCTATAGTTTTTCCCATATATAAAAAAGGAAATATATCGGATCCCGCAAATTACCGAGGAATATCTTTCCTTAACACATCGTATAAAGTGTTAACAAATCGCAATGGATTGTGTGCAATAAGTTGCTTAGTGAATTCCAAGCTGGATTCCGAAGCGGTTATTCAACGATAGATAACATCTTTGTGCTTCAAAGCATCGCCGGGAAATTTATATCACAGAAAAAAAAATTGTATACCTTTTTTGTTGACTTCAAGGCAGCATTTGATACGGTGGACCGACGAATGCTCTTCTACAAGCTCTACAATGCCGGAATGTCATCCAAGTTTGGAAATGTTCTACAAAGCATCTATGAGGGTACACAGGCAGCTGTATGGAATGGGGTTGAAATCTCGGAGTTTTTCGAAACTACTAAAGGCGTAAGACAGGGGTGCACTCTAAGCCCATTGCTTTTTGCATTGTTCATTGACGATATTATTGAGTTTTTGCCAGGTGGAATAGAGTTCGCAAGGACGAAAATCAAAGCGCTGCTGTTTGCCGATGATGTGGTACTGTTTGCTTATTCACAGGAATCCCTGCAACTAATGATCAATCGACTGCAAGAATACTGCAAGATGTGGGGTTTGTCCGTGAATCTAATCAAGTCGAAGATAATGATCTTTAAACAAGGTGGCGGTATAATGTCCAGAAACGAGAGATGGTACTACAACCGAGAGCACATCGAAATAGTTAAATCTTATAAATATCTCGGAGTGACAATAACCAGTTCGCTAAATATGGAAACGCACTTGCAAGAGAAGCTGGTAAAGGCCAAAGGAGCGGTTAATGCCACATGGAAAAAATGTTTCTCTAACAAACTTTTAGCACATAGTGTCAAATAAGTAAGTAAGTAAGTAAGTTTTTTTATTTCATAAATTCCTATACATATAATTCAATAATTCAATATGAACATTAATTGTTAATAATATATATGAAATTCAGTTGACATTCTGTATTTTCTATACTAATGTAATGAAAATAGTGTTGAAGGCCATTACAATTAAAAATTAATGCACTTCCCTAAAAAAAATAAAAAAAATTACATATTTTTTCATAAACAAGATTAAGCAGTCTCAAGACAAAAGGAATTTACTTTCAAAACATCAAAATCAATTTAGACACAATTTAATACTCAAGTTAGATCAGATAGTCAGAAAGAACAGACTCTATGCCAACGAAATTAAAATTGAGAAGCCATTTTTTAACAAATTTGAGAAACATACCAGGTATAGAGATAGACCTGAACGACTGAGGAAGTTTGTTGAAAAGACGAACAGACGATATATAATAAAAATTACGACAAGCAGTGGTATGGAATTGAGGAAGAGATCAATCGGAAGTTGCAATTACCAGACTTCATAAAGAAGGTCTTCAAAACTTTAAAACAGTACAAATGACGCACAGGGAGAATTTTCAAGTCACAGAACAGAGGGTATGTAGGATGCCTACCAGGTTTTCGGCATAATTTTCGCAGGATACTCGTATATTTCTGTATTATTAAGAGAGATTGTATTTTATTTTTATACGAACCTCCCCAGCAAGTAATACCATATTGCAGTTTTGAATGAACAAGACCATAGTAAATCATTTTTAACAACGTAGTTGAACAAGTATTGCGCAAATAGAAAAAATGCATAAGCGTGCAACGAAAGTATTTCCTCAACGACTCTATATGATTCGAGAAGTTAAATCTTGAATCAATTGTAATACCCAAGTATTTGAATTCATTAACTTTCTCAACCAGGAAACATTTATCACTGCAGCTCAGGCTACTATAAAAACTCGGTGAAAAAGAACCAGACCTACAGTTGCAACATGCAAGTTTGAATCTTTGGCACTCAGTTGCGTGAAAATAAATATTCACGTTAAAATCACGTAGAGATGACAAACTAAAAATCATAAACTTAGTCTTTGAGCTAATAACCAAGTTGTGTTTTGAAAACCAGATTCTTAAAAGGCTTAGGTCCCAATTTATGTCGGAAACCAGATTGAGACGACTGTCAGAACCATATGCGAAACCTACGTCATCTGCAAAAGCAGTTGGAACACCTTTAAAGTCGAGTGTAAAAAGAGAATTTATGTAGATAAGAAAGAGAATCGGACCTAGGACAGAACCTTGAGGTACCCCTAAGTTGATAATCATTCTATCACTCTTAATGTCATCAATCTTCACACATTGCGACCTATTTTTAAGGTAAGATCTAAACCAATCTAACATAAAGCCGCGAATTCCTGCTTTTTCAAGTTTTTCCAGGAGAATGTTATGATCGAGCATATCGAACGCTTTAGTAATATCTATAACTAACCCAGCAGTACACTTTTTGCAATCGAGGTTTGACATTATATTGCTACAAAACTGTAGAAGTGCGTCTTCAGTTGATTTGCCCTTTTGCAAACCAAATTGTGTTGCTTTAAAAAACTAAATTTTCGTGAGGTAGCTCACTAACCTGTTTTTCACGAGCTTTTCAAAAACTTTACTAATTACAGAAAGAAGTGAGATAGGCCTGTAATTACATACATCGTCAGTAGCACCCTTTTTAAACAAAGGTACTACAACTGCACACTTGAGCTCATTTGGAAAAACCCTTTCAAATATGCACTGATTAAAAATGTGTGACAGCACATCCATTACAAAACAAGCAACATTTTTTAGCAAAATATTAGAGATACCGTCAGCACCACATGAGTTAGAGTTTTTTAGAGTACCGATAACTTTAAAAACCTCGAGTGGAGTTATGGGTTCAAATGTAAAACTATTACAAACATTTGGTTCAGCAAAGCAACCAGTAGTCGAGCAAATTCGACAAAAAGGTTGGATAGGACATGGTTGCAAACTCGCGGATATGTTTGTAAAATAGCCGTTAAAAGCATCTGCAATGCCAGGTTTGTCAGATACAACACAGTCATTGAAACGAATAACAGATAGTTTTTTTGGCACAGAGTTCTTATTTAAGATACTGTTAACTATATGCCACTCATTTTTTAAGTTACCTCTAGCAGAATTGAATTTAGAGCGGTAGTAATTATCCCTACAAATTGGAATTTCCTTCTTTAATTCAGTGCACAGTTTTTTATAGTTGTATTTAAGACTTCGATTTTCGGCGTACTTATTACATTTAGCTGCGAGTTTGTTTTTAGCCTTAACTTTGTTCAATAAGTATGAGGAAATCCAAGGTTTAAGCCTTTTACAAGAACTTTTAGGACGCAATGAAGAGGAGCAAGTGGCAATATGATCCTCAAGAGAATCGATAAACAATGAATAGGATGTGGAAGCATCGGAACACAAATATACAACTTCCCAAAACTCATTGGTAAGATTGAATTTGAGCTTTTTATAGTCTATTATCGTTACATTGACATTAGGTACAGAATTAATACTGCGCATAGTACTGTGCGCTTTGCTAGACATAGAGGGAGCATTTGACAACACCTCACATGATGCGATCAAACGATCCCTGGATAGGAAAGGAGTTAACAGTACAGTATCCAACTGGATGTGTGAGCTGCTGAGCACTAGATCAGCAGAGACTCAAACACCATCTGGAACCATCAGAGTAAACACAACGAGAGGATGTCCACAAGGAGGGGTACTATCACCCTTAATGTGAAGCCTAGTTGTAGACGAACTGCTGGAAAAATTAACCAACCATGGCATCAACTGTCAGGCGTACGCCGATGACATTGTATTGATTGCCAGGGGCAAATTCGAAGAAACCCTTGGAGACATCATACAAAAGGGGCTTAAAGTAACCAAGGAATGGTGCCATAATGTCGGACTTAACATCAATCCGGCGAAAACAACGATAGTACCATTCACAAGGAAAAGACAACTTCAAAGACTTAAGGACATAAACCTATCAGGCACGACACTGATACCAGTCAAAGAAGTAAAATATCTAGGACTCCATCTAGATAGTAAACTCCTCTGGCGAAAACATACAGAGGAGATATCCAAGAAGGCCACCCGCGCTCTCATGATATGTAGGAGCCTAGCGGGGAAGGCATGGGGATGCAGCCCAAGCATCCTGCGATGGATGTACACTGCAATTGTGAGACCAATGATCACATACGGAGCGGTAGCATGGGCGAAACGAACCAGTCTAGTCACAACGCGAGAGACACTCGGCAAAGTGCTAAGACTGGCGTGCCTGTGCATTACCGGAGCAATGCGTAGCTGCCCAACAGCAGCCATGGAGGTGCTATTGGAACTGACCCCTCTACACATCATGGTGATGAACGAGGCAGACAAAACAATCCTTAGGATGGCAAAGGAGGGAATTGGGAGAGGGAAATGCATCGGTTCGAAAGAACACGGTGACTTACTCAAAAAACTTCCACTTCTTGGCATACCTAGGGACGACAGCATCAGGAAGTTCAACTTCGAGAAGAATTTCCAGATAAAGCTCAGCAATAAGGAGAACTGGAGCAACGAAGCCATAACTTATGGACTGAGCAACCACACAACAAAGTGGTATACGGACGGCTCGAGGACTGAGGAGGGAACTGGTGCTGGAGTGTTTGGGCCGGGAACTAAGCACTACGAATCCATGGGCAAATGTACCAGCATCTTCCAGGCGGAAATATGTGCCATAGACAGGTGCGTTCGAATCAACCTCGAGAAAAACTATAGAAATTGCAACATAGCAATAATGTCTGACAGCCAAGCAGCTATAAAGGCTCTTGACGCCTACGTTATCAAGTCAAAACTCGTGTGGGATTGCCTACAAGGACTGAATAGACTAGGCAAGAATAACAGAATCTCCATCTGCTGGGTGCCTGGCCATGTTGGCATTACGGGCAATGAGGCAGCGGACTCTCTGGCAAGAAGAGGGGCAGAGGAACCCTTCATAGGACCTGAACCATTCTGCGGGATAGGAGAACACACTATACACGACGAGTTCAGGAGACTGGAGGAAGAAACAAAAACCAAAACCTTTCTCAACCTCCAAGGTCTGAGGCAAGCAAAGAAACTCTTAGGAAATTACAACCAAAAGAGATTCAAAGTTTGTATCGGCCTTAACAAAAACAACCTAAGAATCCTAACAGGCCTCCTGACGGGGCACTGCAGACTCAAGGAGCACCTGAGGAAAATGGGCATATCGGAGGACGGGCTCTGTAGATTCTGCAGTGAAACCGCCGAAACTCCAGACCATATACTGGAATCCTGTGGGGCACTGACCCACAAAAGGATGAAACATTTGGGCAGGCACCAAATAACAGACAAGGACATACAAACCATGGACCCACAGCTCATTCTCAGATTCATCAAAGAAACTGGACTGGACGCTGTGCTCTAAGGAGTGTGACCTGCCAAGGATAAATCAGAGCAATACCTCGACACGCTTCACAAAGAAGTATCTAGAGAGGGCTCTGAACGAGGGCAAGCACCTCTCCGAGGCACAAGCAAGGGGACACAATAGACCAATAGGTCGCAGTGTAATATACCCTAACCAAATATTATTATTATTATTAATACTGCGCAAACTTTCGGAAATGTTAAACAAAAAACCAGTCATAGAGTGATCAGTAATCATTAAATCAAGAACGCATTTCTTACACTCACTGAACGAACAATTTTTAAAGCGTACATAAATATGGTCTAAACAACTACCTGAGACAACTCTAGTAGGTTCGTTGATGAAGTTTGCTAGGCCATGTGATGCTAACAATTCCAAATAGCTCGAAACAAATTCACTTTCTTCCAAAATATTAATATTGAAATCACCCAATACAATGACATTTTTTGATTTTTCGTTCACCAGCAGACCTGAAAATTCTTCTATAAACAACGAGACACTATACATGTGCAGTCTATATACACATAAAAAGACATAGATCTCATGGTTAATTTCAATGGAAACTCTTAATACATCAGCGCTCAAACAGTCCACACAAAGAACTTCACGAATTAAGTATAGTCCGTACCAAAACAGTTGGCCAACGGTCGATTGCGCAGAGAGAGGATTTAAGAGAACAAAAATGACGCGAAAGAGATTTAATCACTAAGCGTTTTTGCCTGTAATTTACAATGCGTAACTCAACTTTACAGTGCTTAGAACTAAAATGCTGTTGAATATCTAAATAAACTTAATTTTTTATTATGAGGTCGACTTTTATACATTTCTACCTAGAAGTTCGATTGTATTTGAAAGGGTTCCCAACCCTTTTTATGGTTGAACATTTCGTGGTTTAGCGCTAGGTACCTGTATGGGTGGTGTGCTTGGTTAGCATAAATTTTATGATGTTTGATTTTACCTGTTTGACTTAAGTGTAAAAGTTTTACGACATGATTAGTGTTTGCATTTGGTTACCTGTAGGGGCAAGGAATAAATTTGTTGCTTGGTTTTTAGAGTTTTTTATTTTAAGATAACGCATATATATTATGGATTTCCTATTTGGAATTCACTTTCACGAAAACAAAAGCATTGCTAGGACATAAGTTTATTAAAATAAAATAAATTGTCATGGATCTTTCAAGAAAAGGAAAACCAATAGGAAGTCTAGGACGTAAGATCGTTGTTAGGATATATTACAAAAAAAATTGAAGAAGCTAGGAATTTATGTATAGATAATCCCATCACATACGCAAATTCACAGACAGAGGAGTTTACGGGAATTTCGGCCCGAACAATAAGAAGGATAATTAAAGAATATGAGAAGAAATGCGCTATTGAATCTCCAACTAAAAGAGTACCACATACAAAATGGAAAACTGGATTGGACGAATTTGGTATCACAGCTGTTCGGCGAATTATATACAACTTCCACATTGAAGAAAAAATGATGATAACATTAAAAATGTTAAGACAACGGGTGCAGGAAGATTTGGAGCTGAACCTAAGCAATATGTCGCTACATAGGATTTTAAAAAGAAATGGATTTTCTTATAGGAAAACGGAGAACAACCGTAAATTTCTTTGCGAAAGAAATGAAATCAAACTTTTACGAGTGAAATATCTGAGGAAGGTGCGGGAGTACAGGTCAGAAGGATATGAGATTATTTATTTGGACGAGAGCTATATTCACAGCTCTCACACAAGGCCAATGGCATGGACTGACGGCACCAGTCAAGGTTTAAAGGCGCCAATTTCAAAAGGCCAAAGGCTGATAATGGCGCATGCAGGTGGAGCGAAGGGCTTCGTGAATAATGCCTTGCTTTTATTTAAATCTGGGTCGAAAACAGGAGATTATCACGATGAGATGAATTTTGAAAATTTCTCCAAATGGATGAAGGATCAAGTTTTAAATAACCTAGAGGAACCATCGGTTATTGTAATGGACAACGCATCATATCACAACAAATGGAAACACAAGCAAATCACTTCTGCTTCCATTAAATCGGAGATGTTAGAATGGCTTTCCGTCAACAATATACCGCATTCTTCAAAAATGCTCAAAGTCGAACTTTATGACCTTATCAAGCGACATCGGACTAATCACCACCCCAAGCATAAGATTGACGATATGATTCACGGCGCGGGACACGAAGTACTACGATTGCCACCCTATCATCCAGATCTCAACCCTATTGAAAAGATCTGGGCAACAGTCAAGGAAAGAGTCGGAAGCCGAAATACAACGTTTAGATTATCGGATGTTCAGAAACTAGCTGAAGAAGAATTTTCAAAAATAACAGTTGAAGATTGGCGCAAAGTTTGTGAAAAAGTTATAAGGACAGAGGAGGAATACTTTTCACACGAGCAGATGTGGGACACAATGTCGGATGCAATAATTATCAATCCAGGAGATGATTCTTCAACCGATTATGAAACTGACAGTTCTTCGAATTCAATTTAATATACATTAATATTAACTATTTCATATATAGGTAGCAAAATCAATAAATATTTTTATCTTAGTACTAAAACGTGTGTGTTTTTACTTCTTAATTCAAACCAAACCGAACCACCCATTTGGTATACTGGTGTTTTGTTTTGCTGCTCGCTGTAAATCTGTTTTATATTTGCAATTCATCGTCAATTTTATCTCGCTATAATTTACACTTTTAATCAAGGTTACAAATTTAAAAGTGGTGGGTAGTTCAATAAGTTTTAAAAACTGCATTTCTTAAAAAAAATTATTGAAGAATCAAGAACGTTCACCATTTTGTCTTTAACGAACCGTTTAATACCCCATCCTCTTTTTTGTGACAGAAAATCGTGCCTATTGTTATTGGGCATAAAATCGTTTACGTTTCCAAAAAATTCCCAAATTGTAAATTTTTTATTAAATTTACCTACCTCGCCCAAATTCAATGATATAAACAAAAAAAAAATTGGTGTGACACTGCAATTTACTTTACTTTGCGTGCCAATATCAGTACCTACATGATCAATATGCACGACACAATTAACAATGATCAACGAAAGCATAATGAGCAAATAGGGTTTAAATCTAAAACCGTACACCTTCATACAGACACAGTCACACAATCAATTCATGTGCAATGTTTTGCTTAATCTATCCGACCGTGATCACATCATACTCCTACAAAGAACCGACAAGACAAAAAACGAAACAATATATTTGCCTCCAAGTAAAGTTGACATATAATGGTCTATATTTTTCCTCCGCTCCTAATTTCAGTATAAAAGAAGGAAAATGAAGAAACCATCCTCAGTGAGATCGCGACAGCGATCTTGAACACAAGGCAGGGTATACGTCGTTTTTTATTATGGCTCCGCCCATTTTCGTCTCTTTATGCTTGTTTTTGCAATTTAAGAGATTGTAAAACACATTTTAAGAGACCTGCGCAGTAGAATGGCCAACTGTTTTGGTACGCACTATATTCCTCTTTCTCTTTTATAAAACAGCCGACACCACCTGCAGCGTAATTTTCATTAGTGTTTGCATAAAAATTTAAACCGGGCATGACTTCTGATATTTTGGTGGACAATAAAGAAACTGTTTTTATAAAAGAAACTATCAGTTAAGACATTAGCGCAGTTGGAACTACTAAGATCAACGGAAGAAAAGTCATCGCATAAATCATTTACATTAAACATTTTTACTTGCAAATAAATAAAAAGCACTAAATACGTGCAATATCACTAAAAGATCTAATTGAAATAACTTTTCCTCCCTCAACCTTTCTAACAAGAATTTTATTGTCTTTAAACCAGACATATTTTACACCTTTCTCCTTTATTGTGTCCTTCGCTTTCATAAAGAGAGCTTGTGTATACTTAGTAAGAGAATCATTGATATAAATACCAGTTCTCTTAGTGCCTTTCTTCGTACTGCTGCTGTTGCTGCTGCTGTTCGCATTCAATTGAGAGTTGAGCTTGGTTTTGTTCGTCTTCTTTGCGTTCATTATTCCCTGCTTCGTTTGTAAGTCAGAAAATCTTACACAGATGATGGGTTTAATAACAGAGGAGCCGGCATCGTTGTTGTTTTTGGCTTGCGATTTCTTTATATAGCATTGTTCGATTTTGTTATTTGGAACATCGATGGAAAGAGCATTTTTGAAGAGTTGCTGCGCCTTGGTCATTACATTGTTGTCATTAACATCTGACAATCCAACAATTTCAATGCAATTGCTGATAAGATTTTGTTGCTGCCAATTCAATTTACTCTCCAAAGCTTCAACTTTCCTCTTAAGCTCCGTATTCTCTAATTGAATCACGTTAAGTTGCTGTAGAAAACGATGGTTTGCTTCCTACAAGTTAGAGAGCTTCTGGTAGATCATTTGAAGAGTGCATTCACTCTCGCTGCCTTCAAATTGAGTTGACTGATCGCCTGTTGTTTTTGCGGAGCTGCTTTGCAATTTGTTTTTTTCGTTGTTGCTAATAGCTAATGCATTGTTGTTGCTTGGCATTGGTGAAGTCGGTAGCGGCAAATGGAGAGAACGGCGCCTAAACACTGCGCATTTGTCACAACGAAATGCATTACCACTTGTTTTTATAAAGTCAGCATCTTCTTCAGTGATGTTAACGCACGAAAAATGAAAAAAATGGGAGCAATCGTTACAATTTATTTTTGTTAAGCAATGGCGATCAATTTTTTGCGAACAAACGGAGCAATTCATTATGAAAAATTGATAGATTAACTAAAGCAAAGTTCTAAAATTCTAAGATGCGCACCCCACGACAATCCAGAGAGAACTCGAAGCGGTTGCAGAATCCATTATGATGTATGCAGCACAAGCCTGGGGATATCAGCGATAGGAAACAGTTGAAAAGCTGCTACGTTACTTTGTAAAGAGATGCTTTCATTTACCAAAGAATACGCCGAACTACATGATCACCATTGAAACGGGATTGTCACCACTGTTTGTGAAATCATTAAGGATGCATGTGGACTATCTAGCGAAAGTTTTTTACATGCCAGAAGAAAGACTACCAAAAAAGGCGGCACGGTATGCTATCGAGACTAATAGCCTATGGTATGGAAAACTAAAGGAGCAAGCGAGCGACTGCGGCCACGATATCCAGTTAATTGAAAGCGGCAGCAACTTAAAACATTCCTTGTACGAGCTGATATCCAAAATCGATGAAAACCATAGGGACGACTGTATTAACATGGCTACATCATCAGTTCATAGAGCAACATATAGCCAGCTAAAGCACAATCTATATGAGCGGAACTATTTTCGTAATGAGCATACGCAGGAACTAATTACGTCAATTTTTAAAATGAGGGGAGAACTCATACGGCTAAATTATGTGTCACATCGCGAAGATTTGCCTATTTACTGCAATTTATGCAATCTGTCGGCGAGGGAGGATATTATCCACTTTATTGGTATATGCCCGATCCTGAAGCAGCAAAGAAGAATATTTTTGGGGAGTGACAGTAAAACTGAGGATGAAGTACTAGCACTTCTTAATTGCGAGCGCAATGTAACCCACCTCTACAATTATTATAGAGCAGCAATGTCTTACCGCAACCAAATTATGAATGAGGCCTTCTAATAAATATATTTGTTTTTTTTTCTTATTTTTTTATTTTATATATATATATATTTCTATTATTTATTTAATTCTTTTTCTACTCTAAATTTAAATTTTTTGGAATCAAGCTTAATATTTTGCTTAAAAGATGTAAATCTAATGTCAATCGAACAGACGGCAGAATGCTAATGCAGTTGTCGCCAATGGCCGAGATGCATCGCACTTGTTCGTGTCGAAGGATGATCTTCTGTGCATCTTCGAGACACTAAAGAATAAAAAGTCGGCGGGGATGGATGGTGTCCCAAACGTCGTATTGAGACACCTGCCTCTGGAGGCTGTAGATATTTTCACTACGCTGTTTAACAATGCGCTGAATAATGCATATTATCCGGCGCATTGGAAGGTAGCTGTGGTACACCCTATCCCGAAAAAATGTAAAGATAGGACGAACCCTGCCAATCTCCGGTCAATTAGCTTGCTTCCGAATATTAGCAAGGTCTTTGAAAAGGTTGTCAATAGAGCCCTGTTAAAGTGGGTCGAGGACAATAACATAATTCCGGACAACCAGTTTGGTTTCAGGGCGAGGCATGACACTATTCATGCCGCGTCGAAACTGGTTTCCGACATTCAGTGGAATAAATGCAAGAACCAATGCACGGGTGCTTGTCTGGTTGATTTTGAGAAGGCTTTCGACACCGTATGGTTAGAGGGACTTTTCTACAAGTTGACCAGGCGGGGGATGCACAAACCTTTGCTATATGTAATTTATAATATGCTTATGGGAAAGAAGTTCGTTGTCAAATGTGGCAACGTGACTTCGAGCAGAGTCTTTGAAATTAAAAACGGTTTACAGCAGGGGGCGGTCAATTCTCCGATCCTGTTTAACATTTACACGAGTGATCTGGTGGGTTCACTCAGACATGATATAGCGTATGCCGACGATTTGGTGGCATACAGATCAGGTCCTAAAATCGAGGTCATTAATATCCTTTTGCAGCGTGATTTTGGTGAAATTAAGCGATATTGCGACGACTGGAAGTTGAAAATCAACTTTCAGAAGACGGAAACAATCTTGTTCAGAACTCCATTGGCTGGGGCCTCTAGGGATACCAGAAAAAACTGGAAAAAATTGGCCATTATTGGACAAAATGGGCAGCCATTGGCGGTGAGAAGCGCAGTTAGATATCTAGGTATCTGGCTTGACCAGTATCTATATTTCGATAGACATATAGTTGCTTGTCTTGCTGGGGCCAAGAAGGCTTATGCTCTGACAAGGAGACTGTTTCATAGCAGTCAACTTGACTCCAGAGTGAAGGTCATTTGCTACGTGGCCCTTATAAGGCCGATCATCGCTTATGGTTGTCCATTATGGTTTAATATAGCGCCTAGCTATATGGAAAAGATTCGGGTTTTGGAGAGACAATGTCTTAGGACCTGTCTCCGGTTGTTCCGAACGCCTGAATCCAACTATATAAAATACTATCCCAACAAGGTCCTATACGATGGGGCTCAGTTGAATAGGATTGACAATTTCCTCATTAAGGTGACTCGAAGGCACGTTGCAAGGGCGATGGCCAGCGACAATAGTCTGATCTTTGGGGCTTACTACCCCAATGAAATGTACATTGAGAGTACACTCCGGTCTGGCTTTATCCCGCCAGAGGCATTTATCCATATTGATGCAAAAGGGCTGGTACAGACGAGGGATGGTATCCCGGTATTATACCACCGCTACCGCAGTGCGAGAGATAAGCGGCTCATCCGCGGCGAGGACGTCGCCAATGCTCATGAGCTCCTCCGTTTTAGTACCGCAATAGCGGAGAGGGATAAATTCGATACAGAAAAGCAATTTGCCGAATTTTGGTGGCTTTTTGAGGGTGGAGGGTTCAACATGCCCTCCCAAGACGGTGCGTTACTCTAGGTAACATCCTCTTAGTTTGTAAGATAGATTAAGTTAGCTAGGGCGTTTCTGGGAGGGGCCGGGCTCGCCAACTTGTGGTGGTGCTTCCGGGAGGTGATTGATTCTGTAAGGCATCAGTCAGCTCACGGCGGCGCGTGTGCACGTTGACGACTGCCAGGCGCTCGGAAAGCAATTGGGATTTTGACCACTTATTGCGCCAGGCAACGAGTGCTCAGAATCCTAATTATAGTTAGAATACGTTAAGTAGTTTAAGTAAGTAGAATAGGTAGTTTGTAATTTGTTTTATATAAAATCTCAATAATGATACCGAGCTTTAGTAAATTTTCTCGAGGAATATATATGTAAGATTAGTTCGTAAAATAGTTCGTAGGCCGAAAGGCAATAATTCTAAGATATAGTTAAGTTTAGAGCGTTCGCATAAGGACCAATAAATAAGAATAAGTATCCTGTTAATTTTAAGTTAGGTTTAATCATTTTTGTCTAGTATGTAAGTAGATATTTATCAATGAATAAAAAAATGAATTTCAAAGTCAAAAAAGAACAGACGGCAGAGTCATGTTAAAACGATTTATATTTATAAAACTTGTAAAAGTAATGAAGAAAGCAATAAATCGAATCTAATCTAATCTAAAAATCTAATCTATCTAGTAAACATCAAAAGTGTCTTAGAAAAGACGATAAAGCGACAAATGGTCATCGATTTTTATAAGTGGAATAACATTTTGTCAATAGATCTCAAAAGATTTGGTGCAGTTTATTGTCGAAGAATGCCTTAACAAAAAAGTTGTTTTGAGCTACAATTTAATGCAGCAGATATCAGAAAATATTGTTAAATATTTTCCAGCAGAGAAAAAGGTACTGTTCTTATTTTCACCTACATCCAACACGGTAATGCAAATTAAACTTTAAAAACTAGGAAACTTATTATATGAAAAGGAAAAAAAGAGCTAAGAACCCAACAGGAAAGCTGCACTCAAAATGGTACAACAGTAAACTAAGGCTGCAAATTAACAAACGTTCTGTATGCAACAAGTCTTATGACAGTCAAATATCAGAGTCGGACAGAATTAGCAGGATGAAGAAGATACTTTGTATGCATGTATTTACGTTAGATACGCATTATTTGTTTATTTTGTTTATCACCTAACAGACCTAAGACAATACATTGTTTGGTTGGCAAATAACGCTTCTCCATGGAAAACAGTTTTAGAGTATACTGGAAAAAGACAAGTAAACTGCGTATTGAAAGCTTTAAAAACTAGGAAAAAACTTTAAGCGAGCTGTTAAAGGATTGGCCCCGATACAATGACGACCTAGAATACGCATTGGTAATTGTTTTTACCGTAATAAGTATTTATAAAAGATTGAGAGTTGTTCGTTTTTGTGTACAGGTTGACGTCGACTTTGAAAACATTTATCCAACCAAATCGAATGATTTTTGAGAGATGGAAATTAATTAAATAGATTCACATTATTGTTTCATTTTTATGTCTTAAATAATGGCTTGAACGTTATTCGACCAACAATTTTTTTTAAATAAATAAAAATATTGTAACCAAAAAATGTTAAACTAAAAACAAAAAATTGAATACATAAACATTAAACACGCTAATTTAATCAAAAACAATTTTTTTATTATTTTAAAATATTTCACCTGGCAAGAGACTTTACCTACAAAGTGTTGAATTTTAATCAGAACTTTCGCAGTTGTGAGTATAACTAAGGACGTAAGATAATATACCACAATAACGCATTTATGGGTCTTTTTCAGCGTATGTGTGCTATAGGTACTTAAGTGCTTCGAGCAAAAATCATAGGTTGATTCGCCTTAATTTGACACGCTTCACCATTTTTATTTAAGGAGATATGTGCACATTTAAGATGCTAAGCAATTTAATTGCATGAGAAAGTACACTTAAATCAATACAGACTAATGCATAATTTTAATATTTGGGAAGTCTTAAATTTAAATGTTTCAAGTACAAATTATGAGAAGTTCGTCTTAATTTTAAACGTGTCATCATTTTCTTATAAACAGATATGTGCAATTTCAAGTTGCTTAGCATCTTAATTTTATACGAGTGCATATTTTAATCAATAGGGACCCATTTTAATACTAACTGCTGGTAAGTCTAAACAGAAAATGAACTCCTTTTAAAATGAAACGGAATCTCTTAAAAACAAACTTACAATAAATTAAAATTAAATAGATGTTTCTACTTGTTTTAAACCGACAGTCGGCTTGGCAAAAAACCATGCAGAAATCTATTTGAGTTCATGCAGATTCTATTTGTTTTTAGTTTGTTATTTTCCTCCGTGTAGAGATAGGGCAAGTGAGTAAAATGTGTCAAATTTTAAAATTCAAATTGTACAGATGCCAGCTGATTTATTTGATTTCCATCAGATATCGTATTTCTCAGTTTAATGTTACAAATATTCGCATGTATGAAAAAAAATCAAAAGCATAACATGCAACGAGTTCAAATTGTGATCAAATCGACATCAGGCCAAACATTGACGGTACAATGCTCACTCAAAACTCGACATTCACTAGAAAACAAACAGGATTATCTATTCAAAATTTCGCAGCTGAGAGGAGAACATAGGACTCGAAGCTGTACTTTTCTGATCTGACATTTTTCACTCACTTTGAATAATTTTCTTATTTTATTGTATTTTTTGAATAAAAACTTTGTTAATAAAAAAGATGAAATCGATTTTTCTTTTAAAATTTTAGCATCCAACTCCATGCTTTCTTGCCTTTCAGATATTTTGGATGAGAATTGCTTTGTGCTATATCCATTTTTTTGTGTTCCATGTGTATGGACCACAAAAATCAGTTTCAAAATGTAGGAGGTGGGACACAAGTCAAAAAACGAGAGTTTTACGTTAATTAACGTATAACGTAGCTTGTTAAAGGTTTGGCAAAACACTTTGAAAATTGGTAGGTGAACTCTTTATAAGACTAACTTCAAGTTAAAAAAAAAAAAAAAAATCCTATCACACAGTTTCGGAGTACCAAGTACGCAAACCTTTAAATGGGTTTTTCTCGAAAAAGTTCCAATGGCATATGGAACAAAACAATTCTCAGGCGACGACTTGACGACCACATTGTAAGTGTCATTACGACATTCAAATACTCTGTTGACTAAAATTCAATTTCTTTTAAATTTTCAAGTCTTATTGTACAAACAGAAACCTTCATTTTTAAATACAGTATTTGTAAATTTTACCGCAACATCGTCAGATGACATAAGTGCAATGAACATTCATTTAAAACGAAAAGTAATATCACATAACTATTATGTATTAAATAAAAAATCAATAAACTTCACTATTATCAGGTATAAAAACACTTTAGCTGCGCACGCTTTCAAGATTTTGGATAGTAATTCTTGAATGCTTACGCGCCTATATAATTTATCTTCTGCGAACCTTAGTGCCAGCCTTACCCCTCTTATCGTAATAGGGGGTTTAACTTAGGCCCCGGTTGCAGTTGTCGATTACCAATCGAAGCGACATTTTTGTCGACTGTGTCGATTGGATCGTGTATTGTAAAAACAATCGAATGAGCAATGCTCTATAGTGAAAGGCTAGCTAAAAATTAACATCTAAAAGTAAGCAACACTTTTAAATATTAAAACTGAAAAAAACTTGTGTCATAAGCAAAGAAAAATAATGCAGATGTTTCAAAGTGAGTAGTGGAGTTGTAATTGTAATAAATGTTGTATACTTTTGAATGTTAATCATGTTAAATTAACAGATTTGTGTGAATATTAATTTTATATGCATAACGCGACGATGAGTAAATAACAATCGGCAGCAATCGTTTGTGAAATAGAAAAATGGCGGCCACAATTGACAATCACAATGAAAAACATAGGGGCGGGCTACAGTCCGCTTGGGCGAACTGTTGGATACCCTATTCTTATTCCTATATCTCATAAGTGGGCGTGACAAAAATTTAAAGGATTTTATCGAAAAAACTAAGCTTTTGTAAATAAAAACGCTCCCTAGCTCAAACTTTGGTTTTTCAATAAAATTGTTTTATTTAATTGTGGGCGTGTCAGTAGGCGGATTTAAAAAAATTTAAGTATGAGCATAAAGGGCACCTGGAGAGTATATACTATAAATTTCAGCTCCCTAGCTCAAACTTTGGACTTTCAAAAATAAAAAAAAAATAATTGTGGGCGTGTCAGTAGGCGGATTTTGAAAATATTCACACATGAGCATAAAGGGCCCCTAGAGAGTATATATTAAAAATTTCAGCTCCCTAGCTCAAATTTTGGTTTTTCAAAAAAAATATTTTATTTAATTGTGGGCGTGTCAGTGGGCGGATTTTGAAAATTTTATGTCCCAAGCAGTTTTATGGGCCAAAGATCATATATAAAAAATTTCAGCTTTCTAGCTCAAAATTCAATTTTTCCCAAAATTTGTTTTATTTAATTGTGGGCGTGTCAGTGGGCGGATTTTGAAAATTTTATGTCCCAATCAGTTTTATGGGCCATAGATCATATATAAAAAATTTCAGCTCTCTAGCTCAAAATTCGATTTTTTCCAAAATTTTGTTTTTTTGAGTTTGTGGGCGTGTCTGTGGGCGGATTTCAAAAATTCTTAAACTTGATTATTTCGGGACCCTAGAGAGTATATGGTTAAAATTTCAGCTCTCTAGGTCCAGTTTAAAGGCCTAATTTTTGCCGACGGACGGACGGACGGACGGACATGGCTAGATCGACATTACTATCGATGCTGATCATAAATATAGTAACTTTTAGGGGTCTACGGGCAATATTAAGGTATGTTACAAACTATGCGTCAAAATTAATATACCCCTAGAATAGGGTATAAAAATAGAGAAATCGACGATCGTTGATCAAAAAAAATCGTTCTTTGATCAAGAAAATGAGAACCGCAATCGGGGCCTTATTTTTTAAATTCTATAATAGAATTTGCATAATCTACGACACGAACGCAAAATAGTTGGCCTAGATAATATTTCCTCTTACGAGGTTCGAATAGAAGATTGGCATTCTAAGTTAAACAAAGTGATTTAAAATTTATTACGATATTGTGTAAGTATTAGAAACACACGTTTAAAAACAGTACTTCAGACAACACTAGCAGTTTATTTAGATAGTAAAAAAACGAAATTGTTCCAACGCATACCTATTATGCAAAATAGTTGGCCCACTCTTTTATCGACGCAAAAAAGTTGGCCCTATACCAATATCTGGCCTTTACTAATGAGCGACGTCGCCTTTGTTTTTATTTACGGCAGTGATTCGACATGGGAGTCACTAAATTATGACAGCATTCAGTGCTTATGACATCCCAAACTCCTTGGATTGTTTCTTTCAAGTCAATTCTTTTTCATTTGTCCCCACAAAGTCTTAATTGGAGACAGGTCGGGGCTATTTGGAGGCCACGTTAGAACTAGAATGTTGTGTTCTCGAAGCCAGCTCATATTTCGCTTGGCTGTATGACAAGATGCCCCATCTTGCTGATATATAAAGCTGTCAACCTTAAGCGCTTCTTTTTTTGCAAAGGAGTTAAAAGTGGCTTTTCTTAAAATTATTTATAACGCCTAAGATTGTGTTAGCTGTTTCTTACATTTTATCAGAGAAATTCTCAAAGCCATCAAGCCTATGAATAGGCAAGTTTTTTTTTAACAAATTAAGTGTTTTATATCAACACTTGTTTATTTGGCAGCAGAATAGTTGAAATTGCAAAAGAAATCTACATCTAGAAAATCTAGATTTTCAAAGTCCAACGAGTCTACAAGTCTGCAAAGAATTTTCCTTTTTCAGATAGAAATTTTGTTTGTGCAAGATTTCGTGCAAGTATTCATGCAACGTCGAACGTTTACCATCTTCGTAAAAGTGTAAGCTTACGATGAACGTTACATAAACACCCTTAAAAACAGCTGAATTAAATGGTGGTAAAGCAATCAGCTGATGTACACGCGCCGATGCTTCATCTGTGGAGTGGCACAGAGTGGGCATTTAGTATGCCACAGCCTGACTGCAGCTCAAACACTGATTGGTTGAACAAGTTTTCCATATTTACCATCCTGATTTGCATACCAAATTCGTCTCAAAAGTTTACCACCCTGTTATAAAAGATTTCCCATACAGTATTTGGCAGTTCATTTACCTTGCGAAATTTACGACGTTTTTACGACGTTGCATGAATACCCTAAATATGTAATACAAAAATGTTTCTTAAATGCGGGATTTCCATATTTTCTATAATCATAGTAGTTTGAAAGCGAGATTTATTTCAATAGACAAGATGTCGTTTTCAGAGATTCTGGTCTGCGGGCAATCAAAGCGCCCGTCTACATTGTCCAGTCGTTGCTGAAAACCCATTATAATTTCACTATTTGAGGAATTGCCCTTAGTTAATCAGTGTTGATAAGGTCACATAGGTCAAATACCTATATAACTTAATCAACTCTTTATGAATTTGTTTATAGCTAGCAGATTTTAAATTACTAATGTAGATCGCTTACACGAATTAATGCCCAGTTAATAAAAAATGAATACTGCGCTAATGCAGTGCTTAGGGAAAACTGCATAAATTGACCGCTTCAGCGAAAATTTTAAAATGAAAAACAAATTAATCGAAATGGAATCAAAAAAATATACATACTCATATTTTAATGTTTTAATTGTAAACATCATCGTTTGTGGACACTCGCGAAATTACACATGTAGCTCCCTGTTTTATATGACAACAACTCAGTCACCGCACGTATAACAAGTCACGTAGGATTGTGGATACATATTTACATACATGAAATTTTTCCCAGTAAATATTTATAAAAATAAAGCGTGCGGAGCTAGTAGTAGAAAGGTGGAAAGGGTTATGTCTCGTATTGTTTTTGCTTGACTATTTAATACACAAATTTTGTTTTGATTGCGGTTTTTTGGTTTCCTCATCGTCAGCGTTAATTGGAACGATGAAGTTAAAAAAAAACCACACGGCTTTTGTTTGATTAACAAACCAAGAATACTAGCACCCGCTGGAATAGTCGAGTAGAATTTTTATATGAAAAATATCACAATAAGGGGAAGTAAAAACAAACTTTCTTTCCCATAGCTTCCTTCCATCGGAAAACGAAATAAAACTATTCACAATGAAGATTTTGAATTGCACGCCGTAGAATGCGCCGAAAATTTGTTTGTCCATGGCCGGGATTCCCGTGCAACCTTACATTATCCATTTCTTTATATGAACTTTCGTATCAAGGATTTGGAAGCTTAAGATGGTGGTGATTACCAGAGAGATATCCTATTCGATCACAAAATTGTAGATTTATTTTTATTTTACTTACTTAAGAGGCTTTGGGAACGTGAAGTCTCTGCCTGAAACGGTGCAGGGAAATAAGTCCACGGGAAGTAAATCCACTGAGGGACTTAGTTCCCACATAGTGGGAAATAAAACCACTTTCCCATTTTTTTATGGGAACTTAGTATACATTCAAAAATAAGAGGAGGGAACTAACATCCAACATTTAGAATTAGATAAAAAACTGTAAAGTGCACTTAGTTATCACACTCTTTAAGCAAAGTCTTGGTGCAGGGAAATAACTTCACGGGCAATAACTTCACATGGGCAAAAACTTCATCTCGAGTGGGCAATAACTTCACCTTTTTTTTGGTGAAGTTATTGCCCACTGATGGTGAGCAATATCTAATACAACATTTTATGATAAATCAAGAACCGTACCTCGCACCTACTCCAAATCAAACACTGACCACAAGCAGGGGGGTTGCAGGGGGGCAGCATGAACCCCCCCCCCCCATATGTATTGAACTGTTTATGGAATCTACTGGCGATTTCGCAACTTATCCCATAAACAGCGCAATACATGTGTGGGCATTAAGTTCGCAAAAAAAAATGAAATTATTGCCCACTCAAGGGGAAGTTATTGCCCAGGTGAAGTTATTGCCCGTGAAGTTATTTCCCTGCACCAATTATAACTGAAGACCCTTGCACCCACTCCAAATCAAACAGTGACCCCAAGCGGTGCAGGAAAATAGGTCCACGGGAACTAAGTCCCTCATTGGACTTAGTGGGAAATAAAACCACTTTCGCGAAGTGAACTTAGTTCCCATGTAAGGTGGGAAATAAATTCCCAAAACTCTGAGTGGTTTTAGTTCAATTTTAATTCTCACTGTCGACTAAGAACAAAATAAAATTAAAGAGTCAAGAAGGTACTTAGCAATTTTTATTAACAAAATAGAAATTAACTTCTAACTGAGACAGAGTAATATAGTTACGAAATCGCAAGTAGATTCCATAAACAGTGTAATGCATATGGGGGGCCATGCTGCTCCCCCACCAACCCCCCTGCTTGGGGTCACTGTTTGATTTGGAGTAGGTACGAGGAGCGGTTTTGAAACTTTGGCTTTATGTCACCATGATAAGCTTAAGATTTTGCTTAAAGAGTGTAATAACTAACTGCACTTTACAGTTTTTTGTCTAATTCTAAATGTTGAATGTTAGTTCCCTCTTCTTATTTTTGAATGTGTACTAAGTTCCCATAAAAAATGGACTTAGTTCCCACTTTACATGGGAACTAAGTCCATTTCGCGAAAGTGGTTTTATTTCCCACTAAGTCCAATGAGGGACTTAGTTCCCGTGGACTTATTTTCCTGCACCGTTTGGGGTCACTGTTTGATTTGGAGTGGGTGCAAGGGTCTTCAGTTATAATTGGTGCAGGGAAATAACTTCACGGGCAATAACTTCACCTGGGCAATAACTTCCCCTTGAGTGGGCAATAATTTCAACTTTTTTTTGCGAACTTAATGCCCACTGATGGTGAGCAATAACTACACTTTTTAATGGGAAATAAATTCTCTTAACATTTTATGATAATTCAAGAAACGTACCTCGCATCTATCCCAAATCAAACAGTGACCCCAACTTCGCAACTAATCTACTTGCGATTTCGCAACTAATCCCATAAACAGTGCAATGCATATGGGGGGCATGCTGCCCCCCTGCAACCCCTCTGCTTGGGGTCAGTGTTTGATTTGGAGTGGGTGCAAGGGTCTTTAGTTATAATAGACAAATTCTCAAATTATAGGTGGGAAATAACTTCACAAAATTTTGGGTGAAGTTATTGCTCACCATCAGTGGGCAATAACTTCACAAAAAAAAGTGAAGGTATTGCCCACTCGAGGTGAAGTTATTGCCCGTGAAGTTATTTCCCTGCACCGTTGTAATTCACAAATTCTCAAATTATAGGTGGGAAATAACTTCACAAAAAAAAGGGAAGTTATTGCCCGCTCGAGGTGAAGTTATTGCCCATGTGAAGTTATTGCCCGTGAAGTTATTTCCCTGCACCGGAACTAAGTCCCTCAGTGGACTTGGTTCCCGTGGACTTATTTTCCTGCACCGTTGAAGTCGCAGTCGGCACAAGCCGACACACTTAGACCAATAAAAGGTCCATTATGATACCACATGGATCTATCTTCTTCCTACTCGTTGAACCATTTGGTGCGTTAAATAAAGCTTGAAACATTAAAGTTTTCTAATCATTTTCAACTTTTCCAATTTAAAATTTTCTCGGAGTCGCTGCCGGATCCAACAACAACAAAGCCTCGGTTCCTATGGGAATGTGTCCCACTGTGTTCTAGGCTTAAGTTCATGTCATTGAAAGCTGCGCCAGGTCTAACTGTCCTATGTGGTTTATGCAATAAAGCCGAGAGAATGGGTGTTTTTCATTTTATTAGAAAATGCCCAACTCTGTGGTGGGATTTATCAGCAAGTAATCAACTATCTTAATGAGATGAATGTTCCGTTTTTGTATGAGTACTCAAAACTGTATGAAACTATCGAAACAAAATATTTAGCGAAAACTTTTAAACTGTGAAATTAAAGAAAACTATTGTACAAAAAAAGGGATACATATTTTAATAAAAATTGAATTTATGCCATCCAGAAGACGGCAATGCCATGCATTTATTGATTTTGTGTTTAAATAAGTATAATAGGTAGGTACATTATGAAGTAATAAAACTTTAATGAAACTTATCACGGAAACTTATAATCAATTGGCTCTAAAGTGACCTAACGGTCCCAAGCCCGTATAAAGGCGGTTATCCCAATTGGGGATACGATGATTTTTTTTTTTATTTAAAAAGGAAAAATCCAAATCCCAGAGCAATCAGACTCGGTAACGTACTACGCGCAGAAATCCTCTTTTTGGTGTAGTGGTGGGATAAACAAGGTGTTATTCGTTTCTCTTCTTAAATGGGTGGCATATCTTGTTATTCCCCATGAGTCATGTATACTGAACCATACCGTACAGCCTCCATGGAAACAACGAGAGTATACATTTTCTTTCTCACAAGTTCCGTTGACCTTGGGAAAATTTCCAAAGATGATCAAAATCATAACACATATGAGTACATGACCGGCTATTAACGGGTTGATATTTACTAGAAACTGTACAGGTCTTTCATCGCTCTTGCTGTGATTACTGTTATCTATTCTATTGTTAAGCTTATATTAAGTAGACATTGTATAATTGATATTCATTCTGGTCTTAGCGTTCATACAATAAAGAACCATAAAATAGAAAGCGACGTTTTTATTTCATTTGTGTACATAGCTCAGTGTTCGGCTACTGATGGGATTTCATTAAATCAATAACTCATGGGGATTGAACCTGCACTGAACGGGTTACAAGCCAACATACTAGCCTCTGCCTAATCGCCACCACTGGATACGGATTAAACCTCGTAAATAAATACGGGGAGTAAACTCCGTTGACAAATCCCTTCGGGTAGTAAACCCTTCTTACCCAAGAAACAGTGCTTTCCTAGTCTTGGCATTAACGGACGCAGGACTGCAACTGACGACCACATATCAAAACACGCGGAACTGTTTGCGTTCATTTGAGTACGATAGTGACCACTACGGACTCGCCGCAGCAAATACGGATGTCGAACGAGCAAACGCTGTTGGAGGAGTTCATAGCAGTGTGTTCATTCGATTATCGTAGAGCACAGTGGTTACGCTTATCCAAGTTGTTAAAGCGTTAAATTCGATTGGGATCGATTCACCGACAAACAGTAACATGACAAAGGATGACATTGATCGGCATTTATTGCAAATGAACGATGGAACGAACTATTCCTAGGGTAGGAAGTTCGAACAACGACCAGACAGAAAAGTCCAGAAACCCTACAATTGACGCACTATTCCGACAGAATCGTAGACTGCTCTCGAGGATTAAACGGTAGTACAGACAATTTACTGACCGCAACGGACCGGGGTAAGGATGGTGAATTCAGAGATCCGAATCCTGTAAACAGAAAATCTATAAGTCGGTATTGAGGCAATAAAATTCGGGGTCTTAAAACTTGCAGTCCGAATATGTTCCCACAGATAAACAAATTGTTCAGGAGGAAGGATCACAATGATATTCCTTGTGTCCGAATCTCCCAGACAACAGAGAACAACCAGACTATAGAGGCAATTCTATCTGCGCACCGAACTTGAGAATTAGCGATTTGAGAATAACGGATTCAATGTATTCAATGATAAAAACCATGCTAATGCACTTGTCGAAAATGGGGGCTGTTAATATTTTCACCACGCAGTTTTACAATGCGCTGAATAATGCACATTATCCATGAGAGCCATGTTGAAGTGGGTCGAAAATAATATAATAACGGATAACCAGTTTGGTTTCAGGGCCGGGTATTACACTATTCATGCCGCATCGTATTGGTTTCGGATATTCAGGGGAATAAATACAAGAACCAATGCACGGGTGCTTGTCTGGTTGATTTTGAGAAACGGTTTACAGCAGGGAGCGGTGAATTCTCCGATCATGTTCAACATTCACACTGAGACATGCTAAAGCGTATGCCGACGATTTGGTGGCATACAGATCAGGTCCTAAAATCGAGGTCATTAACATTCTTTCACAGCGTCACTTCGATCAATTTAAGGAATATTACGATGGAAGTTGCAAATCAACTTTCAGAAGACGGAAACAATCTTGCTCAGAACAACATTGGGTGGGGCATCTAGTGACACCAGAAAAAACTGGAAGAAATTGGTCATTATTGGAAAAAATGGGCAGCTATTGGCGGTGAGAAGTATAGTTAGATATCTGGGTATCTGGCTCGACCAGTATCTGTATTTCGATAGACATATAGTTGCTTGTCTGGCTGGGGCCAAGAAGACGTATGCTCTGACAAGGCGACTGTTTATAGCAGCCAACTTGACAACAGAATGAATGTCATATGCTACGTGGCCCTTATAAGGCCGCTCATCGCTTATGGTTGTCCATTGTTATTAGGTATATGGAAAAAATTCGGATTTTGGAGAGAAAATGTCTTAGGGCCTGTCTCCGGTTGTTCCGAACACCTGAATTCAACTATACCTATCCCACTAATACTATTCCAATAAGGTCCTATACGATGAGGCTCATTTGAATATGATCCACAATTTCCTCATTGACTCAAAGGCACTTTGCAATGGCGATGGCGACCGATAATAGTCTCATCTTTGGGTGGTACTACCCCAATGAAATGTACAAAGAGAAATGTGGTGCAGGGAAATAACTTCACGGGCAATAACTTCACCTGGGCAATAACTTCACCTTGAGTGGGCAATAATTTCACTTTTTTTTGTGAACTTAATGCCCACTGATGGTGAGCAATAACTACACTTTTTAGTGGGAAATAAATTCTCTTAAAATTTTATGATAATTCAAGAAACGTACCTCGCACCTACCCCAAATCAAACAGTGACCCCAAGCAGGGGGGTTGCAGGGGGGCAGCATGCCCCCATATGCATTGCACTGTTTATTTAATCTACTTGCGATTTCGCAACTAATCCCATAAACAGTGCAATGCGTATGCGGGGGGCATGCGGCCCCCCTGCAACCCCCCTGCTTGGGGTCACTGTTTGATTTGGAGTGGGTGCCTTTAGTTATAATAGACAAATTCTCAAATTATAGGTGGGAAATAACTTCACAAAATTTTGGGTGAAGTTATTGCTCACCATCAGTGGGCAATAAATTCACAACAAAAAAGTGAAGGTATTGCCCACTCGAGGTGAAGTTATTGCCCATGTGAAGTTATTGCCCGTGAAGTTATTTCCCTGCACCGAGAAATGTATCGTCTCACATAAATCAGCATACCAGCTTAATAAAGTGTTGTTAACCTCCTACAATATTAGTTGTGTCACGAAAACCGGTTAGATTAAACGTTAGGTTCCTGGTGAATGGCCAACTTGCTAAACTCAGGCAGAAGGTTGGGAAACTCTTTCATCAAGCCAAACACACAAAAAGGTGGGACGAATATAACTAATATAAAGGGGCTACGAAAACTTTGCTGACATGCCAGTAGCAGCGCGTATCCATACAGCTATATCTAGTTCAGATAGGATAATAGACATTATCCTGGTAACAGTTGTTGCTTAGAACAATTTACAATTGGGGACATATACCACTGTCACCAGGTTAACAGTTTATACCCAAAATTATGGTAATTATCTCGAAGCTTAGTAATAGGCCAAGTGAACTGCTTAAATCATGCAGAAATATCAGTCTTACATCGTTCGTTCCTAAAACCATGAAAATACTTATTAATATTCATATTAGAGACCGGATACAATTAACTATCCCTCTACTACACTCAAGAAGAGAAGTATACGTATAGAACGGGGGAAATAAATGGAAGGTGATCTGGTGAGCCAAGGATAAAGCTTTTTGTACCCATCTGTACATTGAGGGTGCTTTCGATAATACCAGGTGCGACTCGATTGCAAGGGCTATCAATTGTAAAGGAATCGAAGATTCGACTAACTGATAGTTCAGAGTTATGCTGGAAAGTGTCGTCCTCGATAAAAGACCTTACTGGAACGCGAACATCAAGTCTGCCACAGAGCGTGCCATCTTGAGCCATGTGGGCCATTAGGAGGCTATTGTTGGACTATTACCCTCACAAATCTTTGTTAGCAACAAGGCTGCTAGATGTGATGTTTAGATGCAGCTTTAAAATAAGTTTAAACCTGGTGACTTTGTGAGACAACTGCAAATACTTGACTCAATTTCAAAAACGGAAGACTATTTGACGTTTGAATATTGGACCGCGCAAACTGGGCCAATGGTATTGCCGGAATGGACCCTAGAAGTCGGGTCTAGTTTCCCGAAAGATCAAAAATGGAATTGGAGTTGGAGCTGGCATCTTTTGACCCAGCACGAAAGCCTCTGTGCTGGCAGAAATCCACTGGGATACGCGCCAGAATAAACCATGAAAATGGGGTATAAGGGCCTCAGAATACCTACACATATTCCCGAAAAGTCAAGTTGCACTTCAAGCACTGTCGTCAAATTCAATGATCTCTATGACAGTCAAGTGCTGCTACGATGCGCTGCCATCCGTAGCAAAACACGTCAACGTCAAACATGGTTGGGTACCGAAGTATCGCAGGCAACGAATCTGCGGATGAGCTACCTAGGATGGGGTCAGAATCCGCGTTCTTAGGAGCAGCATCATATTGCAGAATCAACTTGACTACCACTGTAGGACTGATTAATAACTGGGAACAACAACTTCGTCCAGCCCATTGGAAAAACGTTCCCGGGCTCAGACAATCCAAAAGGTTATTCAAGCCTTACTCCAAAAAAGAAATTCTTAACAAATTGAACCTGTGCTCAGAGAAAGAATATAGATTTTGTCTCGGTGACGATGAATCCTACGAACACATTCTCTCTGAATTTCCTCAACCACATTGGAAATTCTGCCGCGAAGGATGTGCTATAGCATTCGTAAGGGAAATGGTTTTTCTCTTGGAATTATTTACTATTCGGCCCGGATATTGATACCGAGAGTTCCTCGGTATCAAGCCGGTGAGTATCGATACCTAAAAAGTATCGAACTGAAAGAATCGATACTACTCAGTATCGAGCTCTCTTCTTAAGAACTTAAATAAATTAAAAAAAAATTGCAAGGAAACAGTTGCATGTTTCTTTTTAAATGCAAATGGCAAAAGCGCTAAAGTAGAGCCGAGCATTAAACATTTCATTTCATCAAAAATGTGCTAAGAGGAAAAAAATACCTAAAGTTTAAGAAATATCCATTATCATCGTTGAGTAAAAGATCCTCAGACAACAGCTGTGGAAATAAAGTAACAACGGCAGCTGTATAAACAATGGGATGTTGATAGGACAACAGATGTAAGCAATATGTATACAATACATACGTACAGGTATAGCTGCAAGCATCCTTCATTATGATCTTTAAGTATAAGATCCTCAGACGGCAGCTGTACAATTAAAGTAACAACGGCAGCTGCGTAAACAAAGGGATGTTGATAAGACAACAGATGTAAGCAATATGCACACAACACATACGTCCAGGTACAGCTGCAAGAAACATCCATTACGATGATTAGGTATAAGATCCTGGCGAGAGGATCGAGACAGGACATTCGTATTGTAGACGCCGAAGCGTGAAGTAGTGGACAAATTTGATTATAAACGAATATAAATATATTTCACCAAAGTGCGTGGTTTCTCTTATATTTTCTTTCATAAATTGAATAGTGGGATTACCCAAAATGGGAAAACACAAAAGACACGATAAATCGCCCAGCGGTAGTGATCGCGAAGTTCGTTCGAAAAAGAAAAAACGAAGGTCATCCGCTACGGATGAAGCAGATGAGCGTTTGTTACGTTTGGAGTTAATGGTTGAACGATAAGTTAGTGCGGATGCTCGTTCGTCCAACTCCAATTGTCGCGAGGGCAGTGGTGGAACTATAAAATACATAGTGAAAAGTGATTGTATTCCAGAGTTTAGTCCCGGTGATCCAAATATGAGTGCCGAAAAATGGATTGCAAAAATCGAATAACTCGCGGCAGTTAATAATTGGGACGATAAAACGACGGTATACCAAATGCAGAGCAGGCTCGCTGGACTGGGAAAAGACTGGTGCAACAACTTGTCGTCATATTGTATGACTTGGGATGAATGGAAGTTGTTGATTTTGAAATCATTTCCGTATACAAATGATTTTGCCTTAAGTCTAACAAAATTGGTCAATCGGATGAAAACTTCTTCGGAGACGATGACGGAATATTATTTTTCGAAAATGAACTATTTGCGTACGTGTAACATAACTGGAAGAGACGCTGTTTCGTGTTTAATTGACGGCCTCGGAAGCGTTATATTGAAAAATAATGCAAAGGCAGGACGTTACAATACGCCAGAGGAGTTATATAGCGAGTATTTATCCTCAATAGTGGACGAAAAATATGACCGAGAGCGTCGGGACATTACGACGCGCCGCGAAGAAAATTTGTCTAAATTTGAGCCGCACGATCGCAGAAAGGGTAAAGTACCGAGAAAGGATAAAATATCATTGTCGTGTTTCAATTGTGGACAACAGGGTCATATATCCTCAAAATGCTACAAACCGAGAATTGAGTGCAAAAAGTGTAATCGATTGGGCCACACTTCCGAAAAGTGCTTTAGAAACAATGCAAACAACTCTTTGAGTGTCTCGGCAAATAAAAAAAGCCCAAGTGAATGCTATTTCACTGATTGTGCTGTAAATGGGGTGGCTCTTAGAGGTTTTATTGATACGGGTTGCTGTGCGGTTACAATACGGGAAACAGATGCTAATCGTTGAAATCTGAAAATCGAACCTTGTAAGCTAACGGTTAATGGTTTCGGCGGAGGTATCTCAAAAGTTATTGGAAAAACAAAAGCGAATCTATAAGTCGATCTAGCAAGTGCCAGTGTTGAAATGCTTGTTGTGCCGGACCGGGTACAAAACGTTGTAGTTTTAATCGGACAACCGTTGGTGAATACTGATAATGTTACAATGTTAATGCGTAATAATGAAGTTCGTTTAGTCGGTAGTGATATCATTTTGCCAGAAGTGGATGTGTTAGCCCCTAAAAAAGTAAGCCTACGGGCAAGAAACACAACAGTGATACCGCCTAACTAACCAGGTGGCAATGGTGCGATGGTAGTGTATTCACTAAGTGATTGGCAGGTCGTGCGTTCGAATCCCGACCAGGGCCATGATTTTTATAAATTGAATACACACAACAAAAACTGATCTCCCTAAAGCAATTTAGGCGCCACCTGTTGAGAAAAAAAAATCCCATCGCACCAAACTACTTTCCTATCCTTCTATTCTTTCAGTAAGTAGCACCCAAAAATAGGCAATGAATTGCTGGGAGTTACTTGCGCAACAAACTAAATGCCTGCGCTGTGGTTTTACCATTATAAGGGTACTGTGTCAGTACAGAAAAAAGAAATCCCTTTAGCGCACGCAAATTATAAACAAAAAAAAAACTATGCCGGCTTTGTTGAAATTTACAATAAAGACAATTTGACAAACGATGTTTATGTTGAGCTACATTAACGGCCTCTGCCTAATAATGAATATTGGATACCCAGATGCGTTGTAAATGCTGGTAAAGGAGCGGCGCTTATTCTCAATGTATCGATCACTTTTGAAGTTTGAAGCTGATCAGCCGTATTGAAGGGTGTGACTATTGAGCCAGAAACGGAAAATGAAGTCTCCATTAAAACTGTAAGTACTTCAGATTTAGTTCTATTCACAATGTCAGATATCTTTGACCGAGTTGACATGACTCTGCCAGAACATGATCAACGGCAGCTTTTAGTCCTGTTAAATAAATATAGAGATTGTTTTGCTCAAAATTTAAAAGAATTGGGGAAACCCAGTTCCGAAAAAATGTCAATTGTCTTGAAAGAACAAAAATACATTTCGTATATATCGTATGTCCTTCCATGAGCGTTCAAAGCTCCGAGATATTGTAGATGAGCTAGTAGAAAATGATCTAGTAAGAGAATCAAACTCACCATTTTCGAGTCCACTTCTACTTGTTAAAAAGAAAAATGGCGAATCTAGGATGTGTATCGACTTCCGTTCATTAAACGCAATTACAGTCAAAGATCGATATCCCATGCCACTGATTGATGACCAAATAGACAGGTTGAAGGGCACAAAATATTTTACCAGTCTTGATCTTGCAAGCGGGTACTATCAAATACCTATTGAGGAAGATTCAATTCCAAAGACAGCGTTCATAACAACAGATGGACATTACGAATTTCTGCGAATGCCTTTTGGGCTAGTGAATGCACCTGCAGTATTTCAAAGAGCCATGAATAAAGTGTTGGGACCGCTACGATTTACAAGCGCAATGGCTTATATGGACGACGTACTAGTACTTAGCAAAACGTACGAAGAAGGTTTGCAGCGATTGGAAGAAATATTTAAGTTGTTGCGAAATGCTGGTCTTACATTACGCCTTGAAAAATGTAACTTCCTAAAACAGCAGCTTGAGTATCTTGGGTATGATATAAGCATAGACACCATTCAGCCTGGAAAGGGGAAAATAAAAGCTGTAGTGGAATTCCCAACACCTAAGAATGTCCATCAGATACGACAATTTCTGGGTCTTGCTAGCTACTTCCGTCGCTTTGTACGTGACTTTGCGTTAAAAGCAAGGCCATTGTCATCGTTACTAAAAAAAAATATGCCGTTTGTATAGACCGAAGAGCAACGAACAGCCTTTGAAATATTAAAGCAACACCTAGCTAACAATCCAGTATTAGCTTTGTATGATCATAAAGCCGCAACTGAATTGCATTCTGACGCATCTAAAATAGGAATCGGCGGAATTCTATTGCAAAAGCAGGATGATGGTCATCTAAAACCAGTCGCTTACTTCAGTCGTGCAACTACCGCCGACGAACAACGCTATCACTCTTACGAATTAGAAACTTTGGCCGTCATTAGTTCTCTCAAGCGATTTCGCGTATACCTTCTCGGATTAAACTTCAAAGTAATTACTGATTGTAATGCGTTGAGAACAGCATTTAAAAAAAAAAGATTTAGTGGCGCGAATAGGTCGGTGGTGGTTGTCTACCCAAGAGTTTGATTTTACAGTGGAATATAGAGCTGGATGTAAAATGGCTCATGTAGACGCACTTAGTAGGAACACGACTGTTGAGGTTGACGAAGACGATGAGCTTGAACAAATGATAGTCAATATAACGTCGGATGACTGGATTCTAGCCTCTCAACTGAAAGATGACAGGTGTAGATACCTCTTAGAAGTTTTACCAAAATAGAAATACCAAAGGGAAAAGAAGAGGCACGCATACACGAAGAGTACGCTCTGCATAACGGCAGACTTTATAAAAAAAAAAACAAATGGCGTCCGAAGATGGGTTGTGCCCAAGACGGCTAGGAGGGATGTCGTAACAAATGTCAAAACACTAGAAATGGTACGGAAGAAATATTTGTTTTCGTCTATGAGAAAATATATAAAACGCTATATATCTTGCTGCTTGGGATGTAGGTATGTATAATAAGATACCCTCAGGTAAACAAAGTGGAGAACTGCATCCGATTGATAAAGGGTCGAAACCGTTTGACACATTACACGTTGACCACCTGGGCCCTTTTGTAAAAAGTACTAAAAGAAATATTCATTTATTGTTAATAATAGATGGGTTCACTAAATTTGTCTTTTTGGTAGCCGTTCAGAATACTAAAGTTGAGCCAGTCATCAAAGCTTTTAATGGCTTTTTTGAGATTTTTGGAGTTCCAAGAAGAATAATTTGTGACCGTGGAAGTTGTTTCACAAGCAAAAGGTTCACGCATTATTGTGAAGAGAAAGTCATAAAACGTATTCTTAATGCAACAGCCACACCACGAGCCAACGGTCAGGCGGAGAGGTACAATAGAACCATATTGTCATCATTGGCAGCGTCTACAGAATGTGTAACGAAATGGGATCAAACGTTGAAACAAATTCAACTGGGTATAAATTCCAGCATCAACGCTACTACCAAGAAATCTCCATATGAACTGCTGCTAGGGTATATACCTCGGAACTTTGAAGATACGTTCTTAGCTTCCGAAGTATGCGAGGAAGGTTACGACTCTCACATCCAGAATACAAGAGAAAAAGCTAGTGAAGAAACAAAACGAAACCAATCAAAACAAAAAAAAATACTATGACGGGAGCAGAGCAAAATCCAAACGATTTGAAGCTGGACAGTTAGTCCTCGTTAGGAAACCTAAAGGTTGCAATAATGGGACTAGTCGGAAACTAATGTCTAGATACAACGGACCATACGAAATCATAAGAGTTCTCAAAAACGATCGTTATGTCATCAGGGACATGCCTGGGTCAAAGAGATCCCAAAAACCTTATACTGGCGTATTTGCATCAGACAAAATGAAGCACTTCGGAGTGCATGAAAGCAGTGATAGCGCAACCAATGATAACCAATAACGGAACTTAGTTTAGTGTAACGTACACGCTTGAAGTTGGATGTAACGTACATTCCAGATAACGAACATACTTTGTTTTGAATGTAAAGTACATTGTAAAGCAGTATGGCTGCTTAATGACACGCATAACCCAAAGTTTAGTGTAACGTACACGCTTGAAGTTGAATGTAACGTATATTCCAGGTAACGAACATACTTTGTTTTGAATGTAAAGTACATTCTAAAGCAGTATGCCTGCTTAATGACACGTACCTATATCCCAAAATTTAGTGTAACGTACACGCTTGAAGTTGAATGTAACGTACACGCTTAAAGTTGAATGTAACGTACATTCCATGTAACGAACATATTTTGTTTTAAATGTAAAGTACATTTTAAAGTAGTATGGCTGCTTAATGATGTTAAATGTAAAGTACATTTTTAAAGCAGTATGGCTGCTTAATGACACGTATATCCCAAAATTTGGTGTAACGTACACGTTTGAAGTTGAATGTAACGTACATTCGATTGCAACGTACATGCTTATTTTCAAATATAACGCCGATCACAGAACTGGGTGATAAAGTTACGAACAGAAGGCATCAGTAGGTCCAGTGAGGACACCAGAACAATATAGCGTGGCCGAGCTGTAAGAAACATCCATTATCATCGTTGAGTAGAAGATCCTCAGACGACAGCTGTGGAAATAAACATTGTATATAAACCTTATAGTAGTGCAACCGTGCGTAAACGACGATACGCCACCAGTGCGCATTCGCCCGCAACAAATCATGATAGTCTAGTTCTACACCATTCTCGTGCTGGGAATATGAGTAGGAGGATGATGCAGATAGTGGTGGTGGTTGGCAAAGCAGGTTTCGTGTAGATTTATGGTATATTTTTTGTTTGCTTTGATGGAAGGGGTATGTTATGTTTTCTGGATTTTAACACAATTGGTATATGTGTGTATGATCGTTGAAGGAGAGTCGCATTTCAGCTACTGTGAGGATTCTCAAATGATTTTCTTTGTAATTCATATTTGCAAGTGAAAAATGGATATGCATATTTAATGGTAGGGGCGATGGTGGATAAAGGAAGGTGGGAGAATTGTCGTCGAGTAGTTGATGGTATATTATTTGTTGGCTTTGATGAATGTTTGGGGTAGGTTATGGCATATTGCAATTAGACCATCACAGTCACCTGTAACTTGTTTTCTTTGTTTTTAATACAATTGATGTGTATGTTCACATCGGTGAAGGAGATTCGCATTTCAGCACTGAGGATTCCCAAATGGTTTATAAACCATATTTGCATGTGAAAAAATATTAATTGAGGCAGAGATAAAAAAAGATAAGACAAGTTATAGTGTATTCTCAGCTACATTGCGAACGATCCTTAAGGGTTTCCACTTTAAAAAGCAAATCGTGGATATTTTCGGACCCGTCGAATGCAATTTGCCACTTTTCAATTTTACAAACTGAACTTACCTACTGAAGAAGTTTGTTGACTTATTGGTGGTGCTTGTCTGCGTTGCACAGTGTGACGAATCGCTGATTTAGCTTGGTTTAATAAGGAAAATGACATGCACAAAATTAAACAAAACCCGCTTAAGCCTCCTACGTAATGACTGTGCAATTTTTTTGTTGTTGCTTAGTGCAACAAAAAAAAATCATCTCAAACTCCAAATTGTATATAATTTTTTTTATAAGAAGGTCAATTTGAAGAGAAAGTGTTTATATCGGTTTTAATTGGTTCGCGTATATTTTATAGCTTTTTTTTTTATCTTTTATCAATAAGTTAAAAGTCAATTGATATAAAAGTAAGTTTTTCTTAAATAATTAAAGATTTTGTTTAATAGGTATAAGGGGTAAATGAAAGTAAAATTTATAGATAAAATATGTGTTTTTTGTATTCATTAACCGAAAAGTATACCTAGTTGTTCAGTGTTGTCCAAGTTGGAGACCGTGTTTGTTCTAAAGCCTTGCATATGCACTGCTAAAATGTGTTTCAACAAAAATTTTCGTTTTTTAGGATGCCCATGAAAATCACGAAAAAGCAAATTTTTTATGTTTGGATTTCTTAATTTAAAATTAATCGCTTAGATGCTGTTTCTGCTTTTGTTGTGGGTTACTTCAGCCATGTAATATTTTCTGAGGCTGCAACAAAGTCAATCAAATTAACCTTTAAAACTTTATGTATGTTTAAGATTTGACGAGACATGGGCCAAAAGTGGTCGGCATAGAGAGCGCTTCCAAAATTTAAATTCTCCGTGGCTAAATGAAAGTCTAACATTACCACAACATATCTTAGATGAAATACCTTCTTCATCTAGAGTAGGAAGACCGAAGAAAGCTTATAGATTAGATGTCAAGTTGCGGCAGGTAAAAGACCAAGGCAGTAAAGAAAAAGTCAAAGCCAGAAAATAACTAATCCAAGAAAAATTTACAAGAGAAACAGGGTTATTGGTAGATATGCCAACTCAACAGTCTGGCAATCCTAATGACGGGAACAAGGTTAGACGATTTTTTAGAGATGATGAAAAGACTGCCCAAATTACAGTGATAGTTAAAGAAATTATCAAAAAGTTTCATATCATCTTAGAAGCTCTTGGGTCTGGGTTCCCAATAGATGCAGATGCCTTTGAAAATTATGCCTGGTATTTGAAGCCAGTAAGTGTGCATAAGGTCTTCTTTCATGGAAAACAAATAATTTCGACTTGTATACTTCCAATCGGACAACTTTCAGAAGAAGCGCAAGAAACAAGGAAAATAGAAGGTTTAGGGAACTTCCTACCAGAAAAATATCACGTGTAGATACAAATACTGAACTCTTAAATCGATTGCTTATAACCTCAGATCCAATTCTTAGCAAGTCTAAGATACTTTCCGAGAAGAAAGAAAAGCGTCATGGAAAATGAATACTTGCAACTTTTATATGTACCAAATAATTAAAAAAATTAAAATAAGCTGGTTTGTATGTATTGTTTTGTCGTGAAATTTGTAGTCATATGTTAAAAAAATTTGTTATATTCTATTCTGTGAACAATTTCAATTAAAAAAAAAACAAAAAATTTAATCTTAATTTAATTCCGCTAAATCAGCGATTCGTGACACTGTGCGTTAGGTCGAAAACGAAGCATTATTTAAAAAATGTTCGAAGTCGGAACGAGCGTTCGAAGGTCTCGTAGGATTCACATTGGGAGTATTTAAATTCAAATTGTCCAATCTTCGAACTAAGGTATCTCTAATAGACTGCATTTCACGAATGAAAACTCGTTGGTTTGCCTCGAGTCTGTGGCTTCTTCTTGAACAGGTGGACGTTCGTTAATATCTCATCGCTCATTATTATCATCACTATTGTGGTTATCTACCAGTTGTGGTGAAATCTGATCCTGGCTTAAGCCTACACTAGCCCCAGGTGGAGTACGACTAACAATTGGCCTGGATTCCATTGCTCCTGAACGGGGAGTTATTTCGAAAAGTGGACGAATTTCTCAAATTACTTGGTCTTCCTCTAGAACGCGTATTTGTAACTCTATTATCCATAATAGGAAATTTCGGATTTTAAATACAACTTCAAAAGATTTTAAATTTCAATATCTTTTAACAAATCTGTATTAAAAAAAATTAATACATGCATAATTTGGGGTCAGGGCGGTCGGTGCTAAATTCGATATTAAATCAGATATTAAATTTGATAAGATTAGATACAATATGCTTAAGAGCAAGATATCTGTCTTGGTAAACAGACGGACTGTGCAAACAATGAACACAATACGAACAAGACTGTATATAATTGGCAACTATAGGTAACATAGTAGCAAAATAGTCCAGTGTAATAACTACCAGACAATATACTACCTATACTAGGTATAAACGAATTAGGATTTATATATTATAAAAATATTTATATGCACAACTTATCCTTTCACGAATGAAATTAGACCAATATGAATATAAAAAGCAGTTTAACTCTTTCTGATATCCAATAGTCGCAACGCGGATTACAATTAAAACTATGAATATACTGGGACTACTATACTAATGAAAGTCATACTCAACTTGAACCGCCAAGAGACACAATAGAACAATCTACAATTGCTGGAGCTCAGCTAAGAGCTCTAGAGTTAGCCAGTATAATCTTTGTAGTGACGTTCTTAATGCCTCGAAGTACATCTAATGTTAGAACACGTTTAATGCAAAAGAGAAACAATCAAGCAACCTCCATTAAGCAAAAAATACCAACAAGTGACCTTCCTCAATGCTTCATTGAAAAGGTACATGGACTTTAAAATATATACCAACAATTTCACATGTTGATTAAAGATAAATAAACTTGTGCAATACTCCAATTTAGCAATCTAGCTCTACGCAAAACAACGAAAATTCTTACTATCCTATCCATATAAATATTCATCTTATAGGTACCTATTGAACAAGAAGTGGTGGTGCGGCATGGCACAATACTGACAAAAAAAATTATGTCATTGCTTTATAAATTAGATCGAATATTTCTAAATCAATTACAAAAAAAATTATAGAAATCGGTACCTTTTGCGACAAGATATAGCCGAAACAGTCAGAGTCCAAAATGCGACAAACTCATAATACCTCATTTGCTGAAAAATACCGAAATCAAATTTTATTCAATTTTTCCCTTCAAACGAGTCGCCTCTTCCATCATTTCTACTCGCAGACGAAGAAGTCAGATTTATTATATTTCCATCATCTCCCTCGCATCAAACATACTACTTGCCTAAGAGAAGGCAACATTGCAAATCATCAATTACACAGAAAAATAAATACATACTTACATTTCCATACAAATGAAAATCATATGGCATGACCACAGAATCGATAATGCGAGATCCATTATCCGTACAAATTAACTTACTTGGAAATCCTACATGCTACCTGTGCTGCTAAACAACAAAAATGCCTGTGCTCCTTCTTACAAAGAAAAAAAATACAACATACATGGGAATGCAATTATGAAAGGTTCGTTAAAGAGAGATAAACCGGTTTATTTGGTTTTCTTTCTTCGTTTTCAAAGTGTTTATTTAAAATGAAGATGACAGCAAAAGTTTAGACACAAACATTCTAGCTCAATTCATAACGCCATCTGCATTTAGTCGGCTAAAACAAAAAATTCGACATGATGGCACTACTATAAAGTGTATATACAATAAAATAAAGTAACAACGGCAGCTGTATAAACAAAGGGATGTTGATAGGACAACAGATGTAAGCAATATGCACACAACACATACGTCCAGGTATAGCTGGAAGAAACATCCATTAGGATGATTAGGTATAAGATCCTGGCGAGAGGATCGAGATAGGACATTCGTATTGTAGACGCCGAAGCGTGAAGTAGTGGAAAATTTTGATAATAAACGAATATAAACATATTTCACCAAAGTGCGTGGCTTTCTCTTATATTTTCTTTCATAAATTGAATAGTTTATCATAATACATTGAATAGTTTATCATAAAAGGGACATTTTGGGTTAGTTTCTTCTGTTTTTGGACAGCCTATCAAAATCACCTGCCTTTAAATGTAATAATTGAATTTGACATGTTGACTTTTGGAAAGCAAATTTTCAAAGCTTTCTGAAGAAATTCATATTTTTGGCCTAAATATTACTACTCAGCTGACTTTGGGTAACCAATTGAATCTCATTCTCAAAAGAAAGAACCTAAATACTTTGCCCTCAAAAGTATCGAATTTCCCTACAGAATTCGATAAGTTTCCTGTAGATTGTGCAACCCAATTCCTTTATTTTCTCGAAGATGTATATTTCTGGAAATCTTCTAAGATTCGCATTAAGTGTACTATGTCGTCGTCGGCGTGCAGGTCACCACAGAATCTGCACATATCCGTGTCGACCAGTCTGAGCCGTTGGCATGTGCTTTCTCAGAAGATAGTGTCGCACTGCTATAGTATTAGGTACTACCAATATTCTAAGTTCCTCCTTTCTCAATTTGAGAATTTTCCTAGCTATTATCTGATCAAAATGCGAACAAAACGCCTAAGACACTCAACACCCACCATGTTTTGCTCATCTTATATTAGCTACCTTTAAAGTTTTGTTTTTAATTGTTCCCTTGATAACGCAGAGGGTTTGTTTGATGACCACACCCACACTGCCCTCTTGTTCCCCTTTCTCCCAAGCTCGTCGTCTTGCTCATTTCTTTCAAAGCCGCAGTGGCCTGCTACCTGTACTCGATACTGACTGCATAATGTATAAGCATTGTGCGACAGCTTCCGACTATCTTAGAATTGATGTAAGTAGGCGGGTGGCATTGGTGCGATGGTAGTGTATTCACTAACTGATTGTCAGGTCGTGCGTCCGAATCCCGGCCAGGGCCATGATTTTTATTTGAATTTACATAAATACAGATCTCCCTTAGCAATTTAGGCGCCACCCGTGGAGAAAAAAATACTAAGCACCAAAAACTTCTTTCCATTCCTCCTATTCTTTCGAATAGTAAGTAGCATGCAATACAATACTACATTGCTATGTTGCAGCTTACAGTTCAACAAAAAATGCATGCGCTGTGTTTAACACTGTAAGGGTACTGTACATATACAGAAACAACAAAGCCCCTTTAGCGTAAGCGAATTATAAAAAAAAAAGAAAAAAAAAGTAGATTCAGCTGTCTTGAATGCAGCTTGGCGGTACCGTGACATAAAGCCATTCGCAAACCGATAAAAGGCCAAATTATTGATTACAATAAAAAAAGGTTACAGTGAGTCAATCTTAAAAGATAGACATATGCTGTGTCTCGGACTTTTTTTCAGAACTTTTAAAAGGGAACAATTCCATCAAACAAGATTTTTTCACAAATTTAAACCGATTCGCACGTAACGAAAGCTCTCAAAAATTAATATGTTTTCCCATTTTTGCAACATTTTCCATTGATTCTTTGCTCCTATTGGTCGCAGCGTGATGTTATAAAGTTTAAAGCCTTCCTCGATAAATGAACTATCTAACACAAAAAGAAACAGTAGATCCTAAGACTAGTGCGTTCAACCAAACGAGCAAACAAACAAACTTTTCTGCTTTATAATGCACATAAACATGGTATAGAATATATACAATTTGAGAAAGGTGCTGAGTTTTGTTAAATTTCTCGATGAAAGCATAATATTTAAGATTAGTTCGAAAATAGTTTTTAGGCCGAAAGGCAATAATTACAAGATGTAGTTAAATTTAGGGCGCCCGCATAAGGAACAATAATCTACAATAAGTATCCTCTTAATTTTAAGTTATATTTAATAATTTTTGTCTAGCATGTAAGTTGACATTTAAAAACCAATAAAAAATGATTTTAATACTAAAAGTAAAGTATCCGATTTGAGTTGCAAAAATGGTCAATTAAAAATACAGCTTTCGCTTCAATTTGTGTTCACTCTATTGTGTCGCACCATCATAGCCAAATCAACCAACATCGCATCAAAATCGCTCGCAACCCAAAAACTATGTAAGCCATCGAACACAAATTGATGTCTTATGTCCAAACCAACTGTGTGACGTCGACTCGGAGTGTTCACTAGGTACTAGAGCACCAACCCAACGGAAATACCCATACAAAAATGTGCACCACATTTAAAGTTCTACCAGTAGTCGATAAAATAAAATGCATTCGTCTTCTTTAGAAAACTCCACACCCCGCTCGATACACCAACTAACCAACTCAGTTTGACTTCGACTCGGGCCCGAGTTACTACAGCGTCAACTCAAAGGAAATATCCATACAATAAAAATGTCCACTACATTCAAGGTCCAAACAATCGCCTGTAAAAACATTGGGACGGGCTACAGTCCGCTTGGGCGAACTGTTGGATACCCTATTCTTATTCCTATCCCTCATAAGTGGGCGTGACAAAAGTCTAAGTATGGTTGAATTGTTAAGAACGCTCTACATATTTTGTTATATAACATTTAAACGATTTTATCAAAAAAAACCCTATCTAGCTCAAACTTGGGTGTTTCAATAAAATTGTTTTATTTTATTGTGGACGTGTCAGTAGGCGGATTTAAAAAAAATTAACACATGAGCATAAAGGGCCCCTAGAGAGTATATATTATAAATTTATGTTGGAGAGCTGGTGTCAGAAACAGTAACAGGGGTCGTGCAAGCGGAGGCTGTCTATATGGGTACAGAAAAAATATACGGAATATCAAAATAGAATTCCAGCAATCAGTGGGATACAGTTTTTTCAGCATCCGGGCGAATATTACTCCAGGTTATAAGTACTGCATTCTTCCTGTGTATTTAAGTGGATCACAAGGTTCGCAATGGAGCTCTGATCTGCAAATGCTAAGTGATGTCATAAACCATCTTCAAGAACAAACTAATATCCTCCTTACTGGTGATTTTAATGCAAGGACGGGTACAAGGCAATAATATACGTCCGACAATGAGGAGGACACATTAGAACGCAGCTCAAAGGATCTGGTACTGGATAGAAAAGGGCTGCAACTTCTGGACTTCTGCGGTGAGTACGGTCTAAAAATTAAAAACGGATGCTCTGAAGGAGATGCAAAAGGTGAATTTACCTTTGTGGGTGCTCAAGGTAGCTCAGTTATCGACCTTAGCCTGTGCGGAGGAGAATGGAACCGCCTGATTCAGAATTTTGAAGTAGAAGTACGGAGTTTCTCCGATCATTTACCAATTGTGACTTCTTTTGAGTTTTCCACGCAAGAGTCAAGCCCTTGTGAAGTTATAAATAAACTGCCGAAACTAAAATGGAATCACAGCAAGGAAGAAATCTATCGAGCCAATCTTAGGAGACAGATCGAAACAATGAACTCGGACGTAAACATTGAAGATATAGCTCAAGCTATCAAGAACTCGGTAGTTATAATGCCTCAAAAACATGTAAGAAGTCAGAGACAACCATGGTTTGATCTGGAATGCGAAAGAGAGCGAAGAGCTTCTCTTTCACTACTAAATCTCTTTAGGAAATATGACGAGTCAATCTACAAAAAGATGTATCTTGAGGCAAATCGTGAGTACAAGCGGATATGTGGATGGAAAAAAACAGTGTTTCAGAACGCCATGGCAATCGAAATATCTCAATGCAGGGACTCGAAAACGTTGTGGAATCTTCTTAATAAAAAAAATGGGAAAAGGCTTAAAATTGGGGTAAATCTCGATGCAAATCAATTAGAGAATCATTTTAAGAATATGTTAAATCCATCAAACTCTATTTACCTATCTAAGTTTCAGTATGCGGTACCGAATTCAACGAATGAGCTCCTTGATAGCCCCATATTGGAAGAAGAAGTTAAAGGATGGCTGGTTAAGAGCAAGGACCGAAAAGCACCTGGAACTGACGGTATTCCTGTCGAATTCTACAAATATGCGACTGACGAACTTATAACATTGCTCACAAAGGAATTTAATAGAATATTTGAAACAGGAGACATCCCATCCAGTTTTAAACAGAGTGTGATTTTTCCTATCCTCAAAAAAGGCGACCCTAATCAAGCAGAAAACTATCGAGGAATAGCATTTATAAATTCGTCCTTAAAAATATTAATGGGTATCCTGGCTAGGCGCTTTCAAGAGTGGACCACGCAAAATCGCCTTTTGAGCCAATTCCAGGCTGGTTTCAGAGATAACCACTCAGCTACAGATCAAATTTTCATCTTAACAACTGTGGCACAGAACTGTATTAGATTAAAAAAAAAACTGTTTGCGTTTTTCGTGGACTTCAAGGCAGCCTTTGACACGGTAGATAGGAGCGCACTTTTCTACAAATTATATAATAAAGGTCTCTCTAGGAAGTTTGGAAATCTAATCGAAAAACTGTATGAAAAAACATTCTCAGTAGTTTGGGACGGCAAGCAGTTAGGAGATTCTTTCGAAACGGTGACGGGCGTTAAACAGGGATGCAACTTCAGCCCTCTAGCATTCATCATGTTCATTGATGACATAACAGAATACCTAGGTGGAGGTATAAGAATGGGAGGGATCCTTATAAAAGCACTGCTGTATGCAGATGATTTGGTGTTGCTGGCAGACACTCCGGAGAATTTACAAAGAATGATTAATCAGCTACAAAGATACTGCCATGAGTGGAGGTTAAACGTCAACTTAACTAAGTCTAAGACAATGGTATTCAGAAAAGGTGGAGGAAGGTATGCAAGAAACGAAAAGTGGTTCTTTGACGGACAGGAGTTGGAAACACTCAAATCTTACAAGTATTTGGGTATGAACATATGCAGCAACATGAACATGGAGCACCACTTTAAGGAGAAACTTACAGTGGCTAAGTCGGCGATGAGTGCAGCCTGGAGAAATTGTCTCGAAGATAAACAAATATCGATTAGAATTAAATGTCAAATATTTCAGGCTGTTTCCAAATCAATAATGATGTATGGGGCACAAGTGTGGGGTTATAAGCAATACGACACAGTAGAAAAACTTCCCCGGTTCTTTTTAAAAAGAGTTTTTAAATTACCGCAGTGTACACCTAATGATATGCTGTTGGTCGAAACTGGTCTGTCACCTATATTTACGGAAACGCTAAGACTCCACTTCAACTACATACAAAAAATTATGTCCTTGAGCGACGAAAGGTTGACTAAACGTGTATTAAATCATGTTTTACAGGCGAAAATATTGTTTATCGAGGAATGGCAAAAACTCTCAGAGTTCTGCGGACACACTTTAAATATAGATGCGGAAAATATTACTTATTGGAAGGAAGAGTTCAATAATATCATTTCTGCGGTCGATGAGAAGATCCACGCAGAATGTTGTGAAAAGGTAAAAAGTTCTATTCACCGAGGGATATATGCCCACTTAAACCACAGCCTATGTGAAAATAACTATTTCAACGAAAGATATTCTACGGAATTAATATCAACGATTTTCAAGGCCAGAGGAGAGATACTGAATTTAAATTTTATACCACACCGGGAAGACCTGCCAATAACCTGCTCTTTGTGCAATCTGCGAGAGAGGGAGAACATCTATCACTTTCTGGGCAGATGTCCTATGTTAAAAGAGTTCAGACTACAGATTTATGGGAAGCGAGATTTGGAAGAAGCTGAGGTGAGAACCATCTTAAATGGCTCAGACTGGATCAAATTGTACAGTTACTGTAAAATAGCATTAAAATATAGGAGGGCAATTATAGAAGAATCTTTTTAAACAATTGTAAAAATTTTGTCAAACCCGGGCAGACGGCTTTAAGCCATGTCTTAAATTTAATAGTCATAAACAAATTGTAAATGAATTCTGGAATAATAAATATTTATCTTATCTAATCTATCTAATCTATCTTATAAATTTCAGCTCCCTAGCTCACTTTTCAAAAAAAAAAAAAAAATAATAATTGTGGGCCCACTGGCACGGGCGGATTTTGAAAATATTTACACATGAGCATAAAGGGCCCATAGATTAGAGAGTATATATTATAAATTTCAGTTCCCTAGCTCAAACTTTGGATTTTCAAAAAAAATGTTTTTTTTATTTGTGGGTGTGTCAGTGGGCGGGTTTTGAAAAAAATTTATCCCGAGCAGTTTTAGGAGTCATAGATCATATATAATTTCAGATTTCTAGCTCAAAATTCGATTTTTTCCAAAATTTTGTTTTTTTAGTTTGTCAAAAATTCGTAAACTTGATTATTTCGGGACCCTAGAGAGTATATAGTTAAAATTTCAGCTCTCTAGGTCCAGTTTAAAGGCCTAATTTTTGCCGACGGACGGACGGACGGACATGGCTGGATCGACATTATAAAATAAATATCGATGCTGATCATAAATATAGTAACTTTTAGGGGTCTACGAGCAATATTAAGGTATGTTACAAACTATGCGTCAAAATTAATATATATACCCCTAGAATAGGGTATAAAAAGTGAGTTTGTGTGCTCCAGAAAATTGCGCACCCGACTCGATCCAACACAGGTCCAATCTGCCTGGAGATGATTTTTATCCCTTTTCTTCAGCGGTGAAGATGTTGGTTATGGGTATTATAGAGTGCTTTTTACATTATTATGTGTTTTTGTATTTCGCAAATTAGTGCACTAACCATGGTTACAGAGTGAATCGCTTGCCTGTGTGCAAATTGCCAATGCCATGGAAACATTTGTTTGGTTGGATTATGTCCAATGGAGTTCTTCGCGACAACGTCAGTGTGAAATGGAAAACAAATTTGCCGAGTTAATTGTATGGTGGTGGTGGTGACAATGGTGCAGTAGTAGTGTATTCGCTTACGGAATGGAGGGTCGTGCGTTCGAATCCCGGCCAAGTCCATTACTTTATACCGAATACATGTAATCGTAATCTCCCTAAGTAACTTAGACACCACCCGTGGAGAAAAACCCTACAACTGCACCCAAACACTTCTTTCCTATCTCTCTATTCTTTCTAATACCAAGTTGCTTCCACTGTGTTCTTAGCATTATAAGGGTACTGTAACAACAGAAAAACTACCTTTAGCGTAAGCAAATTATAAAAAAAAGGATCAAATCGGTGAATTTGCATTGCACGAGATGGGTTTTGCGCGAATATTTCGTATAAAGTTTATAATAAAGCGAACTATGAATGTATAACAAAAAAAAAGTTCAAGAATTAAGAAGGAGTGTCCAAACACTGTTTTTAAATACTGACAAGTAAACAATATAATAGTGACAAAAAATATTAATACATACATTTTATACTAAAATACAAAAGAACAAAAACAATTATTAATTACATAATAACAAAATTATTCAAAAAAAGTGAAAATGTCTGTTAATTGCTGCATCAAAGCAAGGTATAAAATAAATATAAAAACTTTTCTAACATAAATTCTAAACACTAGCCCTAGTCAACATGTTCTCTGTTGTTTTTTTTTTTTTTGCCTTAACTTACTTTTTTAGGTTTTTTGGTAGTTCTTATTCTACAAAGCTTTTGTTTTCTCTTGAATAATTATTTTAATAACAATCAAAATGATTTTTCTACTCGATTTCTGCAAATTGCTGAAAATGTATTCTACAATTATTTTTTCACGTTTAATACACAGATACGGCACTTCAGAAAGAGATAGTGCTCAATTCTCTTTTCTTACTATTACCAGAGAGAATATATTAATGTGTGATATTTAGCGAGTTGGGTTTTTATTTGTCAAAAAACGAATTAACACCAACAAATTGCAAGTGTATAACATTTTTATTTCAATTGATAAATAAATGCTTGGAATTTACTTTTGAGTACGGAGAGTTCATTTTTGAGTCACTTTTCCAGCATATTGGCTGATATCTCGCTAATAACACGTGTAATATAGTCTTCAAAAGTTGCAATTGACATTGGCTTATCGGCGTAGATGAGTGATTGAACGTATCCTCCCGTAATAGTTTAAACCCGTCAAATTTCACGATAACCGGCCAATGCACCGGTCCGTAACGAGAGATAAATCGCTCACAGGTGCTTCGTGTGTGGTATATAGCTCAAAATTTGACTTACCGTATGAACCACTAAAAGGGAGTCGGACAGAATCCCGAAAAATGTAATCCCGAAAGCCCAAAATCCCGAAAATCCAAAATCCCGAAAAGCCACAATCCCGAAAAACTAAAATCCCGAAAACCCACAATCCCGAAAAGCCACAATCCCGAAAATCCAAAATTCCGAAAGACGAAAATCCCGAAAATGAAACTAAAAATTTTATTGTACCAACAAAAAAATTTGGCAAATTTATTTAACAAAATAAACAAAATAAAAAACTTCAAATAAATAAAACATAACAAAAACAGTTCAAGTCTTACAAAAACATATCAAAAACGATCAATGACAAAATAATGTAATACAAGTTCTAGTTCATATTGTACGCAATTATTCTGAGATAACTTATTTCAGAAGGCTTTCGCTGCTCACACTCCCAGTAAAATGTATCCTTGTATTTTTTGTAGCCGTCAATAAGCAGTTTCTCACGCTGTTTGTTGATTTTCACGATAGACACGTTCATTTCTACTTAAGACTTCAAACACAAAATGTCACTGATAATATAAAGTTTTTAATTATAAAGGCATGCACGATACTCACTTTGTATTACGATGTTCACTGTCTAACAAAAATCTAGTCGGTCAGCTATCACACTATTTGAGATCAGCTCAACTGAATACACATTGCGAATTGCAAAACATTACAACGCAAACAATTGCAAAATATTATTACGGTAAATGGAATGGACAAACACTTGTCTATTTTACATTCAAAAATTTGCGCAAATTTTTCACTTTATATATTATTTTTCGGGATTTCGTTTTCGGGATTCTTTTTTCGGGATTTCGGCTTTTCGGGATTTTGGCTTTTCGGGATTTTGGATTTTCTGGATTTTGGGTTTTTGGGATTTTGGATTTTTGGGATTTTGGATTTTCGGGATTTTGGTTTTACTACACTATCAGCTCTGTGTCGTGGAGTGCTTAAAGCAAGCAACTATCACGAGCAGAAATTGCCGGCACAAAAAGTGCTCTCACAGGCTCATCATTTAGTGCAGGTGTTAGTAAGGACAAAACAATTAAAAATACAATAATTATGTACCTACAAAATACTAACACAGACACAAAATAATGCAAACAATTTAAGACATTAAAGCATTATTACGCATAATATTTTTTAGCTTAATTTTACTAACATGCCAGTCAATCACATGATCATTTAGATTATAGATTCTACTCATGCGACTAATAGGCTCATGCTTCCCATAATTCGTTCTATGATGGGGGCTAAACAATAGTTCAGCACTGCGCAAATTATGGGCACCACCACGAAAATTAAAGCCAATAGACGACAGCAAGTCAGGTGCATCTATTTGACCGGATATAAGCTGCTGTAAAAAAATGATATCGCTATTAAGCCTTCGTTGAGAAAGGGGTAACATTTGAAGAAGCTTAATACGCTGACTGTAAGGAGGAAGGTTAAAAGGATCATCCCATGGAAGTCCTCTAAGTGCAAATCGAATAAATTTACGTTGAATGGCCTCTATTCGATTTGAATGAATGTTGTAGAACGGCGTCCAAACTTGTGAAGCATACTCTAGAATCGGACGGACAAAACAATTGTACAATGACATAGTAACCTATGGGTCATTAAATTCTTTCGCCCACCTTTTTACGAAGCCCAGCATAGAATTAGATTTATTAACAATAAAATTGATATGCTTGGCAATCGTTTTCGGGATTGTGTCCCCAACCCCCACTAAAAACGTAGTCGTGGCCAACATTTACATGAAATAATCTTTAAAAATCTTTTTTTGACAATTAAAAAATAAACGCTTTAAATATCAGCCTTTACGAAGCCTACTTAGAGGTACAGGGTGGCGCACGAATCATGCTACAAAAACAAAACGTGATAACTTTTTTTTTGTGTGAGTAATCGGTTTTTTTTATTTGGTAATTTAGTATATATTTAGATTTATTAAAATGAATGCTTGGGATACCCAAAAGAGGATTTGGATAGTGCAACGGTACCATGCTTTGCAGTCCTTCATTACCGTCCAAAGGGAATTTAGGTGGGAGTTTTGCGCAATCCCCCCGAGTAGATGGACCATTATGATGGGTAAACATGTTTGCCGAATCTGGATGCATCACACGAAGATCGTACCATCCAGATCCCTATGTTTCGACTCGCAACTTCTCCGTGCAAATAGAAGTTAGCAGACGGTCATTACAACGGATAATTCATGATGACTTAAACTTGTTTCCGTATAAAGTCCAAATTGCGAGCAAGTTAAAACCTCTGGATTTGCCTATTCGCTTGGAATTTTGCCAAAAAATTATTGAAATGACCTCATGAGGCCCACTTTAATCTGAACGGCAATGTAAATAAGCAAAATTGCGGTGGAGTGAATCTAATCCAGAAATACTCCATTTTTTTTTTTTTTTTTTTTTTTTTTTTTTTTTTATAGAGTTTCTAATATTACTCCCAAGCCATAGTAATATTATCGTTACTCTCAGCAAGCTGAGAGTTACCTATCCTGGTTAAAAGCACGAGACTTGGAACCAGAACTAGGCTCGGACGAATAATAGGGGTAGGTGGAAAATCGTACATGCGACTCTTTCTCACTTAAGATAAGAAAACAAAAACCACCTCCCTTCGAAACCTGCATACTACAACTAGGTTATTCCTATCTAGTAGTTTTATTTAAACTGTAAATTACGCGTTTGGCAGGCAGCTTCCCAGTGGAGGCACCTGCTAATACCGCCATAAGCACGCGGTTACATCTTATTGCGCTAATTCAAATGGTTTTATCCTTTGTAATCGGCGCACTAGGTTAGTATCGTCTCGAATTTGTATCATGGTGATATTGCAATGACCGTGAAGGCGTGTCTGTTGTTTGCAGGCAAAATGTTTTATTTCATCTTCGACGGTAGCCATAGTTAGGTCTCTGTGGATATCAGTGTTTCTGATAAACCATGGTGCATTTACTATTTTTCTTAGCACTTTGTTTTGAAAAGTTTGTAAAATTTTGATATTACTGGATTTGGTACAACCCCAAAGTTGTATACCGTATGTCCAAACCGGTTTTAGTACTTGCTTGTATAAAAGCAGCTTGTTCTGCATGCTGAGTTGGGAAAATCTACCAAGCAGCCAGTGCATTTGTTTACATCGAATGGCGAGCTCTTCGCGTTTCTTCTTGACGTGCGGTTTCCATTTTAATTTCGCATCGAGTGTCATACCCAAATATTTTGCCTCGTTTGCGTACGGAATTCGTACCGAATCAATGAAAATGGGTAAGTTGTCTACCTTTTTATAAGTAAAATTCACGTGCGTTGATTTGGCCTCGTTGAGAGCAATACGCCAAGTCTTTGTCCAATCACAAATTTTGTCAATAGAACGTTGGAGTTTATTAGTTGCTGATTCAACGGTATTACTGACCGCTAATATAGCTGTATCGTCTGCAAATGTGGCTACTGTTGTGCCTTCTTCTTGAGGAATATCACTAGTGTATATTAGAAATAGGATCGGTCCAAGAACGCTTCCTTGGGGAACTCCTGCCGCGATTTCTTTAAATTCAGAGTAATCATTTCCGTGTTTTACACGAAAGAGTCTGTCTGATAAGTAACAACTAAGGATATCAGATAACTGTTTCGGAAAAGCTTGTCTTGAGAGACGTCGAGAAAAACACTAGAACATATTTTTTTCTCCTCTAGGGCTTTTTCAATTACATTGGTTATTCTGTAAACCTGGTCGATTGTAGAGTGCTTAATCCTGAATCCGAATTGGTGGTCAGGTATTAATCGACGTTCTTCGATAATCGGATGTAGGCGCTTTAACAAAAGTTTTTCGAATACCTTCGACATTATCGGTAAGAGAGATATTGGCCTATATGATTTTTTGTCATTCAGTGGTTTACCGGGCTTTGGAACCATTATAACTTCAGCTACCTTCCATTGTCGTGGAACGTACAATAACCTGAACGATGCATTTATAAGATATGCAAACTTTATTAAAGCTTTTCTAGGTAACTCTTTAAGGACCTGTCCTGTGATTAAGTCATATCCAGGAGCTTTGTTTAAGAAGAAACATCGTATGATGGAAGGCCGCAGTATCTCAGGCCGAGACAAGACGGGTACCTTAAGTAAGTAAGTTGGCCTTTATGCTTAAGTAAATATTTTCATATTCACAATATTTTTTATATGTATAAAGATTTCACTGGAAGCAAAGTTGAGGTTATAAAACGCATATAAATGCCGGTAGATATAGGTAAGTTAAGTTTAAAAATTGGAACAGTCAGCACAAAAAATTAGGTTTGTAAGTACAGAACTTATTTTCGCAGAATCCCTTAGAACGAAAAATAGCAATAGATGATTTATTGATTCCAGCTAACTTCAAGTGTTATTGAACTCTATTGAAACCAGTTTTATTCCTATTTTACCTTCCACACAAACATATCAATATGTTTAGTAAAAAAAATTTAAAACGATTCATCTAAAACCTAACAAAAACTACTACTCTTATGCATAATTAGCTTGTTTGAGAAGAAGGTAAATTGTTGATAGCTTGCGGCAGGAGAATGGCATGTAATTGATGATCAATCTCTGGCAGTCGTAACCCACGAAATACAGTTAGGTTTTAGTAAACTGTAACCGAAACATAGTTGTCCACGAACACCGCAAAATAATCAGTCCCTCTTAGCAGAACACGTGTCATTATATTGACTATTTTGATCAGTTCTGTCTGTGTAACAGACAATCTATTAACAGTTTAATTAATTTTAATTGACGCAGGTGCAGCAGGGGTCAGGTATTCAGCATGGCATTACTTTATTATCTCAAAAAGAAAAAATAACTGTAAATTACTTAAATATATATATATATATATCATATATTACATACTTACGAGTAGGGATGTCTAGAAACTCATTTAATACTTTAATTAGCGCTTCGGGGAAACTAGTAAAAGTGATCGAAGAAAGGTGCGATAGTTTGACTCATCATCCCACGGCATTTAATTATTTGAAACATTTGTAAGCTATATGCAAATTGGTATTGTCAATTCGCTAAGTATTGGGTTCTGAAATTGAATAAATTATGTTGTATTCCGAGGCGGATTTTGAAGTTTCACCGCCTTTGGCTACAAATTAATTGATGCTAATGGGGAAGAAATAATGGATTTATTGGCTTGAGAATTGAAGTGACCTTAACCCTTCGTTCATTATTTGACGCATGCATCTATGAATGCAATATGGGCCTTATGAAGTTTATATTCATAAGCCAGCAACACAAATTGTTACGTCATTTCATATAGAAAATTCGGTGTCATTGTATATTCTGAATATGGATAAGCAATAATTCGAACTTCTGACACTTATCCGCTGATGGGGCAACTAGTGGTAGGCGGTGAAGTAAAAAATGTTTCACTAGATTTAAAGTACGGAGAGTGAGGTATGTCCTGCGACTTATATTATTTACGTGATCCTTCTAGGTCACACATTCATCGATCCTAAAAACAAGGCTTTTCACCCAACATGGGATGGAATTAATATTCCATTTATGTATAAATTATCTAAAGCTGAAGAAATGGGATATCTATATTCAGCAATGGCTTTTCTTTGGCAACTTATTTAACCTACCACAACAGGATATGTTGTTTATCTCATCATACAGTTTGATAATTGAATTTGAAATATCATTTAAGGGAACCTTATGGACCACTTGAGAATCATCAGTATAAAGATGAATTTAGGAATTTATGACTGATAAGCTAAGATCGTTAATAAAGAGACTAAAAAACAATGGTACTAAGACGGAGCCCTGTGAAACCTCTTGGATTAGTATTTAAACGGAAGATGAACTTGAGCTAAGAACAACACATTGCTGCCTACCTCCTTTCTTCGTTGGACATTTATTATCGACATTAAAACGGCACTGATCAGTTATAGAAATTAATATGGATGTAGTACTATGATATTTTCAAAAGTGAGAATAATATCTGTAAAGTAAGTGATTTTCAGCTAGGAATGTTGTCATTTGTCTTTTCAAAATAACTTTAAAGACTTTGGATAGAATAGATATAATGGAGATATTTCGAAGTGAAGAAAAAGAAACAATGGAGCTGCCGTTTTTAGGATTCGGAATAACATTTGCTCGTTTTCAAGCATTGGTAAAAGTAGAAGTCATTATCGCGGTGTTTATGTCGATGAAACAGCTCTTAAAAGTAGGAAAAACGACTTTTATAAATATCAAGGATTTATTATCAAGACCAATATCATTTTTATTGAACGAAGTGCAGATAGGAATTCATTATTTGTGACACCTTGAAAAGCGAATTCATATTCACTTATTTGTTCGAAGTCATAATATGTGTATTCGTAAAATGCTGTGTAACTGAGTTATTAAAATCATCAGCTGACCAATTGGTATGAGTTAAGCAATTTTTGCTTGTTATTCCAAAACTGGCAGCTTTTTTCCAAAATATTTTGAGCCACATGCGTTGGAAAATCACCTTAAACCAAGACTACACTTCTTCTTTTTAATAATGTTGGCGACTTTGTTACGACATTTCCAATATGTTCTTTGATTATCCAGTGTACCATCTTCGCGATAAGCAGAAAATTCGAAGTCTCTTAATAATTTAGACTAGAATTTTCTTTATTGCATCCTCTTGCTGATTTGAGAGGGACGTGTTGATAAAACCAAGATACGATGATAGAATTTAGTAAATTCACATGAAAGTTAACAGCATTACTACTACAAATATTGGCCAAGTCAAAAAGGCTTGCATTTCCACCAAATCATCTAGTTTAACGTAACTATCAAACGAGATAAAAAAAAATAGGGACGGGCTACAGTCCGGTGGGGCGAAATGTTGGATACCCTTATTCCTATCCCTCATAAGTGGGGGTGACAACAGTCTAAGTATGGTTGAATCGTTAAGAACGCTCTACATATTTTGTTATATAACATTTAAAGGATTTAGTGGAAAAAAAACGAAGGTTTTGTAAAAAAAACGCTCCCTAGCTTAAACTTTGGTTTTTCAATAATATTGTTTTATTTAATTGTGGGCGTGTCAGTAGGCGGATTTAAAAAATATTTAAACATACGTATAAAGGGCACCTAGAGAGTCTATATTATAAGTTTCCTAGCTCAAACTTTGACTTTTCAATAAAATTGTTTTTTTTTTTAATTGTGGGCGTGTGAGCGGGCGGATTTTAGAAATTGTATCTCCTGAGCAGTTTTAGGAGGCAAAGATCATATATAAAAAAATTCAGCTTCCTAGTTAAAAATTCGATTTTTTCGTGGGCCTGTGGGTGTGTCTGTGAGCGGATTTCAAAAATTGTTAAAGTTGATTATTTCGGGCATCTAGAGAGTATATGGTTAAAATGTCAGCTTTCTAGGTCCAGTTTAAAGGCCTAATATTTGCCGACAGACGGACGGACGGACATGACTAGATCGACATTGCTATCGATGCTGATCATAAATATAGTAAAATTTGGGGATCTACTTCGCGTCAAAATTTATATGCCCTTAGAATAGGGTATAATTAAAGCGTGCTTCGAAATATTGCTAATTCAAAATTAATTGGAAATATGAATTTTATCCGGATTAGTGACAAAAAAAGCCTAATAGAGAACTAGATCCATGATAATAATAATAATAATATTTTGTTAGGGTGTATTACACTGCGACCTATTGGTCTATTGTGTCCCATTGCTTCTGCCTCGGAGAGGTTCGTGCCCTCTTTCAGAGTCTCTCTAGATACTTCTTTGTGAGGCATGTCGAGGTATTGCTCTGGTGTATCCTTGGCAGGTCACACTCCTTAGAGCACAGCGTCCAGTCCAGTTTCTTTGATGAATCTGAGAATGAGCTGTGGTGCCTGCCCAAATATTTCATCCTTTTGTGGGCCAGTGCCCCACAGGATTCCAGTATGTGGTCTGGAGTTTCGGCGGTTTCAAGAGCCCGTCCTCCGATATGCCCATTTTCCTCAGGTGCTCCTTGAGTCTGCAGTGCCCCGTGAGGAGGCCTGTTAGGATTCATAAGTTGTTTTTGTTAAGGCCGATACAAGCTTTGAATCTCTTTTGGTTGTAATTTCCTAAGAGTTTCTTTGCTTGCCTCAGACCTTGGAGGTTGAGAAAGGCTATTGCCCTTGTTTCTTCCTCCACTCTCCTGAACTCTTCGCGTATAGTGTGTTCTCCTATCCCGCAGAATGGTTCAGGTCCTATGAAGGGTTCCTCTGTCCCTTTTCTTGCCAGAGAGTCCGCTGCCACATTGCCTGTAATGCCAACATGGCCAGGTACCCAGCAGATGGAAATTCTGTTATTCTTGCCTAGTCTATTCAGTCTGTGTAGGCATTCCCACACGAGTTTTGACTTGATAACGTAGGCGTCAAGAGCCTTTATGGCTGCTTGGCTGTCAGACATTATTGCTATGTTTGCAATTCCTGTAGTTTTTCTCGAGGTTGATTCGAACGCACCTGTCTACGGCACATATTTCTGCCTGGAAGATGCTGGTACATTTGCCCATGGATTCGTAGTGCTTAGTTGCTGGCCCAAACACTCCTGCACCAGTTCCCTCCTCGGTCCTCGAACCGTCCGTGTACCACTTTGTTGTGTGGTTGCTCAGTCCATAAGTTGTGGATTCATTGCTCCAGTTCTCCTTATTGCTGAGCTTTGTCTGGAAATTCTTTTCGAAGTTGAATTTCCTGATGCTATCGTCCCTAGGTATGCCAAGAAGTGGGAGTTTTTTGAGTAAGTCACCGTGTTCTTTCGAACCGATGTATTTCCCTCTCCCAATTCCCTCCTTTGCCATCCTAAGGATTGTTTTATCTGCCTCGTTCATCACCATGATGTGTAGAGGGGTCAATTCCAATAACACCTCCATGGCTGCGGTTGGGCAGCTACGCATTGCTCCTGTAATGCACAGGCACGCCAGTCTTTGCACTTTGCCGAGTATTTCTCGTGTTGTGGCTAGACTGGTTCGTTTCGCCCATGCTACCGCTCTGTATGTGATCATTGGTCTCACGATTGCAGTATACATCCATCGCAGGATGTTTGGGCTGCATCTCCATGCCTTCCCCGCTAAGCTCCTACATATCATGAGAGCGCGGGTGGCCTTCTTGGATATCTCCTCTGTAGGTTTTCGCCAGAGGAGTTTACTATCTAGATGGAGCCCTAGATATTTTACTTCTTTGACTGGTATCAGTGTCGTGCCTGATAGGCTAATGTCCTTAAGTCTTTGAAGTTGTCTTTTCCTTGTGAATAGTACTATCATTATTTTCGCCGGATTGATGTTAAGTCCGACAGTATGGCACCATTCCTTGGTTACTTTAAGCCCCCTTTGTGTAATGTCCCCAAGGGTTTCTTCGAACTTGCCCCTGGCAATCAATACAATGTCATCAGCGTACGCCTGAGAGTTGATGCCAAGGTTGGTTAATTTTTCCAGCTGTTCGTGTACAACTAGGCTCCACATTAAGGGTGATAGTACCCCTCCCTGTGGACATCCTCTTGTTGTGTTCACTCTGATGGTTCCAGATGGTGTTTAAGTCTCTGCTGATCTAGTGCTCAGCAGCTCACACATCCATTTGGATACTGTACTGTTAACTCCTTTCTTATCCAGGGATCGTTTAATCGCCTCATGTGAGGTGTTATCAAATGCTCTCTCTATGTCTAGGAAAGCGCACAGTACTATTTCTTTTGTTTCCAAAGCACTTTGAATTATCTCCGTCAGCTTATATAGGGCGGTCTCTGTTGATCTGCCCGCTCTGTATGCATGCTGACGATGATGTAAGGGGGATGTGTTCAGTACATCTTCCCTTAAATAATTGTCCACAACCTTTTCTGTCATCTTCAGAAGAAATGACGTAAGGCTGATGGGCCTGTACGATTTTGGCTGTGTGGGGTCTTTTTCCCTGCTTTTGGTATAAACACAACCCTTGCTCGTCTCCATTGCATTGGTATGTGCTCCTTGTTATTTATAGCAGGTGTGGTATTTGTATCCCTTGCCCTTCTTGTAGTAGGGCGGGTATAATGCCGTCCACTCCGGCAGATTTAAAAGGCTGAAAGGAATTTATTGCCCATTTCAGGCGACCCTCAGAACAGATGGTTGATGTTCTTTCCCAGTCATCTCTCCAAGAAAGTGAGTTTCTAGTAGCAATAGTGCCCTTTGATCCTCGTCTTCCGTGAACTCGCCATCTGGTTTCCTCAGCGACATCGGTACTCCTCCTGACTTCGCAAGAGCTTTATGTAGCCTTGCCGCAGTAGGAGTGGTGTTGATTGTCTCACAGAATTTCCTGAAGCTATTTCTTTTAGCTTTTATAATTTCCTTATTATATGTTGTAAGGGCCATCTGGTAGCTTTGCCAGTCTCCGTTGCACTTTGCTTTGTTGAATAGCTTCCGCACCTCGGATCTCAGTTTTGACAAGTTATTGCTCCACCATGGCGTCTGTTTCCTGTCCCTTTCTCTACTAAGGGGACAGTTTTCTTCGAACGCAGTGATGATGGCATTTTTTACGCTTTCTACTGCGCTCTCTAGCTCAAGGGGGTGGCCCGGAGCCTTCCTCAAAACAAGGCGCCCCAGATTGCTGTCTAGAGCATTTCTGTAAGTCTCCCAGTTGGTTTTCCTTGGGTTCCTTACTGGATTTCTCGTGATACTTGTGCTGTCTAGGTCGAACACTATTATTCGATGGTCAGACAATGACGGCTAACTAGATACTCTCCAGTTGGTAATTAGTTTACTTACGCTTGGGCTACCCTGACCCTAGTTACAAAAGTGGGGGTATTTCCCACGTTTATAATATCAAGTGACGAACTCATAATAAATTCTAGTAGGTACTCATCCCTGATGTTGGTGTCGGTGCTCACCCATATCATGTTGTGGGCATTTGCATCGCACCCTATGAGGAGCGGCATGCGGAGCTTGTTGCAATGCCACCAGTCGCTGCATTTGGGATTATACAACCGGCTTATCCCCTGCACAATACGCCTTCAACATCCTTCAACGTCCAGATGTACCTGTATTGGCACCAGATCTCGTGTCGCGTATTCTGAAAGTAGAATAAATTTATATTTATTGTCTATTAGAATGCAAGCTCTCGGTTTCTCGGCCCTAGTGTCCCATATTACCTTTGCATCCTTGCTCGCCAATCCTCTGACTTGTCCTTTCAGGATCCATGGCTCCTGGATCAGTACTAGCCCTAGGCTTTGGCAGGTAAACATCTTAGATATAGTCGCCGAGGCGGCTATAGCATGGTGGATGTTTAGCTGTGCTAGTTTGATTTTTCTTTTGGCGGGGTTCATCGAGCTATTGCTCGCGCGGGGCAATTGCCCCGTCCTCCTTCAGCAACGAATCTTCCTCCTGCTGGGTGATTTCCTGGAAGAGGTCGATGTCCGTGTTGCCCATTTCCCCCTCAGAGATCATGCTCTCCGAGATGGTCATAGACTACTCGGTCTCCTCAGGAGCCTGCTCTGCCGATTGGACAACGGAAGGAGATGCTTTAATCTTCGGAGGAGCAGTATGCTCTACCTCGGACTGCGCGCTCTGCGAGTTCAGATTCGATGCTAACTGGGTTGTTTGCCCAGAGATCTCGTCCGACCTCTTGAGTCCGCACACCGCACACCGCAACCCTTCCGAATCGGTAGCTCAGGGATCCTTTTTGGGATTATATGGCGTCGAAGGATTCTCGGTCGATGCCAAGAGCCAGTACTTGCCCGGTTCCCTCTTTTCGACAGTTGAGAACCTTCCACGCCTGGACGTTAAGTCCCACATTCTGTGCTTCCAGCAGTGCCAAGGAGGTTTTAGCTTGTTGTTCTGCAGTGCGTGGAAGGAAGATCGTTATGGAGTAGAACCGTGGTGTAGCTGTCGCACTGCATGCCATGAGGCATGTCCCCTTCCATTTCCCCAGCTTTGGGGCTACTGCTTTTAGCCACTCAGCTGTCTGCGGAGTTTCGCAGTCAACTAAGAGTATTCCGTCTTTGAAATATATGCTCTTAAATTTGAGCTTATGCTCCCATCCCAAGGCCATTTCCACCATAATGGCGTCTTCAAGTGCCGTGAGGTCTGGGTTGCTGAGGATCTCCTGCGGATATTTCACCGGGAGAACAGCAACCTGCTCAGCAATCTCACCTGTGTCGTGTCTACCGCTAGCCGGGAAGGTTTTCACCGCCGTAGCATAGCTTCGACCAACCAAGGTGGCGCTCGCTTTTGCAGGCTTTCCCGTGGTCCTCTCGGTACCTTCATCCACCTTCTGCTTTTTGGCTTTATTTGTTGTGGGGGGGGGGGGGGGGGTGATGTTGTTTTTCCCCCTTTTCACCGCCGCCACTTCTGTACTTTCGGGCTTGGCCCGATGCTCCTCAGCCCTCCTTTTGGCTTCCTCAGGCCGGAAGCCTTTATTGAGGTAGCGGAGGTACCATTTAGTGCCAGCACCACTAAGTCCCCTTCGCAGAGGGTCGTCCCTCGCACCTGGTTTCCCAGGTGGAGGTAAGGCTGGCTTAGTCCTCTTCCTTCCGGTATTGTTCCCGGGGGGTTCAGGGGCTTGAGCTATGCTCGTTCCCACTGCCCTAGTTCCCTCCATCATTACTTTCCCGGACAGGGAGGGGATTAGGATTTGGCTCCCATCACCACTGCATGCACCTGTCTGTGCTACCGGGCTTCTACCCGGGCCTTTTGGCACCCCGTGGCTTGTCGTGAGGTGATAATGATTCTTTGACTGGTGCTGGGTTGCACCAGTTTACAGCCTCCCTCTCGAATTGTTCCGGGTCTATCATGTGCCAGGCGGTCGTCATAGATGTCCTGCTCCATCCGACCAATGACTTCGTCTGCGTTCTGTCCCCGCATTCGGCTGAGTCTGTTTTTTGTTTGTTTGTTTTGTTTCTTTTTGTTTGGCATATCCCACGCGTAGCGCGGGAAAGACGCCATTGTTACTCTCTGAGGTGGCCCGGTATCAGAGTGACTCCGCAAAAATACAGCCGGATACCCCTGGCTGCAAACCATCCAATAAGCACGGGTCGCATGACACTCTGGATTAGGGGTGGGTGGACGTTGAGTCCTGGCCAGTTCTTGGTTGGCGCTCATCAATCAGCCTGTATGCCATGGGTGGCCCTTAGACAGCATAGCCCGTTGAATCTTTGCACCGCAAGCCTCTGCACCGGTACCATCGAATGCAATGATGGTACACACGTCAAGGTGACTGACCATCGCGAGAGGTAGATCCATGATGCCTACATCGTAGTGAGTTTCGGCTTCGTTTGTTTTAACACAAGCACCATACTGATAGAAATACGAATCAACTCGTTCCTTAACCACATCCAAGAGCAAATTAAAATTAAAATCACCCACCAGAATGATAGTATTATAGTTAGGAGATAATTGTTCAAATATTTCATCGAGAGGTCAGAGATTACCACAAGATCTATAGATGACACCAAAAAGACGTGCTTCAGAAGACGACAACTTGATTTCAATATATATGTATTCTAATTCAATGCTATTGTATTTCTATATAACTTTCGACTTGATCTGATCCGAAATGTAAACTGCAACGCCACCTCATCGAGCACACTCCCTGTCATTTCTATAAAGTGTGTAACCGATGATATTACCAAGTGAGTTAGTGTGATGCTCTTTAAGTCAAGCCTCAGTTACCCCAACAACATTTAATATAGACATCTTTAAACTCGACAAATTTATCAAATCGATTACATGGATAGAGGCTTTGTGCATTGAGCTGGCCAACATAAAGAGAGTGAACAGTGTTTGTTTGATTAAGTATAGATTAACAGGATCAGTCATTGTAGTTCAAAAATTAGGTGTTTGTTTCATAGAAATAACAAATAAACTAGCATACCACGAGAATTATATTGGACAAACAATTAACTAAATGTTTGCAATGCTTTATCGTGTTCTTCGGCTGTTTGGTCATTTAGTTTTTTTGTAAAATGAAAGATTAATTCATTTACTTTCCCAACGTTTCGGCGGGGGTTGCCACCTTCCTCAGGGGAATCTTTATTACATACACAACAAATAAATAAATAAAAGTAAACATTAAGTCAACCAAACAACTATTGGTTATAGATAAAACTTACAAATTAAGTTTAAAAAAGAAATAAAATAAAATAAAATAAAATAAAACCGTCAGCTATATTATCACTTCGACTTGTTGAAGTTTTGTCCTTGGCTGTGTGTCCGTTATTGTTTTGGTATGAGGGAGCAGTAGACAGCGGAGATGTTCTGTGTGTCCTGTTTCCTGTTCATGTTGTTTTTGTTGTTTAAGATATGCAGGGTTTCCAGGGTGAGGCGTTTTGATTTGTGTTTTTCTGTTTGTAAAATTTGTGTGTTGTCGAAGTCCGGTCTATGGTTTGTGTCAATGGTATGGCTGGCTAACGCTGTTTTGTTGGGGTTGCCTGATTTAATGTCGGATTTGTGATTTGATGTACGCTGTTTGAGGAATTGCTGTGTCGTCCCAACGTAGCATAGATTACAAGGTTCATAATCTTTTCCTTTGCAATTAATTTTGTATACTACGTCGGTCCGTTTTCCTTTTTCCGTTCTTACTGTAAGCTTGGAGAACAGTGTCGCAAGAGTCTGATTGGACTTGTACCCCAAATTGATACCCTTAGTGGTGGCGATGATCTTTTTTAGACTCTCAGCAATTCTTGGGACATAGACTACTCCTCTGTATGTCCCAGATTCTCTCACGTTCTCTTCTTGCGGAACTGTTCTGCGGCGGTGTCGGAGGAACAGGCTCCGAATAACCTCTCCGGGAAAACTGTTGTCCTTCAAAATGCGTGTGACAATTTTTTCGTTTGCGTTGTGGAACTTTTCGTCACTCAGTGCAAAGACCTTTCTGATTAGGTTGCCAGCAGTGTTAATTATGACATGTTTCGGTTGATTTGACTGAAAGTTGACTAATCTTCCCGATGCTGTTTTTTTCCGGTACCAATTGAAGGAGAGATGTTCGTTTTCACGATGAACTTTGACATCCAAAAACGCTAACGACCTGTTTGTTTCTTTTTCCACAGTGAATTGAATTCTGGGGTTGAATGCATTGAGGCATAGCAGCAGAGTGTCGATGTTACGGTAATCAATGACCGCGAAGAGGTCAACGAAACAACAAATGTAGTCAATTGGACAAATACATAACAAAAGTCCACAAAGAAACACTAACTTTCCTCAAGAAAAACAAAGATGTCATTATTCTCCCGGCTGACAAGGGAAATATTACCATTGCAATGGAGAGGGAAGAATACGACGCTAAAATGACTGAACTACTGTCAGACCGCTCTACATACCGACAAGAAAGAACCAACCCAAGAACAACATTGCAAACCAAAAATAATACTTTGGTGAAATGGCTGCATAACAACAAACTCATAGATGACAGAGAGAAAGGGAAGATGACAACTTACACAGCTAAAATACCATCAATCCACGGTCTTCCTAAGATCCACAAGCCAGAGGTTCCCCTCCGACCGATCACATCTTGTATGAACTTGGCTTGCTACCAGCTTAGTCAATATGTTGGAAAGCTGCTACAGTCTGCGACACAAAATTCAACATACTCTGTGAAAAATTCTTTAGAGTTTGTAGCAAAGGCCAAAAATTTCGAAACTCGCGAGCATGAAGTTTTAGTGTCATATGATGTAGTATCCCTTTTTACCAACGTACCCATCCAACTAGCGGTCAGCACAATAAAAATGAAGTGGGATATTATAAAGAACAGCACGTCTCTCAGCCAAAATAAATTCCTGGAAATTTTAAACTTTTGCCTTAAAGAAAGCAACTACCTGCAACATAAGGACAAGGTTTATAGACAGATCGACGGTTTACCAATGGGCAATCCACTTTCTCCAACCATAGCCGATCTAGTTTTGGACCATCTGTTAGATGAATGTTTCAAACTGACTACAAAACCACGGCTTATTGTTAAGTACGTGGACGACCTCTTCGCGGTCATTGATTACCGTAACATCGACACTCTGCTGCTATGCCTCAATGCATTCAACCCCAGAATTCAATTCACTGTGGAAAAAGAAACAAACAGGTCGTTAGCGTTTTTGGATGTCAAAGTTCATCGCGAAAACGAACATCTCTCCTTCAATTGGTACCGGAAAAAAACAGCATCGGGAAGATTAGTCAACTTTCGGTCAAATCAACCGAAACATGTCATAATTAACACTGCTGGCAACCTAATCAGAAAGGTCTTTGCACTGAGTGACGAAAAGTTCCACAACGCAAACGAAAAAATTGTCACACGTATTTTGAAGGACAACAGTTTTCCCGGAGAGGTTATTCGGAGCCTGTTCCTCCGACACCGCCGCAGAACAGTTCCGCAAGAAGAGAACGTGAGAGAATCTGGGACATACAGAGGAGTAGTCTATGTCCCAAGAATTGCTGAGAGTCTAAAAAAGAGCATCGCCACCACTAAGGGTATCAATTTGGGGTACAAGTCCAATCAGACTCTTGCGACACTGTTCTCCAAGCTTACAGTAAGAACGGAAAAAGGAAAACGGACCGACGTAGTATACAAAATTAATTGCAAAGGAAAAGATTATGAACCTTGTAATCTATGCTACGTTGGGACGACACAGCAATTCCTCAAACAGCGTATATCAATTCACAAATCCGACATTAAATCAGGCAACCCCAACAAAACAGCGTTAGCCAGCCATACCATTGACACAAACCATAGACCGGACTTCGACAACACACAAATTTTACAAACAGAAAAACACAAATCAAAACGCCTCACCCTGGAAACCCTGCATATCTTAAATAACAAAAACAACATGAACAGGAAACAGGACACACATAACATCTCCGCTGTCTACTGCTCCCTCATACCAAAACAATAACGGACACACAGCCAAGGACAAAACTTCAAAAAGTCGAAGTGATAATATAGCTGACGGTTTTATTTTATTTTATTTTATTTAATTTCTTTTTTAAACTTAATTTGTAAGTTTTATCTATAACCAATAGTTGTTTGGTTGACTTAATGTTTACTTTTATTTATTTATTTGTTGTGTATGTAATAAAGATTCCCCTGAGGAAGGTGGCAACCCCCGCCGAAACGTTGGGAAAGTAAATGAATTAATCTTTCATTTTACAAAAAAACTAAATGACCAAACAGCCGAAGAACACAATAAAGCATTAAAATTTAATTTGGTCAACAAATCACACATCGGAATAAATGTTTGTAAGTACAGTATTATCAAATTGAATTAATAAAATTCAAATATGCATGACTTATTGAACTCAGCACAAATATAAAAAAAAGTAACGAAATTTAAATTGCAATTATATATTACAAAAATTGCAAGTTCACCTACGAAATATTATTGACTTTAATTATTTTTCCGTTTAAGGTGCAAATATAAAGGCATACAGTTTGGGTAGAAGGAAGATGGGGGCAGACTGCCGAAAAGATCGAGGAATGAGTTGCATAGCTATTAAGTCATTTCATTAAGATTGGAACGAATAGTAAAATTTTCAAAATGTCATTATAATCCTGTAGTCACAAAGGCAGAACACCCTGGCAATCGTTTCACTCATCGCACATCCGTACACCACGAAAACTCACGAAAACTAAAAATTTCACGTCAATCGATTGAACTGTGTAAGGGGTAGCGTCAATCCACACATACACGATGCATGATGTCAACCGATTGACCGTGTAAGGGCGGCTTTAAGCAAATTTCAATATCCAAGTTATACATACATTTTTTTCGATTTAGAACAACTTTTCAGAGTAATTATCCTTTTACTTCACGGACTATTAAATAAACATGGCTTTATAAATTCACGCATAAAAATATGTTGTAAATGTTTGGACAATTTTAAGCAGGTATTGACACTCAGAATGCATTAGGTCCATAAAACCAAATTGCCATAGGTCGCAAATGTTTTTAAACTTAATAGTTGCTGATGTACTTCCGATTGGCATGGAGGTAGATTTTGCAAGGCCTGTCTTTCCCTTTCTTAAAAAAAATGCTGGATTGTATTCACACAGCTTATGGCGTGAAATCCAGTTAAGGTTTTAGAAATAGTATCGCCTAGATTATCGTGTAATAAGGAGCATTTCAACGCTTTTCACGGAAGAAAAGATTTGCTCTTTTGTGCGGTAATTGTCTTCCGAAATGGTTCTGGCCGCAAAGGATGCAAAATGGTTCTGAGAAAATGAAGAGCTTGAGGTTTTGAAGGAGTCCCAGTATCTTGGAGTTATTGGAGCACTTTAAGTAGTTTTAAAAAACAGGGAAAATGGATGAAGGCAAAAAGAGCAATATAAAAAATCGGAAAAATCTGCTCGGCAAAAGCGCAAAATACAAAGTATACGAAGCGATGAAGTTGATGAGATATGTACCTACTTTATCAGAAAAATCTTCAGGTTACCAGAAAATGCACCTAATTATATGCTGCATCCGGAAACAGGACTCCTGCCTTTGTTCATGTACACAGTGAAGCTACGTTTTCAGTACATTTTAAAAGTCATGACACCTCCCAGCCACCGAATTCCGCAAAAAATTTGCTTCGCAATTAATAAAGCAAGCGATCCAATTTTTCAGTGAATGGTCCAGGTTAAGCAACGAACATGATATTGTCTTCACGGAATTAAACGAAACTACATGGAAAACCAGCCTACAATAACTGATGAGGAGTATGGAGTTATCCTCTCATAAGGCTATCAAAAATAATGCACCTTAAAGTCAAACGTGGTGTACATATCGCGTGCTTTAACACGATCTTGGAGAGACAAATTATTTTAACTACGGCAATTGTGTGAACACAATATCTACGATTTTAAAACTAGAGGCGAACTTCTGCAATGCCTTCTACATGCCTTATAGATCCGACCAAAATGAAGAGTGCATTATGTGCAATCTACGAGCCAAAGAATTTGTATCAAATGGGCGAAATTGAAGGTTGTTATATACATAGTTATCTTAAGGTGCTTCAAAATATCCACAGCAAATCATAGGTGAAGCGTGTTAAATACACATACTTTTTGAATTATTTGGCCTTACCAATAACAAATTTAATGTTGAACCTTAATTTGTCGTCCCGTTCATTTAAATTTTCTTTTGCATATGAGTGAAAGGGACTATGAATTTAAGTTTCACACCAATTTTGTTATTAGTAAGGCCCATTGTATCTTAATTTTAAATTATTTTGTAATCATATTGTAAATTCTCTCGTTCCCGGCTGACGGCAAAAATGTCAATGCCACTTTTTTTGTGAATCTTTTAACTGAAACATAACGAAGAAAAATAAAATGAAATGTGTAAAATGTTCTATTCTATTCTATGATAATTTAGGTAGTACTATTTGGGAAAAATGCTTTTATCCAAGAAAGCATCATCCTCCCAGAATAACGTAAACTCTTTCTAAAATGTAAGGCTTCCAGCCTAACTTCCTATCTAAACTAAGACCCAGATATTTAGCTTAGTCGGAGAATGTTAGGCCTACACCGTTTAAGGAAGGTGGGTCGATGTGTGGCATTTTTTATTTCCTAGGAGCTTTGCGGGGGCTTACGCCTAAGCCACATCGATCTGGCCATCTAGATTGCTTAGAGCGTTTTGTAGAAGTTCTTTAAATATGTTAGGATGCTTTCCTAAGACGGCTTTAGCAACGTCATCCGCATAAGCGATTAAATTGCAGGCCTTCCAGGCGTACGTAAACCACCATGTCCCAAGGAAAGGGGGAATGGAAGCCGCCATGCAGTTTATCAATACTAACAGATCTTTCGGCCGAAGTTCCACCCAGTCCTGAGTTGATAATCCGGCTGGAGGGCAGTAGATTGATCAAGTCACCACGTGAGCTATCCACTTTCAGATTACAGATGTATTGAAATTATTAAAACTGCCTCCTTTATCCAGGAATGCAATAATTTCCATTTCGGCTGGTAGGCCTTTCCATTACCTGTTCATGCTGGGCCGCAGATGAAAGTTTTGCATCAATGTTTCTAAGTAAAGGGATATCAATCAATCGTTCTCGAGTTTTTAGGAGGAAAGATGATTGACTGATAGGTATGAGGTCTTTTGAACTTAAGTTAGAATATTTTCCAAATTTGGGAATAAAAACCCATTTTACTTTCTTTCCACACTGCGGAGATTTGGACCAGGTTCAAACAGTTCCCAGTATCATCTCAAGCACTTGCAGAATGATATCGGAGGACATATGTAGTTCGTCTGGTATTATGCCATCTAGTCCCGCAGATGTTTACGGGTCGAAACTATCTAGCAACCACAACAGCTACAATTGCAAATGATCTAAATAGGCTGGTATTGCTAACAGATAAGGAGCTACCAAGAAAATCAAGTCCAATAGCAGTTTCAGCGATTCCGCGCTTGATGTCGTCCATGTACCGTCGGAATTTTAAAATAGCTAGGCATAACTAGCTTTGTTGAGAAGATTTTCCTTAGTCTTGATACCTTTTTTTGCTACAAAAGAGCCTCTAAGATGTGTGTGTTTTGGTTTCATTTCTTTTGAGGGATACGTTGAAAGAATCCAAATCACTGCCTGATGTCAAGCTCCTGGCTAGATTTAAACGTTTCTTGCAGTCATTTCTAATTGGACCCAGTTCTGAAATCCACCAGTGTGTTCTTTTGTTCTTCCCTTGGCCTGAGAAGACGACAGGAAGAAGTATACGCTTTGGTGGAAGCCGGGGTAAGATGCTTGACTCTACTGTTTGTGTTGCAGGGGGGCCTTAGAAGTTCACTAATACCTTAAGTGCCCCTAAGCATTTGGGCCGATCTTTTTTTGTTAGTTTCTGAAACAAAGTTTGCGAAGGGGATCATCATAAGTACTTAATTGAAGGTAACGACTATGTGAATCTTTTTGCCCCACTGCTTCCTCGACCAACCGCTCTAGGTTGTCACCAGGGAGAGGTCGTACATGTTCGTGGGCAAGATATGCCGACGCCAGCCAGTATGTGCCCTTGGCTGTGAAACGGTTATGTCTCGATTGCTAAAATTATAGAGTAAATATTCCCTAAAACTACTTATCTCTCTACTATGCAAGATCTCGGGTTACCTTTATCCGACTCATACAGTTACTAGGTAATGTTCTCCTATTCCTCAAAATGATTAAGGTGCCTCGTTGCGTACAATGCCTACGTGACCCGGTATCCAGCAGGTTCGTACTCTGTTATTCTTGCCTAGTTTGTTCAAATTGTGTAGGCATTCCCACACGAGTTTCGCTGACTAAGGCGTCAAATAGGTTTAAGCTAGGGTCCTAGGCTCCATTCCTTGGTTACTTTAAGCCCCCATTCTTGTCAACATCCTCTTTAACATACTACTCTTATGGTTGAAGACGGTGTTTGAGTCTCTGCTGATCTAGTGCTTAGCAGCTCATGCATCCAGGTGGCTAATGTACTATTCCTTACCTATCCAGGGTTCGTTGATCGAATGCTGTGATTGTCAAACGCCTCTCAATACCAAGAAAGGCACACAAAACAATTTCCGTCAGCTGATATATGATCGTCTGTGTCGATCTGCCTGCTCTGCATTCATGCTGACGATGATGTAAGAGGATGGGTTCAATACTTCCTTCTTTGGTAGTTGTCCATAGCCTATTCTGTGATCTTCATAAGAAATGACATATGGCTAATCGGTCCGTACAATTTTGGTTGTGTCGTGTTTTTTTCCTCCTACTTTTGCTAAAAGCACAACCTTTTCTTGTCTCCATTGCGTTTGTGTGTAGCCCAAAGTTTGGCAAGTGCGTTAGTTGTACACCTCGAATTTTCTGTAGAAGAGCAGGTGTAATGCCGTCCACACCTGCCGACTTAAAAGGAATTTATTTCCACGTTCAGTGTTCCCTTAGAACAGATGACTGATCCGAGTCTTCCTTCCGTGGTCTGAATGAAACGGTGCTGCAATAAAAATCAGAACTACGCTAGCTGTCTGGAAGTGAGTTTCTAGTCGCAATAGTGCCATTTGGTCGTTATCATCCCTGAAGCCGCCATCTGATTTTTTAGAGGCAGCGCCACTCCACCTGACATTTTCATGGCTTTATGAGTCTTCGCCGTAGTAGGAGCGCTAGAGATTGATTCGCAGAACTTCCTGTTGTTTCTGTTTCTGCTGTTTCTTTTAGCTTTCCTGATTTGTTTATTACTGGTTGCGCCTAACAAAAGCTACTTCTACTTACTTGGAGCTGAGGTCAATGAAGAATTTTTCAAGACTAGTCAGGGTGTTGAAAAAGAGATGGTGGCGGATTCTCGGCAGCACTCGCATCCCCAAAATGGGTTACTTGCACCGTAATATCCGGCCCGCTGTCCTAGAAAACGAAAGTCTGGCCCTCCAGGTTGGAGGTTGTGTCGTTGGTGTGTCTTCCCGATAATGTCAAACAACTTTAGTTGTGAGGGAGACACGAGGAGCCTCGGTTAACGAATACGCTCATATGGCCAGCAGACCCAGAACTTCAAACGACTACTATATGAGAGTGTGCACCGGGAACATCTGCATGCTGTACACCAGAGGTGCTACTCAAAAACTTGAATCTGTCCTCGAGCGTTACTAGGCACATATTACCGCTATTCAGGAGATACGATCCATAGTAGCAGGTATGATGAAAAGGAAAAGGTTGACATTTTCTACAGCTGCCATAATCCGGCGAACTCCACAGGCGGATCAGTAGGGATGCAGTTGATTGGGAGGTGTATGATCCCCTTTATCCTGATCATAGCCCCATCGCCATTAAAGGAAGTAGAAGATTACAGCTGCCATAAAAGATGGCATACGTAAGGGTATGAATTCGTCGTGGGAAATCGGCTTAGGACGAAATACAAAGACTTCTAATAAGTGATCGCCTGGCTGGGATCCGCAACAAAGCTCCATTCCAAATCATAAGCGTAATATCTGCACACGCCCTACCGTCGAGGCTGATGATCCCATCAAGGAGGTGTTTTATGGCGGACCCTACGGAGTCTGCCCGGTGTACGATTTCAAAGTTGTTCTCTGCGATTTTCATGAAAAAGTCGATAAGGATAACGTACCAACTAATCGATTTTGCTGCAACGCGTTATACGGTGATAAGCAGCAATTATGCCCTCACCTGCGTTCTTAAGCTCAAGTTTACACGCTGGAGCAATTTGATATATCTCCTAGTTGATTTTTCTTAGGTTCTTTACTGGATTACTCGGCAAAGCGACATCAGTCCTGAACTCTCTTTTTGTGACTTATGTCCCACCCCATCGGAATATAAGTCCCGAGTTTTCATTGTCAAAAATTAAAGAGAAGTCTCGAATGAAATGTCGCACTTTTAAAATGTATGGTTCGTTTATAGTTATTCCCCAAGGAAATTGAATATTTTTTCGGATTTAACAGTGTTGGGCGATTCTTTGCAACCCAAGTCTAAAAAAATGTAAAGCATTTTACTTGAATTATTGAATGAACAACAGTAATCTTGTGATTGCTCCTAAGTGAATTCAAGCACATCAGCAGACGCAGCCGCTGGTCGTGCTGATACCGGACCATCTGCGGAAGAAAGCACGAACAAAATAAAGTCCGAGAGGTAGACAGGACGGTCTCCCTCAATAGGGTGTCGTACGACGTAGGGTCGAACAGGCCTCACAGACTACGAAACACTGCCAACCTGCACCCCTCCTGTGGTCGCTGGTCATCGATGACCTACTCCTCGGCTTCAATACAATTGGTACGCAAATGCTTATGCAACTTATGGTTAGGTTAGGTTAGGTTTAGGTGGCTGTCGGCAGAAGCCTGGCTGGCAAAATCCTCCTCCAAACCCTCCCCGTGGGTGCCGGCTGGTAATGGTCACTACAATTGTCTTGTGCGATGTCAAGACGGTGGTCAGCTAAGGTCAGGGGGCATCACTGTAGTATTCCTTTACTCATGCCTAATTTCAGTGGTCGTGCGAGCGTACATAGTACATAAATCCGTGCCGAAGAATGTAAGGCTGAGGGCCAAATCAGTCGCTAGCGAGCTCCTTCAGACGCCTAGGCAAGGTCTGTCGTAACCCTGTTGCCTTATCCCGGTATATCGGCTCTGCTGGGATGGACCTCTATTTCCGACCTACTCGTGGGAACAACATTCAAATTTTTAAAAACATGCCAAACAAAGAAGACAAAAGCAACGAAAACCGACCTAACCGACCAAAACTGACCAGACAAGACGAACCCAACCAACTAACCCAGGACAAACGCGACGACAATCAACTATGCGGACCTACTCACGACAACCCTCCCCAATTTCAAAAGTTTAAATATTGAAAGCGCTGAGGAGGGCTCCCAATCCTCGTTCAACACCGCCAATATTGGATCTGAGACCGAAGACGAATTGCTGGATGACAAGGAATCTGAGGACAACACCCTGAAACCACACGTGGTCTCCAAAGAGACAAGAAAGCGGAGTAACTACAGGGCCTCAAAACGATTCCTTAAAAAAATGACTGAGAAAGACCCAACCTCTATCAATGATAGAGACAGGGCCTTGATCAGGAAGCATAAGAGGGCAATAAAGAGCTTCGAAAATCAGAAGGCTCACAAGCCCAATGAACCTTCAGCTCCTGAACTGCAAAAAGAAACGACAGTAGTGGTGGTAGACAAATCCAAAGGTTGTCCTAATAAGGCTAACAAGGAACAGTCTAAAACCACTACACCTTCAGTAACAAAGAACAAGGCACAGGCTTCAAGCAGGGTCTCTACAGGCACTAAGGCCGGAACCTCTGGCACCTCTTCGAAGAGGCAACGGTCAGAGGAAGAGAAAAAAGAAAGCCGACCGAAAAGACCGAAGGCTTCAACAAGCCTAGACAGCACTCCGACGAGCCTAATAGCAGCAGTCATTGATGAGCAAGATCCCGATGGAAATATCACAGCTGAGCACTGGCTGCTGACAGAAAACGTCATCCTTAAGGCTATGATGGTCAACATCCGAAATGGGGGACCAGATTACGAGTTTGACAGGGCCGGATGCACAAAGGTGTGAAGATAGTGGGGTGTGGAGACGGGCATACTCTTGAGTTTCTCTCCAAAACCATCGCCAGCAATTGCGAACTGTGGGAGGGAGCCAAACTGAAGGTCATACCCAGATCCGCACTGCCACTTAGACAGAAAGTCAAAGTCTGGATACCACCCCCCTTCGACAAAGAAGCGGACAAGAACATCGTGGTCCTCCTAGCTGGGCAGAACAAGAATATCCCGATTGGGTCAAGGTATACTCCAGAAGAAGTGGTGACGGCAAGGAGCTCTGCTTTGCAATAAACCAATCTTCTGCAGCCACCATAAGACAGACCCCAGGCAACAGACTGAAGTTCGGGCTAGGTGCCGTAAGGGCACGGCTGGATGAAGATGAAGAGCCAAAGGTTGCAAAAGCTGCTAGTGGTGCAAATTAATTTGCATCACTGTAAAGCAGCAACACACGACCTACTGCTGTTCATGTCTGAGGTAAGCGTGGACGTGGCATTAATTCAAGAACCCTGGATTTTTAAAAATAAAATCCAAGGTCTGAAATCGCCATATTACCATCTGTTCCACACTAAAGAGGAAGGTAAAGTACGAAGCTGTATTCTAGTCAAGAAAACTGTTGGTAACATATTTTTTCTTCACAGGTACAGTAATGGAGACACAGTGGCCTTAAAAATTGAAGCTCCGGAAAGGAACCTTATCCTCGCTTCAGTTTACATGGCACACGACGAGGAAAACCCACCATCTGATACAGTACGTGAATTAGTGGAGCACGCTAACACACGGAACACATCATTGGTGGCAGGGTGCGACGCGAATGCACATCACACGCTGTGGGGCAGCGCAGGAATTAATAAAAGAGGTGAGTCGTTGTTTGAATATATTTTTTCCACAAATCTAGTTTTGTGTAACAGGGGAAACCAGCCCACTTTTCAAAACAAAAACAGGTCAGAAATTTTAGACATAACTCTCAAAAGCAACAATGATCATATCAGGGTAGAAGACTGGAGAGTTTGTCGAGAGAACTCTTTTTCAGACCATAATAGAATACTCTTTACAGTCAATCTACAATATAGGGTACAACGAATTTTTAGGAACCCTATGAAAACGAATTGGGCAGACTATGCGAAAACGGTTAGTGAGTACACACAACTTCCAAAAGAGGACAAGTTTGTCGACACTCACTCAATCGACAACGCAGTCGAGTATATTACCAAAACTATGCACAAAGCCTTTGTCAAACACTGTCCCATCTCTCGCAATCGCAAACCCAAAAAGGCAACTTGGTGGACCAGCGAGCTTCAAAAGCGGCGAACATTGGTAAAACAACTTTTTAACAAAGCAAGACAGAGTAAGACAGATGAAGACTGGACTAAGTATAGGTCCGAACTTAATCTATATACAAAAGAAATAAGGAGAGCAAAACTCGAATCCTGGAGCACGTTCTGCGAATCCATAGAGAGTACAAACGAGGCTGACAGACTACGTAAAGTACTATCCAAAGACCCCACGGTCCCAGGGTATATTAAACGTGCTGATGACTCTTGGACAGAGTCTAGCCAAGTAACTCCACAAATTTTAATGGATACTCACTTTCCGGAGTCTAGTGAGAACACTGGATGTGATGTCAACTACACCCCCGTTCCGCAAGACACACAACCGGACATGGCAATTGAAAGTATCATAACAGAACACCAAATTGCTTGGGCAGTCAAATCTTTCCAGCCCTACAAATCGGCGGGACCAGATAATGTCATACCAGCAATGATACAACAGGCTCTCAATGTAATACTGCCATGGCTAAAAGCGATATTCAGAAGCCGTATAAGACTCTGCTACATACCGCAAAGCTGGAAAGAAGTGAAAGTGATATTCATTCCCAAAGCAGGGAGACATATACACTGCACAGCAAAAGATTATAGGCCGATAAGTATCTCCTCTTTTCTCTTAAAGACACTAGAGAGAATAATCGACTTATATACAAGAGACCTCTTAAACGAAAACAACCTATGCAGTACTCAACATGCCTACCTCAAAGGCAAGTCCTTGGAAACAGCCCTGCCCGAAGTTGTGTCAATTATAGAAAAAGGATTACACCATAAATAATTCACAATGGCAGCATTTTTAGACATTGAGGGAGCTTTCAACAATGTCAAAACAGCGGCCATAAAACCAACGCTCGTAGACTTAGGAGCGAAAATAGAAATAACGAACTGGGTTTACGAAATGCTTAATAGCAGAGTAATTAACTCAGAGATCGGAGAGAGTACCATAAGGAAAACAGTGACCAGGGGCACCCCACAGGGAGGCGTCTTATCTCCCCTCCTGTGGCTTCTAGTGGTCAACAAAATCCTCACGACTCTAAAGGTCAAAAAGACGAAAATAGTAGCATACGCAGACGATATTGTAATTCTAATAAGCGGAAAGTATCTTCCCACTATCAGTGAACTCATGGAATCTGCCCTAAAAGAATTATCCTCGTGGGCGAGACCGAACGGCCTTGGAGTTAATCCAATCAAAACCGAATGTGTTCTGTTCACTAGGAAAAGAAAAATCGAGAATTTCGATATGCCGAAGCTACATAATCCTTAATCGAAACTTCGAGAAAAACTACTCTACATATATACCCCAAAGAGAGAACTGGAACGCGCACGCCAGCGCACAAGAAATCCATATCTATACGGACGGGTCAAAAATGGATGTAGGTACAGGAGCAGGAGTTTTCTGCGATCCCCTAGTCATAAAGGACTCGTACAGACTCCCCAACGAATGCAGCATCTTACAAGCCGAAATAGTCGCCATAGACAAGGCAGCAGAAACAATCTCCGCGAAGAATCTGGATCCTTCCAAGATTACAATCTTCGTAGACAGTCAGGCGGCGATCAAAGACCCTTAACGAAATAGGCGAACGACACACGATCACCCTCTGCTGGGTCCCCGGTCATAGGGACATCGTGGGGAATGAAAAGGCAGACGAGCTAGCAAGAACAGGGTCAGAACTTGACGCAATGGACGCCATTACGTCAATAGACATCCCAATTAGTGCAGCAAAAAGAAACATTGTCCAAAAACTGAAGGAACAAATTAACACTACCTGGTCCCAAAGGAACGAATGTGTTATATCTCGCAGCCTATGGCGAAGAATCGACGAGAAAAGAACAAAGCACATTCTGGGAATGAATAAACAAGAAATACGTATCCTAACCGGCGTACTGACCGGCCACTGCACCATAGGAGTAATGGCAAACAGGCTGGGCATTTGCTCACCAGACTACTGCAGGAGCTGTCAGGATACAGAAGAAACCGAGACCATCAAACACCTGCTCTGCGAATGTCCAAACCTCCAGACATCTCGACTTCGATATCTGGGTAACAGATTTTTCGAAGACTTAGAGGACGTAGCACAGGTACCACTAACGGACACAATCAGGTTTGTCAAGAAAACAGGTTGGTTCCAATAGGCCAACCAGCAAGAAAAAATTTAAACGAAGCATGGTAAGTGTTTTTATTGTAAGTGAAGTTTTTACCACGATAAACAAAAATGGATCACAATGGACCAATGGGCCCTCGTGCAAGCACAGCAATTGCTGTGCACTTCCCTTCAAACCTAACCTAACCTAACCTAACCTAACCTAACCTAGACCAATTTAGGTCCATTGTGATGCAACTTATACATCAGTGAAAATCTCTCCATCAATCCCAGTAAGACTTTGGTAAACGGAAGTTTACCAAAAGAAAATTTAAACCTAAGGTCGAAAACGGTCGTCGAGTTCCAAGGAAGTCAAATGTGGTGGAGTCATCCAAGACAAAAAGATTAACTGGAACTCTCACAAACACATGAAAATTACGACAGCCAATAGAGCATTATTGGCCTCTCGCCGCATGTATGGTAGAACCTGGGGAGTTTCTCCAAAGATCACCGAGTGCATCTTCAAGATGATTATAAGACCCATAATTACATGTACTTGTACAGAATGGTGAACTAAAGCCTCACAAAACCTCACAAAGGAGAAGCTAGAAAAGGTACAAGGGAGTGCATGTATAGGTATCTCCATGCGAACCCACCCAACAGCTGCCATAGACTATAGAGGCAACAACAGGACTAACACCTCTCAATATACAGATATACAAAGTGGCGGGGGGGGGGGGGGGGGGGGGGGTGCCGCAAGTTTAGTACAGCTAAATGAGCTAAGTCTTAGCGACCTCCCGGAACCAATGACCATTCCCGCTGAACTTCCAGAACTTGATAAGAACTGCGCGGTACCAGACCGAAATTCCCAATGGAGAAGCATTGGTTAGTTATAACCCACCAAATAACCATATGGCATAAAGTTGTATTCGGATGGTACTAAAATGGAATCTGGTGTAGGAGCCGGAATTTACGGACCTCCTTTCAAAGGTCCCGAACCCTTCTGCTGTACTCTTAGATAGGCAGCGTTGCAGCTATAAAAAGTTGGAAACATATGAAATGCACCGCCTACAGGAAGATTATGGGCGCAGTGGTGCCGTGATAAGTGTGTTGGGCTAATTATTTGAAGGCCTCAGGTTCAAATCCCGTCGTGGCCAAGTTACAACTAAAAGTGCCCTTGTGACGGGTGTCACGGCTCAATTAGTCCAACAGTTTGGGTTGGACATCTTTAAAATATGTTGGGAACCTGAAAAAGAGAAATAAAAGAAACCGCTGCTTAACAGTTCAGTAATTCGCTTTAGTAGAACCATGCGGATTCATGTGTGAATCTCAGGAGTTTCTTCAGCCAGATCCTCCAGCTGCTTAAAGAAGTAGCTGCCAAGAATCGTTTACCTTTTTTGTTCTAAGGGCAGGGCATTCGCATAGTTAGTGACGTATTGATTATATTTCTTCAACGTCCCTCCAGCTCCTGCAGTAGTCGTTGTGCAGGATGCCCAGCCGCTCCGCGCATAGACCCTCTACACAGTGTCCTGTGAGGACCCCCGTCAGTGTTCGAATATCTTTGCGGTTAAGCCCGATCTTGGTTTTAGATTTCATTTGGTTAACCGCTGACCAGAGCTCCCTTGTGTGTCTGCATATATCAAGGTTGATCCAACCTAAGTTTGCTCTACTCATGGATTCAGTGTCGATACTTAGCATTAATGTGCTCAGCGGAGTTCTTATGGATTTAAGGGCCATTCATCTCCGAACCTTTCCTTGTTAGTTCTATCTGACGTTAGTCCTAGCCCTGTTTTAGCAGACATTCGTCCGGTTAATAATGTTTACAACCGATGAATCCGTTTCTGCTATAAAATCCTTAGGAATACGTTCTGTAGAATGTTGCAGTGCTTGGATTAATAGGCAGTTTCAACTTGAAAAGTTTTAAAACAAATGTGGTCTTAAAACTTCTAAAAATAATCGTCAGTCGGTGTTGGCAGCCGTTTCATCAACCTGTTCTATCTGTGCGGGAGGACATTTTATATCATCGTGTTCTAAATGTAATAGCCTTGATGTGAATGGAAAAATAATTTTCAAATCTCAAAAGAGTTTGTGTTATAATTGTTTGCACAGTGGCCATTCAGTTAGACCATTGTATCGTATCAGCAAATTTCTCGTACTCCAACCACATAGTTAAAGAACAAACTCCTAAAAGAACCGTATGGCAATACGAGAAAGCCAATTGGGAAAAACTAAACGGTTTCTTTAAGAGTTTTAACTGGTCGCTGTGCTTCCTCGACAGCGACGTGGATGCAGCTGCTGATATGGTCACAAACATAATTCACCTGGGTATGAAGTCTTTTATCCCTAACAGGATTAAAAGTATCAAAGTAACGCGTGGTGTGACTCGAGCTGCAAAGAGGCTATCAGGTTAAAAGAGGTAAGTTTTCGGCTATTCAAAGCCAACCCATCTGAGGAAAGCCGTAACAAGTTTAAGCGAGCCAGAAATGACTGCAATGCCCACATTAATCGTGTCAAATTCTCCTATGACCAAAAGTTGAGGCAAAAAATACTACAAAGTCCCACTGGTAGTAAAAACTTTTGGTCATTTGTTAACAACATCAAGAATTCGGCCTCGTCATCTATCACGACACTCATTTATAATGACATTCCAACTGTCAGCTCTACAGATAAGGCCAATCTGCTTCCTGCTCACTTTGCAGTCAGCTCAACGCTCCCAGATTGTGCTTTGTCTCCCCCTGTACTCGAGCGCGTAGAATTCTCCATGGGACCAATCCACTTTCGCACTCGTACAGTGGCTAGAGTAATTCAAGATCTTGACGTTCACAAATCCGCTGGTCCAGATGGTATTTCCCCTATCGTTCTGAAGAGGTGTTCTTCTTCGCTGGCAAAACCATTGTCTCTTTTGTCGAAAATGCGTGCATTTGGAATCGATGATACTCTTCTTCAATGAATTAGAAATTACCTTTCGGACCGTTCAATTGAAGTTGTTTTGGACGGCTTCAAGTCTACAACTCACCAAATAAATGCTGGTGTCCCCCAAGGCTCTGTTCTGTCCCCGACTCTCTTTCCCATTTTTATAAATGATCTCCTGTCTGCATCGCTGAAACCGAAAGACTTTCCATTCTCGGTATGTGTGTTAATGACAACCTTCGTTGGAATGGGGAGCGTATCGGAATCCCGCTTTTTAAAATCCCGCTTTTCAAAAATCCCGAAAAAAAGTTTTAAAATCCCGTCTACTAAAATACTGCTTTTTTAAAATCCCGTCTTTTAAAATCCCGCTTGTTCAAAATCCTGATCTATTATAATTCCGCTTTTTAAAATCCCGCCAAATCCCGCTAATCCCGTTTTTTTACAAAACATTCGTAATGGAAGTAGACAAGTGCAGTACTCTCCTAACTTTTGGTCTGTGTATGACACTGCAGAAAAACAATTCCCGACAAAACAAAATAATGCTGAGGCGTGGCATCGCAGACTGAAAGTTTTGGTTGGACGAAAAAGTGCTGGCTTGTCATTGCAGATTTGAGAAAAGAAGCAATTGTGGTGCAAACTGAAAAAACAAAAATTACGAAATGGACAAGAAAAATTATATAATAAAACTAATGTTATAAAGTCACGCGCTGTAAAAAAATTAATGAGAAATAGAAAAAAAATGAGTAAGACAGGTTTTTTGCGTTGCATTGCTTATAATACACTTGAACTAATAAAACAAAAAATGTTGTTAATGGTTTGAAGTTTTTTTTGTTCCCTTTTACAGAATATCATATAACATTACTTTATATTTTTTTTTTAAATTATTGAAGGTTGTCATATTTATTACTTAAAAATTTATTTTAATATTATTTATTTCTTATTTTGTTACTTCCTCTAAAAATGATAAATGTTAAAATAATCTGCATTTCAAAAAACACTCATTACTTAATTTATTTTAATTTTCTTTTTATCCCGCTTTTACAATCAAAAGTAGTTGCTTTATTTTAAAAAATCGCGCGATAATAAGAAACGGGATTATAAGAGGCGGGATTTTATAAAAAGCGGGATTATAATAGCGGGATTTTAAGAATCGGGATTATAAAAAGCGGGATATCGAACCCAACCCGTTGGAATGACCACATATTCGGTGTCGCCAAGAATGCCGCGAAATGTCTAGGCTTCCTTAAGCGTTGTAAGAAATATTTCACCCCTTCTGATCTGGCTACAAATTATAAGGCGGAATGCAAGGAATGCTCATCAGTTCACCCTCAAGCCTGTGTTCGGACGTACAGTGATGTTCAAAGAATCTTTCCTCAGCCGTACAACACGAATGTGGAATGCTCTTCCCCGCTCCATTTTTCCTGCACATTATAACCTACAAACATTCAAAACCAACGTACATCGGCATCTCTCCTTTTCGTCTCACCCTAATTTCCTTAACGCACGCGCTGTGTTTCTAATACATTATAAGGGTCCCAACCAATCCCTTTAGTGCGCGCTTATTATAAAAAAAATGCTTGCAACTCAGTAACTTGTAGGAAGTGTAAGACGCGATCTCCCATGTCAATTCACACGGAGACCAGGCCTAGCTCAAGAAGTCTAAGCGGTTCAGCCAACGACATCTCACATTAAAGCCAAGCGAGTTCAGGGATCACTGGAAAATTCAAAGGCAGTTATTTCATCAAGAAGTTATAAGGAATCAAAAGCTAAAAGCCTACTGCTGATGGGTTAGTGTAAAATAGGTATGGACAATTTAAACCGTGTAGGGTACTTTTTGATTCAGGGTTCCCGGTAACGCTTATAATAGCAGCATGTGTCTATTATTTAGGATTGTCAAGAAAAATACGCATTGGCCATTAATGCAGTAGGCGATTTTGAAGCCAAAGGTCATCCGATTTGTTTTGTCTTCACAAGCAGTTGTTTTGAACTGCATCGCCAGTCTTATACAACAGGGCAGGGTATACTACTAAATCCTCTCTATTAGGTAGCATTCAATTCGGTGATCCTAGTATTCTGGGAGTAATGTTTAAGGTTTTAACAGGGGGTCAAATTCACGACAACAATAGTCATTTAGTTGCTCTGAATACTGAGTTTAGGTGGCTGTTCTGTTGGTAAGTGGAGTGAATGAATCGAGCAGCAGCCACTTAAGTACGTTTCTCGCTGTGAATAACATTGAAAATCAAATGCGGCGTTATTGGTAAATAGAAGAACGTAAGCCTTCATCACGTTATCTATTGGATCACCATGCCTGTGAGACTCATTCATAAGCTCACTATAGGAGGGCCTCCGAAGGACGCTTTGTGGTAAGACTTCCATTCAAAGACTTGGCAGAGGTCCAGGGCGAGATAAAGATCTTAGATGGCAATATTCAGCGTTCATGAAGGAATACCAGGCGTTTGGTCATATGGTAGAGATAAATATAGACCAAGGACAAGAAATTGAATACTTTATACCGCACCACTAGGTGATTATGATAGACAGTACCATGACACGTTTGAGGGTTGATTTTGACGCAATATGTATTCCGTACCTCGTGGGCTCTCATTGAACTCCCGGTTCCTTAACGGGACCAGTGCCTCAAAACGAATGATGACCATTCTGATACAATTCAAACTGAATTATTTTGCCCTAAGCACCGACAGGTCAAAATGTAAAGCCAATTTTAGTACATCCGGGCGGTAGGAAGTATCAGAGAATTCTCTGGAGAGATTCAGTTGAGGAGCCTATGCGAACATTCGAGTTGACAACAGTCACTTACGCTACGGCACTAGCATCGTTTTCAGCCACGAGGTGTTTGATTAACTAGCCAAAGTTGAGAAGAAGGTGTTTCCTGAGGAGTTTTCTGAGTCATCTTCAATGTAAAAGGATAATTTCATTGCATGCTGCACCAGTGAGGTATCCACTCGAGATGTTGTCGGTCAATTGTTTGAACTTCTACAAGGCGCGGGATTTCACATAAGGAAATTTGTATCAAACTCAAAGGATTTGCTGGAGGAAATTCCACTGTAGAGGAAAGAACCAGACTGGGCATGGTCTGAGGAGGAAAATCGACCGGTGAAAACCTTGGGTTTACGATGGCATCCTGTAACAGATTGTTTTAGCTTTAAGGTCGTTTCAATGGAGATTTACACTAAAAGAAATCTTTTGTCACAAGCTGCACTATTCGATCCTCTAGGATTTTCAGCACAGTTTTTAATCAACTATAAGATTTTTTTTGCAAAACTTATGGCAGGAAAGAATAGAATGGGATGATCAGATTTCATTAAAGCTGATCAAAAAATGGCAGGAATTACGAGAGGATTATAAGGGTTTTGGATGCTCTCTTGATCTCAAGATAAAGACCGCAAGTCACTGTTGGAAATGCATGGATTTTGCAACGCTTCAGAGGCAGCATATATTGCGGTTGTTTATTTACGAAGTTCTGTTGAATCCGGGGTGATGGTTATCAGTTTCGTCACGGCAAAGACAATGGTAGCCCCTCTCAATCCAGGAATGGCTTTTTCTCACCTTAATCTTCGTGCAGCAAGTCTTCTGTTCATTTTAAATTTGTTAATGAGATACAGGAGAGTAAGGGTTATGCGGATATTCCTCTATATATGGATGAATGGACTCTACTATAGTTCTTCATTGGCTTTACGGGCACCCAAAGAGGTTTGCAACGCTAATTGCAAATCAATAAGTATCAGCAGTCACCAGTGAAATTCCAACTCATCAATGGCGCCACGTGAAAGGATATACCAACCCTGCATTCCCGCTACATTCATAATGCGTTGTGGTGGGCTTTTTTTGACCCATCTAATTCCGATGTTCTTACAACCTATAATGGCGATAAGAAAAACTTGAAGGAACGCAAAATAAAACTTTCAGCGATTTCAACAAACGATCTTCCAATCAGTAAGCAAATACACCACGACTGCACCATGGCAATTGATTCTTATAATTCGCATTAGTTACAGTTGAACAGTATAACATTTTTTCGGAAGATTTAGCCTGTCTTCAAGAAACCTTACCGCTAAGAACAAATCACTTAGTTGCTTGCTTTAAGCACTCCACGACACAGAGCTGATAGTGCATTTAAAAAAAACAATCACCTGCTAAAACTGAAGCCTGTTTTGGACTAAGATGGATTACTGCATGTTAGTGGGTGGTGGTTGCCCCTTGTGATATAATAAAAACACCTTTTAATTTCCGGGCTCATTATTTTTCACTAAGTGGTTAGTTTCTTACACTCATCAGAAGTATTTGCATGCTGGTCCTCAACTACTTCTCGCACTACTGAGAAGGGACAATACAATGAATGCGTACAAAAAAACATAGGGACGGGCTACAGTCCGCTTGGGCGAACTGTTGGATACCCTATTCTTATTCCTATCCCTCATAAGTGGGCGTGACAAAAGTCTAAGTATGGGTGAATTCTTAAGAACGCTCTACATATTTTGTTATATAACATTTAAAGGATTTTATCGAAAAAAAAAACGCTCCCTACTCAAACTTGGGTGTTTCAATAAAATTGTTTTATTTAATTGTGAGCGTGTCAGTAGGCGGATTTAAAAAAAATTAACACATGAGCATAAAGGGCCCCTAGAGAGTATATATTATAAATTTCCGCTCCCTAGCTCAAACTTTGAATTTTCAAAAAAACTTTTTTTTTTAAACTGTGGGCGTGCCAGTGGGCGGATTTTGAAAATATTTGCACATGAGCTTAAAGGGCCCCTAGAGAGTATATATTATAAATTTTGGTTTTTCAATAAAATTGTTTTATTTATTTGTGGGCGTGTCAGTGGGCGGATTTTGAAAATTTTATATCCCGAGCAGTTTTAGGAGTCATAGATCATATAAAAAAAATTTCAGCTTTCTAGCTCAAAATTCGATTTTTTCCAAAATTTTGTTTTTTCGAGTTTGTGGGCTTGTCTGTGGGCGGATTTCAAAAATTCGTAAACTTGATTATTTCGGCACCCTAGAGAGTATATGGTTAAAATTTCAGCTCTCTAGGCCTAATTTTTGCCGACGGACGGACGGACATGGCTAGATCGACATTACTATCGATGCTGATCATAAATATAGTAACTTTTAGGGGTCTACGGGCAATATTAAGGTATGTTACAAACTATGCGTCAAAATTAATATACCCTTAGAATAGGGTATAAAAATATATCTCTATGTTGTTTGCCAAAGATTTACCGCAAAGCCAATGCAGCAAAGGATGGGAAACCTTTCAGCAGCAAGACTGAGCGGAGGAAAAAAATATCTTTGGAATACTGGGGTGGACTATGCGGGACCAATACTAGCAGCACCTGGGAGAAAGAAAGGAAGCAGAGGACAACAGGTTTGCACTGCAGAATCATTTGTTAACGCAACAAAGCTATTCACTTGGAACTAGTATCCAGTTTATGAACTGACGCGTTAATGTTGTCCTAAAAATGCTTCATCGCTAGGAGGGAGAGGTGCTCCAACCTTTATTGCGATAATGGTACCGACTTTGTTGGTGCGAGAAACCTACTTAATGAGCTAAATACGTACATAAGGTGGAGAGAGGTGCAAGCGCTATTACACAAGTAGGCGAGCAGGAAGACAATAAACTGGCATTGCATCCCGCCGTCAGCACAAAACTTCGGTGGTCTATGGAAAGCTGATGTGAAATCGACGAAATTCCATTTGCAAAGAGTAGTAGGGTCAACCCTTTTATCATTGGAAGAACTTCAAACGGTCTTGTGTCAAATAATGTCATGTCTAAACTCAAGACCTTTGGTAGCAATTTTTGATGAAGTCGAATACTTTAAACCCTTGACTTCTACCAATTTCTAAGTAGGGAATACGCCATATTTAATGAATGAGCCAGACTATCTTTAAACAAAAATTACCAGTGTTTCAAGATTTGAGATTATAAACCGACTGCAACAGATCTCTTGGAAACGTTAGCGGTTAGAGTACTTTTCCTCTCTTCAACAGCGCAGTTAATGGCGAAAACGGGCAATCTTAATCCAAACATTCTATTCTTAATTTTGAATAAAAATCAACCACCTGCTAAATGGTCAATTGATCGTTTGAAGTAGATACACTAAGTTTTGAGAACCTGTGTTCTTCATGATGCCAATATAACAGCTGTTGGAAATGCTGCTTAAGCACGTTTAATTTTTCCTGCGCTTCGGTACGTTTCCATCGTTGCGTTGGCTCAAAGATGCTGCGTCCCGGGGTACAGCCAGAAGCTAGTCGCTTCGCATGTTTTAGGTACATCCGCTCGAATCGTAGTCCGTTGACGTTGCGGACTGGCCGCCATTTGCCAGTTTTCATTACCTGAGGCTCCTCATGACTCTCTCGTAACGACGTAGTGGGGAAGTCACCCCGATGGCCTAGCCTTCAACCAGGAGGGCCAGACCCGTGTTCTTAACCTACAAAAGCGAGACGGATATTCCTTTGTCAGTACCCTATTTCCGGGATGTGAGAGCTGCCCTGGAGGTCAACTACAAATATGTCGGAGTAGCTCATGTTAGTCAGCTGTCATCCTAAGGATGCACCTGAAGGTGGAGGAAACTTCCAAAGATACCAACGGCCCGGCCCGTAACATTGATCATGCCCGATTCATATACCGAATTCTGACAAGTAAGCCGATATATGTCTACGTGCCAACCCTCACCCCTCAGAGAGGCGCTATGACAACCGGCAGCTTGTGCTCATAGCAGTAGGAGGTATGATCCTCCCCTTTTTGTAATGTTATGACTTAAGACTATAACTAAGATTCCTTAGAAGTCGTTTACGCTGCTTTAGTTCATCGTGTTGGGCAGGCTGCCTTCTTGTGCAAAGTATTTCGTTTTGGGTACTCCGAGTACTCAGTCCCGTATCTACAACGAAAGAGCCTGTTTTCTATGTAGGCTTCCAATATTCTTAACAATTTTTCCGGTAAGATGAGCTTAAGCTTATAGACACGACCAGTACCCGGTGCGTACCACGGGAAGGTTAAATAAGCAAACTTGATGTGTAGTCTCAGTAACGGTACTGTAAATCGCCAGGTTAAATCCGGTAAATGCTAAACATTATCCTACAAGCTACAACACCCAACAATCATTGATATGCAAATAGTTTCGTTGGTAAATAAAATATGTGTGAGCGTGCTGGCTCATTGGGAAGTGCGTTGGTTGATCTAGGAGTCGCAGGTTCATATCCACAGTTACACCGCCCGCCGCCATTTTTAATAATTCAGCTCTAAGCTTTCATAATTCAGCTTATCAAAAATTGCGGTTCGAATATATGGTAAAATTGTTCGTGCTTCCATTTATGGAAGAAATAGGGAAAAAATGTTTTAGACCATGTACTATAAGCTGTTAAATAAAATGCTGAATTATTAAAAATAATTTTCAAATTAGAATTGATAGATGTTTATAAATTCAATTTCTGAAAACCAATCCAAACCCAAAACTTTGCCTTCCTTTGAAGCACCTAGCTATTTGGAAATTACTTTCAAACACTTCAGCAAGAAAATGCTTAACAAATATTACGAACTATTTGATTCATGCATCAATGGAAAAAATAAATAATAATAATAAAAGGAAAACGATTGGATAATCATAATACCACATAAATAATCCCAAGCAAATAAATGTACAATGCTTGCTGCCGCTAATGTTGCAGCCGTCGATCGATTTGAAGACGAAAACAAAGCACGGAAACTTAAACTTTGTATAAATAGATAAAGCTTGAATTAAAAAGAATTTTGCAGTTAATTGGGCTTGAAACTCCCACATGGAAGTGGAAGAAGAGATTTTTATATGCACTACCTTAATTTTTTTTTGCGTACCGCGATTTAACGGTATCATAACTTTTGGTTCTGTCAAAAGAAAACAATGAAAGCAAATTTGACAAATTCAGTAAAAGTCACCCACGGCTGTACTTTTGATTAAATGTAATTCGTGTCAGGTTAAAATGTAGGTTAACTCAAATTTTAAAAATATCAACCCGTTTTAAAACCAGGAACTAAGGCAAACAGATGATCATGATGGCAGATGGAAGTTGTATCTGCTTCTTGCATTTTTTTTTCTTTGCTGTCCGCATCTTTAAATTTACCAGCCACTACACCAGGTGTGCCATGGTTAATGTGAAGTTCGTTCACTTCCATATTCCATTTGCTTTGTTGCTGCCGGCCGTCGTCGTATAAGTCGCTGTGTTTTGTAAGCGACGCGCTTCTCACTGTTCCATGTCTTGTCATCCGTATTGTGAAGCAGTAGGTAGGTAAACCAAAGCCAGCCACAATCCAAAAGGCGGTCAAACTATACTCGAAACAATCAGTTGGTACGCGATTCTCAGTCGCTCAAGACGTGTTTTTGTAAAATTTCGACTTCGAGGATTATCGTTTTACAATAAAATTTAACGTATCGCGGTTTAAGCGGTATTCGCTCCTATCCTACCCTAAGCAATTTAATTAGATTCGTGTCAGAAGTGAATTTCAGAATCTTGTGAATTTCGTATAAGTAAGCGGACAAAAAATCTATAAAAATGAAAATAAGAGATGTCGAGAACGTGTTCCGCTACAGACGGATACCTTATCCCAAAAGGTAAGTCTCTGGTAATGGACACTCACGACACAATTTTTAATTCCCAGCTCGTAATATGTGCCACCAAGGTGAATGTGGTGTTCACTTATCCTATAGGAACTACATATATATGCTAGACAATATGGTTGCAGCGCAAATAGCTTATTGGACACCATGAAGTGTTTTATGCACCGGTTAATCGAAGAATTTATGCTATGAGTTGATCTAATTGGAAACCGGTATGAGCTGATCTGTATTCTGGAAAAGATTCAGCGAATAGGCTCAGTATTCCGCTCCGCAATTCCTAGAGTTTACTTTTTGTTTTACCTTCTCTGCGATTAATTGAAAAAAAAAAAGAACCAGGAGAAAGAAGAACAAAAACCCATAGGTAATGGTAATCGACGAATATGGATGTGATGTGTGAATTTAAGTGATGGCGCGGCGCGGTGGCCACAGTCCAGGTCATTTGTGGATCGAGACAGATTCTCTCTGAAAATTTGCAGATTGTGCAAGTGGTCAGGCTTTGATCTAGTTTTTTTTTTTGCTTAATAGGTAGGTTTATGTATTAATTGGTTAGCGTGATGTGTTTGTTGGTGCGCATACGTTTTTTATATGGAGCTGTTTGAACAAGCGCTTGTACTATGGAATGGATGTGATTTGAGAGATTGCTATACGCATTCTGCAGCATGTTTGTAATTTTAATACTGATGACTGTTTGGTGATATATTAGGTACAAACTTATATTTAAGCAATTCAATTTATAACCGCTGCTGGACAAAGCTATACAAAGTGTACCATATGGCGGAATTTCAAACTCTTGCAGCTTTATATTCGTATTATGTATAGGCTTTCTCATGGCTAAGCTTAATATGGTATAACTTTTCAAAATTTGGATCATAAATACCTAAATGACTTTTCACCCAATAAAGGTGGTTTGAACTGCTCTGCCATCTCCTCAAGCGATGAACGGCAGGCTATGGATACGATGGAGTTTGAAGAGACTGGTTAGGTTAGGTTAGGGTAGGTGGCTGTCGGCAGAAGCCGACACACTTAGACCAAATTAGGTCCATTGTGATACCACGTTTGCATTATCTACCTCAACTCGTAGATGGGACTGGCCAACGACACGCGATTGTTCTCAACGTGGTATGGTCGTTGACTGAGTCCAGGGACTTTAGCGCGGCTTGACTATCAGAGAATATACGGATTTCCTTAGCGGATATCACATTTCTCTTCAGCCGCGACAAGACTTCGTTAATCGCCATGATTTCCGCCTGGAACACGCTACAATGATCAGGAAGACGGAAAGAGAGTCTAATATTTACCTTTCTGAGAAAACACCCCCACCTACGCCATCACTAGTTCTTGATCCGCCGGTGGGGAAGTTCCTTACTCACATTATCTTTGACGAAAATCTACAAAACTTTTGTGTACGCGACGAGGATTTTGTTTAAATTTCTTATTTTTCGTAAGAATTCGTTGATTTGGGAGGTTACGCGGCACAATTAGTATGAGATGAGTATGTTTGAGTTGAGAAGTAGGAATTATGTGTGGTATGCACATATTAACATTGTTTCTGGAGTTGGGTATATTTATTGGTCCAGTCATTCTGCTGCGATTCGGTCTCGATCAAAGTATCGGGACTATGATTGACTTAGTCGTGTGCTGGGTATCAGTATCATTGCGTTTCGGTTTCGTTAAAACTATTGGGATTGCCATTGGTTTCATTCGACGGATGAATATCGTCCTTATTATCGAAGAACATCATTGTTCATTGGGAGCTGCTGCCCCATTTTTGAAAAATAAGGACAGATGATGCCGTCCGCATGAATATTAAACCGTACTCTCATGACTGTCATGAGCCCCTTACCGATTGAGTCAAATGTGAGCATCGTTACTAATCACGATTTTCAAAAAAAAGATAAGGAATGTAATGTCTTTCATACTATTCATATGCAGCCTTACATTTAACTTATAACTCTCACCCTTGAGGTTGTGAAGTTGGTAGCGTTTCAATTCGTGGGTCAAAAGTAAAATCCCAATGGCGGATGGACTTTTTCCGGCATTCTGGTTGGTGAACGAAAGCGAGTAGGAAGATCAATTTGTCAATAAAGAAGAAATAAAGAATCGTTTTGAATCGTAAAAAATATAAGTCGGTTTTCTTAATTTTTTTCGACCATTAGATTAAAAAAGGGTTATTTTACTCATTTTATAGGAAAGTCTTTAAACTGCTCAAGAACCCAATCTGCGAACTTTTATGATGATTTGCTAAACAATTCTGAATATAAACGCCAAAGAACTTTGAAAATGTATAGCGCGGTTTGAAATGTATTCCTTTTGAAAGAACGTCAGTCTTTACTGACTAGTTTATGATCAGCATCTAAAGCTATGTCATGTCCTTCCGTCCGTTTGTCACCGATTGTGAGGACTTCAAATTCGAGCGAAAAACCTGAAATCCGGAACGAACATGAAAAAATCAAGTGCAAAGATTCTTAAAATCCGCCCACTATTTAAAAAAACTAGTTCCATCGAAAATAAATTGATTGAAATGCATATCGTGTTCTTTTTAAAGTACATATGTAGATAAATCCTTTCTTAAGAGTTTGCCCATATAATGTTTTTTGTCACACATATTATTTGGAGGTGTTTTAGACAACATTAGTAACGAAATATGTATCGTTCTTAAAAATTCGTCCAAATAGAATTTGTTGACTAAATTTTCAATTTTACCAATTTTGTAAAAAAAATTATCCAATGGACAGACTCTCAATTAAATGCCATGCCCACTTTGGGAAATAGGAATATGGATATGGATATAGGGTATCACGCAGCTCGCCCAGTCCGCATGGGCCTTTCCATACGCTTTTATACCCTATTCTAGGGGTATATTAATTTTGACGCATAGTTTGTAACATACCTTAATATTGCCCGTAAATCCATAAAAGTTACTATATTTATGATCAGCATCGATAGTAATGTCGATCTAGCCATGTCCGTCCGTCGCGTCCGTCTGTCGGCAAAAATTAGGCCTTTAGAGCCTAGAGAGCTGAAATTTTAACCATATACTCTCTTGGGTCCCGAAATAATCAAGTTTACGAATTTTTGAAATCCGCCCACAGACACGCCCACAAACTCAAAAAAACAAAATTTTGGAAAAAATCGAATTTTGAGCTAGAAAGCTGAAATTTTTTTTATATGATCTATGACTCCTAAAACTGCTCGGGATATAAAATTTTCAAAATCCGCCCACTGACACGCCCACAAATAAATAAAACAATTTTATTGAAAAACCAAAATTTGAGCTAGAGAGCTGAAATTTATATTATATACTCTCTAGGGGCCCTTTAAGCTCATGTGTAAATATTTTCAAAATCCGCCCACTGGCACGCCCACAGTTTAAAAAAAAAAGTTTTTTTGAAAATTCAAAGTTTGAGCTAGGGAGCGGAAATTTATAATATATACTCTCTAGGGGCCCTTTATGCTCATGTGTTAATTTTTTTTAAATCCGCCTACTGACACGCTCACAATTAAATAAAACAATTTTATTGAAACACCCAAGTTTGAGTAGGGAGCGTTTTTTTTCGATAAAATCCTTTAAATGTTATATAACAAAATATGTAGAGCGTTCTTAACAATTCACCCATACTTAGACTTTTGTCACGCCCACTTATGAGGGATAGGAATAAGAATAGGGTATCCAACAGTTCGCCCAAGCGGACTGTAGCCCGTCCCTATGTTTTTTTGTACGCATTCATTGTATTGTCCCTTCTCAGTAGTGCGAGAAGTAGTTGAGGACCAGCATGCAAATACTTCTGATGAGTGTAAGAAACTAACCACTTAGTGAAAAGTAATGAGCCCGGAAATTAAAAGGTGTTTTTATTATATCACAAGGGGCAACCACCACCCACTAATATGCAGTAATCCATCTTAGTCCAAAACAGGCTTCAGTTTTAGCAGGTGATTGTTTTTTTTAAATGCACTATCAGCTCTGTGTCGTGGAGTGCTTAAAGCAAGCAACTAAGTGATTTGTTCTTAGCGGTAAGGTTTCTTGAAGACAGGCTAAATCTTCCGAAAAAATGTTATACTGTTCAACTGTAACTAATGCGAATTATAAGAATCAATTGCCATGGTGCAGTCGTGGTGTATTTGCTTACTGATTGGAAGATCGTTTGTTGAAATCGCTGAAAGTTTTATTTTGCGTTCCTTCAAGTTTTTCTTATCGCCATTATAGGTTGTAAGAACATCGGAATTAGATGGGTCAAAAAAAGCCCACCACACCGCATTATGAATGTAGCGGGAATGCAGGGTTGGTATATCCTTTCACGTGGCGCCATTGATGAGTTGGAATTTCACTGGTGACTGCTGATACTTATTGATTTGCAATTAGCGTTGCAAACCTCTTTGGGTGCCCGTAAAGCCAATGAAGAACTATAGTAGAGTCCATTCATCCATATATAGAGGAATATCCGCATAACCCTTACTCTCCTGTATCTCATTAACAAATTTAAAATGAACAGAAGACTTGCTGCACGAAGATTAAGGTGAGAAAAAGCCATTCCTGGATTGAGAGGGGCTACCATTGTCTTTGCCGTGACGAAACTGATAACCATCACCCCGGATTGAACAGAACTTCGTAAATAAACAACCGCAATATATGCTGCTTCTGAAGCGTTGCAAAATCCATGCATTTCCAACAGTGACTTGCGGTCTATATCTTGAGATCAAGAGAGCATCCAAAACCCTTATAATCCTCTCGTAATTCCTGCCATTTTTTGATCAGCTTTAATGAAATCTGATCATCCCATTCTATTCTTTCCTGCCATAAGTTTTGCAAAAAAAATCTTATAGTTGATTAAAAACTGTGCTGAAAATCCTAGAGGATCGAATAGTGCAGCTTGTGACAAAAGATTTCTTTTAGTGTAAATCTCCATTGAAACGACCTTAAAGCTAAAACAATCTGTTACAGGATGCCATCGTAAACCCAAGGTTTTCACCGGTCGATTTTCCTCCTCAGACCATGCCCAGTCTGGTTCTTTCCTCTACAGTGGAATTTCCTCCAGCAAATCCTTTGAGTTTGATACAAATTTCCTTATGTGAAATCCCGCGCCTTGTAGAAGTTCAAACAATTGACCGACAACATCTCGAGTGGATACCTCACTGGTGCAGCATGCAATGAAATTATCCTTTTACATTGAAGATGACTCAGAAAACTTCTCAGGAAACACCTTCTTCTCAACTTTGGCTAGTTAAGTCAAACACCTCGTGGCTGAAAACGATGCTAGTGCCGTACCGTAAGTGACCGTTGTCAACTCGAATGTTCGCATAGGCTCCTCAACTGAATCTCTCCAGAGAATTCTCTGATACTTCCTACCGCCCGGATGTACTAAAATTGGCTTTACATTTTGACCTGTCGGTGCTTAGGGCAAAATAATTCAGTTTGAATTGTATCAGAATGGTCATCAGTCGTTTTGAGGCACTGGTCCCGTTAAGGAACCGGGAGTTCAATGAGAGCCCACGAGGTACGGAATACATATTGCGTCAAAATCAACCCTCAAACGTGTCATGGTACTGTCTATCATAATCACCTAGTGGTGCGGTATAAAGTATCCAATTTCTTGTCCTTGGTCTATATTTATCTCTACCATATGACCAAACGCCTGGTATTCCTTCATGAACGCTGAATATTGCCATCTAAGATCTTTATCTCGCCCTGGACCTCTGCCAAGTCTTTGAATGGAAGTCTTACCACAAAGCGTCCTTCGGAGGCCCTCCTATAGTGAGCTTATGAATGAATCTCACAGGCATGGTGATCCAATAGATAACGTGATGAAGGCTTACGTTCTTCTATTTCCCAATAACGCCGCATTTTATTTTCAATGTTATTCACAGCGAGAAACGTACTTCAGTGGCTGCTGCTCGATTCATTCACTCCACTTACCAACAGAACAGCCACCTAAACTCAGTATTCAGAGCAACTAAATGACTATTGTTGTCGTGAATTTGACCCCCTGTTAAAACCTTAAACATTACTCCCAGAATACTAGGATCACCGAATTGAATGCTACCTAATAGAGAGGATTTAGTAGTATACCCTGCCCTGTTGTATAAGACTGGCGATGCAGTTCAAAACAACTGCTTGTGAAGACAAAACAAATCGGATGACCTTTGGCTTCAAAATCGCCTACTGCATTAATGGCCAATGCGTATTTTTCTTGACAATCCTAAATAATAGACACATGCTGCTATTATAAGCGTTACCGGGAACCCTGAATCAAAAAGTACCCTACACGGTTTAAATTGTCCATACCTATTTTACACTAACCCATCAGCAGTAGGCTTTTAGCTTTTGATTTCTTATAACTTCTTGATGAAATAACTGCCTTTGAATTTTCCAGTGATCCCTTATCTCGCTTGGCTTTAATGTGAGATGTCGTTGGCTGAACCGCTTAGACTTCTTGAGCTAGGCTTGGTCTCCGTGTGAATTGACATGGGAGATCGCGCCTTACACTTCCTACAAGTTACTGAGTTGCAAGCATTTTTTTTATAATAAGCGCGCACTAAAGGGATTGGTTGGGACCCTTATAATGTATTAGAAACACAGCGCGGGCGTTAAGGAAATTAAGGTGAGACGAAAAGGAGAGATGCCGATGCACGTTGGTTTTGAATGTTTGTAGGTTATAATGTGCAGGAAAAATGGAGCGGGGAAGAGCATTCCACATTCGTGTTGTACGGCTAAGGAAAGATTCTTTGAACTTCACTCTACGTCCGATCACAGGCTTGAGGGTGAACTGATGAGCATTCTTTGCATTCCGCCTTATAATTTGTAGCCAGATCAGAAGGGGTGAAATATTTCTTACAACGCATAAGGAAGCCCAGACATTTCGCGGCATTCTTGGCGACACCGAATACGTGGACATTCCAACGGGTTGGGTTCGATATCCCGCTTTTTATAATCCCGATTCTTAAAATCCCGCTATTATAATTCCGCTTTTTATAAAATCCCGCCTCTTATAATCCCGTTTTTTATAATCCCGTTTCTTATTATCCCGCTTTTACAATCAAAAGTAGTTGCTTTATTTTAAAAATCGTGCGATTTTTTAAAATAAAGCAAATACTTTTGATTGTAAAAGCGGGATAAAAAGAAAATTAAAATAAATTAAGCAATGAGTGCTTTTGAAATGCAGTTTATTTTAACATTTATCATTTTTAGAGGAAGTAACAAAATAAGAAATAAATAATATTAAAATAAATTTTTAAGTAATAAATATGACAATCTTCAATAATTTAAAAAAAAAATATAAAGTAATGTTATATGATATTCTGTAAAAGGGAACAAAAAAAACTTCAAACCATTAACAACATTTTTTGTTTTATTAGTTCAAGTGTATTATAAGCAATGCAACGCAAAAAACCTGTCTTACTCTTTTTTTTCTATTTCTCATTAACTTTTTTACAGCGCGTGACTTTATAACATTAGTTTTTTTATATAATTTACTTTTATTTACGATTACTTTTTTACTTTTAAATTCATTTTTTAATTGTTACTGAATATCAACTTACGCACTAGACAAAAATGATTAAATCTAACTTAAAATTAACAGGATACTTATTCTTATTTATTGGTCCTTATGCGGACGCCCTAAACTTAACTATATCTTATACTTACTGCCTTTCGGCCTAAAAACTATTTACGAACTAATCTTACATAATATGTATTCGTCGAGAAAATCAAATAAAACTCGGTATCATTATTAAGATTTTATATTTTTTATATAAAACAAACTACAAACTACCTATTCTACTTACTTAAACTACTTAACGTATTCTAACTATAATTAGGGTTCTGAGCACTCATTGCCTTGCGCAACAAATGGTCAAAATCCTAATTGCTTTCCGGGTGCCTGGCAGTCGTCAACGTGCACACGCGCCGCCGTGAGCCGAGTGAAGCCTTACAGCGTCAGTCAACTACCGGAAGCACCACCACACGTTGGCGAGCCCGGCCTCTCCCAAAAACGCCCTAGCTAATTAAACTTATAAGCTAAGAGGATGTTACCTAAAGTAACGCACCGTCCTGGGAGGGCATGTTGACCCCTCCCCCCTCAACAAGCCACCAAAATTCGGCGAATTGCTTTTCCGTGTCGAATTTATCCCTCTCCGATATTGCGGTACTAAAACGGAGGAGCTCATAAGCATTGGCGACGTCCCCGTCATGGAGGAGCCGCTTATCTCTCGCGCTGCGGTAGCGATGGTATAAGACCGGAACAACATCCCTCGTCTGTACCAGCCCTTTTGCATTAATATGGATAAATGCCTCTGGCGGGACAAAGCCAGACCGGAGCGTACTCCCTATGTACATTTCATTTGGGTAGTAAGCCCCAAAGATCAGACTATTGTCGCTGGCCATCGCCCTTGCAAGCTGCCTTCGAGTCACCTTAATGAGGAAATTGTCAATCCTATTCAACTGAGCCCCATCGTATAGGACCTTGTTGGGATAGTATTTTATATAGTTAGATTCAGGCGTTCGGAACAACCGGAGACAGGTCCTAAGACATTGTCTCTCCAAAACCCGAATCTTTTCCATATAACTAGGCGCTATATTAAACCACAATGGATAACCATAAGCGATGATCGGCCTTATAAGGGCCACGTAGCAAATGACCTTCACTCTGGAGTCAAGTTGACTGCTATGAAACAGTCTCCTTGGCAGAGCATAAGCCTTCTTGGCCCCAGCAAGACAAGCACCTATATGTCTATCGAAATATAGATACTGGTCAAGCCAGATACCTAGATATCTCACTACGCTTCTCACCGCCAATGGCTGCCCATTTTGTCCAATAATGGCCAATTTCTTCCAGTTTTTTCTGGTATCCCTAGAGGCCCCAGCCAATGGAGTTCTGAACAAGATTGTTTCCGTCTTCTGAAAGTTGATTTTCAACTTCCAGTCGTCGCAATATCGCTTAATTTGATCGAAGTCACGCTGCAAAAGGATATTAATGACCTCGATTTTAGGACCTGATCTATATGCCACCAAATCATCGGCATACGCTATAGCATGTCTAATTGAACCTACCAGATCACTCGTGTAAATGTTAAACAGGATCGGAGAATTGACCGCCCCCTGCTGTAAACCGTTTTTAATTTCAAAGACTCTGCTCGAAGTCACGTTGCCACATTCGACAACGAACTTCTTTCCCATAAGCATATTATAAATTACATATAGCAAAGGTTTGTGCATCCCCCGCCTGGTCAATTTGTAGAAAAGTCCCTCTCACCATACGGTGTCGAAAGCCTTCTCAAAATCAACCAGACAAGCACCCGTGCATTGGTTCTTGCATTTATTCCACTGAATGTCGGAAACCAGTTTCGACGCGGCATGAATAGTGTCATGCCTCGCCCTGAAACCAAACTGGTTGTCCGGAATTATGTTATTGTCCTCGACCCACTTTAACAGGGCTCTATTGACAACCTTTTCAAAGACCTTGCTAATATTCGGAAGCAAGCTAATTGACCGGAGATTGACAGGGTTCGTCCTATCTTTACCTTTTTTCGGGATAGGGTGTACCACAGCTACCTTCCAATGCGCCGGATAATGTGCATTATTCAGCGCATTGTTAAACAGCGTGGTGAAAAACGAGAACCGATTAACTCGACGTGGTATGGTCGTTGGTTATCACATTCTATTATTTATTTTTACAAATCGTATTAAATATAACATTAAAACATAATAATTTACACCGTGATTTTATGAATAAATGATATTTTATATACTTTTGAAAAAAAAAAACACTTTCATACAATAATTAAATGCACTCACTGCAATGACTTATGGCATCCAACTTACAATAACTTCCACAAAACACATCAAACACACACAAAACAGCGTGGACGTACGGGTTTTTCATTAGCGACTTGACAACTTTCAATGTGAATGCACCAATAAACCGATTACCGAACTGTCAATGTGAAAGTATTCAGTAAAATCAACATTTTCATCATGGTAAATTAGACGAAGGAACAACGTTTATAAATAATTTAAATTTACTACTGAAATTCCGAGTCGGTGGTCGCAACTTTAAGAGCGTTAACACTAATTTTCCACCGTAGTTCTCGTCCCAGTCGACAAGCAATTCATAGTCTAGTGACAACGTTTTCCCCGAAGTGTGGAGAATATTGCTGCCGTAGGTGCGTCCGTCGTAAACCAACCAAATCAGTCAATCTCACGGCTTTCTCAAGAATAGGGCCTCTCCCAGACCACATTATGGCGAATTTTGCGTAAGGATGTTGGCCTACAAGATCAAGCTGACTCAAGAACCAAAGCCAAGAATCAAGAATTTCATCGCAAAATCATCATATCAACAAAATTCCAATAATACGGTGCCACAAGTCACACAGTTGGTGAAACAATCGAGTTATTGAAGTCTCAGTTCGGTAACCCGTCTATTGGCCGCCGATATCGTACGCCTCTAGACATTTTGTATGGGGCTAAATTAAATTATTGGTCTATGCCAACAAGCCGGCGGCGTTAGAGGAGCTCAGAGCCAATATTGAACAAGAAACAGCGACCGTATCGGTCGAAATGTGCGGCCGAGTCATCAAAAATTGGGTTCAACTTATCGACCGCTGCATACGTTCCCGTGGTGGACAATGGGCAAACGAACGAAGTCGAATTCCATTCATATATGTTTTGATAGTAGAGATATCTTCAAGTAAATAGTTTGCATTTTATTTTAAAAATATCAATGTGCGTTTTTCTTTTAGTAGACACATTAAGATCGAAAGCCATTATGACAAATAATAAACCGTTCATATGATCACAATCACAAAGTCAATTACCGTTATATCAGCTTCAACCGAGAATTTGGTTTGCGAATTCGCTAAGTTTTGGCAAGGTAAAGACAAGAATCTATGCTATTCATGTATACAAAGTCAAAAATGTGATATCTACAGTATTATGTGCAAGAAATTTCGAACAAGAATACCATCAGAAAAATTCTGCAGTACTAAGATTTGGATAAGTGTCGAGCACATATCTTTCATAAAAATACTACATAGGTATTTAAAATTTTGCATGTTGTACATGCTACGTCATACGCCTATTAAATGCGATTATGGTGCTCCTGCAAACCCACTGCTTGGGTTCACTGTTGGATTTGGAGTAGGCGGAAGTTGTGTGTTCTTTTTTGTTTGCATTAAAAACCTCGCACCAACCATGACCATGGACATTATGTCCGTTTCCGATAATTCATTTACATTAATAACAACAATCATTAGCGTGCTCCAAAACGAACTAAAATCATAACATATCGATCCTAAGTTTAAAGATAGGTACATACATACTTTATCTACTTGTTTACACGATATGAATGTATTCATCTAAGGTACACTTAATATTTATGTTCATAGTTCATACATAGCTTAATCACACGCAAAACATATTTAGCTCTTTCGCATAAGTGAAAGCATCTCTTAGACAATATTAACACACCAAAAAAATATATTTTTCAATATCTATACAGATAATGTATAGATACAGATGTATGAAGCAACTACTCTTTTCACTAATGCAATGTGCCGTGTCACACGTTTTTTTCCAATTTTTTTCTTCTTTTGGGTACAAAAAGTACGACCTAAAAACTCTCTCAATCTGATCAAACGTACTTATTAAGAATTAACTCTGAACAACAACAAAAAAAAATTATTAGAGTTTGTTATTTGACACATGTGGTTCACATTAAGTAAATTTAATTCATCTACGTATCCGTATATGTATGTAATTTAAACCATTCCGATAAACTGTACAATTTTTGAAGCTTGTATTTGTGTGCACATAAAAAAACGGTATTTATCTGAGATAGGAATGCTTCCCGTCTTACGTATTATGATTAACAATTTCTTCGGGTGAATATTAATTTAAAGTAGATAATTCATGTCTATAGGTGGTATGTACCTATATACGCTCAGCGACATTATGGCTTTTGATTTCGTATTATAATTACGGTTGACTTAACTTAAAAAAAAACATAAATTGGATTCGAATCTCGAAACCATTGTGCTGCCAGTGTCAAAATGAATTGTAGCCGATTTGGCGGTAACCGCTCCATTTCCTAAAAAGAATTCCATTTAAAAGCTTTTTGGATCTTAACTTTTAAAGGCTAATTTAAAGAAATGTGGTATATCCCTTCCTCCTAAAGGATCGTTCGTAGAAATCGAACTTTTAACAATTTAGCCTTCAGACACTACCGAGGTGATAGGCACCACAGAACTTTACTCGACCTAATTGCAAAATGGAATCGCTCGTGTTTCGTTGCAAACAACATACTATCATAGGCTTAAATTTTCCGTTGTGCTGCGTAGCAAAAGTAATTATTTTAGTGCATAATAAGTTGCTGTAGTGCAAGAAAATATTACACTTTCGCCCAGCTGCATCGGAACGTAAATACCCCTAAGCTTTCAACCACAAAAGCATAAACACAACTGGCTTAAGAGGCAATTAACATTCCGCATGAAAAGAAATCCTGCATATCGGCACAAGTTCCCTGTCTTGCATAGGCATCTGCAGGATTTTTTCTAGGAGGGGAAGCCAAAATATCAATGTGCATTTTATTTAAATTGAAATTTTTCTTCATAAAAAAAGATTTTTTTTTCTATAGCCGGTCGGTAATTTAATTTTAAAATTAGTTAGTGCGACTTAACGAACGTGTTAAGGTACTTTTTATTTAAATAAAAATAAATAAATATTAGGCAATAACGGCCCATAGAGGGCCTAAAACCTAGCTTCTCCAACCACTTTCTTTGCGAAGTGGAAGGGACCTACAATTTTAAGCCGAATCCGAACGGCAAATTTGAAAAGCTTCTCATGACAATTGATACTCTTGGATGTTTGTCAGACGTTCGCAAGAGGTGGGGCAGTGGAAAAAAAACTCAAGATGTTATTTGGCCCCGGAATTGAACCGGCGACCTCCATCAGGTACGTCAAAATAAAACTTTTTTTCATCTGAAAAGACAACGGTATGCCACTCTCCACCCCACCTGATGTGAATGGTGGTCTCTTTTTCATTATTTTGTGTCTTATATGGTTGGAATGCTGTATCACGCGATAAAAAGTTGATCTACTAGCTTCAACTCCAGTTTCTGCCTGGATTTAACTTAGGGAAAGTCTTTAATTTGAAGTAGCTCACAGTAGCGTCGACCCTGACTTATTGTTGCTCTGATTATTCTTCCTTTCGATAGTTCTGAGGGTTATTAAGATCGGGGTGAACAACAATTAGTCCTCTTCTAATCTTACCGGCTATAAAATGGATAGGTTTGCATTGCTCCATGTAAGCTCGAATTTGGTCTATTTCCTCCTTGGTTAATGAATTTCTTTTACGCATAGTTGTTGTTTCTAAGAAATCCAACGCCTGAATCCAACTATATAAAATACTCTCCCAAGAAGGTCCTATAGGATCAGTTGAATAGGATTGACAATTTCCTTATTAAGGTGACGTTGCAAGGGCGATGGCCAGAGACAATAGCCTGATTTTTGGGGCTTACTACCCAAATGAAATGTACGAGTACATAGAGAGTACGCTCCGATTTGGCTTTATCCCCCCGGAGGCATTTGTCCATATTGATGCTAAAGGGCTGATCCAGACGAGGGATGCTACCGCAGCGCGAGAGATAAGCCGCTCATATGCGGCGGGGACGTCGCCAATGCTCATGAGCTCCTCCGCTTTAGTACCGCAATAGCGGAGAGGGATAAATTCGATACGGAAAAGCAATTTGCCAAATTTTGGTGGCTTTTTGAGGGTGGAGGGGTCAACATGAGCTCGCAAGACGGTGCGTTACTCTAGGTAACATCCTCTTAGTTTATAAGATAGACGAAGAAAGCTAGGGCGTTTCTGGGAGATGCCGGGCTCGTCAACTTGTGGTGGTGCTTCCGGGAGAATATTGACGCTGTAAGGCATCAGTTAGCTTACGGCAGCGAGTGTGCACGTTGACGACTGCCAGGCGTTCGGAAAGCAATTGGGATTTTGACCACTTATTGTGCAAGGCAACGAGTGCTCAGAATCTTAATTATAGTTAGAATACGTAAGTAGTTTAAGTAAGTAGAATAGGTAGTTTTTAATTTTTTAGTTTGTTTTATAAAATATATAAAATTTAAATAATGATGCCGAGTTTTACAAATTCTCTCGATGAATATATATGTAAGATTAGTTCGTAAAATAGTTTTTAGGCCGAAAGGCAATACTTGTAAGGTTTTAGTTAATATAAGTTTAGAGCGTTCGCATAAGGGCCAATAAATAAGAATCAGTATCCTGTTAATTTTAACTTAGATTTAATTATTTTTGTCTAGTATGTAAGTAGGTATCTAATAATGAATAAAAAATAAATTTTAAAGTCAAGTCCAATTCATGCAATTGCTTAGAAATAACGTTCCAACATGTCTATGCGAATACCATTTTCGTAACATGACGGTCATTTTCATCGCACCAAACACATAAGGGTTCTCACCTGTGTAGTAACGTATATTTTGTTTATTAACGAAGCCATTTAACCAAAAATGCGCTTCATCGCTGAAAATGATAAAATTCTTCATTTTCTTCAGAGCCAAATTTGAGAACGTACGCCGCTTCATATGCAACAGCATATTAAAAATCCGTTAAAATGCAAAACAGGAATAATTGGTGCAACCATTTGAATTTGCTGGCAAATAATAGCGTATGAATACCTCAGTACAAACATATGTATCCCAGACGTTTTAGGTGTCGCCAAAACCCTGTCAGAAGTGCGTTAAAAATTCCAATTTTGAATATTTAATGCAACCGCACCAATTTCGTAGGGTATTATAATATAAATAAAAATATGAAGGTCCAAGACTTTTTGGATGTCGCCAAAGGCTTGCCAGACGAAGTCAAAATATTGACAAAATGCCAATTTGGAATTACTGATGCAACCACTTAATTTTTGTTTTAGAATTTAGAGAAAAATTCCAACCACATAGTTAAAGAACAAATTCCTAAAAGAAGCATAAATGGCAACACGAGAAAGCCAATTGGGAAAAACTAAACGGTTTTCTTGAGAGTTTTAACTGGCGCTGTGCTTCCTCGACAGCGGCTTGGATGCTGCTGCTGATATGGTTATAAACATAATTCACCTGGGCATGACATCGCTAACCGGATAAAAAGTATTAAACCCAAGGTAAACGCGTGGCATGACTCGAGCGGCAAAGAGTTAATAGAGGTTATCTTACCAACCCATTTGAGGATAGTCGACGAAAAATTCAAACGGGCCAGAAATTAATGCAATGCCCACATTAATCGTGTCAAATTCTCCAACAACCAAAAATTGAGGCAAAAAATACTACAAAGGTAGTAAAAACTTTTGGTCGTTTATTAAAAAAGTGAAGAAGCCGGACTCATCCTCTATCCCGACACTCACTTACAATGACATTCTAGCTGTCAGCACTATAGAGAAAGCCAAGCTCACTTTTGAGCTAGCTCAACGTTCCCAGACTAATTCCAACGCGTTGAATACTCCCCTGGAACAATCCACTTCCGCACTCGTATAGTGGCTAGAGAACTTCAAAAACTTGACGTTGACAAATCCGCTGGTCCAGATGGTATTCCCCCAATCTTTCTGAAGAGGTTTTCTTCCTCGCTGGTCAAACTATTGCGTAAGCTTTTCTATCTATCCTTTTCTCCAGGGCACTTCCCGAGAAGATGGAAAACAACATTTGTCCAGTCCGTTCCTAAAAACGGCAAATCTTGTTCCCCCTCCTACGACCGACCAATGCATTAACGCCCCTTCTTTCCAAGGTCATGATAAACCGTCAGCTCATGCAATATCTTGAATCCCGAAAATTTCTTAATGACGGGCAGTATGGTTTTCGCAGCAACAGATTCACTGGTAATTTGATAAAAATATTTCTCCAGCAGGGTGGTGAAAGTAGGATCGTTTCGCTTCATATATCAAAGGCATTTGACTGAGTTTGGCACCAAGCCCTCTTGTCGAAAATGAGTGCATTTGGACTCGATGATACTGTTGCTTCCCAACAAAATCATCCGCGCACAATGATGCAATTTGTGTGTTTGCTAGAAGTCTAGATACTCAAATGTAGCGAAATTTAGCAAACTAAATGCTTAACATTGTGGGCAACTAGAGCTTATGCACACAACACAAATCAAGAATAGGGAAAAACGACAATAAATTTAAATTATAAAAAAATCACAGCACAACACAACACGATTCGACGAGAAACTACCGAGAACTGTCAAACCAACCAACATGCCTAGCACAGAAGACAGGTCGGTCTCGCTTCACCTCATGGCGACAACATGTAAGGAATATTGTCATCACCTCTGACCAACAGGCGTGAAATTCCATGATGGCCGAATTGGATGTAAGCGAGATGCACATCCGTCAGAATGCACTCTAACCCACATTCCGAATATGTGGGCATTGTTGGTGATCAACACAAGCACACGATTTACACCGAGACCACACTACCACATCGCATGCGGTTTTCGCTGCAAAAAATGTAAATAGGTCAGGGTGACTGACTTCAAGGGAAAAAGCTGAGTTTATACATAAGCGATCAGCAGCTTCAAGGGAAGAAAAAATAGATTTTTAAATCACTTGTCAGCCAACGGCCAATAAAGAAAGTTAATTGTTAAAAAGAAAGTTTGAAACAAGTTTTTCTTTTGCCTCCATTCTTTCAGTTCAACTAAATGATCTAATTCTATTGCACTGACTGCTTGCAAATCGCGTATTTGCAAGCCTAACTTTTAATTACCGCTCGCCTCAGCGCGGAACAGATACTTTTCTGCAATGGATACAATTACCTTTCGGACTGTTCAATTCAAGTTGTTTTGGACGATTTCAAGTCTGCAACTCACCCAATAAATGCTGGTGTTCCCAAGAGCACTGTTTTGTCTCCGACTCCCTTTCTCAATTTTATAAATGATCTCCTGCTTGTTACCTCTAATGCAATCCACTCCTTTGCCGATGACAGTACCCTCAGCTTCTCATATTCGTTTCTCGGTTCACGGCCCTTATCTTCGGGTGTGGGACTGGAACGGCAATGTATGTTAAGCTCATTAAATTCCTATCTCGACAGCATAACTCAGTGGGGTGTAACTATTAGAGTGGAATTTAATGCATCCAAAACGCAGCGCTGTCTTCTGTCATTAAAGCAAAACCGAAACACCATGCTAATGTCCATGAATGGCACTTGCATCGCTGAAAGCGAACGGCTTTCCGTTCTTGGCATATGAGTTAATGATAACCTTCGTTGCAATGACCTCATTTTGGATGTCGCCAAGGACGTTGCGAAATATCTAGGCTTCCTTACGCGGAAGAAATATTTTACCTCATCTGATCTGGCAGAAATTGATAAGCTGTTTATTCGCCCCCAAATTCGGGAACAACGGTCATATCTGTGCCTGCGCGCTCATCACATATTTGGAGCTCCTCAACATAATACAAAAACGCGCGATAAAACTTATTGACCATCGGGATATCGCGGAAACGTTTGACTCTCTTAGTCATCGTCGAAATATCTCCTGTCTATCGCTGTTTCATCGATATTTCCACTATACAGTCCCTGGCCAATTTATTAGACGCACTGTAAAGTTCTATGTGCTTTGTTTGTACTTGTTTACTTTCGCGTATCAATTATTTAACACTGTAGTGCAACATGTTAAAAATAAATACCAAATGGAATCATATACAAAATCTCTTCAATAAAAACACATTATATGTACATTTAAATATAACAATATTGCATATAAACTCGTGCAACACATACAAATATTAAAAAACTACATTGCGTCTATTAATTTGACCAGGGACTGTAAGTGCTCAAACTATATAGCCAGCTGCATTCCACCCTCAGAAAATTTCAGCCGCAGTACTCACAATGCCAGGAACGCGCATCAGTTCACCCTTACGCCTCTATTCGGTCGTACAAAGAAATACAAAGATTCTTTCCTTTGCCGTACAACACGAATGTGGAATGCTCTTCCTGCTCCAGTTTTCCTTCGCATTATAATCTGCAAACATTCAAACCCAACGTGCATCGGCATCTCTCTCTATCAACTAATCCTAATTTTCTTAACGCCCGCGCTCTGTAGCTATTACATTATAAGGAGACTAAAAAACATCCCTTTAATGCATGTAGGTACATTATAAAAAAATAGTAGGTTAAATATATTTGAAATATCATTTGTTTTAAAATTTCATTAGCAGGAATAGATTAAGAAAACCTTTTTCCTGTCGAAACATCATGAATCATGAAATATTTGAAGTGAAGTCACAAAAAAACCATAACGTCATTTATGCTTTCATTTGTATCTATATTCAAAAAAAGGGCTACACCGACAGTTTAAATTTTCGTAATTTTTTCAATAAAGAAGAGCCTACAAGTAGCTAGCTGCATGATTCCTAGCAAACTTGAACTCAGTGTGGCGCAAGTGTTTATGCCGAAATCGCGTACGACAGTACTTGGCATTAATCGGTCGTTTTTGTTTGGAACAAGTAATTGCGGAATGCTCCGACTGCTCTTGCGAGACGTCTGTAGATTATTAGTTTATTTAACTTTAAGTCCAATGTTGTATTCCTTGATTCATTACATTTTTTTAGCTTTGTTTAAAAAATATTTTTTTTTTCAAATTTGCATTACGCATGTAAAAAGTGACCATTTTCAGAAGCTATAATAAAAATCTGTTAGTCACTAAGTAAACCAAATAGTTTCCCTAAGTTTGATTTATTACTCTTAAGCACATCCATTATATTTATAAAATTCTATTTTAACAGAGGCTTTCGTAAAAAAAATATGACAAACACACTCTAGAACTTTCGGTTCCAGGCACCTAGTAAATGTGTTATTTTTTGGCGCGGGTATTGGAAGGTTCACTATATCGTTTGCGATACAAACTCTTCAGTCCTATCCTAAATAATATTCAATATTGATAACTCTAAAAAATGAATCACTTGGAATTATTTTTTTGATATACAATTTATCATGTTTGAAAGAGATGCAAAAGAAGCAAACTTGGATTTAAATTTCTTCAAAGAAATGTGCATAACTACTATATCACGTACTCATAACAAATTACGTGGCACATACAAAATCTAGAAATTCCACTCTTCTAAAAAGCAAATCAAATAAATGTCAATTTTCATTTATAGCTCGAATATGAGAAAATTTAGTTTTGTCGTCTGTTTTATCATGACATTTTCATTTCATATTTCCAAAAAGTCGAATTATTGTAGTCATTTCAGCGACGCGTACTCTGTGAATGCAATTCGAATCCATTAGATTTATTATACAAATTTACTATACCTACTTATTTATAAGAAAGGTAACCTGAAGGGTTGGAAAAGTAAAAAGTGAGAGGGCGACCGTTCGAACAGAAAGCCAAACCGCAAGAATATGTTTTTGCTTTTTATTTCCGCTGGCAATATTCTTTCTATGGAAATCGAAGCTAGCTCCGATAATATTTCTTCAATCATAATGTTTCTAGAATAAGATTTTATTCGCGTAAGTCCAGAAAAGGATCTTTCACCTGAACTAGGGTTTAAACGATACTTTGGATACTGAGTAAGTGTCGATTCATTTGGAATTCGATACCGATACTAAGTTATCAACATCCTGGGACCAGGTGTACGGTACGATACGTTCGTGATCCGAGGTTTTAGAGTCATAGCTGCAGTATGCAGGAACAACTTAATGATTTAAATACTCCAGGTGGTACTCGCATGGGCGAAAATCCACCCGTGGTCTTTTCGACCACGGTCGGGGCACGGATTCTGTAGGCCCCAACCGACATACATATACCCCCCGCCTGTACAGGCGTTGACCTTCGAGTTGCGAAAAGGTTTGGTTCCGAAGATTCCTGCAGCTCTATCTCCGACACGTTCGGTAGACTGGGCTGGAAACATGAAGAAAGTGGCGGAGAGGTTCAACCTGATACGCTTAATCTTCAGACCAATAGACAGACAGCCGATAGGTGTGATGCTGCCGACGAGGCCTGCGAAACCGAACAGGTAAAACGGGCCACAGAGGCGGCGTCCACTGGTCAGCGTCCATCTAAGAGCCAGCGAAAGAGGAAAAGGAGAAAGGCGGCTATCGTGCGGCGCGAAGAAACTGCACCGCCAGTTGAAGGCGCAAGCGCTGAGAACTGCCCTTCCCCGGCGGCGACGGCAAAGAGATGCAGGTCGGCAGAGGTTACCCCAACCGAAACCAGCCAGCTGACTGAAACCAACGCTGCCTCCTCTTCCAATGGCTCGAACAGGAAAAAACGGAGGAAGAAGGCCTCAAGCACTCCTGTCGGTGGAACTGCGCGCGCACCTTCTGCGTGCCCTTCCACTAGAACACTTCCAGCTGATGGAGGTCCCCGCGCCCAAAACCTGAGTGAAACAGTTGCTGCAAGCAGAAATGCTCGCGGCGGCAGTAGGCAGAAATTGGCTGTCGCGGGAACATCTGTCAGCAAGAAAAAGACGATTGTATTTACTCAGATCAATCTTCAACATTCCAAGGCTGCTACTGCTCTCATCAGTAAGAAGCTTTCCGTGTTGAACGCAAAAGCCCACATAACATCCATACAGGAGCCATGGGTGTGGGAAAATCGCATCTGTGGCCTTGGAGGTGTCCGTGGCACCACGATACTCTGTGACGAGCGGTCCGAGAGACCAAGGGCTTGTCTTGCTGTGTCGAACCTTCTCTCAGTGACTAAGCTTGGACAATTTTGTGGCCAAGATTTGGTTGCTGCAGCCATTAGCTACGAAACGAATGGAGATTGGACGACCTTCGTCGTGGCGTCAGCTTATCTCCCCTATGATTCGGTAGTGCCTCCACCACCAAGGGCAATTGCTGAACTCATAGACTATTGCGACACCAGGAAGATGGGCCTAGTTATATGCTGCGATGCCAACGCTCAAAACACTGTTTGGGGCAGTACCAAATGCAACATGCGAGGAAACCATCTCCTAGATTTCATTCTATCATCTGATCTTACTATCAACAATGTTGGCTCGCAACCAACTTTTGTGACGTCAAGAAGACAGGAGGTGATCGACCTGACTTTATCAAATAGATACTTTAAGGCGATTACCAACTGGAGGGTCTCTTCGGAGGCATCCCTCTCAGATCATAGATATATCGAATTCCAAATCGAATGCGAAGCCATAACTTTGCAGGAGAGGAGGAATCCAAGAAAAACCAACTGGATACGCTTCAGGGAGGAAATGGGAAAAACTCTCAAAACTCCAACCAATCTCAGGACGAGACAAAAGGTAGAGGATGCTGTTCAAAACCTGAATAGTGCCATTACTAGCTGTTTCGAACTGACGTGTCCAGTAAGTAAACCCCTTGGCAGAACGCCGGTTCCCTGGTGGAGCTCGGAACTGCAAAGAATTCGTAGAGAAGCTAGAAAGCTTCTAAATAGGTCACTCAAGACTGATTTAGAGACAGACTGGAATCTCTACCGATCGAAGCAGAAGGAATATAAGAGGCTAATTCGGGTATCGAAAAGTGCTTCTTATAGGAATTTCTGCGAAAAGATTGAAACACTGGGTGAAACTAGTAGTTTGGTTAAAGTTCTGGAAAAGGGCAAACCAGCCAAACTGGACTCACTTAGAAAACTTGATGGCACCTTCACTGAGACGAAAGCGGAAACTCTTAGTTATCTGCTGGAGTCTCACTTTCCAGGTAACCGGATTACAATTGGTTCACAACCAGCCCCGATTACCGAGACTATGAGTGAGTCAAGACAAACAACTCGGCGTAGCTGGTATATTGCGAAGGCCGTGGTGACGGACCAGGCCATTAAATACGCCTTCGCGCCTTTTGACGGCTTCAAGTCGCCTGGTACGGACGGAATATACCCAGCCATGCTGCAACATTGTACAAACCAGTTGCTGTCCTAGCACTGGCATACATTCCAACACCCTGGCGTACAGTTAGAGTGGCATTTATACGAAAAATTGGCAGAAGTGACTACTCGCTTGCCAAGAGCTTCAGACCAATCAGTCTGACTTCCTTTTTGCTGAAAAGCTTGGAAAGGCTGGTCGAGCTTCACGTTCGCAAAGGTGCTTTGCGATTGCACTCACTATCTCCGATGCAACATGCCTATCAACGCGGAAAATCCTGCGAGACTGCGCTCCAAAATCTAGTTGGTAGAATTGAAGGCGCGCTTGACAGAAAAGAATACGCGATGGACATTTTCATCGATATTGAGGGTGCTTTTGACAATGCGACTTTTGATAGCATGTGCAGCTCCGCCAGACAACACGGCGTAGACGAACCATTGGTGTTGTGGATTAAACCAATGCTAATGAATAGAACGTTGGTTGCGGATGCGGATTGTGGCCGTTGTGTTATGGCGGGGGTAAACAGAGGCTGCCCGAAAGTCGGCGTTCTGTCTCCACTGTTGCATGCTGGTCGACTCTCTGTTGAAAGCACTCAACAGTTCTAACATATACGCTCAGGCGTACGCGGATGATGTTGCCGTGCTTTCTGTTGGATCATGCCTAGCGACTATATGCGCCAAGGCGCAGGCGGCCCTTGACGTGATCGACGAATGGTGCACTAGGAATGGGCTCTCGGTCAATCCTCTTAAAACTGAGGTTGTTCTCTTTACGGGAAGGAGGAAGCTGGTCGGGTTGACTCAGCCAGTGCTAAAAGGCGCCACAATCCAACTCTCCAATGAAGCAAAGTATCTGGGAGTCATCCTGGATAGCAAACTTCTTTGGTCCAAACATGTTGAGCTGTAGACTGCCAAGGCGCTGTCTGTTTTCTGGCAGTGCAAAGGCATTTTCGGCAAGACATGGGGCTTATCACCGAAAAGAGTCCTATGGATTTATACGGCCATGATAAGACTATTTATAGCATACGCATCGGTTGTTTGGTGGAATAAGCTTTCACGTAAATACGTCACTGCTGCTTTTGCCAAACTCCAAAGGCAGGTATGTCTCGGCTGCACGGGGGCCTTCCCCAGCACGCCTGGCTCCGGCCTAGATGCACTATTGAACCTTCCGCCCCTTGATGTTTACATCATGGGATGTACAATCAAGGCTATCTCACGTCTTACAAGAGGTGGCTTTTGGTATAACTCGCACTGGAGTTTTGATGAACTTGCGCAACGGTTGTCCTTCGATTCCTATCTTATGGATATGCCGTCTGATGCGATGACACCGGAACTTCGGCTAAAGCGCAAATACGAGGTCGACTTTCCTCGCGTCCAGGACTGGCTCTGGCCGGACTCTGAACCTGGAAGGGAATGCAGTCGAATCTTTACTGATGGCTCCAAAACCGATCAAGGATCTGGTGCTGGTGTCTTCGTGGAGAGCTATAACGTTAGACTTTTCTTTCCGTTAGGCAAATATGCGTCAGTCTTCCAAACAGAGACTTATGCTATCCTAATGGCCATGGACTATGTTACGAGGAACAGGTGGAGGGGGCGAAGTATCTGCGTCTGTAGCGACAGTCAGGCTGCGCTTAAGGCCTTACTCAAACCCTTAACTACCTCCAAAATAGTACGTGAATGCAAGATATCGCTGAATTCATTCGGAAGGCTGAATTCACTTAAACTTGTCTGGGTCCCGGGTCATAACGGGATCACGGGGAATGAGATCTCCGATGAACTTGATAGACAAGGCTCAGAGAGGGACTTCTCAGGACCTGAACCAGCGATCTGTCTGCCTGAGTCCTCGGTCAGGGCTTCCATTGACGGTTGGGTTTCCTATGAACACAATCGCCTTTGGCATGACTCTCCAGGGTGCAGACAGACTAAGCAAATGCTCCCCGACGTCTGTGGGAAATACGCGGCATTCTTGTTGTCTCTCAACAGAAAAGACTGCAGACAGACTACTGGCGTTCTTACGGGACACTACGCTTTTGCCAAACACCTTAAGGTGCTAGGCCTAAGCGACACCACCAACTGCGAAGCCTGTGGAGAAAGCGACGACACTGCGGAACATTTCCTCTGTGATTGTCCTGCTTTTGCTCGTATCAAGTGCCAGGTTTTTGGTGCGGATATGGTGAGTGCTGTAAACCTAAGCTCCTTATCATTGAAGCGCCTTCTCGTTTTTCTTAGAAAAACGAGTAAATTCCCACAGTAAAATGTGGTGTGTCTGCCTGGTAGTACAATGGACCAGTATTGAGTCTGAGTGCTCCAGTGCAGAAAGTTTCACACACCCCGACAAAAAAAAATAAAAAAAAAAGTTATCAACATCTTCATTATTGAAGAAAAGGGTAAGATCATCTCCAGCCAGACTGGATCTGTTTTGAATCGAGCCGGGTGCGCACTTTTCTGGGGCACACGAACTCACGTTGTTTTACAGGCGGTTGTTGGGACTTTGAATTTGTTAAAAAAAATTTTGTATCGATATTTGCTTTAAAAGCTCTGGTAATTGAAAATCGATCGAAGTCAAACTGAATATAAAAAAGTTGGTTGGTTGGTGTATCGAGTCGGGTGAGAGTTTTCTGGACAACACCAATTTATGTTGTTTCCGAGACGGTTCTAGTACATGGAGAACACTCGGCCGAGTCGACCCCACACATAATGTTGAACAGGATCGCAGAATTCACCGCTCTAGGCTGTAAACTGTTTTTAATATCAAAGTCCCTCTAACCATATGCTGTCGAAAGGCTCCACAAAATCAACCAGCCAACCCAAATTTTGGCAACCAATTTCGACGCAGCATGTATAGTGTCATGACCTGCCCTGAATCCAAACTGGTTGTCCTCAACCCACTTCAACACGGCTCTATTGACAACCTTCTCAAAGCCCTTGCCAATATTCGGAAGCAAACTATACGTACCCTTTTCCAGGATATTGTGTACCAAGCTACCTGCCAAACAGCGTGGTAAAAATATCTACAGGGGCATGCGTCTCAATCCGACGTTTGGGAATCCATCCACCCATGTGCCACTTTCTCATGTGTGTCCTCGACCACAAAAAAACCGTCATTTGAACCGACACTTTCCGGAGTTAATCCAGCAGCCAGTACTGTCTGTCGGTTCTCTGTTGTCTGGGAGATTCGGACACAAGGAATATCATTGTGATCCTTATTTATCTATGGGAACATATTCGGACTGTAGGTTTTAAGAGCCCGAATTTTATTGCCCCAATACAGACTTACAGATTTTCTGTAATTACAGGATTCGGATTTCTGAATTCAGCATCCTTACCTCCGGTTCGTTGCGCTCAGTGAAATAATCCTCGAGAACAGTCTACGATTCTGCCGGTATAGTGCGTCGATTGTAGGGTTTCTATACCTTTCTGTCCGGTCGTCGTCGGAACTTCCTACCCAAGGAATAGTTCGTTCCATCGTTCTGTTGATGGCGTTGTTCATTTGTAATAAATGCCGATCAATGTCATTCTTTATCATGTTACTGTTTGTTGGTAGATCGATCCCACGCGAACATATACGAGTATCTCGCTTTAACAACTCCTCCAGCAGCGTTTGCTTGCTCGGGATCCGTAGTGGAAAGAAGGGATATCCCAGCTTCAACACTTCAACTTTGTGCTCGCCACAAACAACTTTCCGCACTTGAGATATAATGACTTACTCATTCTTGTCTTTGAGGATGAACATGGGCACAAATCTTTCTCTTTCTAAAGTATGTCTGTCCTGAACTGGTTCCTGGTTGATTTGAAGCGTTCGGTTCAATATATTATTTATGACATCTCTGAGAGAAGTGGGAGCAAAACGTCATATTCCTTCGTCGATTCGACTTTGGAACGTGCCTAAGCCTATATCTATTTAAATGCTGTGTAAACACTCGTTTTGACTGTGGCACATTCGTGAGATCAGCACAACATGAGATTATATTGCGAATGATCGAGATTGTAACACTGGCGGAAAGAAAACAAGAAAAATTTGAACAAGGGTAGACGATTCGACGAAGGTGACGTTCATACTGCAGGCAATAGCTGATGCACTTGCACTTTCTGTGGAAACTTCTTGATGTGTTTTATCAAAATTCGATGTAATTACCGTCTGTTACTGCCCAATAGCACAGCATTTCGTCCTAAGAAAGATAGTGCCCCATGGTTTGTCTATTTGCAAAAATGGAAGCATCTTCCAATACGTCAATGACCTTGTACAGTACAGTGCGGTTCAATATTGAATAGTCGCACAAAAGTTATGTTTTAGAACTAAATTTGTTGCGTATTATTTGCACCAATGGGAAAAGAAAACGCATTCAGCAGAAAGTTACATTAATACTGCATAAATTAAACAAAACTTAAATTTGATAAGTGGCCCATAACGGAAGTTTTACTCTCTTTTTCCTTTACCATGCAATAATGCAAAAATGCAATGCAAGAAGTCTGTGAAAATTTAATTTGCAAGTATGAGAACGATTATTTTTTAAAATGGGCAGAAGAAAAGGTTGAATTTGGAAGAAAGGGCTTAAGTTGAGAGCTTTTCAAATCGTGAAATAGCCCGTAAAATTGGTTGAAGTGAAAACATAATAAGACATTTTGTGAAAAATCGTGCATCCTAGAAAAAAAATCAAAGAAAGGTTCGCAAAAGTTTTTACTCCACAAGACAAGCCGAAAATGCAAAGACTAGCTTCTAATTCTAATTCCGCTCAATCCACAAACAAAATAAAGGAATTTTGCTCGGGTTTCTTGTGGCAAATGCACTGAGCGTCGTGTAATTGTGAGTACTCCACTTAAAGCTTAAAAAAGTACAAAAGAAACACTGTTTAATCGCACACGCAAGCAAGAGCGCCTTAAATTTGCAAGGGATAACATTACATGAAATGTGGACATTGAAGGGGTCTCAAGAAATTGGAGCAAAGTTGTCTTTTCGAAGGAAACAAAGTTTAACTTGGATGGTCCTGATGGCTACAACTATTACTTTCATAATCTCCGAAAAAAAAGTTTTCGAACCGTCATCACTCGAGATAAGTAGGAGTCATGGAAGTTGGCGCAATTTAGTACTATGGCGCTTTTAAATTGGTAATCGTTTCCAACAAAATGACTGGTGTTTCCTACAAAGTTCTTCTGGAAGTAGCTTTTCTCGCAATAAAGTAGCTTTTTGGATCCATTCCATAGATATTAGAGCAAGATAATGCGCCTACACACAATTCCGCGTTGTTAAGAATGGATCAGTAGTGAAAACATTATAATATCGCCCTAGCCGCCGTATTCGCCTGATCTTAATATTAACGAGAATGTTTGGGGATGACTAGTGCGAGAAATTTATAAAAGAGGCAAGCAGTATCAAAACAAGCAAGAGCTGATTGCGGCAATTAAAGCTTCATGGGCCAAAATTTCTTTGAATTACCTGAAAGTTTATATGACTCTATGAAGAATAGAATTTTTGAATTTATATCCAATGATGGAGGCAGCACACATTATTAAAATGACACATAATTGATTAGAATAAATTAAAAAAAAATAAAAATATTTAAAAAAATATGGTGTTTTGCTGTTTTTCAAGTTTTATCAAATTGCAGTTTTGCTTATTTTATTTAGTATTAATGCACCTCTCTGCTGAATGCGTTAATTTTACCCATTGGTGCAAATAATACAACAACAATTTAAGTTGTAAAACATAACTCAGGTGCGACTATTCAATTGAACCGCACTGTATAACCAAACTTATGTTTAATTAAATCTCTTAAAAAAGTTTTTCCTATATATTTTGAACTGCAAACATTTTTTCTTAATAATATCTACAATTATTTTTGGATGGAAATCCACGCAATAAAAAGCACCTAACTAACGTCACCTCCACTCTCTCTTCTTAAAATATTTACAAGGATGTAACTCCGACGATCAAACTTCCAACTTCCAATTTATTTCCTATCTCAATTACAATCGTTGTGTAAACACGAAAACTTAGAGGTAGCATTTTATTGAAATATACTCGCGAATACAGCTTACCTTTGACAACACTTTCCAACAACACGAAACTAATAATTAAAGAATTGTGAAGCAACTTATTTCGTCGAACTTGCAGTTCTTACTCCCATACCTAAGCTTGGAAAAGCGTATTGTGAAACTTAAATACAAGATACTATACTCTATCCAACAAAAATTGTCAGTACAGGCCTTATGGACGAGCTTCTTTTCTATCAGTGGTGCCTGTAGATACTCTCACGGCACTCAAACGCAAGAACTGCCACTGAAATAAAAACCAAAACCACTGTCATACCAAGGAATTGTTGTTGTAATTGTCCTAAAATTCGCATACAACCCACCACAACCAGTCTCCCACACACCCGAATGGGAATGAGCATGATCGTTTTGTGTTTGCTTGCTATTATCATCCACCAAAATAAGCAGTTTTTTACCATCTGTTTAGCTATATGACATTGCGTCGTGGTTATATAATTTTGTATTCTAATTGCGTGATTGTGTCTACCTTTCACAATATACATATAGCGGAAAGGACTGGGAAATGTTTTTAGAAAATCTTGCTGTTTGAGTTTATGTCGCAAACTGTTTAAATAAAAAAAACATAAATACATCCTTTCATCTCATTATGTACCTGTTTGTATGATGTCTTTGTTTTTCCGATGAATGACGCCTGTTTTGCCAATGAATACGGGACTTCCCAAAAGGAAGATCTCAAGTTAGGTAGGGATGCAATCATACAATTTGTTGCTTGGAATCGTTAAACTTTACAAATCCAAGTATGAAACATACGTCGTGGATGAAATGGCTCAAAATGCGGGTCATAAAGTGCTTCGCTTGCCGCCTTATCACTGTGACCTTAATCCAATAGAATTGGTTTGGGTTCAAGTGAAAGGGTTTGTAGCAAGCCAAAACAAGTCATTTAGAATGGCTGAAATAAGAGACTTATTAACGACAGCACTTACATACAAGGGTTGCCAAGGAAAAATGGCATCGATGTGTCCAACACGTTGAACAGGTTGTTGAGCCAAATATGTGGGAAATGGACGTTTTTGCCGAGTAAGCAGTTGAAAGGTTAATAATAGACCTAAATAACGAGAGCAGTAGCAGTAATTACTCATCGGATCAGTTGAGTAGTGATATTAGAAATTAGTATTTTATGTTTTGCAATAGTAATAATGAATACATTGGATTACAGTGATATATTTTTCGTTTTGATTTTTTTTTTGTGTTACGAAATTTATATATTTTGTTGATCTACTGGAGATACCCTAAAAAAACGCGCCTATTATTATCGTACCAGAAAAGGAAAAAGATAAACGGAATTTATTTCGTTCCGCAATATTTTTATTTTAAATTTTAAGATAGTAACCCTAATAGAATTGCTCTCTGAGTTATAGCGAATTATCATACACACTACGGCATCCCTGTGAGAGCTTTAAAAAGGGACCAATTTATGTAAGTCATTGCAACCAGACTGAGAGACAAACATCCTATCTTCCATGTACTGACAATTTTTGTTGGATTGAGTATAGTATACTCTGTTTTTATTAAAAAATATGATAGAAGTATTGGAACTCCACTCCACGACGAAGATGATGCTCATGTCTTCGTTGCCCATCGTATCGTTGCGTGATAAGAATGGAAAAGTAAGTTCGTTTTGGGAACATAAGGCAAACTTAGTTTTGCTTGATCCTCGACATTGTCTATCGTTAGTGTCAACAAGGCAGAAGGAAAATCTTCGCGCACAAGCTGGTAACTGATCCCAATGGAATATCCACAGAACCCGTTCTTTGTCTATGACCCACTTCTGTGATAATTTAGGAAAGTTGAGTTAGATGCGATGTAATTGGTTTCCTTGCTATAAGTACTGTCGTTGCGTTTGTTTCGCATCGAACCTATTGGTGGTATTCTTAATGTATTCATAGGTATAGCTGTAACTATCTGTAGAATGGCACTGCAACTGCTAACTGGCGGTAACTGCGTATACCTTTATAATTTTTCAGTTTCTACTGCGCACTTGAATGCAATTTTACTGAGGAATCGGTATCAAACGTTACGGAAGAAGCCACATCTGGATTCCAGACCTTGGTGAAGGTTGTATATCAGGTTCATCTCATTAGGTTAGTTTATTTGGCGACAAAGGAAATAACGGCACGACGTTTCAACAGATATTCTGCTGATGCTGTTGTAACTTGTAGGAAGATCTGTAGATAGTGAATATCTTATAACAGACGAAGAGGAAGTATTAGTGAGTTGCAGAAGATGTTGAGTTTAATATCAACTTCTTGATAGACGCTGATATTAGACTTATAAGCCGATACTGGATAACATGTTAAGTTTGGGTTTCGACTTTGGCCAAATCTCTTAACAGTTGTACTGATGGAATATCCGAGTTCATACTGCGGTTACTGGTTACCATCAATAAGGAACTCAATTTATACGCGACCATTGCATGATCATGATGATACTAAACTAATAACTTAGCGCCCTTGCTTGAGTATTATCATCGCGTGTAAAGTGTTATGGAATTCCGTACTTTTACGGGCCCCGAAAGAGTCTCTGTCTAACGCACTACAACACTCCATCCTCTTTAATCCCCAACACACTGTTTTCACTTCTATAGACTTGGGCCTCCAAGTAGAGGTGTTGTCCAAAGTGATTTTTATCCTTTCCCCCCTTCTCTATAATTTGGTGGTGAATGAACTACTGATATATCTGGAAGGGGTGGGCTGCAGGGTGATTGCATATGCGGATGACATTGCTATAGCCGTCACCGGAAAATACCTCAATACTATAAAAGAACTCATGCAAAACGCTGTCAACAAGCTAAAGAAATGGGCTAATCGCTGTGACTTGGGTATCAAACCCCACAAAACAGAATTAATCCTCTTCTCCAGAAAACGCAAGATCCCGCACATCGACCCACCCTCTATTGGTGGTATAAGCTTAGTATTTTCTGACGAAGCTCAGTTCTTGGGTCTTATCTTCGATCGGAAGTTAAGCTGGAAACCCAACATACAAGAAAGAGTAAAAAAAGCCACAGTGGCACTTTTCTCTTGCAAAAAAGCCATTGGCAACAAGTGGGGTCTACAACCCCGCAAACTCATTGGCTATATGTATCGGTCGTAAGACCGATTCTCACATATGGGGTTGCTGTCTGGTGGACTGCCCTAAGTAAAGCTATAAACTGTGCTAAGCTGGGCATAGCCCCACGCACAGCAGGTTTGTGCATAAGCGGAGAACTCCGTACCACCCCCTCAGCAGCACTAGATATCCTGCTACATCTGTTACCCCTCGACATTTTTAGTATGCAAACAGCAGCCTGTTCTGCTGTCCGCCTTAAGGCTACCTCGCAGTGTATTAACAATAATATTGGCCACACCATCACTCTGGACTCATTTGAGTCTCTGCCAGGAAACATAGACTACACCATACCCCAATTACAGTTCGGAAAGAACTTTCAAGTCACTATTCCTTCCAGATCATTTTGGGAGGACGCTGAATTTGAGGAAGATAAAGCGATCCACTTCTACACCGATGGATCAAAAACTAGTGACGGGGTTGGTGGCGGCGTTTTCTCCTAAAGGCTAAATCTGAGTCTCTCTTTCCGTCTTCCTAATCACTGTAGCGTATTCCAGGCGGAGATTATGGCGATAAAAGAAGCCCTGACGTGGCTGAAGAGAAATGTGATATCCACAAAGGATATCCGTATCTTCTCGGACAGTCAAGCCGCGATCAAGTCCGTGGATTCAGTATCTTTAAATTCCATTGCAGCCCTCGACTACCGTTCATCTCTTAAGGAGATGGCGGAGCAGTTTAACATTCACCTCTGTTGGGTGCCGGGGCATAGAGATATTCCAGGAAACTGCAGGGCTGATAAACTCGCCAAAAAGGGAACCAAACTCCCCCTTTTACCTGAAAAGGGTTCTCTGGGTATCCCAATCGCTACCCGCAAACTTTTATTCAAGCTAACTGCAATCGAGAGAACAAACCTTAGGTGGACAAGTAGTAATACATGTCTAGCGACTAAGCACATCTGGCCAAAGCTGGACCTGTGACGCTCTAAGAGTCTGATCTCACTAAACCGACTGCATATTAGTTCCACTATAGGTGCCATTACAGGGCACTGTCTGATAGGCAAGCACGCATTGAGGCTTGGCGTTTATTCGAACAATTTCTGTAGAAGTTGCTTGGACGAGGAGGTGGAGACTATACTTCATCTTCTCTGCATATGTCCTGCTCTCTCTCATAATAGAAATCTTTATCCGGGAGATTTCTTGCTTAATAATCTTAACGATTTGGCTAACGCTGACGTTAGAAGTCTATCGCGCTTCATAAGAAGCTCCAAATGGTTTAAATAGTAGTGGGGAAACCCCTCGATCCGTGTGGCATCACAATGAACCTAACCCTGGTCTAAGTGTGTCGGCCTTGTGCTGACAGCCACTTCAACCTAACCTAACCTAAGAGGTTTTGTCAGCACCATGTCTTTTTAAGAGACGATGTCTTCTGTTCGCCTAGTTCTTTTTGTGTTATCTTTTTATACCCTTTTCTAAGGGTATATTAATTTTGACTCATAGTTTGTAACATTGCCTGTAGACCCCTAAATATTACTATATTCGTGATCAGCACCGATAGTAATTTCGATCTAGCCAAGTCCGTCCGTCCATCGGCAAAAATAATCCATTTAAACTCGAGCTAGAATGCTTAAATTTTATCACATACTCTCTAGGGACCCAAAATATCAAGTTTAAGGGTTTTTAAAGTCCGTCCACTGACACGCACAAAATCCCAAAAAAAAACAAATTTATCGAGAAAATCGAATTTTGATACCATTTTTGATAAATTTTAAATATATATATTCTTCAGGCCCTCAAAAAGCTAGGGAGTTAAAATTTTTGAAATTCGCCCACTGACACGCCCACATCTAAATAAAACAGTCTTATCGAAAAATCAAAGTTTGAGCTAGGAAGCTGAAATTTATAATACAAGGTGGGGTCATCTTCCTATCGGAAGAAGCATAATTTTTGCAAATGGCGGCAAATGTAAATTCTACTTTGATATTTGTGAAGTTAACTGATACAGAAAAAACTTAAGACACCAATTAACATAATCCAAAAGCAGAACCAAAGTTTTTCATTCATAAAAAAAATTACAGCGAAAGAACATCGGGTGACAACTTTTGCGCCACCTGACAACTTTTGCGCCACCTTGTATATACTTCTTAGGGGCTCTTGATGCGCTCGCTATTTAATTTATTTACTGAGGAAATCATTATAAACGGAAGTACTTTTTTTTGCAAAGTATTTAGATAATTTCATTTTTAACAAATTATTTCAGTCATCAGCTGACATCCCAACCGTACAGACCTATTACTGTGGTGAATATAAGTGCTCACATTTGTTCCCGTACATTATTTGTAAGTGTTTTTCACTTTCTTCTTATTCATCCTTATCCAAATATACATAAATACCCAGTGAAATCTTATTAGTGTCCTCATTAAAAAACCGTTTTGTCGGCATGGCGCCAAAGCCTGCCCACAAATCGGGAAACCGATTCGGTGCTCTTGATGAGTGCCATCTTTCCGACCCTCCAGACTCCCCTCCTATACCACAGAGTAAAAGATTTAAACCTTCAAATAGTGTATTTTCCGACTTTCCGGATTTGCCCACAAAAACAGTCTATAAAAATCCCCGCTTAATTCACATAACCTCTAAAGACAAACCACTATCGTCTATCAGTGTGTTCTTATTAAAAACTATTGACTCTATTAGCACACAATATGAAAAGATCTCCCAGCTCAGAGACGGATCATTATTGATTCTTACCGAAGATCAAAAAATTGCCGACAGATTCATAAGCTCTAAAGCTCTCGGCACTATTTGCTCATCTGTTGAAATCAAACTAAACGCCAATCTTAACCATTCGAAGGGAATTGCATATGCACCGTGTCTCATTAATGTCACCGAAGCCGAAATCTTAAGTGAACTTAAAGCTCAAAAAATAACCGATATCTATAAATTCACAAAAATTAATCCAGAAGGCAAACGACTCCCTACGGGGCTTATGATATTCACGTTCGATAGGTTTCAAATCCCTAGCACAATCGAAATTGGATGGTACAAGACTAAAGTCTCTGAATATTTCCCTAAGCCTATGCGATGCCGCCAATGCCAACTTCTCGGACACACAAAAAAATGGTGTAAAAAACCAGCCACCTTCGAAACATGTAATCTTCCTCTTTATGCAGACGAAAACTGCACGCGCAGTTACTGCGCAAATTGTGCCGGGTCCCACCCCGCTTCATCAAAAATATGTCCAAGATATGTCCAAAGCAAAGAAATAATTGAAATAAAAACAAAAAACAAATGCAGCTTGGCAGAAGCTAGGCGCATCCACTCAGAACGCAACCCCATAACTCCTTCTTTCTCCTCCGATCTTTACTCCACAAAACTCCAAAATGCAACACTTAAAAAAAATGTTCCCATTCCATCCACGTCTTCTTCTACCTTATCGCTTATGCCACTCTAGTGACAAACAACTTCCACCAAAACCGGTTTTTCTCCACAAGAGAAAAACTTAACATATAATATACATAAACAGTTAACACAAAATACAAACATCGATAAACAAATTAATGAATTCACCTCTCTCACAAGAGAAAAATTCCCAACACCATCCACCTCAGCAAACCTGCATAGCCAAACAACACAAAATACTAAAACCCAAACACAAATTGCTGAATCCTCCTCTCTCACGAGAGAAAAACTTTCAGAAATGTCTGCTCTGATCTCCAACGAAATCAAATCTAAATCTTCTCTCATTTTACCACAATCACAACAACAATATCGCCTAAACAAGACTTCTACACCTACATCATTTATCAATAACATCAATTACACCCAAAGCAAAATCTCTCTTCAAAAACCCCATAATCCCGCACGAAGCACAATGATCGTAGACGAAAATGACAGCTCTTAGTGTAATAAATTGTCCCCCACTCAACCCGCGCCGCCGTTGATGACGATTGCCCCAACCACCTTGGAGGGGGCACTCGTCGCCAGTGGCGGCGCGGCAATACTTTATCAACAGGTGGGAGCGTACCTTTGACGAGTACATTAAATTGTACTGGGAAAAAGTTGCCATCCACCGCCTACAATAATTTAAAATTATTGCAATGGAACATGAATGGTTATTTTAATAACTATCATGAGCTCCAATTGCTTATCAAAGAAATTCAACCATGTATTGTCTCTATTCAAGAAACACACATCAAACATAACTTCCAACCACTCCCACCAAAAGAATACTCGTCAAAATTTCACAACCTACCCCACAACACAAACTCCAAACAAGGCACCGGACTTCTTGTACACAAAACACTTCCACAGAAGTTCATCTCGATCGACTCCAACATATCTGCTATAGCTGCTGAAATTGAACTAAAATACAAAACTACCATCATCTCTATCTATATCCCACCAGACCAACCATTCAATTACCACGATCTTGAAAACATTTTTACGAACATAACAACAACTTGTCTTCTAACCGGAGACTTCAACTCATGGTGCCCTGCATGGGGTTCTTCCAGAATCAACAGTCGCGGAAAGCTAGTCGAAAACTTCATCGCAAATTCTGGGCTGGCAATTTTAAATGACGGACGACCAACCCACCTCTCAACCCATGGCACAAACTCCCACATTGACCTTTCTCTGATATCTCCCCACCTCACACAAAAATCTTCTTGGGATGTCTCCGATGACTTACATGGAAGCGATCACTTTCCGATCCTTACCAAGATTTCTTTAGAAAACAGTCTAACTCTACCGAAACCCCAACCAAAATTCCTCACCGTCCTTGCCAACTGGCATCTCTTCCAATCCGAAATCTCAACCCGAATCTCTGCCCAACCACCTCCAACCAATAACAATACGAATAACGAATCCGCCTTCATTACAAAGATAATTCGCTCTGCCGCAAATGTGGCAATCCCCAAAACCACTAATAAGATCCACTACAAAACAGTCCCTTGGTGGGACCCAAATCTCAGAACTTTGCGAAATAAAAAACAAGACTCGTGGAAGATATTCAAACAACACCCAAATGGAATTAATTTAATCGCTTATAGGAAAGCCAACGCTCAATTTAATCGAGCAGCTAAAACCGCGAAAGTGTCTTCTTTCATGAAATTGTGGGAATCAACCATAACTCAACCCCCAAAAAAATGTGGGCTGACATTAAAAGCCTCACAGGAAATTTTACACCTCCCACAATTAAACTTATCAAAAACGACTCTATAAATATTGAATGTCCTTTAAAGATCAACGAATACTTTGCCAAATTTCGGGAAAGTATCCATAGCGACTCTAATTTCCAGCCAAAATACGTTGAAGAAAAATACAAATGCTTGAACGAAGTCATTCCAAATTATACCATCACTTATTTAACAAAATCAATAGAATCCCCCATTAATATGATAGAGTTTGAAACGAGCTTGCGCTCTGTAAAAGGAAACACCCCCGGATACGACAAAATAAATTATTCAATGATCAAAAATAGTCCTCCCTCTCTAAAAACTAGATTATTGTCCTTTTACAATCACATATTCGACAAGGGAGTTATTCCCCAAACATGGAAAGTGGCTACCATCGTGCCCATCCCCAAAGCGAATAAAGATCACACGCGTATCGAAGGCTACCGTCCAATCTCACTTCTGCCCTGCCTTTCAAAAGTCTTTGAAAAAATCGTTTCCAAACGCCTATCCTGGTGGTTGGAAAAAAATAAATTTATCGACATCAACCAAACAGCGTTCAAACCCGGTTGCGGGGCACAAGATGCGCTCCTTCATTTATACACAAACATCACCTCAGCACTCTCCGAAAAAAATCATATCTCGATTCTATTAATTGATTTTGAACAAGCATTCGACAGAATAGGACCTCACGTTATTTTAAACCAGTTAAAACTATGGAAGGTCGGTACAAAAATGTTCAACTTAATAAAAGCCTTCATTACCAACCGGAAATTTCGCATTAAAACTAATAATAAAATTTATTCACAAATTCATAAACTGACGAATGGCATTCCCCAAGGTTCTCCCCTTTCGGTCATGCTATTCAAAATTGCATTTAATGAAATAAGCAAAATATCTCGGGTATATCCTAAAGCAAATCACATCCTTTACGCGGACGATCTTATTTTGTTCACCAAATTGAAAGACCTAGAAGAGGTATCACATCTTTTTTCAATGATCATTAAAGACTTCACCAATGGGGTGAAACCTCAGGGGGAAAAATATCTTTCTCTAAATGCGAAATATTACATATTTGTAAAAAACACAAATGTTCAAAAATAATTCAAAATGTATCATATAATAACAATTGTATAAAAAATGTAAATTCTTCAAAAATTCTAGGCATTATATTCGAATCTAACTATAGTTTTAAGCAACATTGTATTAGCTTAAGAAAAAGTCTTACTACCAGGGTAAATATTATCAAATACCTTTCATGTAAAGAAAGTAATGGTAATGTAAATACTATAATTATCGTTATTCAGTCCATTATTTTATCAAAAATTAATTACGGCCTACCAATCTATGGGAAGGGTTCCAAATCATCTCTGCAACTAATTTCTACGCCGTACCACGCCGCTGTAAGAACCTGTCTGTGCGCTTTCTACTCAACACCTATCAAGAACATTCTTACTGAATCAGGACTCCCCAACCTAAGTGACCGAATCGATTTCCTAACTTGGAAAATCACACTAAAAATGAACTCATCATTTAAATCACCCATACATGAGGATACAAAAAAGCTGTTGAAGAGAAAGAAAAACCCGAAATACCAATCCGCTTTGTATAAAACTTTGGAATCGGCGAAAGAGCTGAAAATTCCAATTGAAATAAAAAACAAAAACAACGTTAACTTTCCTCCGTGGCATCTCCCAAAACAAACCATTTTGACAAATCTGTCGAGTTATAATAAATCAAGCACAAACAATGATATATAAATACAAAACATTGTTTAATGAAATCGAGGACAATTATAAGAGACTCGGTTGGAATCTTTGTTTACAGATGCCTCAAAATCAATTGACGGTACCTCATACGCTGTAGTAACGAAAGACGGCTGCGTCATTACCAAAGGACTGCTCTACTTTACGTCGTCAACATTTACAGCCGAGGCTTATGCCATACTCAAAGCTATTATCGCTGCAAAAAATAAAAAAAAACCATAGTATTCACCGACAGCCTTTCATCTTTAGAAGCAATCCAAAAGATAAACAACTCCTCTGACATAGTAGCTGACATCCGGGATAAACTAATCACGAAAGGAAATACTATCAAGCTAGCATGGGTTCCTGGGCATGCAGGGATAGTTGGCAATGAAATTGCCGACGCAGAAGCCAAACTAGCTCTTAGACAGCCTCTTATCTCTTTTATACAATTTAACAAAAAGGACACGTTAAACCATTTAAAAACTTCCATGAAAAAAAAAATTAAGACTAACTGGCTGGAATACTCGCACCACTATTCAACAATCAATGCTGATGCTGCGAAGGCGACTTTCCCCGTCGAACTTCCCAGAAGTACGGTAACAAAATACAAACGGCTTAGAATGGGTCATACAAATGCCACCCACAAACACCTGATCACCAAAGAAGCAGCACCCCTTTGTAATTTCTGCGACCAGTCACCAACTTTGAACATTTCCCACATCCTTCAATGTCCGCATATCAACTCAACTTCCTCATCCATAGCAAACAAACCTCTCAAAGAACTATTAACCGTAATATCACCAAGTAATATACAATTTGTGAATGAAATTATAACAACACTTAATATACGTATTTAACTTAAGTTCTCTCCTAACGAGCTAGTGCTCTGCAAATATTTATTGAATATTGAATATTGAATTGAATATTAATTATACAAGGTGGCGCAAAAGTAATCCTCCTATCAGAAAATGCTATAAATTTTGCGATTGACCCCTAATGTCAGTTCTGTTTTGACATTTGTGTAGTAAACACATGCGAAATACACGTTAATAAACAATGTTACGCTACACTGCTCCAGAACGCGGAATATTGGTGACTATTTATTTGAACAATAATCGGTCGGTGACTTTGGCACAACGTGAATTTCGTCGCAGATTTCCTACCCGTCCAACGCCTACTGGTGTAACACTGCGACGTTTAGCCGCTCGCCTTGAAGAGACTGGCACAACACGAGATGCTGCCAGGCGTGGCAGACCCCGGAGTAGCCGTTCTGCAGAGAATATTGCTGCTGTAGCCGAAGATGTCATGGAAGCGCCGTCGACATCGACCAGACGATGTGCCACGCAAATGGGTATCAGTCGACGGTCTTTACAGCGAATTTTGGTACAAGATTTGAAGATGTTTCCGCACAAAGTCCAGACGGTGCATCAGCTGTTAGCTGCTGACCGCCAATCGCGTCTAACATACGCTCAAGCCATCCTTAATCACCACCAAGAGGAAGATGATTTTTCATCAAAAATAATCATGAGTGATGAGGCCCATTTCCATCTTAGCGGGTACGTAAATAAGCAAAATTTACGCTTCTGGGGCACTGAAAATCCGCGTGTAACCCACGAAGAGCCATTACACCCGCTCAAAGTCACTGTATGGTGTGCTGTTTTCGCTGGAGGAGTCATCGTACCTTTTTTCTTCGAAGACGTCGCGGGCCAAACGGTTACTGTGAATGGTGAGCGCTACAGAGCAATGATCAACGAGTTCTTTTTGCCGCAACTTGATGAATTGGGATTGGAAAACATGTGGTTCCAACAGGACGGTGCAACGGCACACACTGCACGTGCCACAACCGATATGCTGAAGGATGCATTTCCCGGGAGCCTAATCTCCCGTTTTGGCGATTTGCACTGGCCAGCAAGATCGCCTGATTTGACCGCTCCAGACTTCTTTTTGTGGGGCTTTTTGAAGTCGCGGGTTTATGTCAACAAGCCTCAGACTCTTGCAGCTCTTAAAGACAATATCCGTCAACAATGTGAGGACCTATTGCCGGAAGCTTTGGCCAAAGTGATGGAAAATGCCATAAAAAGGGCTCAAATGACAATCAACTGTGGCGGCGGCCATTTACATGACATCATATTCTCGACTTGATGTAAAAAAAATTTAAAGTCCAAATAAAAATAATCCACAAGAAGAATCAAAGTTTTTCATTTTTTTTTTTTAAATTACAGCCAAAAAACATCGGAAGGTTATTTTTGCGCCACCTTGTATTATTGTTCAATAAAGTTTAATAATAATAATAATAACAAATTATTTATATTAAGTTATCTGCCATGCCCACTTTTAAGGGGAGTTTTTTTTTCAAAAACTTTGTTTTTTTTATAAAATCCTTTAAATGTTGTATGACAAAATACGTAGAGCGTTGTTTGGGTAGGACAGATACTGTGTGTGATACCTCCACATTCACCAATACGAGAATAGTCATCTGATCAAAACCAAACCATGTTTCATTGAAAAAAGCAATCTTCGAATATGAAAGCGATTCCTTCGATTTTCAATGAAAAACGCTATTTTGACTTTTATATTATTTTTTTTTATTCAATATAAGATATCAACTTACTACTAGACAAAAATGTTTAAATCTAACTTCAAATTAACAGGGAATCTGAGAATTCGTTGCTTACTCGTCGACGTGCAAACGCGCCGCCGTGAGCCGAATGAGCCTATCTTAGTCTAACATATAAACTAAGAGGATGTTACCTAGAGTAACGCACCGTCCTGGGAGGGAATGTTGACCCCTCCCCCCCTCAATAAGCCACCAACATTCGGAGAATCGCTTTTCCGTATCGAATTTGTCCCTCCCCGCTACTGCGGTACTAAAACGGAGGAGCTCATGAACGTTGGCGACGTCCCCGCCGTGGATGAGCCGCTTATCTCTTGCGCTGCGGTAGCGGTAGTATAATACCGGGATACCATCCCTCGTCTGCACCAGCCCTTTTGCATCAATATGGATAAAAGCCAGATCGGAGCGTACTCTCTATGTACATTTATTTTGGGTAGAAAGTCCCAAAGATCAGGCTATTTTCTCTGGCCATCATCGCCCTTGCAACGTGCCTTCGGGTCACCTTAATGGGGAAATCAATTTTTTTCAACTGAGCCCCATCCATATAACTAGGCGCTATATTAAAACACTATAGACAACCATAAGCGATGATCGACTTTATAAGAGGTACCTAGCAAATGACCTTCACTCTGGAATTAAGTTCACTGCTTTGAAACAGTCTTCTTGTCAGAGCATAAGCCTTCTTGGCCCCAGCAAGACAGGCAACTATATGTCTATCGAAATACAGATACTGTTCGAGCCAGATACCCATATATCTAACTACGATTCTCATCGCCAATGGCTGCCCATTTTGTCCAATAATGGCCAAAATCTTCCAGTTTTTTCTAGTATCCCGAGAGGCCCCAGCCAATGTTGTTTTGAACAAGATTGTTTCCGTCTTCTGAAAGTTGATTTTCAACTTCGAGTCGTCGCAATATCCCTTAATTTATCCAAGTCACGCCGCGAAAGAATGTTAATGACCTCGATTTTAGGACCTGATCTGTATGCCACCAAATCGTCGACATACGCTATAACATGTCTGAGTGAACTCACCAGATCACTCGTGTAAATGTTAAACAGGATCGGAGAATTGCTGTGTTCTTAATTTCAAAGGCTCTGCTCGAAGTCACGCTGCTACTTTTGACAACGAGGTATAGTGCGTTGGGTTTCTGTACTTTCCTGTCTGGTCATCGTCGGAACATCCTACCCGAGGAATAGTTCGTTCCATCGTTCGTTTGTTGGCGTCGTATATATATACCTATACTATATTTGTGATCAGCATCGATAATAATGATCTTCGACTCCCAGCCCCCCGGTTGAGAAGGCAAGGAAGACCGAACCTCCGTTTTAAAGACTGCATTATCTCAGGCAGGGACTCGTTGAGTAAAGTTAGTAGTATTAATGCTGGTGTTGCATTTGTGTGATCCAGGCATTTTTAGGAGTGCCTCTTTCTACGATTTCGACAAGTGCATGCTCCCTTAATTGATTATTATATTATGACCTTTTGCGACCCCGCGATCTCCAGTCGTTTCAACACACGGATTTGCATGCACACTTGTGGGACAGTTAAGATTTAAAATGTGTCGCTAGGCTCACCTGGATGTTAAAATTGCGCAGCTAACGCGGCAGTGATATTCTAAGCCCTGAACGTGAAGTCTCCTTCGTTTTTTAAAATTATAAAAACTTTAATTATATAAACAAGCTTCTTGGCCTTCCTCTTTTTCTTTAACGACGAAGTTGTGATCTGGACATATGGGATCATAACCCTCCCACTTAATTGCATCCCTATTCCTAGCTGGTCCGCCGGTGTAGTTCGCCGAGAAAAATAAGCATATCAATGTGAAATTGTACATGTTGAAAAAAAATCATCAATTCATATGCTTTACAACAAATACACATGGATCATAGTTTATGATCTATAAATTAGTTCTCACTATTGCCCACTTGGTGTCCTAGGTGACAATAGGTTGTCATTTTATTACTGAATTTATGTTGCCATACCAAAATTCAAATCATTTCAAAAAGCCAAGACCATTTTCTCTGGCAAGAAAAGGGGCAGAGGAACCCTTCATAGGACCGGAACCGTTCTGCGGGATAGGAGAACACACTCTACGCGAAGAGTGCAGGAGACTGGAGGAAGAAACAATGGCCAAAACCTTTCTCAACCTCCAAGGTCTGAGGCAAGCAAAGAAACTCTTAGGAAATTACAACCAAAAGAGATTCAAAGCTTGTATCAGCCTTAACAAAAACAACCTTAGGATCCTAACAGGCCTCCTCACGGGGCACTGTAGGCTCAAGAAGCACCCGAGGAAAATGGGTATATCAGAGGACAGGCTCCGCAGATTCTGCAGTGAAACGGCCGAAACTCCAGATAACATAATGGAATCCTGTGGGGCACCGGCCCACAAAAGGATGAGATATTTGGGCAGGCAACACGGACATACAAACAGCTCATTCTCAGATTCATCAAAGAAACTGGACTGGACGCTGTGCTCTAAGAAGTGTGTCCTGCCAAGGATAAATCAGAGCAATACCTAGACACGCTTCACAAAATAAGTATCTAGAGAGGGATCTGAAAGAGGGCATGAACCTCTCCGAGGCACAAGCAGAGGACACAATAGACCAATAGGTCGCAGTGTAATATACCCTAACTAGATATTACTCGTATTATTATTAAGACCATTTTTTATTCCATGGAATGAGCAAGCCGCGCTTTTTTCATTGCTCCTTAAGGCTACGGACCACTATAAAATTAAAATAGTTTGGCAGTCAAATTCAATCCATGTACCTACTGCATCTGCCCGAAAAATGTTTTAAGGCCAAAATCGTACAATTTTAATTTTATGGATATATTTGATTGTATGGTAACTCCGGGCTAGATTTCAAATTGAAAATTCAGCTGTGCAAGTATTCGATGATTCATACTATTTTATTATCGTCGGCAGATCTACTTCATAAGTCATAATAAAATACGGCCATTGTACACTTACCTTTTAAGAAAATGGTAGCATAATAATAAAAACCCATTTCTGCAATAGCTTTCTTATACTTCATAATGGAACAATAAATATTAAAGTGTCCCTTCACGATGGGAAATATGTTCTTTAACATGTAACACGAATAACCTCATAAATATATTTAATACATTTGAAGTAAACAAAAATTAACACTTTCACATGTGTACGCCCATTCAACGCAGCCACGTCAAACATTGGCAAATTTATGAGCTTCCGTATCTTAAAGATATACATTGCTCATGGCGTATGCAGTTATGGGCCTATGTATGTATCCAACAACTCTCACTGATGATGACCACATTCGGTACAAAGTAAGGCAACATTTTTGGGCATCTACTCTGCAGAGCCAAGGTGGTGCTTATTATGTTATGTATTTATTAGTTTTTGTTCTGCTTTTTGTCTGTTGATTCAGATTCAAAAGGAAACTGTGACCAAGAAACCAAATGCGAAAAAATCACACTTACTTTCGCTCCACCAAAGGCACTTCATCGTCGAGTTTATCTGGATTTGGTGAAAGATTAAACTGTTACGAATACGAATTTCCGCATACAGTAAGTGGACCGTCTTTATTGCTACAACCATTCTTTGTTTTGTGTTTCTCTTGATGAAACCCAACCAACGCTTTTTGCGTTTTAAGTAACTGGCTAAGAGCACGTCACACTTTAAATATAGCAAGATCCACAACTGCAGTGACTTGATATCGAAACTTAAATGTTTGGTGTATCGCTGCTTTTGGCGGATAGTGAAAGCAAATCTTTTCCCTACATATAATTTCTGGACAGTGACGCACACATAAATGCAAATATCTACGAGTTATACATGTATGATATGATTTATGAACCTTAATAAGTGCTATAATGTTGTTTTTTATGGTTGATTCTCCCCGCAAGATGGTAATCAGGAGAGTATAATATGTATAAGGTACTAACAAATTATGTGTACCTACAGTAGGTACCTTGTTCCAACAAATTACTCGTATATTTGTACCACATCTACGATCATTTTACGTTTGTTAGGTTTGAGGCGGAAGTTTAGTTGTTTTATATATATGGTAGGTAGGTACCTTTGTTTATTAGATCTATGAAAAAATTGATAAGTTTACAGCTTAATAATTAAGTCTTTGCATACACTACTTTCGAATTTAAATATCTCAAATTGCTCCAAGTTCCACAGTCTTAAGTTTACTTGTTTCAATGGTTGGTTTGAAATCGCCGTGGATGAAGTAGGTACGCTTAGACCCTTTTGGAGGCATTTTTGAGATCGTTTAGATCGTAGAAAACCTCCTAAAGTTGGCAAGTGCGGGACACGTGCAAAGCAACTGCAGGACTGTGTCCTCTTTTCCTGATCTCTACAGGAACAGAAATCGTGGTAGGGGATGCAAAATTTCTGAGCATGTCTATCTATCATACAGTGTCCAGTTATTATATCTGTTAGAGTAGTGAGGGGTGCCATCTTATGATTCAAAAGGAAGTTTGATCTTCTCTGGCCCAGCTTTGGGCATAATTGTCAAGCGGTGTTGCACTGTCTAAGCCGTCTATTTTAGAGTTTGATTTTTCTGGCGCATCGGCTTGGATGAGGCAGACAACAGCTTCGCATTAATGTTGTCAATGGTTATGATATTTCTGAAGAAAGGAGCCTCGTCTAAGCAATTCGTCAGTTGCACAGTTTCGACATCGCTGGGACCTTGTACCCAGGAAAAGGTGGTGTCTCGTAAGAAGATACGCAGTTTCCCGACTGTCTACATATGACGATATCACTTTGTGGTATAATGCTCTAGCCCAGAAGATCTTCTATGCCCAGCCCTCAGGTTCGAGACGTTTTAATGCTCTAGCCGAGAGGATCTTCTATTCCCAGCCCCCAGGTTCGAGACGTTTTAAAGACAAAATCATCGCGGATACCTGTGTGGTACTTGGTATGAACAACTCACTCGTCCTCCGTTCAGTAGCCGAATGAATCTATTGAAGATTGCTCCGTGTTGACACCTGCACATCACACTATCTTCTCCAAAACAATATCAAAGAAGTCACATTATAGTGACATGATAGCCACATGGTAGTTAACTTAAAACTCTGTAGCATATTTACCAGATTGATCTAGCGTGTTAAAGTAAGTAGAGCATGCGTATTGTACTTCGAGGCAGTTTTTTCTCAGTAGTCTCTACCATAGCAAGCTGGCAGCTGTCGATGATGTTGATATCGTCCTCATTTCAGTAGCTGAACGAATCTAATGAAGATTGCTCCGTGTTGACACATGCCCAGCACACTTTCTGCTCCAGAACGATATTGAAGAAGTCACATCAGTGGTGTGATAGTCACACGGCAGTTAACTAAAAAATCTGTAGCATATTTACCAGATAACTACAAGTAAGGGCACGTAAAAAAAACTGCAAACGAGATAAAACTGTTATTAATTTTTGTTTGATCGTCGTTTTACGACACCGATGATCTTTACTCTCACCCCGCGGATTTGCATCCAAACTTCCAGGTGAGTTTCAAGATGTTTAATGCTGAATTCACTTGGATTTTTAAAGATCTGATTTTTCTCCTAGTTTGTGACAAGCGCTGGATTTTGGGGAGCGCTGCACTGAAATTCTTAGCGCGTCCCTGCACAGAATTTTTGACATAGATAAATATTATTTCTGCAAAAATTTACTTAAAAAACGTAGAAAACAGTTACATATAACCAATTGTGTAGACAATAACATTTTTAATAATTTAAAGATGTTTGCCACACCCACTTTTTGTTATCGTTTTTTTTTATAAAAGAAACGATATTTTTCGTTTAATTGATTAGAAAGAGAAAATAATATAATAATTATGCATCTATGTAAGAAAATTACATATAAAGTAAAAACGAAATATACAGTACTAGCGGATACCCGGTGTGCATTTCTGTGCCTAACAAAAATAAATAAATGTTTTTTTTTCGTAACAAACAAAACTGCAAGGGAAAATACTGGACCGATTTTTACCAAACTGTAGAGAAACACTCTCGGATACCGAAGATTGCCTAATTTTGAGGGTTAATCGGTTCAGTGGTTCAGGGATTTTACCCCTATCTAAACATAATTTTTGCAACTCACGCAATTTTGTTTCTCCGCTAAGGGTAGGTGTTAGTTGTCTGACAGGCCATCCGTGAAGATTTGACTGCATTCCTTTCCAGGCTCAGAGTCTGGGCAGAGCCTGTCCTGAACACGAGGAAAGTCGACTTTAGTATTTGCGCATACGCCGAAGTTTCGGTGTCATTGCATCGGACGACATATGCGTAAGACATGAGTCAAAGGACAATCATCGCGCAAGTTCATCAAAACAGTTATACCAAAAGCCCCCTTTTCTTAAACGTCAGATTGCTTTGATTGTGCAACCCATGATGTAAACATCAAGGGGCGGGAGGTTCATTAATGCATCTAGGTCGGAGCCAAGCGTGCTGAGGAGGATCCTCGGGCAGAAAAGACATGCCTTCCTTTGGAGTTTGGCGAAAGTAGCAGTAATGCATTTGTGAAAGGGTATTCCACGAAACAACGATGCATATGCTAGAAATGGTAGATCTATAGAACTTTTTTCGGTGATAAGTTCAATGTCTTGCGGAAAAAGCCCTTACACTTCCAAAAAACCGACAGCGCCTTGGCACTCCTCAGCTCAGTAGCTTGGACTAAAGAAGTTTACTACCCAGGATGACTCCCAAATAGTTGGCTTCATTGGAGAATTGGACTGTGTTGCCTTTTGGCACTAGCTGAGTCAATCCAATCAACTTCCTCCTTTTCGTCAAGAGAACGACATTAGTTTTGTGAGGATTGACTGAGAGCCCATTTGCAGTGCACCATTTGTCGATCACGTCTAAAAACGCCTGCGCTTTGGCGCAGACAGTCGCAAGGCATGATCCAACAGAAAGTGCGGCAACGTTATACGCGTACGCCTGAGCCTAGACGTTAGTAAAATGCCGCCTTGCAGCCAACCTCTGTTTACCACCACCATCACATAACGGCCACAATCCGCAAAGTCTCTAGCAACTGATTTGTACCTTGTTGTAGCATGGCTGGGTATGTTCCGTCCGTACCAGGTGACTTGAAGCCATCAAACGACGCAACAGCGTATTTGATAACCTCGTCCGTTGCCACAGCCTTCGCAATATACCAGATACGGAGAGTTCTTTGTCTCAGCTCACTTCCAGTCTCGGTAACAGGGGCTGGCTTCGAGTCAACTGTTTATTATTTATGATTACCCGGAAAGCGAGACTCCAGCTGATGACTAAGAGTTCCCGCCTTCGTCTCAGTGAAGGTGCCATCACGTTTTTTAAATGATTCCAATTTGGCTGGTTTGCCCCTTTTCAGAACTTTGTATATTTCTATAAGAAACACTTTTCGATACCCGAATTAACCTCTAATATTCTAGTTTCTCTTCGGATTCTTGGCAGTTCCGACCTCTACCAGGGAACTGGCGTTCTGCAAGGGTTTTTTACTGGGCGCGTCAGTTCGAAACAGCTGGAAATGGCGCTGTTCATTTTTTGAACAGCTTCCTCTGCCTTTTGCCTCGTCCTGAGTTTGGTTTTGAGCTTTTCCCTAACTCTTCCCTGAAGGGTGTCCAGTTGTTTTTTCTTGGATTTTTCCTCTCCTTCAAAGTTATGACTTCGCATTCGATTTGGAATTCGATGTATCTATGGTCTGAGAGGGACACCTCTGAGGAAACCCTCCACTAGGTAATTGTATTGTATTGTATGTGCAGTGGGGTCATCAGTAGATGACAAGCACTTAGACCTATTGGTCGATTGTACTTCAGCATAGCTGCCCGCTCGCTGGTTATTGGCGATTAGTAAGATTCAGTGAGGGAGAACCTGCCAGTAGCCTTGGCAAAGCGAAGAATATTTGCAAGTTCAATTTCCCCCATCTCATCTTCGTTAACGAATTGTTTGCCTATAGTGGTGAGCCTGGTTCTGGCGAAAGCCGTGCTCGTTAAGAGGACTGAAACCGGTGACGAGACCAATCAAGGATCTCAAGTCTTTCCTGTTTAGTCCAAGCAAAAACTTAGCTCTGCTGATTTTTGGACCGTCCACTAGCTTCTTCGAATACCTGCATGAGACCAGGTCATGCCAGTATTCGGAATGTTGTTGGCGTAGAGCCGAATCCATTTCACGTTTGTGGACGGATGAGCAGCATCCTATGGATGGTTGTGGGACAATGAAGGCTGTTAAAGAGCCCTTCCTGGCCAGAGCATCCGCTCTTTCATTACCCTCGATACCTGTGTGCCCAGGAACCCAGGCAAGTGATACCGAGTTACATCTTCCCAGACGGTTAAGCCTAACCATGGTTTCCCCAACTACTTTTGAGTTGAGAGAGCCAGCCGAACAGGCTTTGATAGCGGCTTAGCTATCTGAGCAGATGTATAAGGTTTTACCCTTAATCCTTCTCTTTAACATGATATTGGCGGCAGTGGCAATCGCAAAGATTTCTGCCTGAAAAACAGTTGTTTGTCTACCCAAGGCTGCAGATAGATTTATCCGACAGTCTCTAGAGTAGACCCCGGCTCTGGAGATACCGTCAATAAGTGAGCCATCAGTATAGACACCCCTCACTGTTCCATTCCTGCCGTTCAGGAAGGATGACCTGAAAACGGCGCTCAAAGACTTGCTTCATGCACACAGTGTCAAGTGCTCCTCCCCGATGGCCAGGTAGGCTGTCATAGAGAGCTCTGTACCTAGCACCTCTGGCCCCATCGCCGGGATTGACCTGCCGTCCAAGTACTACACACATGCGGTATAGTGATTTTCTGGCCTCACTTTCAGCAAGAAACTGCAAGGGAGGTAAACAGAGCAACATTTCCATAGCAGCAGTGGGAGTTCCTCTCATCGCACCTGTAATGCATAAGCACGCAAGGTGCTGTAGCTTCGACAGTTGACGTTTGAGGATGTGAGCTCTAGCCCACCATACAATCGCACCATACATAAGGTATGGCCTAACAATGCACGTGTAAATCCAGTGAACCAGCCTGGGACTAAGTCCCCAGGTTCTGCTGAACATCCTACGGCACTGCCAGAGAATGTTAGTTGCCTTCGAAATCCTAGCAACCAAATGTTCAGAAAAGTTAAGCTTTGGATCTAGAACAATACCCAGATACTTAACCTTTCTTGATAGCTTTAGTTGAGTGCCCTGGAAGTAAGGCCACCTCACTTGAGGTATTGCCCTTCTACTCGTGAACAGCATCATCTCAGTCTTCGCGGGGTTGACTGACAGAGCTTGCTCGCGGCACCAACTCCCAACACTATTGAGCGCTGTTTCCATCCGCTCACAAAGAGTTGGTAAACTCCTGCCGCTGACAATAATGCACACATCGTCAGCGTACCCAATAACAGGGTGACCTTCCCCATCAAGTCTTCTCAACAAGGAGTCGACCAACAGGTTCCACAATGTAGTGGAAAGTACACCGCCCTGCGCAAAGCCTTTGACAGCGCGCACAGTTCTGACACAGCCGCCAACAGCAGCTGTAACTTCTCTGCTCCTAAGCATTTTCAGGATCCATTCCACAGTTGTAGAATCGACGCCCTTCAGTGTTAAGGCAGACTCAATTCTGCAAAAGGTGGGATTGTCAAAGGCACCCTCAATATCCATGAAGACAGCAAGAGCATAGTTCTTGCGGTCGAGCGCCCTACGCACTCTGGCCGTCAGATCCGTTAATGCCGTCTCAGTGAACTTGCCTTTTTGATAGGCGTGTTGGCTATCATGAATACTCAGCGAAGGTGGAATACTCTTAAGCCGTACGTCAATCAGTTTTTCAAGGCCCTTTAGCAGAAATGATGAAAGGCTAATAGTCCTGAAGCTTTTGGGAAGATCATAGGCGGCCTTTCCCGGTTTGGGAATGAAAACCGCCCTAGCTCTTCTCCAGGCTAAAGGAATATGTCGCAGAGCAACGCTAGCTCTGTAGATTCTAGTTAGCAGTGTGAGCAAAATCTCAATACCCTTTTGCAAAAGTATGGGGTATATGCCATCAGGTCCAGGAGCTTTGAAAGGAGAAAAGGACAGGATAATAGCTCTCGCCCTCTCTCTCGTAACAATGCTCGCCGCGACCCGCCACTGATCAAGGGTAGTTCTGCCTTTGTTTGGCCACACGCAACTATCCACGGCTTTGCAGCCAGGAAAGTGGGTGTCCATTAGCAGTTGAAGTGCCTTCTCATTGGAGTTGGTCGAGGTGCCATCAGGCTTCCGAAGGACGTCAAGCCTGGCTCCCGGATCAGCTGAGAGGACTCTTTGCAATCTCGAAACCGCGCTAACATCCTTCAGTTCTCCGCAGAACCTCTGCCAAGATTCCTTCTTAGCGCTCTTAATTTGCCTCTTGTACTCCTTCTGCGCATCCGCATGAGAAAACCAATCGGCTGCCAGGTTTCACCCCAGCTATTTGAGTCAGTACTACCCCAAACGCGATGATGCGCGTTCGCGTCCATACCAACGTTCAAATGCTTGTTACCTCGTCGGGCATGCTCGACAAGCCTTACCAGTTCCACCGTTGGAGGTGGGGCCAGTGAGTCAAATGGGAGGTACACTGAGGCTAAAATAATCTCAGTAACCAACCCTCCCCGCTTAAGACACATTTTAATAGCTGTACAGTCTCGAGAACTGAACTCAGGCATAAGACTAGCATCTAAGCCCTTTGCTACAAAGATGCACGTGCGAGTATTAACAATCCCAGGCTTTACAAAAATTGCTCCTGGTACACCCGAGATGCCACTTACCGCCCCCTTATACAGATAAGGTTCCTGTATGAGGCACACCTCAGTATGCAGTGTTCCAAGACGACGACACAATGTAGGTGAAGCCGCCTTGGAATGTTGCAAGTTGATTTGAAGGACCTCCAGTGATGAGCTAGCCATAGAGCTAATTACCACTGGAAGTTCCAGCCTTCTCTCCCCTCTTTTCTGGCCTGAAGAACAGTCGACCAGTGAGGAAAAAAGGCCGGTAAGAGCACTTCCCAAGCATCTTCGCCGAATCGTCATCAACACCAAAAGTATACAGACGGCCATCCTTCATTTTGTTGAAGTGATAGACCCTCCACTTATCGGTGGATAGACCCGGGTTTTGACCCTTGAGAAGATCGATGATTTCCTTAGTCTCCAGATCAGTTTCTGGGACAAAGACCTTCATCTTGGTATATCCCACTAGCTCTGACGGGTGAAGACAGACAAGGTCACTCCCGTCAAGCTTAGGGAAAATCCGAGTAAGATCAGCTCTGACCCACGCATTCGTGGCTTCATCACTACAGCAGAGGACAAAGCCTCCATTAGTCTTGATGATGCGCTCAAACGCCGGGCTATTGCCTTCCTTGACTCGCCTCCTTACAGCGTCCTTCAAGGCCTTGTCCAGAATGCAGATGTTTTCCGCAGTATACTTCCTCAGGTGATCACCCGGGAAAACAACCGCCAATCGCAAACCAGACAGGGCCGAGTCCGTGTAGCTCTTCTTTGGTAGGGGGGGTCCTGCATCATTGCTAGTGCAAGACCTCTTTGTGCCTTTGGATGCTGTACCAGCTACCTTAGGTGACCCCTTAGCCACTCTTGGAAGGTGCCTTCTCGCATTCCTTAAGAGAGAGCTTCTTCAGATTTTTCCTGAGGGCCGCCTGCTTCCTGGAAGGGCTGCAGAGGGGAGCATCGCTGGACGTGTTGGACAGGAAATCCCGTGCTCCCTTCGCCAGGTTCTCCGCCCCCGCGTCATTTACAGGAGTAGTAGCGGCGTGATCTTTGGGCAGGGAAGGTCGCTCAGAGGGACTCAAGGACACATTTGTAGCGTCCGAGCTCCTCTTAGCAGACTCCCAACAGAGTTCGCTCTTACCAGCAGTCGAATCCTTGTGCCGGCCAGGATCGGCCAGTACGCTGGGTGCATCCGCCAGCTTGAGCTCCGAGCTTAGTCTCGTATCAGCGCTTAGCGCCGGAGTAGAATTCGTCTCGTCCTGTCTTGTGGCCTGTTGCGTCAGTTTGTTCAGTTCTCGTTGCTTGTTCCGTTTCTTGTTCCGTTTCGTTCGTGATGTCGTGTTTGTCGTGTTTGTCATGTTACTTGTGTAAGCCGCTGGCGACTTATCGCCCCCAATAGCTGGAGGCGCCAAGCCCGTGCCGGTAGCCGCGGTCTCTGCCGACATTTGAGCGGATATCCCCACTCGAATTTGTTCCTTTTCTGTTGTGTCGTTCATGTTTGTTGTTGTTGCTTTTTTAGCCTAGTTTTTCATCTAGTTGTCAGGATTTTACTAGGGATAGGATGGAGTTCCCCCCGTTACCCTAAACCCTCCTCCTTTATCCGGGCTTGGGACCGGCATAGAAATATATGGCGGAGTTCAACTAGGTAAACGCCTTAAAGTACTTATTTGATAAAGTTAAGTCAGTCAACTCCTGTCTTCTTGACGTCACGAAAATTGGCTGTGAACCAACATTGTCGATGGTCAGATCAGACGATATTACGAAATCCGGGAGACGTTTATCACATATTGATTTGCTGCTGCTCCAAACCATGTTCTGAGCATTGGCATCGCAACATATAAGTAGGCCCATTTTCCTGGTTTCTAATAGTCTATAAGTTGACAAGACTGGAGACCAGCAGTGTCGTTTAAGGCCGATCAAACGATAGTCAATAATGGGAGCATGCACGTATCGAAAACGAAACTGTAAGAAAGAGACAGCCTTAAAACTCCTGTATCACGCAAATGCAACATCACCAGCATTTGATTGGACTCGATAAAGTGATTCCAAATCGGGAGGCTTGGCAATATTCATTCAGGTCAAACGCGCTTACGGATGAAGTACTGTGCAATATTCCTGGCATGGCGGGTATTTCTGTTGAACTGTTTTTTTTTTATAGTGGAATGCACCTGGCTATTTCGTTTGAGGTGGAAAGATCGATGAAACAGCGATGGCTAAGAGAATCAAACAATTTCGTGATATCTCGATCTCCAATAAGTTTTATCACGCGTTTTTGCTTCCTCTCATCAGCGGAGGAATATAGTTAATTAGATTAGGAAATAGAAGATCATTTCAAAAATGGGAAAGGGAATGTTAAATGCCTTTGAAATATCAAGATCTAATTTTACTACAATAGCAAAAGTATTGGTTTCACTTTTCGGTTAGATATTTTTGCTCTTTAACGGCGAAGTTATCGTCTGGACTAAAGATAATAACCCTCCCACTTCACTGCATCTGCATCCCTACTTGTCCGCCTGTGTGGTTCGCCGACTTTAATTTTTTTGGTAAGATATTAAATCAAATCATCATGTTGCTGAAAGAACCGTATTGGATTCAAGGAATTTCATAAGCTGATGGTTTATCAGTGTTCCCATGACCATTGAAACGGACTGTAGTGCAATTGTTTGGTAGGAGGAGGGAGAACTGACTATAAATTCGCAAACCAGAGCATAGGATAGATAGAAAAGCTAACGCAGTGGTTTAGCCAGTAAACCTCGTCAGAGCAATTATTTACTGAAAGTATTGCATACTTAGGACGCCGACGGTGTTTTCAGAATATTTTACTCAAGCCTATTTTCTACAGGGTTTACAGGCCTAATTTATTTATATAAATGGTGACGGGTCCGATTACATGCTAGCATCCGAAGATATGGGCGCAGGTGTTGTAACTACTGACTTAACGGGCTACAAGTCGTCGTCTCGAACCTTGGTGCTGGAAGTAAAAGATCAACTTCGCTGGAGCATTATTGTCTATTCGGTTAATGGCTAGTGCGTTGAGCTAATGGAGGGGTTCGAGGTTCGAATTCCAACCCGAAACAACAAACATTTTTGCTACTGCCCATTCTTCTGCAAAAAAAGGACAAACATCCAAGAGTAGCAACTGTCATGAGAAGTTTCTCAAAATTTGCCGTTTGGAAAATTGCAAAAGCATTGAGTCGATAAATCAATGCTTCCGATTCCAATTTTGAGTCACTTTTCACAGAGCACGAATTTTGATAGTAAAATTCAATAATTTGTAAGTGTTGTTCAGGAGTAAATCTTGCCATGATGAATGGCAATGCTAACTGAGCATGTTTGACTCTGACACATGTCATGAATCACGCGTGAGTTGTCACAAACAGAACACTGAACAACCAAACATCAAAAAATCACCCTATATATTTTGTACAATAAATAAAAAGTCAGCCAACATCTGCCAATAACGTTCAATTGCTAACTGTGTAGTGTGTATGGATGGACGTTTCGAAGTGCTTGGCAGACAAACATGAAACACAGAAAGAGTTTAAAACCAGACACTTAGGGGTAGGATGGTGGTATTCCCGGAATAATAAATTGAATATTGCTCTTGTTTTTACTTATCCTTACCTTCCATATGATATTTATTTGAAAGATAATAGCTAATCCAATCCAATATTATACAACAAAATCAATAGGAAAGATGTTCTAACGACCTTCAAAAAGATTGCTTCCGTATTAAAAGTTACATAAAAAAAATTTGTTCAAAATAAGTCAATTAACTTTCTTCTCTTAAATAAAAAATTAAAAAAAAAACTTTTATGGGAACTGCACATCAATAATTTATCCAACACAACTGAGCACTACATAAAGTCCATAATAGGTAGACTGTGAAATCCGGTAGAGTCGCAAAATGATGCTACATTTATCTACTCATTAGCGCAGAACTGTTTAGTTCTACGGTTATTGCCCGCAAAATATTCATGTTCATTGACAAAGTACCTAGGTATATTTGTATGATTACTTTTCCATCTACGTATGAAGGTATCTATTTATAAAATACTTTTTCACCAAGTGAAAAAACAGAAGACATCGCAACGTTACCAACAAGTCATGGTGGTTGGATAAAAGAGTAAGTCTACTAAGTTGAATGCATGTTTTATACACTTCAACCTCACTTTGCAAGCTTCATAACTGATAGGTGTAACGTAGAAAGTAAACAAAGAGACAGAAATTCATTTAAGTAGGTGCTTTTCAAAGCACACAGTAAATGTTGCCTACTCGTGAGTATCTAAACATGAACCTACTTCGAATCCGAAGTGACACACACATTTTCTGGTTTAAGTACCTACTTACAATGCTATAAACAAAACACTTAACGATGGAAATCAGACTTATTAAACATTACAGTTTACACTTTGAAGATAAATCAATCACTCAGTTAATTATTGAAAACTGTCAATGAAAAAATGAGAAGCATTTCATCAATCTGATAATTGATTGGCTTTTTTTCTCGGAGCACTCATATTTTTTGTCATCCATGTCCTCAGTTCCAAAGTCATAGGTACTGCAAATAATAATTTAATTAAAAATTTCGGATTCCCTGTCTTGATATAAAAACTTAATCAATAATCACAGAACATGGGGAACAGTCAAACGATCCGAAAGACTACAACTAGACCAACAAATTAATTGATATCCGGACATTTTTGTAATGTGAACATACGAGCAGTTCACCGAAGCATATACTCATCATTAATCTTCCATGATGTGTTTTCAATTTGCGTCACCTTCCACCCAAATTATTTTCGATGTAACGTAGCCAACAAACCAGAGGATTTCCGGGAAAGAAAGCCATAGGTACTCTTCCCATACAATCGTGATGAATCACATATATTTTTGGCGACCTATCTCTATTTCCAGCTGGCAATTTACTCACTTATTACATATATGGCATTATCAGCTGTTTCCTCTTTATTGCAAATCCAGTATTATTTAATTTTGTATAAAGGCTGCCTGCAGAGAGGCCAGACTCCGTAAGTTATTTTTAAACGAATATAACATCGATTTGATGCGAATACATATAATGTAGGTATCACGATAATGACGTGAAAAGCATTTTGTGCTAGCACGCGCTGTTTGGCATAAATCTTGCCCTTAAATATGTTCAGAGTCGTAAAAAATAAATCACATTTATTTGTTGCAGATTTACAAATACAGGTAGTACAACACATGACGCTAGTAGCTGGGATTGACTTCTAATTCAACATATTTTCTTTCGTTGCCACTGTTTGATATTAAAAGCACATAATATACAGCAATAAAAATGAATAGTAGTACTAACGCCTGTGAGCCTCGTGTGTAAATAAACATAGGGGCGGGCTACAGTCCGCTTGGGCGAACTGTTGGATACCCTATTCTAATTCCTATCCCTCATAAGTGGCCGTGACAAAAGTCTAAGTATGGTTGAATTGTCAAGAACGCTCTACATATTCTGTTATATAACATTTAAAAGATTTTATCAAACAAAAACAAAGCTTTTGTAAAAAAAAACGTTCCCTAGCTCAAACTTTGGTTTTTCAATAAAATTATTTTATTTAATTGTGGGCGTCTCAGTAAGCGGATTTAAAAAAAATTAACACATGAGCATAGAGGATACCTAAAGAGTATATATTATAAATTTCAGCTCCCTAGCTCAAACTTTGGATTTTCAAAAAAAGTTTTTTTTGTAAATTGTGGGCGTGTCAGTAGGCGGATTTTAAAAATATTTACACATGAGTATAAAGGGCCCCCTAGAGAGTATATATTATAAATTTCAGTTCCCTAGCTCAAACTTTGGATTTTCAAAAAAAGTTTTTTTTAAATTGTGGGCGTGGCAGTAGGCGGATTTTGAAAATATTTACACATGAGCTTAAAGGGCCCCTAGAGAGTATATATTATAAATTTCAGCTCCCTAGCTCAAATTTTGGTTTTTCAATAAAATTGTTTTATTTTTTTGTGGGCGTATCAGTGGGCGGATTTTGAAAATTTTATATCCCGAGCAATTTTAGGAGTCATAGATCATATATAAAAAATTTCAGCTTTCTAGCTCAAAATTCGATTTGTTCCAAAATTTTGTTTTTTGAGTTTGTGGGCGTGTCTGTGGACGGATTTCAAAAATTCGTAAACTTGATTATTTCGGGACCCTAGAGAGTATATGGTTAAAATTTCAGCTCTCTCGGCCCAGGTTAAAGGCCTAATTTTTGCCGACGGACTAACGGACGGACATGGCTAGATCCACATTACTATCGATGCTGATCATAAATATAGTAACTGTTAGGGGTCTACGGGCAATATTAAGGTATGTTACAAACTATGCGTCAAAATTAATATACCCTTAGAATAGGGTATAAAAATAGGCATGAGTCTTACATCGGCCTCAAACTGGGCTAATAATAATTTAAGCGAATACGTGCTTCGGTATGCTAACAGAACTTAACGAAGTGATAAAACATACTTGAAGAGGGGTTTGCAATTAGGTTTTATTAGTTTCTAAGGTAACCACGTTCGAGCATGCCCTATGCTTTAGATGATGCATTCATTTATTGTATGAGCTAATAACAACTTGCACAAATGTCTTCTTCATTACAATCTACAGATTTACTTGCAAAACAAACTACTAGTAATGCAATTTGATACCCACTAAATCAAACCACTAAGTTAAGTTATTTACATATAACAGCTATTCACATTGATGCTCAATATATATAAATAATGTAGTAGATAGAATAGAAAGAGGAAGTAGGTACTACATAATGTCTTTTTTTTATGTCCTTTGTTATCTTACACAAATTATGTATTAATGTGGGCTATAGGCTAGTGCAAGAGATGAATGATCATCAGTCCTTGATTAAATAAGAAATAAAAAACACTGTACGCTTTAAACAATTAAACTCAACATTTTGTTTATTTGCACTATTACCTACTATAGTTACAACATTTGTTTTAAAAATAAATAAATTGGCAATACAAAATGTCATCTTGTCACAATCACACCATCCCTGTTCAGCCTTCTAATCAGCCGACTATTTTTTTATTTTTTTTTAACGTGATGTAACGTCAAGTGGTAGGCCATCACCACTTGGTGTGTCCAACTTTCACTAGTGAATTCTCCCCACTAACGGCCTACAAACCACCCCGGAACAGCTCTTTGCATTACATCAGGGTGGTGCCGTTTATGTGTCCGTAAAAGGACGCCTTCTTGTTCATCTTCTGTGGCTTAAGACGTCTGTCCCTACTTCCTCTCCGTCGCTAGGAGATCGATGGGTGCCATTCACGCGACGATGAGGACTGCTGGTTCCGACACTGTTCGCTAGGAGCTTGCTACTCGGAGTGCCCCTAGTCTTTGTACTGCTGCAATTTTTTCCCTGTTTTTCTCCTGTCTGGGTCAGCCAAAATCTCACAACCATAGGGTGACATGGTCATAGATGCACCACCCCTTTTTCAAACGATCATAAGTCTTTTAAAATAAACTCTTGGTACTCGGTTTTTTTATATTCATTCGATGGGTTATTTAAGTAGAAACGTACAAATTTAAATTTTTGATAGCGTCTGTCTTCTGAAATGTAGCATACATTTTTTGGAAAATGTGAAATGGTGCATGGTGCACTATGGTATGTACTGAATGCACCAACCGCGTGTGCAGAATGCACCAGCAGGGTGCTTATTGCACCACGGATTGATTTTAATAATTAAAAATACATAATTTCAATTAATATATCGAGTTTTATTGGAACAAAAATAACATATAGGATAACTAAAACACAATAAATAGAAAAATTGAAGTTTTGTTCTGGGTGCCTTCCCCGGAAGCCCCGAATCCAATCTAGTTTTCCAGCTGGCTGGTACCTATATTTTGCATCTGATTAATGGATGCTAGTTGAAAAGCTAACTTGCGGCATTCGGTTTCTGTGATTCCATAAAAAATGTTGGCGCAATAAGTAATATAGGATTTTAGAGATTCCTCCTGCCGGTTAGAAAAAAACTTTCGTATATTTTGCAGTCAATGATATTGTTGAAGCTGGACAACTCTTACATTTTTTGTAATATCGTCGAACAGTATGGTACCACAGACCAACTTCTTTTGCAGCTCCTCGGTGAGACATTCCGCCATCGATTTTTTTGTGTGCTGCTCTCATCTGGTCTTTCGTATGAAAGCCTTTTTTGCATAGTAACACTGGTTTTCGCGGCATCCTAAAAAAAGTTTGCTCTTAAAAAAAGTTATTCTTCGCAAAATAGCTAAGGTGCACAATGCACCATGGTGCATTTAGCACTATGCTTATGTGGAGCATTGTGCACCAACATGTATTTTTTGATAAAAATTTGAATATTGAGAAAAAAACACAACAAAACTATTAACTTCTTATTTAAAATATAAACGAAATGTCCCAATTAAGCGATTTAATAATTTTAAGTGAAGAAAAATTCGATTTACAAGCAAATATTAAAAAAAGTAAACTCACCTCGATTTTTTTTGGTTTTCACTTGAATTTCACAAACCACTTTGCACACTTGCGCCAACAAGCACGGATACGATTAGACTGAATCCTAACGCAGTTGCTTAATATAACGGGGCACATTTAAATGAGGTAGACACCAACACAGCTACCAGTTTGCTGAATATAGCTGTGGTGCATTTTGCACCACTGGTGCATTTATAACCACCTCACCCTACAGGAGAATGGCATGAGTAATCGACATGTGCAGCACCCAGTACAAACAGTAGGACGAGCCAGACGTGACTTTAGTGCTTTTTAATAAGGAATTACAAATTATTATTATTGTCATAAATAAGGTACTTAGTGTATTTGGCGAAAGAGTGGCCGATTTACTTGAGGAATTCTGGTAGACGTTTAATATTAATGTTTTTTTTTTTTAAGTTTATTGTACTTGTTTTTATTAAATTGTGTTTAATAATAAATTCGCCGATACAATTATTTAGGTTTGAAGTTTTGAGGTAAAGATTCGCACAAGTTTGATACAACTTTCGTAGCTTTTTGTACGTGCTTTTATTCGCGTTCTTTGAGCGGGAAACTTCACACGAACGATTATTTTTTATTTTAATTATTTCCAAGAACCGTTTTATTTAAACACAGAAAACAAACAAACACCAAGCATTGTATTTAATGCGTTTTTATTTGTTAATACTTTTGGTTGGCTTTGGTTTAAATAAAGATTAAGACGCTTCGTTGACGATAACAAGAATAGACTAACTAGCAACTCCAATAGTTTACATATCTAAAGTGAAGCTTAATAAATAAAATAACGAGCAACTGGATCAAAGCGACAGTTTAATCTCTAAGCGTCATTTAGTTGCTATACCATTAATAATGTTCTATGTTCTCCAGCTTTATCTTCGCAGAGACACTGCTTCCTTACTGGTCCGCCTGTGGGGTTCGCCGGGTCGACCTCAGTGAACAACTTAAAAATCACGTAAAAACAGTTATGTATAACAAATTCTGTAGACAATATCCTTCTTTACAATTCACCCATACTTAGATTTTCGCCGCGTGCACTTTTTGGGGGAATATTATTAGCAAAAGGAATAGAGTATTTAACTAATATTTAATTTTACTTTTGGCCTTCTTACCAAGACCTCTGATCCTTTCATAATAAATTTTAATTCATCCGAAAACTATTTTCTTTTATAATTTGAATTTGCGTGTAAACGGGTATATTAGAACCCTTTTAATGTAAATAGTTACACAGCAAGGGCATTAAGGAATTGAGGAAGTTGGAAGGACGCGAAACCGATGCATGTTGTTTTTGAATGTTTGTAGATCATAATGTGTAGGAAAAACAGAGCGTGATAGAGCATTCCGCATTCGTGTTTTACTGCTAAGGAAAGATTCTTTGTATTTCACGGTATGTCCGAAAGAAGGCTTAAGCATGAACTGATGCGCATGCCTGGAATGGCGGGTATTGCGGTTTAAATGTTCTTAGGGTGGAATTCAACTGGTTATTTCGTTTGCGCACTTGTGGTGGAAATATTGATAAAACAGCGATATGCAGCAGAAATTGCTACGATGGTTTAGAGCGTTGAGCGATTTCGCGATATCTCAGTAGCATATAAATTTTATATTCTGTCAAGAAGCTTGAAATATCTGATTGGGGCACCGGCCCAGATCTGAGAGTTGAACTCCAGATAGGGGCGAATAAACGAATTAAAATGGGTAAAATGAATAGGTAAAATATTTCTTGTATCGCAGCGTTCTTGGCGACACCGATTATGTGGTCATTTCAACAACGCGAACGGTTGTCATTAACACACATACCGATAATTGAAACCAGTTCGATCCTTGAACTCAGATTGGTTCTTAAACACCGATTATAACCCTTGCAAATACAAAAAATATTCTTAAATTCTCAATAATGTTCTTGTTAATGTCACTCCAAGCTGCACTCCCTCCACGATGAGCGTTGCACTCAGGGGTTCGCCTGCTTCAGTCACTCCCTCAAGCACAAATTCAAACCAAGTTTTCGACTGCGCAGCCGATTCACCCCGATCCCCACTGGTATATACAGGCAAAGCTCGATTTTCGCACTAGGTAAAATTTAGGCCATTTGCGCAAATCGAGAAACAAACATAAAACATAACAAAAATCATGTCTGCACACTAAATCATAGTTTAAAACGCATTTATTTATAGTCAATTTGACTTATTACACCCAATACTAAAATAATCGCCCAATTTTGTCTCTTTAAATTTTGACATAATGTTTATTTTTACGGCTATTTCGCGTAAGTTATGTAAAAGGGAGATTTCTTGAAAACTTCTGCTATTTTCTTCAGCCCATCTTTTTGTAAAAGGGAGATTTCTTGAAAACTTCTGCTATTTTCTTCAGCCCATCTTAGAGTGCCGTTAAACATCCTGATAGCATCTTGATGGGAAACTAACGGAACATTAAAGGATTTTTTTAATAGTATCTATGAATGCTGAAAGAAATCTCCCATTTACACTAAGGGCTCTATTTTCGCACAATTGTGTGCGGAAATCGAGCGGTAGTGCAAATGTTTTACTTTCTGCGGAATTCGAGCATTTGCGTAAATCGAGCATTGCGTAAATCGAGCTTTGCCTGTAATAACATGATCGGGGTTCGATTGAATCAGTCACCCGACTCGAATAACCTGCAAAGAGAATAAACAGCAGTTTGAGGTTCGATTGAAACACTCATATCAAAAGGCTCTTCTTTTCGTGGAACACGAAGCAGTAGCTCCCCCTCCGCTGCACAGAGAATTGGGTTCGATTGCATCAATCACTTCATCCTGGTCCTTCACCATGGTTCGGAAGTCCTGCGGGAACGCGACTGCACTAGTCACTCTCAATATATCGCAAACACTATGCGTATTATAGCCGCACTCCCCGACTCTTCATGAGAACCTTACCCACAACTTCTACCTCACAGTAGGTAATCACAGAGTTCCCAGTACGCCGAGCGACAACTGGCAAATGAAATAGGTGGTTTCTCGTGAATGCCTCCTCGGATCCCGAAACTTCTTATTTGATCACGCTTTGTTACATTTAACAAGGTGACAATTTTATTACGGTTCTAAGACTGCTGCGACAAAACTAAAGCATGTAGGACGTAGGTAGGTACATCAATCATTTATACTTTGTGAAGTGTACCATATTCTCTTGATTTTTACCGTAAGATTTCATTTTTGTTAGTCATACGTGTAAGACATTACTGAGCAAACAGTTTGCTTCTTTAAGAATACACTGATGCGCATTCCTGGAATGACGGGTATTGCGTTCGAAATGTTCTGGGGTGTGGAATGCATCTGGCTATAACGTTTGAGCACTTGTCGTGGAAATAACGATAAAATAACGAGAGACGGAGACATTGCGACGATGACTAATAGAGTCAAGCGATCCTACGATGTTACGGTCACCAATGGGTTTTATCGTGCGTTTTTGGATCCTGTCAAGTAGCTCCAAACAAGTGATTGGTGCACCAGACCAGATATGAGCATTGTACTCAAGTTTCAGGCGGGTAAAAGCCTTATAAATCGTAGCCACATTAGAGGGGATGAAATAACTCTTGCATTGCTTAAGTAAGTCTAACAAAATTTGTCAATAACGCATATACCTAGAATGGAACGCCGTTCAGTTTTAGCGATGCAACTGCTATTCATGGACATTGGCATGTAGTTTGGGATTTGCTTCAATGACAGAAAACAGCGTTGCGTTTTGGAAGCATTAAATTCCACTCTAATAGTTACACCTCACTGAGTTATGCTGTCGAGATACGAATTTAATGAGCTTAACATACATTGCCGTTGCAGTCCCACACCCGAACATAATTGCCGTGAACCGAGAAACGAATATGAGAAGCTGAGGGTACTGTCATCGGCAAAGGAGTGGATTGGATTAGAGGTAACAAGAAGGAGATCATTTATAAAAGAAAGGGAGTCGGAGACAAAACAGAGCTCTGGGGAACACCAGCATTTATTGGGTGAGTTGCAGACTTGAAACCGTCAAAAACAACTTGAATTATCCGAAAGATAATTTATATCCCTTGATGTAGGTATAATCGAAATGCAGGAATTTTCGACAAAAGAGCTTGGTGCCAAACTCTGTCAAATGACTTTGAAATATCAGGCGCAACGATCTTACTTGCACTATCCTGGTGAAGAGATTGGTCCCACTTTCGGTTAGATAGTCATCATCACAGTAGTGGACATGTTGCGGCGAAGAGCGTACTGCCGGTCATTCAAAAGTTTTCGGGATTCAAGATATTTCATGAGCTGATGGTTTATGAAGGTTTCTATGACCTTGGTTTGTGGAAAGTGCCATGGTAGGTTCAGATAATTTTTAAAATATTGTTCTCTGCTAAATGGAGTTTTTTTTAAATGATACCTTGCACAATTATACCATGCTCAGTTTAGATTTTCGGTTAATAAACGGATATAGGATGGTGAATATGAAAGGAAACAATTTTTGGGTCAAAAGAAGAATTCTAGACTTAAACCCATTGGCTCTTTATATACCATCTTGTTGCCATAGCTACAATCTCGTACTATGCGTATGCAATGCTGCTAAGTCGTCCATAAATTCCGCCACTTTGTTTTGGATACTTCAGGGGTTTTTTTTACATTGTTTACTGCTTCTGCTCATACGAGTATATTGAAAATTTTAACCAATCACTTAGTGTTATATACTTTGAAGCAACGAAGTGATTCAGAAATTAATGTAGCTATAATTACGTTAGCCGTTGAAACTGAGAAAAATGATGTTTAAGTCTCCCATGAGGCCTCTACTTAGCAAGACAGTTAAAAGATTTCCGCTTCAAAGTTTCATTGGTGGTTTGGTATGAAATACTTTTTCAGACTTTTTTACTTAGTAAATCTCTAGAAACATAATACCGATCGCATTAAATGTACAGAATGATTGAAAAAGTGCTTTGCTTTCTTGAAAGGTTTTAGAAAATGTGTTTTAAAAGGGCTATTTCCAGCATAGGAGAGTTGACTGAAGAGCTCAAAATTCAACCTGACTTCAAACTTGAGAATAATAGAATTTTGAGGTCGAATTTTTGAACTGCTTTTTGGACACTACATAAGTTTTACACAGTGAAAGATTTCATTTGAATAAGTAGGTACTATATATTTTTTTTTTTTAGGAAAAGGAAATCGAAGCCTCAGAGCTCGGTAACGGTCCATTGTACTACCAGGCAGAAATCTTCTTATTGGTGCAGAGGTTGGAGAAAACAAGGTGTCATTCGATTCTCTCCATTAATGAGGGGCGTATGTTGTTGTTCTCCATGGGAACTGCACCGCACGGATCACAAGCCAACACACTTACCTCTACACCATCGCCACCCCTCAATCGTGGTATTTTTTGTACAATATAAAAAAGCACTTCTTCTTACTTACTTAACGGGCTTCCGACGCGAGAAGAGTTTCTGCCTGAGACACTGCAGCTTTCTATCCTCCGCGATCCTGGGCACGCTGCTCCCACTTGTAAAGAATAAGCGCTCTGTCATCCGCGATGTATTGGTGTTTAAAACGGAGGTTAGGTCTTGTCGTCTCGAACCTGGGGCTGAGAGTCGAAAATCCTCTCCGATGAAGCATTATTGTCCATTCGCTCGATGTGACCGAGCCAATGTTGTCGACGTATTTAAGCTTTTGGACTACATCCACATATGTTAGGTACATTTCATAGAGTTTGAGGTTATATCTTCTCCCCCATTCGCCCTCCTCGCATACAAGACCAATTATCTGACGGAGTATTTTTCTTTCGAAAGAACCCATTATAAGGTCTCCCTTACTGCCAAATGTACAGCACTTTACGCCGTAAAGCAGAACTGGCAGTGTCAGTGATTTTTTTTGCTTATACTTGATCTTCCGAGTAAGGAGTTGTTAACCCATTTGTTTCGCCAAACCGAAGTAGCAACGGTAAGTCTTGGTCGGATCTCCAACAAAGTGTCATTTGTAGAGTTAATGGTTACTCCGAGGTAGGTGAACTCTCTTACTACCTCAAAGTTGCCGCTATGAACAGTGACGTTTCATCCTAGTCGGTGGACAGACGTTTGTTTGTTTATTGAAAGCAAGTACATACTTCCTTTTGAACTCATTTACTTCAAGACTATGCTTAAGCTGATATCTGCTATCGATAATGTCCCAAAACGAAATTGTCGAAACCAGAAACTTGGAGGTATTAATGAAAGAGTTTGCCGATAAAAAGGCCAGAAAAGTAAAATTTTATAACCATCAAAAAAAGAAAAAATTATAATCTACATATATTAATAATAATCATTATCAATGCACATGTATTTCTATTTGAATTAAGTCGGACTCAAAAACCTGGCCTCCCATAGTGTGGCAAATTAACATCCTTTTATGAAATGCTCACAATTCAGGCTAAGACATTTCAAAAAAGGAAGTTATGTTGCCGCACTCTTTACAAAAAAAAACTTAGTTTAGGGACCAGCATTTGTTGCACACTTACCTACCTCATTTATTTTTTTTAAATTGTTGTTCACAATAAAAAATAATTATTATTAGCTGTTTATAACTTCAGTCTTTTATTTTGTTGCATGCATTGAGCTATCTTCTTTTTATTTTAACCGCCTGGTTTCTCAACCTTATTTCGGCCGACGGCAATGCCATGATGTTTGTCAAAATATACAAAATTGGTAATAATTGTAATCATAAATATGTGTTTGTTTTCATTCTTAATGAAGTATTAAACTTAAAATCTAATCTAATCGAATTTCATTCTTTCCCTGCTTATTTTTGAATTTACTTTTTTTTCGCATGAGTTTGGTTAGCACAAATAAGGCGGCATAGCAATTTCGCCCCAGGACGCTGGTAGTGCTTAAACCGGATCTGCGCGTGAAAGTATTTCCCTGCACCTTCATTGACATTGTTTGTATGTAGGTACCTACTCAAATGAACATTCGTAGTATTAATAATAGGATCTAGTTAACTCTCTTTAAAAGTTCACTTCCGAAATAAGCAGCTCCAAAATATACCAATTAAATCATATTATTTTCTAGGTTTCTATCACGTACTGTGAAGTGATAATGGGCAATGATTTTCAAAATGTCTACACAAACAGAATGAAAATGCAGATGATATACCTATGTAAATATTCACTACACACATCATTACCATTATTTCATGCTTCCTAAATCGATATCTCTTTTGTGAACGCATGCATAATGCACCTACAAACAGCATCATGCAAAACGTGTTGCGCTGGGCTGCACAATTTAAAGCATTTCCATTTTCAGGTCATTATCGAACGTACTTCCAGGCCTATAAACTTCAGTGGTCCATTATTTGGGCTTATTTTGTCAGTATAAAATAATAAAATAAAAAGCAATTAACTGCTATTTAAACATTGCTTCGAATCTTTCAATTAAAAGTTATGTGATTCAGAGACCGAAATGTATTAAGTGCAGGCATATATATGTATGTATGTCGTAGGTTTTGCATTGGCGTTCTTTTTCCTTATAATATTTCCCCTGAAATATTATATTGAACTCAGAGTTAAAGATTTCGGAAACAATGAAAAACATTGGTGCGGACAAGATGACCTAAGCAAAAGAACATTGTATTTAACAACTTTCGATTTTACTCTTTATATGTACAAATATACATACATACATTATGCATACTGGCAGTATCCACATATAGTCAAGAGGATTATGAAATAACTACCTATAACTTATCGACAGACTGCGACTAAATGGACAAAACCGAAAGTAAATATAGTACTTACGAGTAGAGGCTCATAATGAAATATGTATCAATGTAAACGGCAATCTTCTGACTTTCAATCAATTATAGAAATTAATATCTTCACAGATGTGAGAGTAGTTATAAATAAAAATTTAGAGTTTCTTTCAACCAGTAGTAATCATTGGCCGTTGACCTGGGCAATTTGAATTGTAAATTTGATTGATTGAGAAATGGACTCTAAGCTTATATAATTTCGCGAAATCCTAACTTAGAAGCATCTTCGTGAATTTTATTTTGTATTGATTGATCTCTTGTAAGGTCATCATCCTTGTAAAACAATATAACCGCATCGGTTAGGAGTGTTGGTTTAGATATTTGCCATCTTTTTTTCGGATTGCTAGCCCTGGGGCATTCTGAAAAGGTGATGAACTTTGTAAAACAGGTAGATAAATAACCCCGGATGATACAAGAAAAGAATTTAATTAGATATTACCTCCAGCCATTTGAGTTGTTGGTTTTTTTGTTGTGTCACTTTGTTAAAGATAAATAATCCCCTGATGAGAATATATCTGTTTTTTTTTGCTCTAGGATATTGAGCCTTATTGCGAAGATCAATCGACAGTTGATAATTGACTATTTTCTATGCGTGCTATTGTGAACGAACGATTCTAAAGGATTTTGTCAATCGCAGTCAATTAAAAAAATGCGATTGACAAAAATACCAAATGAATCGTTTGTTCACAATAGCACACATTGAAAGTAGTCAACTATCAATTGTCGATTGATCTTCGCAATAAGGCTGATTATGTAGTATTTGTGCGTTTTAGCTAGGTTGTGGTAGTGGCAGTCTTTAAAAGGTCCATTTAATAATACTTTTTATCGTGGTCAAAATAATGTTACAACACTTTTTGCAACATAATAAAGAATATGTGCCTATATAGGTAAAGGGATGTAACCATAAAACATACGATAGCAAAATGTTTGCCCAAAGATCGGCTGGGCATGGTACTTACAAAATTGATGTAACCGGGATTGAAGTTTATCAGCAGAGGCGAAGCAGATAACCATAGTCGAAACCTTTGTCGGTTACTTTGCTCACTCGTGGCAATAGCGACCTCAATAAAAGCAACAACTAAAATCTTGCCTGTGGACTCAATAATTGCAATTAAAAAAAACTTAAGGAAAGGATACAGTCAGCTTGGCCAACTGTTGGATTCCTATTCTTATCCCCCAAAATGTGGGCGTGGCAAGCTAAGTATGTGCGAATTGTTAAGGATGTTTTTTTACATACTTTGCGATGAACAGGGCTTACATTCCCATTAATTTCGTCAATAAATCGATTTTTTAAATAGTGGGCGTTTCAGTGGGCGGACTCCTAGAGACTATCTATGTTCCAGATTTCAGGCTTCTAGCTCGAATTTTGATTTTTCTGATAAAACAGTTCTTTGCTTATAGTTGGCGGTCAGTAGACGGATTTTAAAAATGTTCTTACTTGATTACTTCGTTTTCTAGCTTCAATTTTAAGGACTCATACTTGGTAATGGAAGGCTCATGGCAATATCCACATAACTTCCAAAGCTGATCACAAATATAGTAACTCTTAGGGGTCTACGATATATATTAAGGTGTGTTACAAACTATTAGTCAAAATTATAATACGCCTAGAATAGGGCATAGCACCCTTACCAGTTCAACTATGGATGTATCTCTTCTTTTTTTATACCCTATTCTAAGGGTATATTAATTTTGACGCATAGTTTGTAACATACCTTAATATTGCCCGTAGACCCCTAAAAGTTACTATATTTATGATCCGCATCGATAGTAAAATCGATCTAGCCATGTCCGTCCGTCCGTCCGTCTGTCGGCAAGAATTAGGCCTTTAAACGGGACCTAGAGAGCTGAAATTTTAACCATTTACTCTCTAGGGTCCCGAAATAATCAAGTTTACGAATTTTTGAAATCCGCCCACAGACACGCCCACAAACTCAAAAAAACAAAATTTTGGAAAAAATCGAATTTTGAGCTAGAAAGCTGAAATATTTTATATATGATCTATGACTTCTAAAACTGCTCGGGATAAAAAAATTTCAAAATCCGCCCACTGACACGCCCACAAATAAATAAAACATTTTTTTTGAAAATCCAAAGTTTGAGCTAGGGAGCTGAAATTTATAATATATACTCTCTAGGGGCCCTTTATTCTCATGTGTTAATTTTTTTTTAATCCGCCTACTGACACGCCCACAATTAAATAAAACAATTTTATTGAAACACCCAACTTTGAGCTAGGGAGCGTTTTTTTTTAGGAAATCGTCTTTTTTTTGGATAAAATCCTTTAAATGTTATAATCACTCAAAATTGTTTAAATATTATAATACATAAAACTGATCTGTTAGGAACCCTATTCCCTTTGCTTGCCTCCAAAAAGTGGGCGTGGTAAAAATATAAGTATACTGAATTGTTAAGAAGGATATTACTTACTTATTTTGGTATACACAACTGTTTTTTTAAGGGTTTTACTAAAAAAAATGTTTTTCTCAAAAACACGCCCCTTAAAAGTGGGCGTGGCAAACAAGTTTGTATAAAGTAATTGGTAAGAATGACTTTTTCTATATACTAGACGAAAAATACGACTATCATTTTCATTGAATTCCTCAAATAACGTTTTTTTTTAAATAGTGAACGTGTCAGTGGGAGGATTTTAAAAATATTTGAACTTGAGTACAGAGTATATATTCTAAATCTTAGCTTCCTAGCTCAAATGTTATTTTTTTTTTTGATGAAAATTGTTTTTTTTTAATTGTGGACGTCAGCAGAATCGTATGCTACCTCTTCGTCAAATTTCAGCTTTGTGTGTTTATAAGTGCGGACAAATTTGAATGCAACAGAGGGTTGAACTTACAGACAGAACATGGAGGACATTGTGGCTATTATTATTCATATATAAAAATAAAAGAAGAATATAACTCTTGAGCTTCTCCTGAATTTGAGCTGGTCTTAACTTTTTTAAAAAAACTTCTACAAAATTTCGAACTCTGCTAAGTACAAATGGAATTGATAAAAGTTCTCATCTTAAATGAGCATGCGGAGAATTATTATTTCCCTAGCAGATTACAGTCTTTTCGATTTCTTAAACTTCTCTGAATTTCATATAGCTACACTCGGCTCCACGTGTTTACGAACAGGTAGTTTCTTGATTCAATTTTACGAAATTTTTTAAATCCTTAGATAATATGGGAAAAACCAAAAGAAATATGAAAGAAAACTAAATTATGTTTATGTTGTAGAAAAAAAATGGGATTAGGTAGATGAATTCAATTTTTATAATGCTTTTCCGAATATGGTCATAAAATTAGTCTTTTTTCGTTCCACCTGCTTACGAACAGCAACTAAATCTACCTGATAGATGCTTAAAAGGTAATAAAACAACAACAATTTGGAATAAATTAGTTAGGGTTTTATAAAGATACAAAAATAGTTTTTAATAATGTGTACTACCTTGCCACGTCGAATCAATCGGTTCTCATTAGATCACCGCAATTAAACGACGTTGGACGTGGTCGTACTAAGATGATGGACCACTTGGGAATACCGCGTGTTGTTGGCACCTCGTGCGAACGTCTGACAAGAGTATCAAATTGTCTTGAGAAGCTTCTCAAATTAGCCGTTCGAGAAGGAGAAGCTAGGTTCTAGGCCTTGTATGGGCCGTTAATGGCCTAATATGTATATGTTATGTGTACATATACATACATATCCCGATCGCTGTATCAATTCAAAAAGCTTGCTATGAAGAGATTTATACAGTTCTTCCAAGTAATTTAGTGGAATTCCGAATGAGTCTTATTTTATGGCTTCCATTATTTCTTCCGGGTTGGAGTATTGCTTACCTCCTTCGTAGACTTTTTTTAAAAGCCATCCCCTCACGTTTTTCATAATGTTCAGGTCCGGTGAATGTCCATGCCAGTATGTCTACATTTTGACTCTGAATCAAAGTTTTGGTTGTTCTTGCCGTATGTATCGGTACATTGTCCCAATGCATCTGGTCCATCCAAATTAAAAATTTGTTATCTGAGAAGACAACGGCATGTCACTCTCGACTCCACCTGATGTGACTTATTTTTTTTTTTTATAATAAGCGCGCACTAAAGGGATTTGTTAGGACCCTTATAATATATTAGCTACACAGCGCGGGCGTTAAGGAAATTAGGGTGAGAAGAAAAGGAGAGATGCCGATGCACGTTGGTTTTGAATGATTGTAGGTTACAATGTGCAGGAAAAATGGAGCGGGGAAGAGCATTCCACATTCGTGTTGTACGGCTGAGGAAAGATTCTTTGAACTTCACTGTACGTCCGAACACAGGCTTGAGGGTGAACTGATGAGCATTCCTTGCATAGCGGGTATTGCGGTTGAAATGTTCAAGGGGAGAAATGCAACTAGCTATTTCGTTTGAGCAATTATGGTGGAAATAACGATAAAATAACGAGGCAGGAGACATTACGACGATGACTAAGAGAGTCAATCGATCTCGCGATGTCTCGGTCGCCAATGAGTTTTATCGCGCGTTTTTGGATCCTGTCTAGTAGCTCCAAATAAGTTATTGGTGCACCGGACCAGATATGGGCGTTGTACTCGAGTTTCGGGCGAATAAACGCCTTGTAAATTGTAGCCAGATCAGAAGGGGTGAAATATTTCTTACAACGCTTAAGGGAGCCTAGATATTTCGCGGCGTTCTTGGCGACATCGAATATGTGGTCATTCCAACGAAGGTTGTCATTAACACACATACCGAGAATGGGAAGTCTTTCAGTTTCAGCGATGCAAGTGCCATTCATAGATAATGGCAGTGTGTGTGGGTTTTGCTTTAATGAGAGGAGACAGCATTGTGTTTTGGAAGCTGAGGGTACTGTCATCAGCAAAGGAATGGATTGGATTAGAAGTAACAGACAGGAGATCATTTATAATAATGAGAAAGAGAATCGGGGACAGAACAGAGCCTTGGGGGACACCAGCATTTATTTGGTGAGTTGCAGACTTGAAACTGTCTAAAACAACTTGAATTGAACGGTCCGAAAGGTAATTTCTAATCCATTGAAGAAGAGTATCATCGATTCCAAATGCACGCATTTTCGACAAGAGAGCTTGATGCCAAACTCTGTCAAATGCCTTTGCAAAATAAAGTTGCTGACTTTTGCGTGCTGCGTTCAATGGTGGTTTCTTTTTCATTTTTTTTTTGTCTAATAGGGTTGGGCTGCTGTATTACGCCATAAACAGTTGATCTACTAGCTTGAACTCCAGTTTCTACCTTGATTTTACCTAGGGAAAGTCTTGAATTTGAAGCAGCTCTCAGCATCGCCGTGGGTCCTGACTTTTTGTTGCTCTCACTAATCCTCCTTTCCATTTTTGTCCATAGTTATCAGGGTCCTTTAGATAGCTGTTAACAACAGTTGGCCCTTTTACAATTTTACCGGCTATAAAACGGATTGAATTGCCTTCCTCCTTGTAGCCTCGAATTTGGTATATTTCCTTATTGGATAATGAATTTATTTTACCCATAGTTGTTGTTTCTATGAAATTATGTTTTGAACTGAGGTCACTGGTACTCTCAATGCATTTATATTTGATTTAAAATATAATACAAGGTAGATTTAGTGCCTGCTCATAACCAGGTGTAACGAAAAAAAGGACGGAAGGATGACCTTATTGATAAAAGCATCATAAAACTTGAATTTATCTGCCTAATCTCAGTTTTTTTACAACTTGAACATAATATAGAATTCTTTTATATTGCATTTGGTTTCTCTCATATTATCGAAGGATTTAAAAAATTTAATTTAGAAACTACCTGTTCGTAAACGCGTGGAACGGAGTGTATGACTGTACTAATCCGAGCAGAAAATACATCCTCCGAATGAGAAATTCCTTTGAGTTTGCAAAAGTTACATCTTCCTGCCAGACGTTTGTTTCACCAATTTATACTTGTGACATCAAGATAGAGTAAATGTAGTTTTATGAAAACAACTGCTTCAGAAGAAATACAATTAAAAAGAAAACAGAAAACGATCCAAGCAGATGCTTTTTGCGCACCTGATGAATCTAAAAGTTTGAAAGATAAAACCTTATAGGAACCTAAAACACTGAAGGAATCGACACTGGTCGATGATGGGCAAATGGTGGAACAAAATACTTTCCATTGAAAAATTACACTTACTTGTTTCTATCTTTTTTTTGATGTTTGGTGCATTAATACGATTGGCTTATTACTATATAGCCCTTCTGTCTCATCAGAAGCATCATTCTCCACTTTCTTCATTAGAATATTTGTTTAATATTACTTAGCAGAGGGCAGCTAACGAAATGAAAATAATCAAATAAAGTTTTTGGTTTTAAATGGTAGGTACGCATGTAGGCGGTTCTTTTTTTGACAGACAAAAATAGTTATTCCTGTTTGGTTATTTGTACGTTCATATATATGCAAAGAAGTATTTATTATAATAGTATGTATTTTGTGAATACGCCGACGATATCGTCATAATCGGCCGATCTCAGCGTGCCGTGTTAGAGGCTTTCATGGGGATTAAAGAACAGGCAAAATTCGTTGACCTTGAGAACCAACGAAGTTCTTGCTTTTAACAGTCAAACAAATATCTGTCAATCTAAAGTGGACGTGTCATTGGATTGAGAGTCCTTGTCCATTCTGGATTGTTTTTAACAAAATAACTTAAATTAAAATCAAATAGTTTGGAATACATATTTTGCTTGTACTGTTACTATCGTTTTTCAATCAATAAATTCAATTCAATTCAATTCAATTTAATTTTATTATCTTTACTAATACATATTGTGTACATAACATTCAAGCAAAATACAAAATCTAAATATAACAAAATTTAACACAATCAATATTAATAAAGAAACTGCAATCTGTAGTTCATAAGGAACTAGAGGCGAAAGCAGCTAGAATACACAAATATAACACTACAACATATTTTAAAAGTACTGTACGACAAGATTTGTACAACATTATAATTTTTTTTTTTTTTTTTTTTTTTTTTATTACAAGTTTAATATTAATTTATATTTTTACCATATAAAAGTGACACAAAATTGCGCGCAAAAATAAGAAAAAACAAAGTAGGTACCTAATTAAGTGGTTATCCATAATAATTCATTAATATTTTTATAATTTAAGTCAAAGAGCCAAAATTTTACTTTTTTGAGAAATGTAGACTCATTTCTAATAATTCGAATACTGCTGGGTAGATTATTAAAAAGTCTTGGAGCAGTTGACGTAAAAAAATTTAAAAAAAATTGCAAATTGTGATGTGGTACTACAGCGAGATGTTGATTGTTTACTCTAAGGTTATAGCTAGAAGAGCACCGGTTCAATAGATAACCAGATCTGGGGAAAAAAATTTTTAGTACTTTATAGAAATATAAATGTTTCAGAGGTAGGACTTTGATGCTTCTAAAAAGTACCAAACTATCATGACGACGACTTTTATTACAGATAAGACGAATAATGTGTTTTTGAGAAATCAGAAGTGGATTCATTTTATTGTTGTGTGTTCCACCCCATGAAACTATGCCATATTCAAGCTTAGAGTGCACTAAACCATAATATATACACTTAAGAAGTTCTCGTGAGCAATATTTTTTTAAAAAGTATATTTGCCTTGTGGCAGCCATAAGATATTTCTTAAGTGCATCCGTATGAGCAGACCAACCCATCTTCCAATCAAGCAGAACCCCAAGGTATTTGTAAGACTTAACACACTCAATATTAAAACATTTATCAGAGCATGGACGTGACTCAAAAAATGTTTGTGGGTTCACTTCCGAGTTACAAATTTCTTTACTGTGATTAAATTTCCTACAACTTGCGCAATGAGAGAATGATCCATAATCTACCTCCTTACCAGAAACATTAAAAAACATAATTTTGGTTTTGTCACTTATTACCATTTTATGCATTTTGAACCAATGGCTTAAGACTTCCAGGTCATGATTAATATCTGCAGAAAGATCCAAAGCAGAGTCACTGTGAAAAGCGCAAGCCATGTCATCAGCGAACGCATTCACTTTGCTGCGGAATTTTTGTAAAAAAATCGAGTTAATAAATATTAAAAAAAGTATTGGACCAAGCACAGAACCTTGAGGAACTCCCAAGGAGATGCTACTTGAATCTAAAAAATAAAATTTCTGTCAAAAACGCCCCAAATAAGTAGGCGTGGCAAAATACTATGTGTATGCGAATTCTTTACAACGGCTTTGTTTACATACTTTGCGAAGAACATGGCCATCGTTTTTTTTTAAATAGTGAACGTGTCAGTGGGAGGATTTTAAAAATATTTGAACTTGAGTACAGAGTATATATTCTAAATCTTAGCTTCCTAGCTCAAATGTTATTTTTTTTTTTGATGAAAATTGTTTTTTTTTTAATTGTGGACGTCAGCAGAATCGTATGCTACCTCTTCGTCAAATTTCAGCTTTGTGTGTTTATAAGTGCGGACAAATTTGAATGCAACAGAGGGTTGAACTTACAGACAGAACATAGAGGACATTGTGGCTATTATTATTCATATATAAAAATAAAAGAAGAATATAACTCTTGAGCTTCTCCTGAATTTGAGCTGGTCTTAACTTTTTTAAAAAAACTTCTACAAAATTTCGAACTCTGCTAAGTACAAATGGAATTGATAAAAGTTCTCATCTTAAATGAGCATGCGGAGAATTATTATTTCCCTAGCAGATTACAGTCTTTTCGATTTCTTAAACTTCTCTGAATTTCATATAGCTACACTCGGCTCCACGTGTTTACGAACAGGTAGTTTCTTGATTCAATTTTACGAAATTTTTTAAATGCTTAGATAATATGGGAAAAACCAAAAGCAATATGAAAGAAAACTAAATTATGTTTATGTTGTAGAAAAAAAATGGGATTAGGTAGATGAATTCAATTTTTATAATGCTTTTCCGAATATGGTCATAAAATTAGTCTTTTTTCGTTCCACCTGCTTACGAACAGCAACTAAATCTACCTGATAGATGCTTAAAAGGTAATAAAACAACAACAATTTGGAATAAATTAGTTAGGGTTTTATAAAGATACAAAAATAGTTTTTAATAATGTGTACTACCTTGCCACGTCGAATCAATCGGTTCTCATTAGATCACCGCAATTAAACGACGTTGGACGTGGTCGTACTAAGATGATGGACCACTTGGGAATACCGCGTGTTGTTGGCACCTCGTGCGAACGTCTGACAAGAGTATCAAATTGTCTTGAGAAGCTTCTCAAATTAGCCGTTCGAGAAGGAGAAGCTAGGTTCTAGGCCTTGTATGGGCCGTTAATGGCCTAATATGTATATGTTATGTGTACATATACATACATATCCCGATCGCTGTATCAATTCAAAAAGCTTGCTATGAAGAGATTTATACAGTTCTTCCAAGTAATTTAGTGGAATTCCGAATGAGTCTTATTTTATGGCTTCCATTATTTCTTCCGGGTTGGAGTATTGCTTACCTCCTTCGTAGACTTTTTTTAAAAGCAATCCCCTCACGTTTTTCATAATGTTCAGGTCCGGTGAATGTCCATGCCAGTATGTCTACATTTTGACTCTGAATCAAAGTTTTGGTTGTTCTTGCCGTATGTATCGGTACATTGTCCCAATGCATCTGGTCCATCCAAATTAAAAATTTGTTATCTGAGAAGACAACGGCATGTCACTCTCGACTCCATCTGATGTGACTTATTTTTTTTTTTTATAATAAGCGCGCACTAAAGGGATTTGTTAGGACCCTTATAATATATTAGCTACACAGCGCGGGCGTTAAGGAAATTAGGGTGAGAAGAAAAGGAGAGATGCCGATGCACGTTGGTTTTGAATGATTGTAGGTTACAATGTGCAGGAAAAATGGAGCGGGGAAGAGCATTCCACATTCGTGTTGTACGGCTGAGGAAAGATTCTTTGAACTTCACTGTACGTCCGAACACAGGCTTGAGGGTGAACTGATGAGCATTCCTTGCATAGCGGGTATTGCGGTTGAAATGTTCAAGGGGAGAAATGCAACTAGCTATTTCGTTTGAGCAATTATGGTGGAAATAACGATAAAATAACGAGGCAGGAGACATTACGACGATGACTAAGAGAGTCAATCGATCTCGCGATGTCTCGGTCGCCAATGAGTTTTATCGCGCGTTTTTGGATCCTGTCTAGTAGCTCCAAATAAGTTATTGGTGCACCGGACCAGATATGGGCGTTGTACTCGAGTTTCGGGCGAATAAACGCCTTGTAAATTGTAGCCAGATCAGAAGGGGTGAAATATTTCTTACAACGCTTAAGGGAGCCTAGATATTTCGCGGCGTTCTTGGCGACATCGAATATGTGGTCATTCCAACGAAGGTTGTCATTAACACACATACCGAGAATGGGAAGTCTTTCAGTTTCAGCGATGCAAGTGCCATTCATAGATAATGGCAGTGTGTGTGGGTTTTGCTTTAATGAGAGGAGACAGCATTGTGTTTTGGAAGCATTAAATTCCACTCTATTGGTTTTACCCCACTGAGTTATGCTGTTAAGATCGGAATTTAATGAGCTTAGCAAACGTTGCCGTTCCAGTTCCACACCCGAAGTTGAGGGGCGTGACCCAAGAAACGAATATGAGAAGCTGAGGGTACTGTCATCAGCAAAGGAATGGATTGGATTAGAAGTAACAGACAGGAGATCATTTATAAAAATGAGAAAGAGAATCGGGGACAGAACAGAGCCTTGGGGGACACCAGCATTTATTTGGTGAGTTGCAGACTTGAAACTGTCTAAAACAACTTGAATTGAACGGTCCGAAAGGTAATTTCTAATCCATTGAAGAAGAGTATCATCGATTCCAAATGCACGCATTTTCGACAAGAGAGCTTGATGCCAAACTCTGTCAAATGCCTTTGCAAAATAAAGTTGCTGACTTTTGCGTGCTGCGTTCAATGGTGGTTTCTTTTTCATTTTTTTTTTGTCTAATAGGGTTGGGCTGCTGTATTACGCCATAAACAGTTGATCTACTAGCTTGAACTCCAGTTTCTACCTTGATTTTACCTAGGGAAAGTCTTGAATTTGAAGCAGCTCTCAGCATCGCCGTGGGTCCTGACTTTTTGTTGCTCTCACTAATCCTCCTTTCCATTTTTGTCCATAGTTATCAGGGTCCTTTAGATAGCTGTTAACAACAGTTGGCCCTTTTACAATTTTACCGGCTATAAAACGGATTGAATTGCCTTCCTCCTTGTAGCCTCGAATTTGGTATATTTCCTTATTGGATAATGAATTTATTTTACCCATAGTTGTTGTTTCTATGAAATTATGTTTTGAACTGAGGTCACTGGTACTCTCAATGCATTTATATTTGATTTAAAATATAATACAAGGTAGATTTAGTGCCTGCTCATAACCAGGTGTAACGAAAAAAAGGACGGAAGGATGACCTTATTGATAAAAGCATCATAAAACTTGAATTTATCTGCCTAATCTCAGTTTTTTTACAACTTGAACATAATATAGAATTCTTTTATATTGCATTTGGTTTCTCTCATATTATCGAAGGATTTAAAAAATTTAATTTAGAAACTACCTGTTCGTAAACGCGTGGAACGGAGTGTATGACTGTACTAATCCGAGCAGAAAATACATCCTCCGAATGAGAAATTCCTTTGAGTTTGCAAAAGTTACATCTTCCTGCCAGACGTTTGTTTCACCAATTTATACTTGTGACATCAAGATAGAGTAAATGTAGTTTTATGAAAACAACTGCTTCAGAAGAAATACAATTAAAAAGAAAACAGAAAACGATCCAAGCAGATGCTTTTTGCGCACCTGATGAATCTAAAAGTTTGAAAGATAAAACCTTATAGGAACCTAAAACACTGAAGGAATCGACACTGGTCGATGATGGGCAAATGGTGGAACAAAATACTTTCCATTGAAAAATTACACTTACTTGTTTCTATCTTTTTTTTGATGTTTGGTGCATTAATACGATTGGCTTATTACTATATAGCCCTTCTGTCTCATCAGAAGCATCATTCTCCACTTTCTTCATTAGAATATTTGTGGAATATTACTTAGCAGAGGGCAGCTAACGAAATGAAAATAATCAAATAAAGTTTTTGGTTTTAAATGGTAGGTACGCATGTAGGCGGTTCTTTTTTTGACAGACAAAAATAGTTATTCCTGTTTGGTTATTTGTACGTTCATACATATGCAAAGAAGTATTTATTATAATAGTATGTATTTTGTGAATACGCCGACGATATCGTCATAATCGGCCGATCTCAGCGTGCCGTGTTAGAGGCTTTCATGGGGATTAAAGAACAGGCAAAATTCGTTGACCTTGAGAACCAACGAAGTTCTTGCTTTTAACAGTCAAACAAATATCTGTCAATCTAAAGTGGACGTGTCATTGGATTGAGAGTCCTTGTCCATTCTGGATTGTTTTTAACAAAATAACTTAAATTAAAATCAAATAGTTTGGAATACATATTTTGCTTATACTGTTACTATCGTTTTTCAATCAATAAATTCAATTCAATTCAATTCAATTTAATTTTATTATCTTTACTAATACATATTGTGTACATAACATTCAAGCAAAATACAAAATCTAAATATAACAAAATTTAACACAATCAATATTAATAAAGAAACTGCAATCTGTAGTTCATAAGGAACTAGAGGCGAAAGCAGCTAGAATACACAAATATAACACTACAACATATTTTAAAAGTACTGTACGACAAGATTTGTACAACATTATAATTTTTTATTTTTTTTTTTTTTTTTTATTACAAGTTTAATAATAATTTATATTTCTACCATATAAAAGTGACACAAAATTGCGCGCAAAAATAAGAAAAAACAAAGTAGGTACCTAATTAAGTGGTTATCCATAATAATTCATTAATATTTTTATAATTTAAGTCAAAGAGCCAAAATTTTACTTTTTTGAGAAATGTAGACTCATTTCTAATAATTCGAATACTGCTGGGTAGATTATTAAAAAGTCTTGGAGCAGTTGACGTAAAAAAATTTAAAAAAAATTGCAAATTGTGATGTGGTACTACAGCGAGATGTTGATTGTTTACTCTAAGGTTATAGCTAGAAGAGCACCGGTTCAATAGATAACCAGATCTGGGGAAAAAAATTTTTAGTACTTTATAGAAATATAAATGTTTCAGAGGTAGGACTTTGATGCTTCTAAAAAGTACCAAACTATCATGACGACGACTTTTATTACAGATAAGACGAATAATGTGTTTTTGAGAAATCAGAAGTGGATTCATTTTATTGTTGTGTGTTCCACCCCATGAAACTATGCCATATTCAAGCTTAGAGTGCACTAAACCATAATATATACACTTAAGAAGTTCTCGTGAGCAATATTTTTTTAAAAAGTATATTTGCCTTGTGGCAGCCATAAGATATTTCTTAAGTGCATCCGTATGAGCAGACCAACCCATCTTCCAATCAAGCAGAACCCCAAGGTATTTGTAAGACTTAACACACTCAATATTAAAACATTTATCAGAGCATGGACGTGACTCAAAAAATGTTTGTGGGTTCACTTCCGAGTTACAAATTTCTTTACTGTGATTAAATTTCCTACAACTTGCGCAATGAGAGAATGATCCATAATCTACCTCCTTACCAGAAACATTAAAAAACATAATTTTGGTTTTGTCACTTATTACCATTTTATGCATTTTGAACCAATGGCTTAAGACTTCCAGGTCATGATTAATATCTGCAGAAAGATCCAAAGCAGAGTCACTGTGAAAAGCGCAAGCCATGTCATCAGCGAACGCATTCACTTTGCTGCGGAATTTTTGTAAAAAAATCGAGTTAATAAATATTAAAAAAAGTATTGGACCAAGCACAGAACCTTGAGGAACTCCCAAGGAGATGCTACTTGAATCTAAAAAATAAAATTTCTGTCAAAAACGCCCCAAATAAGTAGGCGTGGCAAAATACTATGTGTATGCGAATTCTTTACAACGGCTTTGTTTACATACTTTGCGAAGAACATGGCCATCGTTCCCATCGACTTCTTTCACAATTGACAATGGCGGTTTTTAAAAATCTTTACACGCGATAATTTTGGGCTCTTAGAGAGTAAATGTTCCGTATATCAACTTTCTATATCTAGCTCCAATTTTGGAGCCCCAAAATTGCTGATGGACGGACAGACCACCATGGCTAGATCGACATAACTATCGGTGCTAGTCTTATAGGAACTTTTAGGTGTCTGCGATCAATCTTAAGGCATGTTGCAAACTGTGAGTCGAAATTAAAATACCCTTGATATGCTATACCCTATGCATTACCTATGCTTACCAATCGTGAAATATTCACTTTGGTTATATAAAAAGTCAATTGTTTGTATTATCTGTATAATCTAGTCCCAGATATGACCTTCAATCAACAAAAGTTCGTCTTTTGAGCCCAATAAAACATTTCTACCAGTAAGATGGTTTTCAACATTAGGGCAATAGCGTGCTTCGTCGAGACTACAGAAAAAAAATTCTTTCTATATTATGTATTGCTCATTTCATGGCTTTATATGGATAGTAATCTATTGGCTGTAATTGTCATGAAGTGCTTCACTCTGTAACATTTCCACTATTGAAATAGTAAGCTATCAAATTCCCACCGTACATTTAATAGCATTCTATCTCTCTTTCTTTCTATGAAAAATAACAGATGGTAAGCTATGAAATATTGCTCGTGTAGCTCGTGAGGTAGTGCTGAGTTGCCAGAAACCAATATGAATACTGAAGTAAGGAGCCATCGTCATTTTTAATCTGCATTTGTTTCGGTATTGAAGAATTCTAACTTTTTGGAATTTTTTTTATTTTTTCTATAATAAGCAAATGTTATTTGTTTCTTTAAGCCACTAAACTTAAGTTACTTTCCAAGGAACATCAAAAGACCTCAAGTCATTGAGTAGCCTAGCATACCTCTGCTTTTCATTTGCATTCTACCTTGCCCTCTTGAATTCTATCTCAATAAAAGGTACTTACTCCGTGTAAAAATTTTACCAAATGGGACCGATTTTGTGAATCGCGGATTTTGACATATCTCCACGTTTCAAGGTCACCAGAATCCAAATTCAACGTTTTTATAGAGATGTCTGTCCGTGTGTATGTGCATATGTACGTATGTGCGTTCGGAATTCTCTTTCGCCACAATTATCTGGAGAACCAAAGACTATATTGACATGCGACCGGGTATATTCGAAGCGTAACTACGTAACTCAGAACTGATTAAGTTTTCAGCGAAATCGGTCCAGCCGTTTTTTGTTAATAAATGAATAACTAAAAAAATAAAGGCAACTATACTTTACTTTGTCCAAGAAAAATTGTCAGTACAGAGAAGATAGGATGTTTGTCTCTCAGTCTGGTCGCAATGACTTACATAAATCAGTCCCTCTTTAAAGCTCTCACAGAGTTGCCGTAGTGTGTATGATAATTCGCCATAACTCAGAGAACAATTCTATTAGGGTTACCATCTTCCAATTTAAAATAAAAATATTGCGGAACGAAATAGATTCCGTTTATCTTTTTCCTTTTCTGGTAAGATAATAATAGGCGCGTTTTTTTAATGGTATCTCCTGTAGAAAAAACAAAATATATAAATTTCGTAACACAAAAAAAAAAAAAAAAAACGAAAAATATATCACTGTAATCCAATTTATTCATTATAAATATTGTAAAATATAAAATACTAATTTCTAATATCACTACTCAACTAATCCGATGAGTAATTAAGTCTTTAGTAAGTCTCTTATTTCAGCAATTTTAAATGACTTGTTGTTGTTTTGGCTTGCTACAACCCCTTTCACTTGAGCCAAAACCAATTCTATTGGACTAAGGTCACAGTGATAAGGCGGCAAGCGAAGCACTTTATGTCCCGCATTTTGAGCCATTTCATCCATGACGTATGTTTCATACTTGGGTTGGCAACTCTGCTACAAAGTGTATAGTTCAATAACAAAATTTGCTCTCGTAAAATTCTTAAATATAACTAGCCAAAGTTCGTAATTAATAATTAAAAGTGTATAAACAGGTGCGTCGACTGTCTGTTTCTATAAATAAAACAGCAAAAGCAGGTAATCCTAATTTATTAGCTGTGAAATAAACTTTCCAAGTAGACACCTAAGTCACATGACTGACAACAAAAGGAAAATCGATCAAACGTCACCTGAAAAAAATATTTATCCACTTTTTAATACCAACAGACCATCAAAGGTTTATAAATCTCAAAAGACAATGTCGATCTCCCAATCTGACCTTGATAAAATCAAATCCATTATTGAGGCATCGCTCAATATAGGACTCTCCAAAGCGACGGCCAATCTAGTAACAAAAGACGATCTCAACAAACTTAGCAATGAGATACACTCGCTAAGACAACAAAACCAGAATTTATCTGAAAAAGTGCAGCATTTTGAAAATCGATGTTGCATTCTAGAAGAGGAGCTTGAACTGCAGAGCAGAGAGATCAGCGGGAAAAATATTATTTTCACGATTCCAAACGACCGATCTGACCCCCAAGAAAGGATTCATAACATAACCACACTTTTGCTAGGCTCTGATGCAGACCAACAACAAATGCCACAAGCCATAAAACTTAGTGAAAACAAGAAAACAATTAAACTCAAACTTAGCACTGGTTCCAATGAAACTGCAATGCAAATGTTAAGAAATTCCTTGAAGCTAAAAGGCACAGGCTGCTATATCCAACGAGACATTAGCAAACAATCACAAATCAAACGTCGAATTCTACTCGGGTATCGAAAAGTCGTCAAAACAATTAATCCAAGCGAAGCAGTATTAATTAAAAATAACAATTTATTAATTGGTAATAGAACATTTTATTTAGATAATAATAACAAACTTAAATATAATAACACAAACGGAGAAGACGAACTACAGAATATCTACGGAAAACTCAATTTTAATGCTGTCAACGAAACTATGTTGTCAAACAGACGTCAGCGTGAATGGCCCAAACCAGATGCACCAGTGATGACACTTTACACCGAAGGTCCGGAAGGTAGTAGTGTCATACAAAACTGAGAATTAAGCGTCGTCAGCTCAAACAAATTTATCTCTGCAAATATTTTATCTTACAATATATCTGGATTAAGTAATAAATTATTATTTGTAGACTTTTTTAACTATGTTAAGAACTTTGAAATTTTCTTTTTATTTGAAACACATTTAACAAGCGATAATTTAAGTAATTTTAATAAATATTTCGATGGCTTTAAGTTAATTTGGAGCGAAGCAAGTAAAACCTACATAAAGGGGCGTGCAAGTGGAGGAAGCCTGTACGGGATAAAAAAATCACATTTAAAAACTTACGATTTTGATGAATTTGAAGGAACTACCGTAGTAAAATGTGTGACACAAAATAATAATACATATATCGTTCCATCATATATAAACTGCAACAAATGGACTCACGACTTTGAGAGGCTGTGTAATACAATGTCATGTTTAGCAAGCAAAAACGTTATGCTGATTGGAGATTGGAATTCGAGAATAAGTGACTCACAAACCACTATAGTGCAAACTGTAACAAACCCTAGTATATGCTGTACCAATAGGGTATCTAAAGACAAGTCTGCAATAAAAATGGAACAGATGTACTAGAGCTGCTCCAAATGTATGATCTTATTGTGTTAAACGGCTGTACAGAAGGTGATAGAGAAGGGCATTACACATTTGTCGGAGGACAAGGCAATTCAGTTATTGATTTTTGTGCTGTTAACAACGACTGGACTGGGAAAATTAAAAAATTTGAGGTACAATACAAAACTTTTTCGGATCACATGCCAATCGTGGTTGAAGTTGATGGTGAAACACCCTCATATCACAAAAACCTGCCCCTGCTACCAAGACTTAAATGGAAATCCGAAAAAACAAATACCTACCACCGGTTATTAGACAGCTTGCTCTCAGCAAATAATTCGATACCTGAAGAAACAGAAACACTCGCAAACCAAATAACTTGTTATATAAGAAGTGCTGCATCAAACAACATTTCAAATATAAGGTCACCATTTAAACAAAAATGGTTTGATGGAGAATGCATAAATGCTAGGAAGAAATCATTTGCCCTTTTGCGTGTCTGGAGAACTTGTAATGACCCTGAGGTTAAAAAGTTGTATAACCAAGTGAATACCCACTACAAAAATCTATGCCTAGCTAAGAAAACTGACTTCGATAATCAGCAAGCTCTCTTACTTAGTCAAACCAAGTCTTCGAAGGACTTCTGGAGAATAGCAAGGGAGATTAATGGTACAGTTTATCAAATAGGTACAGGAGTATCTGCTGATGATCTATCCATATATTTTAAACATCTTCTACTGGATAACTCAAACCTTTCTTTCTCGTATGCGGACCCCCTCATTTTCGACGATTCCCTAGATGGTGAGGTAACAACTGACGAAATCAATGCTGTTATCATGAAATCCAAAAATGGAAAGGCGCCAGGCGAAGATGGGATTCCCTACGAATTCTACAAAAATGCTAGTCCAACCTTAATCAACTATTTGAAAGTTCTCTTCAACAGTGTGTTCTCGAGTGCAGACATCCCTTCATCGTTTAAGAAGTCCGTAATATTCCCCATCCACAAAAAGGGTTCGCTGGAAAACGTAGGAAACTACAGGGGAATCTCATTCATGAATGTGTCAGCCAAGATATTTTGCGGCATACTTGTAGGACGATTAGAAAAATGGGTAGATGAAAAAAATATTCTGACAGAGCGTCAAGCTGGATTCAGAAAAAACTTTTCAACCGTTGACCAAATATTCACATTATCTGCGATTATAAGAGCCTTTCAAGCCAGAAACAAGAAAATGTATAGCTTTTTTGTAGATTTCAAGGCAGCTTTTGATCTTGTTAGCCGAAGTGCACTCTTCTATAAACTGTCTCAGTTGGGTATCTCTACAAAATTTCTTAAGACCATTAAAAAAATGTATGCCGAAACAAGTGCAGCAGTCTGGGATGGAAAGGATTTCTCAGAATGGTTTAAAACACAGACTGGTGTAAAGCAAGGATGTCCTCTTAGTGCCTTATTGTTTTCTCTATTTATAAACGACATAGAAAAAGATTTGCCTGGTGGAGTACGAATTGCTAATACCGTGGTCAATGTCTTGTTATATGCCGATGATCTTGTTCTACTCTCTGAATCTCCTGAAAATCTCCAATTGATGATAAATCGTCTAGCCAGTTACTGCAAAAAATGGGGACTAACCATCAACACCGAAAAATCTAAAATTATGGTATTTTCCCGTTCACCACGAGTGCAAAGTGGAAATAGATGGTTTTATAATGGAAGCCGATTAGAGATTGTGAAGGAACTCAAATATTTAGGAGTGAAACTGAACCCAACCCTAGAATTTGGTAAACATCTAACGGATAAAGCCAAGTCTTCCCAAAGCTTAGTAAATCTATCATGGAAAAATGTTTTTGCAAACAAGCGGATTCTCCTCTCAACGAAATACAGAATATTTGATTCAGTTGTTAAATCAACTCTTTGTTACGCCTCTCAAGTTTGGGGATCAGACGAGTACGAAGTAATCGAGAAATTCCACAGGAACTTCTTGAAAAAATTATTCAACTTACCAATGAAATCGCCGAACTACACAATCTATTTGGAAACGGGTCTTCCAATGCTTTTTACAAGCACTCTCAAATCGCAAGCGGATTACATCATTAAAATAGGTTCGTATCCAGACTCCCGAATAACCAAAAAAATGCTATCTTATGAATTAAGAAACAAGGACTGGTGGGCGTTAAGATGGTTAAGAATTGGAAACGCGTGTGGAGAAACTATTTCATTCGATCTAAACAACCTGGACAACTTAAAGAACCAACTTTATCGAATAATAAATAAAAATGAAGATGCTATTCGTGTGCGATTTATAGAGAAAGCTCGTGAATCAGATAGCAGAGTATTGTATTCTCACCTGAACTTCAATCTAAAGGATAAGAACTATTTCAATGACTCACTCAACTATAGTGAAATATCTCTTATTTTCAAAACAAGGTGTGAGTTGATTGGTTTAAATGGCAGCCCATATAATGGAAGCTTCAACCAGTTTTGTAATATTTGCAACTTAAAAGCGAAAGAAGACTGCTTTCACATTATTAGTGTTTGTCCAATCTACAAACCACAGAGACTAGCTTACTTCGGAAAAAAATTCCTTACCATGCAGGAGACAATAAAAATTCTGAACGAGTGTGATTGGAAAAAGTTATTTTATTATATTAAATCCATCTACAAATACAGGTCGCTATTAATAACAGAGTATTATGATTGATTAAGTTTATTAAAAAAATAACTATATTGTTAAAGTAACAAATGTAGGTACATGTATAAGCATTTTGCTAACCAAGCTGACGGCTAAGCCATAGCTTTAAAATTCATTCTATCTTGTAACTTATGTAATAAGAAAATATTAAATAAATGAATTTCTTACTTACTTACTTTACTACTTGGCTTTGTAACGTTTAACGATTTCAAGCAACTCTGCTTTAACCATATCATCCTCGAAACTTATCGCATTAGACCTCAACCACTTTTTTATTTCATCTTTTCTCGTGGAAGTGGATGGTGCTTTCTGGAATGATAGGAAGCATTGTCCAAAACTATGACGGAGTTGGGTTCCAGGGGTATTAAAATATCTTTAAAACATCTCTCGTACACATCAGCGTTCATGTCCTCGTGGTAGTCTCCGGTTTTTCCCGAAATGAAGCATAAAAGTCCTCCATCGACGAAACCTGTAGATCTTCCTCGTTGAGCCAGGTCTCATCAGTAAAACAAAATTTTTCTTTTCTTTTCTCTAATTTTTTTTACTTCGCGTAAATATCTTCGTCTCAAAGAAATAATGGCACTTCTTTCCAACAACAGATTCTTTCGCTGACGTTTGACGAATTTAAGTCCGAGATCTTTTTGTAATATTATATGCAAAGTTGATCTGCTTATTTTTGTTATATTTGCATTCTTTTGTACTTCCAATAAAATCTTGTCTAGCGTTGGAACGTCATTATCCATAAAAAACTGATGGACTATCTGCCTAATGGCACAATTGGCAAAATCATCGACCTTGCTCTTGATACCAGATTTATCTTTCTTCTTTGGTGGTGAATTGTGGCCTTTGATTGCTTTTTCCCTTAAAAACCTGTACACAGTTCGTTCCGTAACAGAAAAAATATTAGCTGCATTTCCTACGGCTTCCGATTTACTTTTAAAAAGGCCATAGAATTTTGCAGTTGCATCAACAATTTATTGTTTCTTTTCTACACTTAGATCCTTTGAAGACTTTGTACATGGCTACATGTACTCTTTATTCATATAAACAATAAAGTAAACCAATTGCTTAGATGCACTATCAGCGATTTATATAACAACCATTGTTTCCGCCTTATAAACACAATCAGGCGATTAGAATACAAAATTATATAACCACGCATAATTACGTAACTCATAACTGATTAAGTTTCCAGCGAAATCGGTTAGGCTGTTTTTTGCTAGTAAATAAATAACTAAAAAAAGTGGTCTGGGTGACCCGCAAGGTTCACACGACTAACTTCCCAGTGGGATCAATATGATTTATGCGATTAGTGGGAAATTTTGAAATGTGGTTAACCATAAGATATGGTTAAGAATTATTTAATATTAAAAAATGCTCTTTAATATTGTTCATGGAAATTAAATATTGTTAATATCAGCAAAGTGTGATATACATTAAGGCAACCATTGTTATGAACACGGAGACCTGTTTCTCAATGATAAATGATAATAAATAGTACAAATAAAGGCAAATTATTTTAGTTACATATTTATTTACGGACAAAAAACGGCTGGACCGATTTCGCTGGAAACTTAATCAGTTCTGAGTTATCTAATTACGCTTCGAAAAAATATAATCCCATGTCAATATCATCTTTGGTTCTCGAGATAATCGTAGCGAAAGATAATTCCTTACGCACATACGTACATACGTATTTACGTACATACACACGGACAGACATCTCTATAAAAACGTTGGATTTGGATTCTGGTGACCTTGAAACGTGGAGATAATGTCAAAATCCGCGATTCACAAAATTGGCCCCATTACAAGAACTTCCACTTTGAAGTTAATAATTTGCCTTTATTTGTGCTATTTCTTGTCATTTGTCATTGAGCAAATCATTATTACATTGTGCTCCCTTATTTCGTATATGTATATGAAAATTTACAGGTCTCCGTGTTCATAAAAACAGTTGCATTAATATAATATATCACTCTTCGCTGCTATTAACAACATTTAATTTAAATTAACATTATTGAAGAGGATTTTTTAATATTAAATAATTCTTAACCAAATCTTAACCATATCAATATCATATTGATCACACTGGGAAGTTAGTCCTGTGGACCTTGCGGGTCGCACCCAGACCACTTTTTTTCCTTTCTTTTCTACCTGGAACTTTCTAACTAATGTGGTCGCAATAACACAAATGTGTCGGCTTTTCACTTCCAAAAAAGTGGTCTGGGTGCGACCCGCAAAGTCAACACGACTAACTTCCCAGTGGGATCAATATGATTTATGCGATTAGTGTGAAATTTTGAAATTTGGTTAACCATAATATATGGTTGAGAATTATTTAATATTAAAAAATGATCTTTAATATTGTTCATGGAAATTAAATGTTGTTAATAACAGCGAAGGGTGATATATAATAATGTAACCATTGTTATGAACACGGAGACCTGTAAATTTACATATATTCGAAATAACGGAGGACAATGTAATAATTATTTGCTCAATGACAAATGACAATAAATAGTACAAATAAATTCAAATTATTTTAGTTATTTATTTACTAACAAAAAACGGCTGGACCGATTTCGCGGAAAACTTAATAAGTTCTGAGTTACGTAATTACGCTTCGAATTCGTCCCATGTCAATATCATCTTTGGTTCTCCAGATAATCGTGGCGAAAGATAATTCCGAACGCACATACGTACATACGCACATACGTACATACACACGGACAGACATCTCTATAAAAACGTTGAATTTGGATTCTGGTGACCTTGAAATGTGGAGATATGTCAAAATCCGCGATTCACAAAATCGGCCCCATTACACGAACTTCCACTGGGAAGTTAATAAAATTAAAGTTAAGATTTTAGCTCAACATGATGTAGGTCTAGGTATCACATAACAGAGTCTCGCCAATGGGAGCACAATTGCTAATGTAATGAAATGCTGTTGTAAGCAAATAAAATGCAACTTTCTATCGTGTCCATCTTATCTAATTCTGATGAATGCGTAGAAGTTTCTTTGAAAATTGACCAGTTTAAATTTTAGCTCTTGAAAATATAAGTCTGTTTTGTTTTGTTTTAGGTCCGTTGAACTCATCGCTTTAATTGCAATCTCGTGTACGTTCTTTCTGTTCATGCATACAAAAAATTTGAATACACGTCTCCGTGAAATGGAAGTAAAGCTGCAACCCTCCGAGTTTTCAGCACTAGGTTTAACAGGAGAACATCATCTTAGTGGAGGCGACTCTGGTAAGTATAACCAATTTTTTTCTTTGTAATTTCGCCCGTGTCGTTAATGATAGCGAATGGAACTAGAGAGGGAATTTACAAGATTGCGAATATTTAATTTTCGTGACATAAAGTAACATAAAATCTTTATTTGTCATGTCCTTATGCAAATTCTTGATGCTTTCCCAATAATGTCATAAAATTAGTCCTTTTCTCTTTCCACCTGTTTACGAACAGCATTTAAATCTAGATGTTTAAAAGGTAATAAAACAACACAATTATTTTTGGAATAAATTATTTTGGGTTTTATTAAGACTATAATAATAGTTTATAACAATATGTACTACCTCCCGATCGCGTATTACTTCAAGAAGCCTGCTATGAAGAGATTTATACAGTTATTCGAAGTAATTTAGTGAAATTTCGGACCAGGCTTGTTTTATGACTTTAATTACTTCTTCCGGGTTGGAGTACTGCTTTCCTCCTTCGTAGACCTTTTTTGAAAGCCATCCCAACACGTTTTCCATGATGTTCAGGTACGGTGAATACGGCGGATATGCCAGTAGGTCCACATTTTGACTCTGAATCCGAGTTTTGGTTGTTCTTGCGGTATGTATCGGTGCATTGTCCTATTGGAAAATCTATCGTTTTCCACCAAACAGTTCGGAAAAATGAGGGAAAGCTCTTTCCAGCATAGATTTGTAGGTTATTGCGGTCATTGTTGAGCTTTAAAAATCAAGGTTTGCAGTTACGTAAAAGCTGACTGCTCCCCATACCATTAATCCATCTCCCTTGCTGTGTCTTCTATCTAGGATTATTTCATCCTTTCTCAAATCATGGAAATAAAAAAATATATCCATCAGGTCCATCCAAATTAATTTTTTTTTTTTCATCTGAGAAGACACTGGTATGCCACTCTGGTCTAAACCTGATGTGACTTATTTGATTTTGCAAATCGCTGACTATTGCGTGCTTCGTTCAATGATTGTATCTTTATAATTTTGTTGGTGTCTAATATGGTTGGCCTACTTTAAAACGTGATGAACAGTTTAATCCCAATTTTTTTTACAACATAAACATAATTTTTTCCCTTGTTATCGAAGGATTTAAAAGATTTCGTAAAATTAAATCAAAAAACTACCTGTTCGTAAACACGTGGAACGGAGTGTACACCCCTTAGCACCTGTTTGTGAAAACCCTTGATGAATGGTAAGAAGAGTATTCAGCGATCATGTTGCAAGGAGAAATTCACGTTAGGCTAGGTAAGGTTAAAGTGGCTGTCAGCGTAAAGCCAACACACTTAGACCAAAGTTAGGTCCATTGTGATACCACACGGATCGAATGGCTTATCTCGCTACTAGTTAAACCATTTGGAACTTCTTATGAAGCGCGATAGACTTCTAATGTCAGCGTTAGCCAAGTCATTAAGATCATTAAGCAAGAAATCTCCCAGATAAAGATTTCTTTTATGGGAGAGAGCAGGACATGTGCAGAGAAGGTGAAGTATAGTCTCCTCCTCCTCATCGTCCAAGCAACTTCTGCAGAAATCGTTTGAGTTAACGCCAACCCTCGATGCGTGCCTGCCTATCCGACAGTGCCCTGTAATGGCACCTATAGTGGAGCTAATATGCAGTCGGTATAGTGAAATCAGACTCCTAGAGCGTCGCAGGTCCAGCTTTGGCCAGATATGCTTAGTCGCTAGACACGTATTACTATACTTGTCCGCCTAAGGTTTGTTCTCTCGATTGCAGATAGCTTGAACAAAAGTTTACAGGTAGCGATTGGTATACCAAGAGAACCATTTTCAGGGAAAAGAGGTAGTTTGGTTCCCTTTTTGGCGAGTTCATCAGCCCTGCAGTTTCCTGTAATATCTCTATGCCCCGGCACCCAACAGAGGTGAATGTTAAACCGCTCCGCCATCTCCTTAAGATATGAACGGCAGTCAAGGACTTCGATGGAATTTAAGGAGTCTGAATCCACGGACTTGATCGCGGCTTGTCTGTCCGAGAAGATACCGATGTCCTTTGTGTTTATCACAATTCTCTTCAGTCACGTCAGGGCTTCTTTCATCGCCATAATTTCCGCCTGGAATACGCTACAATGATTAGGAAGACGGAAAGAGAGACTAAGATTTAGCCTTTCGGAGAAAACGCCACCACCAACCCTGTCACTAGTTTTGATCCATCGGTGTAGAAGTCGATCGATTTATCTTGCGCAAATTCAACGTCCTCCCAGAATGATCTGGAAGGAATAGTGACTTGAAAGTTCTTTCCGAACTGTAATTGGGGTATGGCATAGTCTATGTTTCCTGGTAGAGACTCATATGAGTCCAGAATGATGGAGTGGCCAATATTATTGTTGCAGAGCAGGCTGCTATTTGCCTGCTCTTTTGAAAGAAAAATACTCGGCCGGATGTTCGGTCCTGTGTGCAATTAGGGCGAATGGAGGATAAGATACAACCGCGAACACTTAGCGAAAATTTACCAACACGCCGAATACATTTTTTCGACCACATTGAGCGAATCTGGCCAATAATGATAAAACGGAGAGGAGATCTCAAGGTAGACCGAACCTCCGTTTTAAAGACCAAGCCATCGCGGATGCCAGAACGCTTGGTCTGGACAACTGGAAGCAGCGTGCCGGGATCGCAGACGATAAAAGCTGCAGAGTCTCAGGAAGAGACTCTTTACGAGTCGGAAAAAGTAAAGTAAGAACTAAAGTATCTTGATTTTGTCTCGAATTTCTACAGAAATAGTCGTCAAGAATTTGTTCGTGTATTGGCAAATGCGGGGTGTGTGATGGTTTCCATTTCCTCAACGTCTCTGCAGCTTCTGCAGATGTCGTCAGAGGGTAGTCCTATTCTGGTAGCATGTCTGCCCAGAAGACAGTGGCCAGTGATAGCGCCGACTACCGAGCTAATATTTTTCCGGCTTATAAGGGTGATTGGTTTTTATTTTTACATCGTATTTTGTTCATATCGGTTTTGAGGACGCACAGTACCGATTCTTATTCATCTATTGTTCGCTTGTAACACTGTAGTTTCTGATAGGTTGAACTTCGATGATAGAATGGGCACGGACAGTGACTTTTTTTCAGACAGGCCTTGTGCGGTTCCCTTTCTGGATAACTTGTCCGCCTTGCAGTTGCCTAGAATGTCACTGTGGCCGTAGACCCAGCGCACTGAAATGTTACATCTGTCAGCGATCTCAGTAAGAGATTCGCGGCATTGTTTTGCCAACTTAGATCTCATAGTTGGTGTTTCCAGAGCTTTTGTCGCTGCTTGAGTGAAATTCACACTGCAGTCGTAACGCGACATTGAGTACAGGGTCATCTGAGAAGATACCTGCCCCGTCGGTGTATATTTCTATGGCATCATCGTTTAAGATTTGACCTTACTCCCCCAACCGACTCGGTCTGGGATGATTGCTCTTTGTTTCTTGGTTAAGTCGATTGTTGGGACTAAGAAGTCCGTACTATTGGGAATCTTGTGGGCAATTAAGATGCTCGCATGACCAATGTGTGAACTTTGCCGCATACAGGCTACCAGCTTTCTTAAGATATCAACGGTGAAGAGGTTAAGCATAGTTCCTAAGGCTGTCGTCGTCGTGAACGTTAGGGCTCCTTTAATGCAGTGCAGGCTGACCTTTGGACTCGTTCCAAGGCGCTTCTTTGATACCGCAGGCCACCAACTTACGATGACACAAGTAAGGATAGGTCTCACAAACGCCAGGTATATCTAAAAGACTATCCTAAGATTCACACCCCATCTCGCCTTCAGCTACTTGAAGGCGTAGATGGCTACCGTCGCCTTCCTTATGCGGTCTTGTATATTCAGTTTCCTGAAACTGAGTTTGCTTTGACTATGAGGGTAAATTCCTGAGCGCTGATTCCATGAGGTCTCTGATAGTGGGGGAAATTTCCCCGATATGTCTACAACAAAGTCGTATGCATAGGCCGTCACTTTCTACCCGATCTCCTCTAGGTTAAAAATAATCTCGTTTACTACTAAGATCCAGAGCGAGAGCGCTTCTCCTTGTGGTATGCCTCCGCACACTGACCTCCTGGTCAAGCAGCTGCCGAGCTCCGCCTGGATCATCCAGCTGTCTAGCATGTTCTTGATCCAAGTAACTGTCCTCTCCTGACGTTGTTGAAAGATTCTTCTATATCTTAAAATTATATCATCGTGAATTCTTTGTTATACAAATGTTCTTTTCGCTAGTACTAACTACTGAGTGCAGAGCTGTTTTCAGTGTAAAACCCTTACGGTGTGCATGTTGACACCTCGAAGGGGAGGTGTTTTTCAAGTAAGAGCGTATGTAGTTTTATCCAACTCTTTCGGGGAGCAGTGTGATGCTTTACTGCATTTACCAGAAGTAGGCGTTCAGCATTATACCCAGAGGCTCCTCGCCGGCCGGTTGAAGTCCATACCCTCGGCTTTTACGCAACCTGCTTGAGTTGAGTCGCTTTACTTTTTTTATGTACGCATCGCGCTGTGCCTTCCTTACCTCCTTTTTATAGTTCTTAATGCCTTTGTTATAATTGTCCCAGCCGACTGGGTCTCTAAACGTCTTGGCTTTATTCAAATTTGTCTTGCTCTCCCGTAGGGAAGTTAGAGCAGGGTTCCAATACGGTGGCTTTCCCCCTTCTTTACGTCTGCTTTTAAGGCAGGGCTTCTGGAGGGCCTCGTTCATGGCAGACGTTACTATGCCCACCATTACATCGATTTCTGCCAATGAACTAGGTTGACTTATTTGTAAGCTGTCGAGCTTATGTTTAAGGATTCCCCAAATGGTGTGGTGCGCATTTGCGTCAACACCCACCACAAAAGGGGCGTTGTTTACTGTCGCTGTATTTATCGTCCCGCGTATTGTTGCTGATATAATGTCCCCGCTGTCGTAATATGGGCGCTGACGATAACCATAGTAAACGACGATGGCAGGGGAACAGCCATTGTTACTGAAGAAAAGTTTAAACTTAATAAGTTAGCCTTTCACAGTGATACCTTCTCTGCCTGCTTGGGTGTATTAATTTGTCAAAACAATTCTCGCATTACGAAACGAATACTTCTTGGAAGCATTTACATTCCATCATCCGCAGGTCAAACCCTTCCGAATGAGTTAAATAGACTCTTAAGCATTGCAAGTTCATACGACGCTATAATATTAGGGGGTGACTTTAATGCCCGACATCCTGATTGGGGTGACACAATGATTAATCCTAATGGAAATATAATACACAATTGGTTTAACGGAGGACCATATTTAAATGTAGATATAGTTTCATCGAATAGTCCAACATTCCCTAGATCGTCATCCGTATTAGACATCTTCATGCTGTCCAATTCGTTGAACACCGGTAAAAATATCATTTGCAAGACCTTTCCTTTCTACTCTGATCATTTCGGTATAGAAACTAATATCGAAATATTCAATGTTTACCCAATCCTAGTACCTCCTACCACTTACACTAGTTTTGAAAGTACGAATTGGGACCATTTTAGAATAGAACTACATAGTAGCCTCTCTAGGATGACTCTCCCAGTAAGTACCAACATTTCTAATACCGATATTGAAGAGCTAATATAAGAAGTGAAAATAAAATAAATACATGTGTGGAAAACCATTCAGTAACAAAAAGCACTAAAAACCTTAAATACAAAAACATTTCACCACTCACTAAAAATCTTATGAAAATTCAAACTATCTGGTTCAGAAAACTTAAAAGAATTTTCCATAGACATTTAAACAAAGTAAACACGGAATACAAAAAGTTGTCTTCAAGATTCCAGTGCCTTAATAAAATAATAGCTGCTAGAGTGAAAATTGATTTAGATAATGATTTTAGGTCACGTTTAAGAAAATTAAAGCCTTCTCCACAAGCTTTTAAAGAAATTGACAGATTAACTGGCAGAAAGTATTTTGGTACGAATATAGCCAACGACAGCGTTATATTTAATAGAGATGAACTTGCAGATAACGAGGCCAAACTCAATGCTTTCAAGACAGTGTATTCAGAACTCTACTCGGCAAAAACACCATATTTCGACAGAAGCTTAACAAATCATGTTAACCTTATAGTCAACGAATTCAAAAACAGACACACAAACACTCGTTTAACATCGTTTCCATCATCCTATACGACCTCAGATGACTTACCTCTACCTTTTACATCTCCAAACAAAGTAAATGCTCACAGAATGAGCATTAACAACAAAAATTCGTATGGTATAGATACAATTTCTAACTTTATTTTGCGAAAATGTTCACACACGTTTGATGTTGCACTTTCTTGTTTATTCAACCAATGCATAAATAATGGATATTTTCCCTTAGTATGGAAAAAATCGATGCTTATTCGTATAGCAAAGAGAAAAAATGCAAAAGAAATTAACGATTTTCGCCCAATATCACTACTATCTAATGTTGGTAAAATTTTCGAAAGGATTCTAGCTGAATACCTAGACAGTTTTTGTGATGAAAAAAATATTATTTCGACTTACCAATTCGGTTTCAGAAGAAATCATTCCACTGAATGATAGAATTGTTCAATGTATTAATGTCTCAATAAAATGAAATGAATGAAAAAATGATAACCATAGCTGCTCAGTGCTTTCTGGGTCCTTGAAATTGGGTAAGAGGAAAGCTTCAATACTATTCTTTGCTAATATGCAAGTTCTTGGTTCACCAGAGTTATTTGCATTGAACAAGGAATAGTTCTTTGCTCCAGTCTGGCTTTGGGGTCGTTGCGTATGGCCCACGGCTACTGGGGAAGGGTGATGTCCTCCCCACCATTTTCCAACCGGAAAATTAAATTTGCCGAAGCTATCTTTGAGTGTACTAGTTGGAGCAGCATCGCTGACCGACACCTCTACGATTGTGCTGTCCCCGTCCTTTAATTGAAAGGACAGTTCGGCACAGCTTTGCTCTTTGTGGAACGGTCTTGTGCCGAGAGAGCCTCTGTTTCAATTGGGTGCTCGATCTCCGTTGTTGCTGGGTTTTCAGCTGTTGCTGGGTCCTGAGCGAAACGTTCGGGCACCTCCAAGTCAAGACTGCTTAGCGAGGAACCCCAGTTTTGGTTGTGCTGTCTCTCGTCCTTTTCATGGATCTTAATGACCAGAGTGTCTATTCCATAGATGATCCTGAACCCTTTTTAGTTGAGGCTATCCACGTACTCCTACTACAATATCTCTCTGGTATCTTTGGAGTTATACTGAGCCTCTCCACCACAGCATTGAAGAAGAGCTCCAACACAGGTTAATATTTAACTGCTCCACCATCTCCCTTAGAAAGCAGTCTAGGGCTACGACTGAATCCACGGATTTTATCACAGCTTGGCCAACCGAGAAGATACGGATGTCCTTAGCGGATATCACGTTTTTGTCCAGCCAAGATAAGACTTCTTTGATCGCCATCATTTCTGCATGGAACACGCTACAGTGATTAGGATCACGGAAGGAGAGACTAAGATAAAGTCTGTCTGTCCTAGCTCTTACTAGTTTTTTATCCATCGGTGAAAAAGTGGATTAAATCATTTTTCGAGAATGACGATTTCGAAGTCATTTCAAACTCATGATTGAGGTATGGTGTAGTATACATAATTATGTGATGATGAAGCAGAATGTCTAGTCCGGCCGAGGGGTACAAGCTGATCGTTGAACTTTACTTAGCTTATTACGATTAGTCGGTCAGGCAGTAAACCAGATAATCATCCCGTATGAAAATATCTGTCTCACGGCCAATACATGATTGATTTGTTGTACACTACTGATAGATTTAGTTTCAGCCACTGTACTTCAAATGACTTTATTCCTATTTATCCATTCAGATATCATATACATTGTTTTACATTGTATGTACTTTCGCTCAGTATTTGCTTTTAACGATAGTTTTGGTTGTTTGTATCGTATATGTAGGTAATGCATACCAAAAGCTATTAACATACTGTTTAACTATCATCCATTACCTCTGCTTAAATAGTAATCATAAAGTGATGACAAAAATATACAAACAAAATCATGGAAGATAAGTATCTACATATATCCCATGACCTTGTGGTCTCACAAAAATAGACTCTGGTTTTTGTTCATGTTCAAGTTCAATGTTAGGTAATACCAGAGTGGACCATCTTCAAGTTGCAACGATCCATATGCCGATTCGGGTCACGAGCAGATAAATACCAAAGCCAATTTATTCACTAAGCAGCGTTATTCGACCTGCAACATCGTACACTAATACTGAAGCTATTCCATCCATTTCCCCAGCTCTTACAAAAGATCCATCGTATTAGGTTGAATGAATGAATCTCCGGACTCTGGAGTAAGTTTTAGCCACATGGGCAACAAAAGTTTGCTTGTGTTATGCATGGTAATGAAAACACGGCCACGGCATGACGTGCGAGATCTTTGTAGCGTGACTGTGCATCTTCAGCAAATTAATGTCTGAAGAACGTGCATTGTCAATATCACTTACCATTGGTATGATCTTGACAATGCGGAATGGGAAAAAGGAAAAGGTATAATGGAATTCATTATATTTACTTTTATATTATAATATATACACGTATATGTTAATGAATTTATTGATCGGCGAGTACTCTCTCGGAACTGTTAAAGAATCAAAAATGCTAAACCATTTATAGACTGAAGGAAATTAATGGATTTCTATGTGGGTACTAAACTCATAGCCTCGGGCGTATTCCCGGAATTTTCGCTTGAATAAATATTTCAATTGAATTTCATGCTCAGCCAGCTTCGTCTTAAAACCGATTATACCATGGAACTAATTTGTTTTCCAACTCTTGAGGCTTAGAAACCTTTCTGATATAGTCTTGTTATAAGATAATAGTAATATTAAATATATGGAAATATATATATAGCCACACAGCTGATTGAGAAAGGTGGTTGTAATTTTGATCATCTGTCTTGCTTGGAAACTAAATTAAAACGGAAAACATTGGTTCTAGATGCACTTAGTAATAGGTCGGAGTACTGTGTGAAAGCAAGTCGTTGTCCCTCTTGTGAATATTTTCCACTTTCTTAGCACGATGCAAAGTGTTGCATGAAAATAATAACGTACCAACACGCCTCAGCTGTGAGCTAGGAGATTTACAACATTTATGCATCGAATCGCATCGCAAATAAGTATGTATATACTTGCACAGCTGTCTGAAGTGTCAATTGAGGTTTGATGATATGATTGTTGTTATATTTATAGCAATAGTTTCTAATCTGTTTATCTCAATTAAAAGCAATTTCAAAAGGCGATTTACAGTTGCCGATTCGTTCCACCACAATTGCCGTTGTGCATGTGAATGTACAAGAGAAGTTGGTACTCATGCGTGTAAGTATGTAGATAATTGCGTAGAGACATTTAAGAAATATTGATTATATTTTTTGATGGTTTGAAAGCAATATGCTTCAATGTTGAATTATTTTTGAAGGTCTTAAATCAAAAAATTGTTTGGTAGAAATTTTAAAAACACAAACCTAATTCATAATGACCCGCAAAGTACCTTTGTTAAGGAAAGCCCCCAACAACAAATACAGACATCGGCTTCCCAATACAAAAAATCCTTTAGCCAAAAAAAAATTATTAAAAATAAAACAATATTTAAAAAGTTTTTTTTTGCAACGTGTTTTTTGTGGGTGTATTTCTTCCAGTTGTCCAGACCGTGCGCTCTGGAATCCGCGATTGCTTGGTCCTTAAAACGAAGGTTAAAAGCGAGATATAAGCCGTAAAATCCCAGAAACGAAGTTTTAAGTAAATCCGTCAACCAATTGACAGACAGACGGACGGAAATGCGGTTCATACATTTTTGGACAACTCTGTAATCGTAACGTCATACCTCATACCTACTTACATAGTTTGAGGCCGAAATTTCAGCACGATTGCAAAAGAAAAACTCTTATGTAATACAAGAGTTTTCAGGAAAGTTAAAATCTTGCTTTTCCAAGAGCTTGTGTGTGTGAATCTATATTTTCGGCAGAAATGGAAGGAATCTACAATTAAACGCCGCTTTAGAGAAGCTTTCGCAAGAGATGCGACGGTGGCCAGTGAGCTACATAGGTGGGTCAACAGGGATGCAGTTATGTGCGAGGGTTATGATCCTTCAAATGCAGATCCTAACCTAGTCGTTAAAGTACAAGAAAAGAAAAAGGAAAGCTGAGATGTAGACATTTTTTGCTACATCCTTTAAATTTTGAAATATGAGAACGTATCAACCTTTCTTCCTTAATGATCAGGATTAAATGGATCATAAGCCTCCCACTTAACTGCATCCCTACTGGTGCTAGTGCTGCTGCATTTCTGTGATCCAGGAGTTTTAAGGCCTTGATATTGCCTTTTTGACAGAGTTCATAGGATCTCTCCTTTGAACATGGCAGTACCAACTGAGGCGGTAGCGCTCCATTTTCTTCGAGATAGGTTCTTTGACGTGAAGTTTCGTCGGATCTCGGAACTTCTTATTCGATCAATCTTTATTACTCCTGCTGTCATGCGAAGCACCTTCATTTCAGCTGCCGTAAATTTGCTCTTATGCTTTATGTAGCCTGTTCAAAATTGTGAACCGTATGTGAGTCCCGGGCATACAACTTCAGTTCTATAGTCTCCCCTTAGCTTAGGGGAAATTTTTCAATCGCAGACCTTCGCTTACGCGTAATGTAATGTCGTCATCACAACTTACTTCGCTATTGATAATAGATCCCAGATATTTGAACTTTTCGCAATTGGGAATCACTCTTTTCTTTGTTCTCCCTTGATGACGGTGAGGCTATGATCAGGATTAATGATATCATAGCCCTCCTACTGAACTGCATCCCTAATGGTACGCCTGTAGGGTTTACCGTTTCGGCCTCGGAAAATAACGGCAGGCTCCCCGTTTTTGAATCACTTCGTCCCTGAGGCCAATTAAATGCTGGTGTTTCTGCATTTGTGTGATACAGGATTTGTAGGCCTGCCTCTTTTTCGCACTTGCATTGAAACGTTGATTGATATTGTGTTTTTGACAGGGTTCCTAGGATCTCTCCTTTGAACATGCCAGTGCTTTGAGAAAGGTTCTTTGACTACCCACGATACCCGTGCTCCTCAAAAAACGTCCACCCATACCTTAAGTGCTGGTTGCAGGGAAGTTTCATCCTCGCTAATGATGGCTCCATCTTCAGCAAAGAATAACTTATGCATTTTGCTTGAAAACACGCGGTTTAATGTGCAGTTTGGAAGCAGCTTTTCCGAATTATTCCAAACTGGTACCTAATTCCGGCAAGGAGATACGCTATCATGTGACTTCTTCAATCTTGTTCTGGTGCAAATAGTGCGAAGGGCAGGTATCCACACGGAAGGCACTATCTTCAATAGATCCGTTCAGCTACTGGGGTATGCGGATGATATCGATATCATCGACCGTTCCCAGCATACCGTGTTAGAGGCTTTCACAGCGATTGAAGAACAGGCGAAATTGGTTGGTCTTGAAATAAATGGGGACAAGACCAAGTACATGCTATCAACAAACAAACAAACATCTCTCCATAGACTAGGACAAAACATCACTGTTGATAGCAATAACTTCCAGGTAGTTAAGGAGTTCAACTACCTAGGAGTATCAATATCAACTCCACGACCGACACCTCAGTTTAGATTCGGCGAAGAATTACCTTGGGAAACCGCTCCTACCTCGGTTTAGCGAAACAAATGGGTTCAAAACCCCTCACACGAAGGACAAAATGCATGCTCTATCGAGCCCTAATCCTACCAGTCCTGCTTTATGATGACGAGTGCCGGACGATAAGTAGAAAAGGTGAGCTTATATTAGGTTCTTTTGAAAGAAAAATACTCCGTCGGATATTTAGTCCTGTTACGAGGAGGGAGAATGTATAACGAATATAACCGAAAACTCTATGAGCTGTACCAAGATGTCGATGTAGTCCAAAAAGCGAAATCACTACATTTGCTCGGGCACATTGAGCGAATGGAAAATAATGCTCCAGCCGAAAGGATCTTCGACTCAGAGCCCCCTTGTTCGCGAAGGCAAGGAAGACCGAACCTCCGTTTTAAAGATCAAGCAATCGCGGATGCCATGGGATCGCAGAGAATGGAAGGATGCAGTGTCTCAGGCGGAGATTCTTCACGGCCTGTTAAGTAAAATTAAGTAGATAATCAAGGACTGTAATAAGTATCAAGGGACTTAAGGCTCTTCCGTGGTGTGTACACCGACTCGAACTCCTCGGTGACGCCAACGGGACGTCTTACTCTTGTCTTTACTCCCTCATACACGTCCATATTCATCTGTACGTAGGTTTCTGGAACTTCTCGTTGTGTTAGCGCCATCTCTAATAGATCCCTTGGTTGTCGTTGATAGACAACCAAGGGATCTATTAGAGATGGCCTTTTCAAATCAAGCTACTCCATATGCAAATCCTTTAAGGAATCACGATGTTTTTCCATCTTGATCCTTATACTTTTGATTGCATCTGTGGTTGATTTACCTGCGACAAATCCGCACTGGTCTTCAGATAGCCGCACTGTTTTCCGCATTCGGCTGTCTTATACTCGCTCAACGATCTTCATGGTGTGTGACATCAGCTTCATCTTGCGTATCGGCTCTCGCAAATATTTCCGATGACATTTTTTATTAAGAAGTCCTTCACAATACTGCTGCCACCTCTGCAGTATTTTTCCGTCATTCCCAAAAAGCAGCCCTTAAGCATTGTATGTTCATGAACTTTGGCGAACGGATTTCCTTGCCATTCCTCCTTCTCTGAGCGGTAGTTTGGAAAATGGTTGTGCCCCTGTTTAAGCTGGTTTGTCGGAGTTCGTGGACAGACTGGTTTCTATCAGCAGCCGACACAGATATTTCTTATAACTCAAGCGCACTTTCTCTTTGCGAGCTTCATGCTAAGTCTGTATTAAAATTCGAGGCGAACTTTAGCATATTAATTATTAGTGGAACACTTTGACCAAGCTTCGAAAGCTGCTTTCTTGTCACTTAGCACTGCTTTCGCTTCATTTGTCCACCACCATGTTTCTTTGCCATGCTGATAGTGTCCTTTTGAAGCCCCTGGCAGGGATTTGGCTCTATCAAGGTCGTTGTAGGGAGTTCCACATGTCTTCAACTTCGTTGATGATGTGATGGAGATAATTTTGCATATTTGCAATAAATGCTACGCCTTTCTCTTTGCTCAGATTTTATCATTTGATTCTCGCAGACACTTTTATTTGTTCAATTCTGTTAGTCGTCGCCGCCATGAAAAATTTCTGTCAGGAGGAGGCGGCGCTTCTGGGCGACTTTCTCTCCTAGGATTACTTTGCAATCTTTAACCCAAAGCTTCATGAAACGTGTCACCAAATTGCAATCAATCTCGGTTTCATTTTCGCCGCTGCTGTAAGTGACTAGGTGCCGGCTTTGTTTGACGAACATGAACATTTAAAACGATAAGACTGTTTGACTTCCACATGCTTAGGATATCTCCACCCGGAGAGTTCTTGGTGCCGTATCTCGGTCATTTTATCTTTGCCGAGCACGCTGCTTCCAGCAGTCCAGACCAAGAGATTCGGGCGTATATTCTCCTCCATTCGCCTTCCTCGCACACAGGAACAAATATACGGCGGAATATTATTCTTTCGAAATACCCCAATTCATTCTTTCCTGCTTATCGTCCAGCACTCGGGGCCAAAAAGCTGACAGTATCAGTATTAACTGCTTTGCAGAGTTTAGACTTTATCTTCCGTGCTCTGAATTCATTTGTTTTGCCAAGCCAAGGTAGCAACGATTTCCTAAAGTAATACTTCGTCGGACTTACACAAGGGTGTCATTCGTGGAGTTGATGTTTCGTCTGTTCCTCAATAACCATCAAAACCTCCACCACGGATCGCTGAGATTGGCATACGTTATTGATATGGTCCGTAGTTAGACGAATTGAAGATAGTGCCCTCCATGTTGGCACCTTTCCTATGCACTATCTGTTCCAGAACAAGATAAAAGAAATCACATGATAGCGAATTTCCTTATTAGAGTTCGGTGCAAGTTTGAAATAGTTCGGAAGAACTGTTTTAATACTGCACATTGCAGCGAGTGTTTTTTGGTGTCACGCGACAAAACTGGACCAGTTTAGCCGGGCTCCCGAATATGGCCATCACCACGTAGAGTTCTTAATCATATGCAGCTTTCAATTCGATAAAAAGATGATGGGTTTCGAATTGAAATTCATTGGTCCTTTGGATTTGCCTCAGTGTAAAGATTTGTTTTGGTGTCGATCTGCGGCCACACTGGTACGCCCCGATAAGTGTGATGCAAAACGGATTGAAACGTTCGCATAGTACGTTAGATAGGATGTCATTCTTATACACGACATTAAGCAAGGGTCATGCGTTTATCCAAAATAATAAAACAGATCAAAATCGTTAGAACAGCTTTTGAAAGAAATCGCGGTTTATAAACCAAATGCGACATTGAAAAAAATCCACCAGTTTTTCAAAATGTTGAGTTTAAGGAAATGTTGAGTTGACCATTTAAACATAATTTAAAGTGCTATAACTTGAAAGCGGGTGAAAATTAACCCAATGTCATACGATTTTTTGTTCGCTAGAACTTAAGGAGTCTTCACCTACCACGATGAATCTCTTCCAAAAAACTCATTTTTTTACCTGGGTTACAATCAAAAATATTATTTATAATCTAACAGCTTTGTGGGAAACATATTCATAAAAACTAACAGTTAATTCCCACTCTGAGTACAGACTTTACACATTTCACTTCATATGAATCGTACAGAATATAAAGGGTTTTTTAACAGGGACGCTACAAAAGTAGAGCGACAGGGACAGCAACCGACGCCGAATTTCTTGACGCTCTTTTGACATTTCTCTTCAGTAAGGTTTGCCATTTCATGATGGAAAGATATATGAGCCAACAACGAGTCGAAATTATTAAAATTTACTACCGAAATTCGGAGTCAGTAGCCTCAACGTTAAGAGCGCTACGTCCAATTTATGGTCGTCATAATCGTCCTAGCGGATCAACAATTGAGCGTCTAGTGGAAAAATTTGAATCCACAAGCACAGTACAAAATGTTCCCGTGCCAGTGAGACAAAGAAGTGCCCGTAGTGTCGAGAATATTGCTGCCGCTGAGGCTTCAGTTGAAGAAAGCCCAAATGTATCTCTAACACGTCGTTGTCAATCGACGTCGTTGTGGCGAATTTTGTGAAAGAACTTGGCCTACATCCTTAGATTAAATTGGCGCAACAACTGAAGCCGTTTGACCACCAGAAGCGTCGTATGTTCGTGAATTGGGCTGAGCAACAACTTGAAAATGATTCGGATTTTCATCGAAAAATCATCTTCAGCGATGAGGCTCATTTCTGGCTGAATGGCTTCGTCAATAAACACAATATGCGGTATTGGTCAGGCAGCAATCCACACGTACTCCATGAGTCATCATTGCATCCCGACAAAATTACGGTTTGGTGTGGTTTATGGGCCGGCGGCGTCATTGGGCCGTACTTCTTCCGTGATGATCAAGACCGGCACGTTACTGTGAATGGGAATCGCTACCGTTCAATGATAACCGAATATTTTTGGCACCAATTGGATGATATGGACTTGGAGGACATATGGTTCCAACAGGACGGCGCCACAAGCCACACAGCGAATGCCATAATCAATTTATTGGAAACCAAGTTTGGAAACCGTGTTATCTCACGAAATGGTCCAGTCGCTTGGCAGCCTCGGTCGTGCGATTGACGCCGTTAGACTATTTCCTGTGGGGCTACGTCAAGTCTATGGTCTATGCCAACAAGCCGGCGACGATTGATGAACTTCGTACGAATATCGAACGTGAAATTGCAGCAGTATCGGCCGATTTATGCTTGAAAACCGTCGAAAATTGGGTTCAGCGTCTGGATTTCTGCAAGCGTGCCCGTGGTGGTGAGTTCCATACATAATGGCATCGAACGTACTTTCACAGGAATAAAGAATTTCATTAATATCCAAAACCGTTTTTGTTTTATTTAAAAAAACTAGCGCTCTTATTGAAAAACCCTTTACATACATACTCGTATACATGCACATCATTTAAATTTCCAATTTCACAAGTAGTGTTAACATATTTTCAATTGCAAGTTATTGAAAACGCAACAGGAAACCTACACGCCATTGTGTGTGACATCCCTGATGTTAAAACTGAAATATGCCCACCAGCAGCTATGCAGGTAAAACTTATCCCCAAAGCATTTATTTATGTACATCAACACACATTTAATGCATTGGAGATTTTATTTTATTGATTTCTATTAATTTTAAATGTTGAGTAGGTACACTTTGGCCCTTCTCGACATTGTAAATGATTACGTTTCATTTCTTGAAATTTATTAAAAAATTGCCCATGCAGTGCCGTGCGAATCCCTACTCATTGAATCCGTTAGAGCTTGCAATGTAGCGTATAAGAGACTTTTGTTATCAGTATGGATTAGATCACTAAGATCAATATTGAAGAAAGCTTGCAGATGGAGTTTTTGTCCTTGGAAGAGAGCAGAAAATGTGCAGAGAAGGTAGAGACTAGTCTCCTCCTCCTCGTCATACATACAGCTTCTGCGGAAATCATTTGAGTAGACACCTAGCCTTGTTGCATGCTTGCTTATGAGACAGTGTCCAGTGAAAACACCAATAAATTGTAGCACCTTCGCTCAAGAGATAAACGGCAGTCTGGGGCTACGATGCTGTTACAGACGAAGACGAGAAAATTTGTTAAAAATCAAAACACAAATTACGACGTGAATTTTCTTTGATGCAGGCCCAGATTCTACAGAAATATACAGACTACACAACTCTGTGTGTAGATTTTGCAAATTTTAGTCTTTCATTCCTTGAATTAAACCAGAAAGACCCTGCATCAGCAAAACGTCCCTTCTTTTTTTTTTTTTTTTTTTTTTTTTTTATAATTTGCTTACGCTAAAGGGATTTTTTCTGTTGTTTTAGTACCTTATAATGCTAAGAACACAGTGTAAGCTACTTGGTATTAGAAAGAATAGAGAGATAGGAAAGAAGTGTTTGGGTGCAGTTGTAGGGTTTTTCTCCACGGGTGGTGTCTAAGTTACTTAGGGAGATTACGATTTCATGTATTCGGTATAAAGTAATGGACTTGGCCGGGATTCGAACGCACGACCGTCCATTCCGTAAGCGAATACACTACTACTGCACCATTGCCACTTTCTTTCTTTAATCTAATACAGGCGATTGGAACCTGGGGGGGTGCCAACGGTGCAGTAGTAGTGTATTCGCTTACTGAATGGAAGGTCGTGCGTTCGAATCCCGGCCAAGTCCAATACTTTATATCGAATACATGAAATCGTAATCTCCCTAAGCATCTTAGACACCACCCATGGGGAAAAATCTTACAACTGCACCCAAACACTTCTTTCCTATCTCTTTATTCTTCCTAATAGTAAGTAGCGCCGAAAAGCATGCAATGAAATATGATAATGCCAGGTGCTGCTTGCAGTTAAATACAAATGCTTTATTATAATTATTAATTTAAATTTAAAAAAGAGGTATGTTGGACTACTAATCGAAACGTAACAGCTTAAGTTTTTTCCACTCCCCCACCTCTTGCAAACGTCTGACAAACATGCAAGAGTATAAATTGTCAAGAGAAGGTTCTAAATTTTGCCGTTCAGATTATACTGAAAATCGTAAGTCCCTTTCCCTTTGCATAAGCAAATGATTGCAGAACCTAGGTTTTAGGCCCTGTATGCCTAATATTTATTTCATTATTGAAAAGCTCAATTACGTTTCATTAGCAAATCATATAGCATTCAAACACGTGTAAAGTCAGATTTTATGTATGTTCATTCAAATCCGCTTATCTGAACTACGTTTTAGTGAAAAAAATTGGTAAACTGAATCACAAATCTTAGAACGGAGCATTTTTTTACAATTTTCTACCTTCTCCTCATAACTGCAACTGGCTTAGCTGAACAAAAACGGGAAAATGAAAGAATTATTACTTCAGAAATTATTAGTTCATATTCATACTTAAACAGCTCTATTGTTTCGAATTTCCGTTTTATTTAAGCGGAGTCCACTGTACGTCACATATTTCTAATTCTTTCAAATAAAATCTTTTTTTGATTGCAATTAGTTTATGTTTAATAAAAAATGCGAAAGTTTAACATGTTTCAATTGGATTTGTATTTTTTGTTTACTTTTTGACAGTCCACTCTACCTGACAAGTCGACTGATTTATTTTCCAAAAAAACAATTGATATTCCGTTATTATATTTATTCCCTACTTTGATGGTAATTCAAAACATTTAACCGTAGCCAAACAGAGTGAAATTGCTAAAGCTAAATGTGGTCTAGCGTTTTTAGCCGTTCACGATGTCCTCCAAGGGACTTCAACTGCATCAAATCTACTCCTTTGTAGTATCGGCTGTCGTTTGCATTATTTTTTTCTTGCATGATCAATAATGTACTCGTTAAGCTTAGACAATAAATCGGGTCAACAGTTCCTTACAATGGAGCAAGAACCGATTGCACTACACAAAATCTATCAAACAAAGGAAATTGTGATTTATTCCCGTACTTGACACCCTTACCACATATAAAACAAGCATCATTAAATTCTGCGTAAAATATACATTCATTAAAATCTACTCAAATTTAATGAAAACAGATAAAAGAAATTCGGGCCACAGCATTGAGATCTAATCATTCAGCACTATGCTTCAAGTATCCATAAATGAAAGCCCTCATCTTTCCATCAGCGGACTGTGGTTGGGAGGGTACAACTGAAAGACAAAAACCCAGCTACGATATATTGTGCTGCGGTGCAACTCAGAATCAATCGAAACAAAGGAAATGCTATAGACAGGTGTGTGGGCTGATGAATTAACAATAATGGGGTGGCATATTGCGGGACGAGGTGATTACAAATGGAATAGATTTCCACACGATTGAACGATTTCTTTTGGAGGCTTTCGAAGAAGTACGTACTCGTGTTAATAAGAATACTAGTTTACTGTGCATGGGAGCTCAGGATGAATGTAAAAGTATCCATTAGCAACAGGCATAGTAGTACGGTTCTAGTGATTAATTTTGTTGAATAGTTCTCGTGCCAGGAGCGTGTGTTTTTTGATTGCATGGTTTTTGTCGGATTCAATCGACCTTATTTTCATCGAACAACCTTCAGACAATAGCCTAGCCTGACCACTGCTATCAGAGTAATTTAACAAGTGGAAACCTTAAGGTCGGGGTCTAGTCAACCATATATATATTTCTTAACATTTCTGCGGAAAGTAGGGCGCTTGTTCTATATATAACGTATGTAGCAGTGGAAACCAGCAATCATGTATGAAATTTTCATCAAATGCAATTTGTGTTGTTTTAGTAAGCCTTTCATAATACTTCGGATTCACACGATGAACAGGAAAGCAGAGATATGCTGATAGCTATGTTGATATGCCATGTACAAGTACAATTGTACGTACTCATTCTCATAGGTTAGGTTATGTTGAAACAGCTATCAGGTTTATAAGCCACCACACTTTGACCACTTTGATTTCCATTGAGATACTACGTGGATCTAGGGGAACTTGTCACCCTACTCGTTAAGCCATTTGTGTTACTTACATCAGTGTTAGCTAACTAGCTAACTTGCTTATATCATTAACTAGGAAGGCTTCCAATTGAAGCTTTCTTTTATATGAGAGAGCAGGTCATGTACAGAGAAGCTGAAGAGTGGTCTCCTCGTCCTTGCAGCTTCTACATAAATCGTTTAAATATACGTCAAGCCTTGATGAGTGCCTATAAGACAGTGCTCAGTGATGGCACCTACAAGGGAGCTAAGATGGGTTGGATACGATTGACCACATTTTAAAAACTCGTTTTTGAAACCTTGCATAGCGAGGTTAGGTTGAGTTACGTTAGTCAGGGCTTAGACATCGCTGGCATAAAAATACTAGGCACCATAATGGGCCCATCCGAGATCTCTGGGGAACCAACTATAACGTTAGTCATCATCGTAAACCTCTTCCTCAAAGTATTTTATCGACGCTACCTCTACTAGACTAAAGAAATAGTTGCCCAGGCGTCTTGTTCTACGTCGAGCGACTATATTTCGGATCTGATGATACATGATTCCAGCGCCTTGAGGGCGGCCTGACCGTCAATGTAAAAGGAGATACCCGGTTCGGATATCGGCTTCAATGGCAGTAATTCCGTAGCCTTAAGTAAGTACTGCCAGTAGCCACGACTGTAAGACACTACAACAGTTTGGAAGTCGCAGAGATTGCCTCAGCTCTATTTCCGCATAGTAAATTCCAGAAACGTGCCATCGTTGCTCTCGGAGCCATCCGTGAAAACTGCAATGGCATTTGAAATAATGACAGCGTTATGCTGCTAAGATACCATCCGATTTTTTTTTGAATTTTCTACATTGAAAATGTCGAAAATAGAACAGTGTCCAACTTGACTGCTTTTGAACAAACCGAATTGGTCCCACTTTTTTCCTACTGCCCTTTGCACGTCAAGAGTACGTTAAAGGCATTCTTAATTCTTACCTGAATATTAAGATTCCAATTCAATATCCTGTCCAGAATAAATGCCGAGGTATTTAGCAGGGTCTGATAGGACCAGTTCAAGTCCATCACGCGCCATTTTGGCAGATGGTATTTTATACATTCTGGCGAATAGAACTAATTCTGTTTCTGCTGGTTTGAGCTTAAGTCTACACTCTCCGGTCCATTTCCTTAGAGTTTTTATAGCAGCCTCCATAATTCCACGCATTGTATTGAGCAATTCGCCCTGAATTATGATGACAACGTCATCTGCATAAGCTGTTATGCCTATACCCCTAGTTCATTGTTTGCTCAGAATACCATCGATAACCAGGACCTATAGTAGAGGGAATATGACCCCCCGCTGTTAAATTTCCCTGATTTTCTGATAGTACTGATCCCAATTGTTGAACAAATTCCCCTTGTGCTTAGCATTTTGCGTCTTTTTTTATTAATTTTTTTTCAACGGTAAAAGATGATATTTAAAAAAACTTCCTGACACCAACAAAGTCAAGGTACCAAGCGACAACCGTAAAAATATGTGAACTATCATCAAAAATCATCCACGCACCCCACGCTCAAACTCCACCCGAAGTCAGCGTGAACATTCAAAAGTTCCGTTGCACCGTGCGCACGCCAATACCGATAAGGCAGAAGATTACATCAAGGAAGAGCCGTCTGGTCAGAAGTTGATATTTTGAAGAAGCTCGTGAGGACCGCTTTGATTATTATCCTTTCTTCGGCATCCCAATCCTGCTAAAATTTGAAGAATCCATGGGTGTTAGATCACGAGATCTGGGTGGCCAAGGGTGTTTAGACATGATTACCGACCAAAATTTACTCAAGAAGCTCATAGAAACAAAAGCCTTAAAGCTAAATACACACTTCTGAAGTATGTAAATAAAATCGTTCGTAACACTTCCTTCATAAGTTTATCTATTTTAGTCTAATTCGTATGACCGTTCGTAATCTTTTGACTGGGTTATTCCAAATAGGGATACGGAGATTAAAGCTCGTTCAAAGTTTTTTTTTTTAATGGTACCCGAACACATTCAGCAACGAGTACCAACCAAAGTTAAAGAAAAGTTAAACTTGCCACCATTTATTGCGCGGTTTCTGAGCACAGTTTAGAGTAATACCTTTTTCGGATTTTAAGGACCTCTTGGTAAAATGGCATTGAACAGAGACATACTGGGTGGTGTCTAGGGAAATTTGGGAAAAATATCGTTTTTCTCGAGTTATTATGTCTTTTTTCTCAATACAAATGTATATTAAATATCCATAAATATACGAATCTATCATATGAATACATTCGTGCCTCTAATACACATTGAAAAACCCAATCGAACACCAAAAGTTAAACAAAAAGTAATCTTCGTCGTTTCGTTCGGTGATGTTGTGACTTTATTGCTCAATATTTAACAATTTTGCTTGTTACCATTTTTATTTATGTTAGTTATCATTATGTATGTAAGTTATCATACTTAAACATTTAAAACCCTACAAAGTGGCGTTTTATGACAAAGACAACTAATATCAACAAATTTCTTAAAATTCAATTGTGAAGGGGGTAATTGGCCGTTACAAGAAGTAGAAACCTCGAAACAGGGTCGTTGGATGGTTTCTGTCTCACGTGAATAGACCCCTGGATTTCATTCTGGATTATCATCAGTTAATCAAATTTATATAACATGGATAATTTACAACAAACATAACTTTACTGATTGTTGTTAATATTAATTCGTTCCACATAACACACTGCGCGAGACCGTAAATACAAGTATTGCTGATCGCATTTTATGCTAAAAAAAATACTGAACCGGTTTTTCGAGACAATACGTCAATGGTGAGTGTCTGTACATATCGAGACACAAACCTCGCTTTGTAAGCAAACAGAGGAAAATTGTTTATAAATCAGAATTTGAGCAACAATGTTTAAAGACAACTTTAATATTTAGGCAAGCTTTACTCAATATCTAAGATGTGTTTTAAGAAAATTTAAAAAATACGGCTATAAGAAACCAGCTGGCATCGTTGTTCATATATATGTTTATACATAATACTCGTATGTAGATGTAGATCAAATGTTTTTAATTATCTCTTTTCACAAATGCAAAAACCATTGTATATTGAGCTTGAATTTTGTGTCTAATTCGGATTCGTCGCATGTAGCATTCTTTATTTCACCTTAAGAAGATGAATTTGTCGACAAGTTTAATCTGGTAAAGTTTTTATGCAATACGCTTATGATATACAAACTCGCACGACTAAGAGGTACATGTAAAATTACACTCCGCAGATGATAGGTATTAATTCCTACCGGTATTCCTAATTCATTCACTTTTTACACACTCACAAAAAAATAAAAATATACCTAGCATGGAACAGATGGTGCAGATGCTGTTTCTATATTTGCCTGCATTAAGTAGCAGAGAAGAGGCAGCCTTTATGAAACTTAACTATTGGCTGGCTATTATGCTTGCCCAGACAATCAGCTCCTTTCACTTTCTGAAATTCAAAGAGATACGTCATTTTCCATTCCCAGAATATCCTGCAGACAATCAATCAAGTTGCATTTCTCCGGAAAAATATTTTTTCTCATCAAATACACTAAAATAAGCAAACACATTTTTAATTAAACTCAGCTGTGAATGGCTATTACAGATAAGACAGATACATAACATATATTGTATGCATGAAACGACAACAGGAAAAGCCTTTTATAAAGAAAGTTTTATACGAAAGAGATTGTGTTATAAGCGAAATCTGCTTCCACCCTACAACCAGTGCAGTAACTTTCTTCTACCGCAAAACCAGGTTCGAATTGGAATCGAATTCAAGCAACTAGAACTGGGCGTGTATTTTATTTTGTTGTTACTTGACCAAACCCACCAATCTATAATGGTGACTCAGTCGACCACAACATCCACTTGCGTTCACTATTTGAGTAACAAATGGATCAAACTGAATTAATACGAAGCCTAAGACAAAAACAAAAATACGTATTAATACCAGAAAAGTGCTTACTTTACTATTCAGTCTATGGAAAGTATTTTTTGTTACAGTAGGTACATATATAGTTAAATGATTAAATAAAGTGAGGGGAGAACATAAGGTTATGTTGTATTAATATTTCCGACATAATGAATTACGATTGTGGCACATCGTTGACATCGCCAATCTCCAATCGTCATTGCATTTGCTGAAAAGATGTCATTACCATTTCGCTTCTCAGATATTAGGTACCTTTTTCTGACCTATGCTTATGCATATTCTCGCCTTTCTTCATTTAAAGTTATATTTTAATTGAATAAAAACATACGCCAGTTAGATCTGTGGTAAGTGTGCTGGACTACTTACAGCGAGATCTCAGGTTATAATCCACAGTAAGACCCAAAGTTTTTCCACTATTTCACCTCTTGCGTGAGTTTGACAAATTATTTACTTTATGTGGTGAACGTAATAGTGAGCGCTTCCACCCGATAATGACTCATATAAGTGGTGATAAACGTGGGAATGGACTTTCGCGCTGAATCGAAATCCGAGATTTCGCGAAATCACTCGAAATTTTAAAATTGTTGGGCCCCTAGAGAGTACGCATTATGTTCTAAATTTCTTGCTTGAATTTTGATTTCTCCGATAAATTAATTCTTTTTTTAAATTATGTGTGGTTTTTATTTGTTGTCTACATGTTTTGTTATACAGAGTGGCGCCAATTGTGCTACAATAAAAAAATTCAAATAACTTTTTTTTAATCAATAACCTATTTCATTTTTTTTATACCCTATTCTAGGGGTATATTAATTTTGACGCATAGTTTGTAACATACCTTAATATTGCCCGTAGACCCCTAAAAGTTACTATATTTATGATCAGCATCGATAGTAATGTCGATCTAGCCATGTCCGTCCGTCCGTCCGTCCGTCCGTCCGTCCGTCCGTCCGTCCGTCGGTCGGCAAAAATTAGGCCTTTAAACTGGACCTAGAGAGCTGAAATTTTAACCATATACTCTCTAGGGTCCCGAAATAATCAAGTTTACGAATTTTTGAAATCCTCCCACAGACACGCCCACAAACTCAAAAAAACAAAATTTTGGAAAAAATCGAATTTTGAGCTAGGAAGCTGAAATTTTTTATAGATGATCTATGACTCCTATAACTGCTCGGGATATAAAATTTTCAAAATCCGCCCACTGCCACGCCCACAAAAAAATAAAACAATTTTATTGAAAAACCAAATTTTGAGCTAGGGAGCTGACATTTTTAATATATACTCTCTAGGGGCCCTTTAAGCTCATGTATAAATATTTTCAAAATCCGCCCACTGACACGCCCACAAATAAATAAAACAATTTTTTTGAAAATCCAAAGTTTGAGCTGGGGATCTGAAATTTATAATATATACTCTCTAGGGGCCCTTTAAGCTCATGTATAAATATTTTCAAAATCCGCCCACTGACACGCCCACAAATAAATAAAACAATTTTTTTGAAAATCCAAAGTTTGAGCTAGGGAGCTGAAATTTATAATATATACTCTCTAGGGGCCCTTTATGCTCATGTGTTATTTTTTTTTTTAAATCCGCCTACTGACACGCCCACAATTAAATAAAACAATTTTATTGAAACACCCAAGTTTGAGCTAGGGAGCGTTTTTTTTGATAAAATCCTTTAAATGTTATATAACAAAATATGTAGAGCGTTCTTAACAATTTAACCATACTTAGACTTTTGTCACGCCCACTTATGAGGGATAGGAATAAGAATAGGGTATCCAACAGTTCGCCCAAGCGGACTGTAGCCCGTCCCTATGTTTTAATAGAAAATTCAACTTTATTTTATATAACTAATTGTTTTTGAAGATGATAGACCGTAAATGACCTCCATGCTCATCCACACATATTCGTCACCTAAAATTATTCATTCTGGCCTGAATGGTCGAAGTCGGGATCGCCTCAATTATTGTTTTAATGGACTGCTTCAACTCAGTCAAACTCCTTGGTTTCGTTTTGTTCACCTCTTGCTGGACATAACCCCATAACAAAATGTCTAGTGCAGTCAGTTAAGGTGACATTAGGGGTCAGCGGAAAGCGGAGTTTCTGGATGTGAACTTGTTTCGGATTTTTCGTTGGTGCTCCGCCATAACCGGTCTGACTGTGTGTGCAGTTGCTTCATCCCGCTGGAACCAAATGCTGTTGAAACGGATACTTCTTCGGCACAGTTCTGGGTAGTAAAAACTCTGTTTTCTGTTTTCCTCAAACAACGTATCTCAAATCACAAATCCGACATAAAATCAGGCAACCCCAACAAAACAGCGCTAGCAAGCCATACCATTGACACAAACCATATACCGGACTTCGACAACACACAAGTTTTACAAACAGAAAAACACAAATCAAAACGCCTCACATTGGAAACCCTGCATATTTTAAACAACAAAAACAACATGAACAGGAAACAGGAGATACAGAACATCTCCGCTGTCTACTGCTCCCTCATACCAAAACAATAACGGTTTAGGACAAAACTTCAACAAGTCGAAATGCCAATATAGCTGACGTTTTTATTTTATTTTATTTAATTTCTTTTTTTTCTAAACTTAATTTGTAAGTTTTTTTATAATTTGCTTACGCTAAAGGGATTTTTTTTCTGTTGTTACAGTAGGGGAGAGTGGGTATCTTTGGGACACTTTTAGAATACATTAAATTTGCTGAAACCTTATAGATCGCATCTGAGCAGAATTGTTTTTTTATGATAAAATAACATTTTGCCAACCTATTTTCAGTTAAAAAGGAGACGAAAGTCCGACAGAAAAAAAGCAAAAAATCATTTCATGAACCAACTCATTTTGTCCCATTCCTCCTGCGAGCAGTAGGATTGGGACAACTATGGGGTGAAATGGGACACCTTTACTAATATTAAAAATCTTTGTTTTCAAACAAAAGAAAAACTCACATAAAATATATATTACTTTTATTTAAAAAACAAAAACATAAAAAAAATAATTTTCTTCATTTCAATAACAAAATAACATAAAATAAACTTCATAAACAACTAAAAGTAGTAAAAAAAGGATAACGAAAAAAACTAAAAGGAACAATTAATAAAAGAAGATATCCTTAAAGCCACTCCTTGCCTGCAGCTTTATTGTGGTTCCATTTTTCTGGGACACTTATTTTACAGGCTTCAGCATATTTAAACGCTAAGACCCGTGCTTGTGCTGTTGTAAAGCCATAATGCATTTTCGATGAGGTTACAAAATATCTGGCCAGATGATTTTCTTGTTCATCAGTAAATATTTGGCGTGGCCTTGTGTTCGCAGAATATTTATACTCTTCATTATTTATAAACTTAGCAGCTTTAACGTGACGAGCTAATGCGGATTTGGAAATTTTATGGTCTTGAGCCACTGAACGTATAGAGGCTCCTTTGCTCACTTCCTCTATGGCCAATTGAATTTCAGTTTCAGTGGCCCTCTCTTTGGTAGTTTTCCGCTTCCAAATTCTTGGCATTCTGACCTAAACAAAAAAAAGATCTAATTTAAAATGACAAACCTGTATAAAATTAGTGCAGGAGGAATGGGACAGTGTCCCATTTCTCCTGCATAGTGATGTCCCAATCATCCTGCATGGCACTTTGAATAAATAAATTATAATATCACTTTTAATGTGGCACTAATCAAACAAAACAACGATTATATCACTTCAAAAATGGTGTTGCTATCTAATTATTTTACTCTTTTGCACAATAAGTCCACACATTATAAAAAATGTTCACTCAAAATTTACGCAGATATTTTACTTTTTATGCACAAATTACCTTTTTTAATCTCCACTCCGCGATTTGTCTCTAAGACACAACTTGTTTTGTTGAAGGATGGGACCAGACTGAAGACAGAATCTGTCATACAAAGCAAGAGAAAAAAAATTGTAGGAATTGAGAAAATGCCTGTGTACCATTCCTCCTGCGTCTCATTCATACCCACTCTCCCCTACCCTTATAATGCTAAGAACACAGTGTAAGCTACTTGGTATTAGAAAGAATAGAGAGATAGGAAAGAAGTGTTTGGGTGCAGTTGTAGGGTTTATCTCCACGGGTGGTGTCTAAGTTACTTAGGGAGATTACGATTTCATGTACTCGGTATAAAGTAATGGACTTGGCCGGGATTCGAACGCACGACCTTCCATTCCGTAAGCGAATATACTACTACTGCACCATTGCCACCCGCATTATTATAAACTTTTTAAGAAATATTCGCGCGAAACTCGTCCCCACCATAGAAACTCACCAAATGGTTCCTTCAATTAATTCAGCTTGTTTTTTTTGACACTGACAGTATTTAGTTATAATTGGTCGGTTGTGGTACAGGATAAGGTCCGTGACGTCATCAGTGCTTTTTTTTGGAGCTTCGTTTAATCTGACTTCGAAATAGGGTCCATATGTTGTATTGTGATAAGAATAGGTGATTGACGGTGATGAGGTTTGTTGTTGTTGTTGTTATTGTAATTAAGTACTGTGATGTTGACTGAGACCTGTTAAGTGGATTCGTCTGATGGAGAATGATGGTTTAATGTATGTAGATTTCTTGGAAAATGGACTTTCAAAGAATTGCAGTTGTCTTCCCTTCACATTGGCATAGTTTTGAGTGCTAACGTTTTTAACAATTTCTTTCAAAGGATAAACTATTCGTTTAAAGGTATTTTGTCGTTGGATAGCTTTTAAATATTGGCCGGTCTTGAGAAATGTGTATCTAGCTTTTAAGGCTTTTTGTTTTTATGAGCTAAACGAGTACTTTTTCGTCGGCAATTATTTTTTTTTATACGAGTAAATACCCCTGCCAACATGGCTGATACTGCGACCTAAACGATCTTTGTATCTACAGGCCCCTTCTTTTATAAAGGTCAGCAAGTCCTTGGTAGCAGAGTTTTTCTCTGTAGGAGATACGTCTTCTTATCCAATGTAGCGCCAGGCATTTACAAAGAATGTTTCCAGAGGATTCGTCCTCCTCCAGATAAAATGTACATTCTATTTCCGAGCACAAGTTTATTTTGTTAAGATAATATCCCAAGACAAAATAGCCTGTCAGGAAGCTCACCAGCTTCTAATACTTGGCTTATCTAGTATAAGAATTTCTTTATAGGAATAAGGCCTGATTAATATTTAGGATTGTTTGAGTGCCGGAACATTTTCCCAATGGGCTACACGAAGTTGGTGTTCCCAATTAACTATGGAACTACGTTCAGGTCCTACGAACGTGGATTCTGAGCCAGCCCTGGTGATTCGTCCGCAGATTCGTTGCATTCAATTCCTCTGTTTCCAGGTACCCAACTTGTTGTATCTGGCTAGAGATTGCAGCGCGTCGTAGCAGCACTCGACTCTTAAAGAGTCCATTGAATTGGATGACAGTGCTTGAAGAGCATCTAGAGCCATCTAGCCCAACAATAGCCGCTAGTGCTGCCGTTAGGCAGGTGCACATTGCTCCTGTAATTCCAAGACAGAGCTTGGTTGCCGTTGTCCCTTCAAGAACTTTGGGCCACCAGACGATGTCTACAGACGCCTACTAGCCCAAATGGCTCTACTGGCTAGAATTGATGGAGCATCCTTCATTATTACACCATTCTATCGCCAAGTCATCTGCATACCCAATGGCGTTATAGCCCAGTCTATGACTAGTAACTACAAGAGGGGGGGGGGGGGGAGTACTGCTCCTTGGGGCATCATTAGACTGCCTTCACAGGCACCGACACTTCTCCAGATGAGGAAGTTATTGTTCGGCCTTCACCCATGGTTCTGATCCATCTGTTGGTCGAATCTTTAATACCTTAACAACTGATTGCCCTTGCAATTGAGTAATACCCGGTATTATGGAAAGCACCCTCAATGCCAAAGAAGGCGAAAAGCGTATATCCTTGGCTTGAATCGCTGTTTCAATCTTTTTAACAAGGCAGTGAAGAGCACCTTCCGTAGATTTACTCTTTCTGTACGCATGCTGACTTGAGTGTAGAGGAATAGTTAATTTTATCCGGTCGCTAATATGAACATCAATAAGTCTTTCAATGGTTTTAAGAACGAACGATGTTAGACTTATAGGTATATATGATTAAGGCAGTTCACTTGGCCTATTACAAGGCTTGGGGATACAAATCACTTTCATCTGGCTGCAGGGTAATGATATATGTCCCCAGCTTTAACTTACTCTAAACAAACAACAATTGCCAGAAGGCACGGTCTCCGCCGGGGGCTTTATAGGGTTTGAAAAAGCCTAAAGCCCATTTAATCTTATCTGGACTAAATATCCAAAATCCCGAAAAGCTTAAATCCCGAAAACCTAAAATCCCGAAAACCCACAATCCCGAAAAGTCACAATCCCGAAAATCCAAAATTCCGAAAGACCAAAATCCCGAAAATGAAACAAAAAATTTTATTGTAGCAACAAAAAATTTATTTAACAAAATAAAAAACTTCAAATAAATAAAACATAACAAAAACAGTTCAAGTCTTATTAACAAAAAAATATCAAAAACGATTCATGACAAAACAATATCTGATACAAGTTCATATTGTAGGCAATTCCTGTGAGAAAAATTATTTCAGAACGGTCGTTACGTTCCGCGTAATTATTACAATGTTCACTGTCTAACAAAAATCTAGTCGGTCAGCTATCACACTATATGAGATCAGCACAACTGAATGCACATTGCGAATTGCAAAACATTACAACGCAAAAAATTGCAAAACATTTTTACGCTAAATGGAATGGAGAAACACTTGTCTATTTTACATTCAAAATGAAATAAAGAATCCCTAAAACGAAATCCCGAAAAATTATATAAAATTAAAAATATGCGCAAATTTTTCATCTAATTTCTAATATATAAAATTCGAGTGTCACAGTTTTAGTGTTTATACTCCTCCGAAACGGCTTGACCGATTTTGATGAAATTTTATATGTATATTCCGTAGGTATGAGAATAGGTTTATAGATAATTTGTATACCACTAAGTGATAATGGTGGTCTAACACAAACATTTTTTTTTTTTGACAATATTTTTTATTTCTATTTTTTTATGATTAACCATTTAAAAATACATATAACCCTTAATTTTCAAATTTCTACCACCAACCCCCATTTTTTAATAGCAATATTAGTACTGTAATAATCTTCAACTCTCAGTGCTCGATAACTGATTTATCATTTATTAGTTTGTTTATTATTTAGTGCGTGCAAAATCTTAAGGGGAACAATTTAAAATAAAAGAGAAATATATACGTATTTTATGATTGTGAAAGGAAGGTAAAATAATAAAAGAACGAATACATAGTTAGTATACTGTTTTCCATCATTAAGTACTTCAATTTAATTTATTTATATATGTAGTAAACAATGCCAGGAAGATGCAAAGGGAACAATTTGGACCGTCGAACGAATAGAACGACATACATGCGAAATAGAAGAGCCCAAAGATCAGACGAACGAGTCCAACAAGATAATGCAGATGTGCGTATGAGCATGGCACAATTTCGTAAATCACAATCAGAAGAGGCACGAGCTGAACGAAATCAACAAAGACAATTGGATTGAACGGCTTACTTATCGGTACGGATCCAGATTCCAACCTGTTCTTGAAGTCAACATTTAATTCATATTTCCAAATGACATCGTTCGGAGCAACAGAAATAGTTAAAAATAATGCTGCAAATGGTCAACAATTCCATTCAAAATTCAAAATCAAAGGCCAAGTTTATCACAAAGTGGGCTCATTGCTGCCAATGTCGAATGAACCACATATTTTTTTACAAATTTACTTTATGGGCGGTGGGGCTACAATAACCTCAATTCACCATATGCCAGACGCAGCGTCGGCGAGCTGGATGCTCTATAGACATTTTCACCATTTTCACTATCTCTTTCTTAAGTGCGGAATCCCTGTCTTAAACAACAGAAACAAATTGAATGATAAAATTGTAGAAATTTGCACAAATCGTATGGAATAATCATTGTGATTGTTAATGTACTGAATATAAAAGTGCAAACAGAAGCTATTAAAGGGTAAAAAGTAACAAATTATAGAGAAAAAACGTGAGAAAGTATGTTAAAGCAAAACAAACATCTATCTCTATCCTATTCTTATTCCCATTAGACACCTAAAGAGTCTATATCATAAATTTCCTAGCTTTTCCTTGACTTTCCAATAAAATTGTTTTATTTAATTGTGGGCGTGTCAGTGGGCTGATTTTAGAAATTTTATCTCCCGAGCAGTTTTATGAGTCAAAGATCATAAAAAATTTCAGCTTTCTAGCTAAAAATTCGATTTTTCCGATAAATTTGTTTTTTTTTTAGTTTGAGTTTTTAGCGTGCCTGTGGGCGAATTTCAAAAATTCTTAAACTTGATTATTTCGGGGACCTGGAGAATATATATGTTTAAAGGCTCAATTTTTGCCGACAGACGAACGGACATGGCTAGATCGACATTGGTTGAAAACGGCCCTCAATGAGGATGCACTTAGATCAGAAGTTGGTCCATTGTGCTGACGAACAATCGACATTACTATCGATAAATATAGTTACTTTTAGGGGTCTACGGGCAATATCAAACTTCGCGTCAAAATTAGTATACCCTTAGAATAGGGTATAAAAACAATTAATATGTTGACCGAAAACCCTGTTCAATTGTATTTAGATATCTAAAATGTTTGTTTAGAAAACTTATTTGCTTCCAAACAAAAATATTTTTTTGCCACAACGCGACTGTCATGGTTTCACTTTTATTTTTCGTACAGAACCTTAAAATATTGTTAGAATTTTAGTATTCCAAAACGTGGTTTGGATACTCCTTCTTAGTTCTGAAACTTTTTTTTGTTAAAATTGGATTTGTTATAAACTTTTTTGGAAATATTCGCGAAGAACGTATTTCCCGCCATGCGAATTCGCCATTGTTTTCCTTCATTTCATTCAGCTGTTGGTTTTTTTTTGTGTTCATTTGCCACTGACGTTGTCGTAAGGTACTCTATTGAATGAGCACAATGAATTGTTCAAATTATTCAAATCACACATGCACAAATTACAAACTGACAATCACGCTATTGTCATCAATCCTGATAAAACACCAGCTGGAAAGCACATGCGTGGATTTCATGGACCTGTTATTGACAACTTTGCTGGAATCATGGTTGGTGACCGTACAGCGACGCGACAAATCGTGATTTGAAGAAGAAATAATTATGCTTATCTTGAGATTCGAATGAATAGTCAAGTCGTTCGAATGTCTATTTTCGTTCGAATTAGGGGGAGTTGGGGTACATTGATACACGGGGCACATAGATACATTCAATATTATTTGAGAACTAATCGCAGTAGGCCACTCAAACACGCGCACAACACAACATGTCTATCAAACCATATACACACCTAATTGTCGTTCCTCTTCAGTCATCCGTTAAGTCTCAGCAGAAGCAATAGTGTTTTTTAAGTGCGTAAGTAAATTTTTTTGTATTTCTTTTGAGTGATTTTCCGCCCTGAATATTTCGTGTCATACATTTCATTTCAAGTTAAATAGTAAGATATTGTTATTGATAATGTGTTTTGTATCTAAAAATAAATTGTTTAACTTCAGTTTAATTGATTTTTTTTGTTTCATTCAGTGAAGAAAGTTGGGGCACATTGATACACAAATAAACGGGGTAGTTTGATGCGCATCAATGTGCCCCTACGGGGTAGTCCGATGTACTGGAGGGGAGATTGTCCATTAGAAAAGCAGCAGATAAATATAATTTGAAACATGCTACTCTTCAGCTCTAAGCGCACGAAGCAGCTTTAACCCTAATCCTACCAAGGAATTTTTGTTACATGCCATACCAAGGTGTGCCTCTCAGACACATTGTATCGAATGAAAGAGCTTACTGTATTAAATTGTGAAACACATGTATAAACAAAGAGTTATATATACATTTTATTCATTTCAACTTTTATTGAACAAACATCAATACATAAAATACCCATTTATTTTATTTCTTTTCTTTGCACTGCAATTTTATGTTTTCTCCGAATGCTCAACACAAACTTCTGACATTCTGCTCTTTTTTTTAAGGACAAATATAGCATCTTCTTCTTTTTATGGATTTTTGAATGGACCCTCTACTGGTACGGCTAGGTTTTTGCATGCAGTATTTATCGCCGCAGTGTGGCTTCTATGCAAACCAGCCAAACTGCGACGGCTGATATGCTCCATAACTAGTTCGGTCGCCATTTCTTTCAAGAAAATATTACGAAGCTTTCTTTTTTTTCATATATTCCACTCGGGATAAATATTTTTAAAATTAATGAATGAACCTATGCTGCAGACATCAATCATATTGAAAAAAGGCTAAACTCCACCTGTTGGTCTTGCGCTTCACAGAATATGCATGTGCCATTTGATCTAAGGTATCTATCTCCTCCTTTCGTTGAATTATAATACAAATTTATTTCTCATTTGTTTTTATTTGACAGATCGGTGATGTTGTCATAATGCATGGTCGACAAAATGATCACAGCTCGATTTTTTTGGGAGCGTAGGATACTAGAGTCATAGCTTTTTGAAAGTCAAATAAGTTGCTCTCTATTTCCCGACGAGGAGTAGGTAAAAAATGTTATGGTCGTATACATCTTTTGTTCTTCCGGATCGTTCCTACGCAAGTCAGGCCCTTGGATAGCAAACTGGAAGCAAGTAATGTAACGTTTCTGTTGGTCCTAATAAAAGGTTCACAAAGCTCTTCAACAACCTTTTGCGCTAATTTGATCGCTTTGGTCCTTCCTTTCCCAAGTATCCTACGTAGTGGATAGCTAGAGCCACTGTCACAAATCCACCAAATTTTCATACCATACTTATCTGGTTTGCTTGGTATATATTACCGGGACGATACGCGACCCCGAAAGGGAACCAATTGTTCATCAATAGTAAGGTTGCAGCCGGGAATATAATGCTTCGATAAATTTAAATTCATTCTTTCCCACAGGTCTCTAATTGGAGCCAGTTTATCTTTCTGCCTAAAAAGGGGGAATGCACCGAAAAACTTATAGGTAAATCCCCATCATGAGCGGTGAAAAGAATTTTGAAGAAGGGAAATGTGAATGCATATTTTAGGAGATTATTCGCCACACATTACATCGAACAATGAAACGAATGTGCTGCTCCTAATAATATTTTTCATATGTGCCTCGGGAGCTCACCTTGGTAGAGGGTGTCAGTAAAGTATGTTTATCACGATATCTAAAATTCCGTAAATATATTCAGATTTATTTTAGTTCTTTTATGTGTCAAAAAGCAATTGTTTATAATACTAAAAGACACAGTTCGATTAAAATTGTATCTAGATAAATCTATCTAAATATAGCGCTTTTAAAATGGAATGTGCCTCTGAGGCACACCTTGGTAGGATTAGGGTTAAAAAAAGAACAAAGAAAACGAGCAACTGATCTTAAAAATGCTAAGAAATTACTGGGCCTAGAAGCTGTAAAACCTATAAAAAAGGCAAGAAAAAAATGTAAAAAGGCTATGGAATCAGATTCTTCAGACTGTTCTGCTGAAGTTATATTGCAAGAATCATTCGATTCCGAAGAAATCTTCTCTTCTGAGGATTAAACCTTTAATATAGCAGCACCTCTGGCCAGTGAAATCAAGGAAGGAGATTTTATTATAGCAAAAATAATGAATTCGGAAAAGAAACAACCCTTCAAAAATTTTGTTGCGAAATTTGTATCAAAGTATGAAGCCAACGATTTTAATGTTTGTTTATTTAAGCGCAAGATTACGCGAACTTTTGTATTTCCTGATGTGAGCGATGAAGCTTTTGTAAATATATCCGACATTATTCTTAAGCTACCAGAGCCCGTAGTTAAGAAAGGCACTAACAGAACAGCTTCACTTTTTAAATTTAAGCTAGATTTGTCTCCTTACAACATTTCCTGGTAGGTAAATGTTTGCCAAAGCTAAAAAAACATTATTGTATCAATCTGAAGTCTGATTTTTTTATACTTTAAATTCCTTGCTTTTAAAGCTAAGAAGAGCATTTTTATTTATTTTTTTATATTTTATTTATTTACTTTGATTAAAACAATACGAAGACTGTTAATTTTGAAACGCTTAATTTTTATTGCTTAGGAAAGCATTTAATTTATTATTTATTCTACTAATAAACGATATAAAAATAATTAAAACGTTTTTTAACTGAAAATACTCAATTAATACTATTGTTTTGCTATGAATCAAAGTGCCCCATGATATGTATCAATGTGCCCCACGTCTGGGGCAGTTTGATATAGATTTCGGCTTTTATAAAAAAAGCTTTTTACTTTTTTTGCAAATGAAGTTGTGAATACCGTTTTGAATAAGATTAATAAAACGATACTGATCAATATAAAAAGTGTACTTTCTTATTAAGCTTAATATTTTGCTATTTTTTGGCGTTTAAGTGAAAATCGTATCAAAGTGCCCCAACCGGTTTTCCTCAAATAAATTTTCTATTCGATCGAATCTCAAAATACAAATTCTTCTAATTCGACAAACTATCGTTCGAATTCCACGGTCAAAATCAGCAGGAATAATCTTGAGTTCATTGCTGATACACACCGTTCATACGACGCTCTCCAATATCCGCTAATGTTCTGAAAGGGACAAAACGTCCACAGCGTTCAATTCCTCTTTCAGTGATAGACTACATCCACACACAATTACAATAACTTAGTTATTTTTCATTTCCCTACGAAAATATTCACTAGAAATAATTTATATGGCAAAACAACGTTTACCGGGTCAGCTAGTTTTATATAATTTTTCGGGATTTCGTTTTCGTGATTCTTTTTTCGGGATTTTGGATTTTCGGGATTTTAAATTTTCGGGATTTTGGATTTTCGGGATTTTGGATTTTCGGGATTTCGGTTTTCGGGATTGTGTCCCCAACCCGTTCAATCTCCATGGGGAAAAACAATATACGCCACCCATTCTCGTGCCCACTACACCAAAAAGGAGGATTTCTGGCTGGTAGTACAATGGACCGTTACCGAGTCTGAGTGCTCTGGGATTTGGATTTCCTTTTTTCAAAAAAAAAAAATGTGAGAGCTTACCTGTACCTATTCGTCCAACTTTTGTGTGTATTTGGCTTTATTAAAGAGTTTCTTAACCTTCATTTTGAATTTAGTAAATTGGTCATTCCACCAGGGAACCTTACGTTTACTCAAACTGGTTTTCGGAACACAACTACTATGGTAGGAGGTTAACAACACTTTATGTGTATTTAGCTATTAAGGCTTTTTGCTGCTTTATCCAGGTCCCATATGGACTCAATTGATGAAAGAAGCATATCCATTTTTGAGGCAACAAGTCCGCGATACACATTCAAGTCCGTCGTCTGTGGATCATATCTGTTTGGAGCCTCTGTCATTTGGCCAAATATGTCAAACCTAATATGCTGATGGTCTGACAACGAGGCTTCGTTAGCAGAAGCTGTATAAAGCTGGCCGTTTTCAAAAGTCCGGTTCATCACAGGTCGGTTCAATAGAGGTCGGTTTAAAATAGACTGGTTCAATACAGGAAATATCAATACAGGACGGTTCAATACAGGTTGGTTAAATACAGGCCAGTTCAATACACGTCTGAAGATGTTTCTACGTAAGCAGTTATCTTGTGACTGCATTCGATTATAAAAGCACCACTTCTTTTAATGACTTTTTGTACGAACTTGTTTTAATTAATCATCTTTACGGACAACCGGGAATCCAAAGATGTCGTTATTCGAACATTTGATACAAAGCTGCTTAAACGGATTAAATGTCATAACCGAGTTGACATGGTCATTGTATATACATATGCTTAAGATTGAGCTCATCTTGCTTAAAAAGGATTATATAGAATTAATATTATAATAATTCCCTTTCCGTTAATGTTAATCAACTGGTTTTCAAAATCTATTTTGGCTTTTAATGATATTAAATTATTAATTTCTTATATACTGCATCAAACTTTTTAAATTTATGATTCATCAATTTCCATGACATATGTAGTGGCATTGAGCTTGAACTCATCTGGTATCTACTTTCGCAACTTTTTCAAAATGAATACATGTTTCGTCTGACTTATTTGAATGGGCGAAATCTTATTTTCTATTGATTATGGAAACAAAGGCTGATCAAGAATTTATATCGACGTTCCAGTATATAGATTAGGGTGGCGACGGTGTAGAGGTTAGTGTGTTGGCTTGTGACCCGTGCGGTGCAGGTTCAATCCCCATGGGGAACAACAACATACGCCACCCATTCACATGCCTCTACACCAAAAGAAGGATTTCTGCCTGGTAGTACAATGGATCGTTACCGAATCTGAGTGCTCTGGGATTTGGATATCCTTTTTTTTTTAAAAAAAAATAAAAAAAAAAAATAAAAAATATAGATTATAATTAATTTGTTTGTCCGTGGATAGTTAATTATTGGAAATCAATAAGATCCGAGGCATTTTCCTGAAAATTTCCTAAATAATTATTTGTAAATTGTCTTGGTACTTGTTCTGAAAATCCATTGTCAATTGGCTCAATTTGTATACTATTTCTGTAATGTTCTGATTATAAGTAAATAATATATTTTCATGGGTCTTGTTCCGAAAATTTATTAATATTGCTACTGACATTCTAACATTTCTGTATTGTCTTTAAAAATTATTCGTAAATTGTTTCGGATTTCGTTGGAGTCTATTCTGGTTTGTGTTATACTTATTGTTATAATGAAATTTACCGGTACCTTGTCCTTGCTTAGTTCAATTACTATTGGCATGTCTAAATTCATTATATTTTCTATATAGCATAGTACTCGTAGGTACTATTGACTTACATTAAAAAAACTAAAACTTTCCGCCCTATTTTTCAATGCAGCATACTCCTTCGGGACGCCAAATGTTCTTTTCAGTTGTTTCTTTATTTCTTCCCGTACTGTTCATTGATAGCCTTCTTTTTGCACTAAATGCATCTCCTTGAATCGTTGATGTAATGATCCTCTTCAAATATTGCTTTGCTGCCTCATCCTTTGCCCCCGAAATTGTGGAAATCACTTGGCTTCCTTTATTAGATCAACTTCTACGAAATCCATTTTTTTTTTATTTAAATCTTATTTTTAATTCACGATTAATTTGTTCAATATTTAATAATTTTGCTTGTTATTTTTCAATTTCAGTTATTCGTATACAATTTCATTTATATAGCTACTATAGTCTTAACGTTAATTTTTTCTCTTGTAATTCTTAAGGTTTATTGGTTTTATTTAATATTTTTTTAATTCACTTTCAAAACTCGGTACCTACAATTATTATTTTCCACTTTCTTACATATACGTTGAGTACATCGACATATAGGTACTACCGGTTTACCGACTGCGCCAGTTTTCACACCAAACTACACTTCAAGTGAAAATAAAAACAAGTCTTTTCAATTTTGAGGTAAAGACCAAACTGACCAAAGTACAGCCGCTTTATTTCTTACAAAACTATATACTTAAAACAAGTACATGGCGCTAACATCGAACGATGTAGTTCCGTTATAACTAGAGTATATTGTGTACATTTGAAAGTTATGTACATGTGAACATATACAATATACGTTCATATGCATATTAATATAAGATATGTATTAGAGTTTAGTATACGATAATAAGTTGTGACGTTACTCGTGTGTTGTTTACTTTCTCCTTGCAGCTTTTGTTTTTATTTTTAAATCGTTTTCTCTATTGTTGGCTACTGGTCTACCACAGAGTGTCTAATTGTCATTTTCATGATATTGATTCCCAGAATGAAAAGATATTATTTAGATATGGATACATTTATATAATTACCATAAGGAAAAAATAAAAATCAAAATTAGCAAATCAGTTGTAATTTTGAAAATATTATTATTATTATAAGGTTAATTTTACAGATTTTAAGTTCATATCATGAATAAAAAATACTTAGATCTCCAATGTTATCAAAGACTATAGTATTATAAGTAGTCCTTTAAGTATTAAAATCTATTCTGTTTTTTCTCTTTCTCAGAAAACTTAAATGACATTAATAGTCTCCATGGAACTTACCAGTATTTGAAGAGCACGGGACAGGTATGTACCTTGTTTTATGTTCGCATTTTAGTACACATTTATGTGGGAATTCATTGAAATCATTTAAACATTGGTCTAAAGCATATGAGGAGATGTTGTACTGGTAGCCAATTCTTCGCTGGTGATTGATATTTTATTTCTTATACTGCTTACATTCTCCTCCCTAAACGTCACCTCACAGTTGTATATGTATTACTGTCTTTAAAAGTAATTTTCATTTTTATAGAAAATATGCAAAGGTTATGCCTTTATAAAATTCTTTTATGGGATACCATTCAACTCTGGTATTTTTACATCCATCTTTATCATTATCTTCTACCAATATCGTCTAAATTATCATCCATTGAACAAATTGCTATTAATAAAAGCTTATCTATGCTACACCTATCCTAAAGGTTGCTGTTGGCTTTACTTTCTGTTTTTCTACAACCAAAAGATGTATTCTTTCATTCCACCTATATCGAACGAAATTGCTCTACAAATAATGAACTGATTTTACAACAAATATAAAGTACATTCTTTCAGAATGGGAAACCAAAATCAAAATTAGTAGATTTTCCTAAAAGTAAAGCTCAGTACCTACTACGAGTAATTATGGAAGCAAAACAAACAAAATGTTATTCGTTCACCACCATTTCTCCGTGCATTTGTTTAATTTGTTATCAGTCTAATTTAATCATTTCAAGAATTGTCTGAAGCTGTGTTGTACCTGTGTGTTCTGTAAAATATATTTATGTGTCGTGCTTTTTGCAAAAAGGAACATACAAAATGTATTTCTAAACATTTTTTGGTAAGTATCGCATTGCATAGTAGCTAAGAAATTATTCTGTACACCTTCCTGTTTGTAAAATATTTTCCTGAGAAAGGTTACTAGTTCAACATATCTGTCTGAGCTTCAAGTCGCTGACCAAATCAAAACCAAATTTAAGCAAGTCCAACACCAAACACTGATACAATTTTCTGAAACTAGATTCGTTCCCTTATCATCGATAAGTTGAATAACACTCGAAATGCAGAAGTTGACATCGTATTTTTTAATCGTGTACCAAAAGTCGGCAGTCAAAGCCTAATGGAGCTTATGAAACTTCTTGCCTTGGCTAATGAGTTTACAGCTAATCGAGATAAACCAAACAAAATGGAAACGGTTTTGGTTAGGGGAAATAAGCAATTTGAAGTTGCCGATGAAATAATGGAGCTCAAAGAACCAGCCACATACTCTAAGCACATTGCCTATCTCAACTTTACTCGTTTGGACTATCCAAAGCCGATTTACATAAATCTGATTCGCCATCCTATTGATCGAATCTTTAGTTGGTTTTATTACATCCGAGCTCCTTGGTATATAGCGGACCGAAAGAGGCAATATCCCGATATAGAGTTACCCTCTACTGAATGGTTAAAAAAAGATTTTGGAAGCTGCTTACGCAATAATGATCCGGAATGTGTGTTTGAACAGGGAACAAACAAATTTTTGGGAGATCATCGACGTCAAATGTTATTTTTCTGCGGACAGGAGGAAAGTCTTTGCCTGTGAGTATCACTGCATGGTGTAGATCTGCTTTTTTCAGCATTCTCAACTGCAGGCCCTTCAATTCGTACTTTGCCATGCAACAAGCAAAAATAGCAGTGGAAAAGGATTATGCTGTAGTGGGTTCATGGGAGGATGCAAATGTTACGCTGGCTGTATTAGAGAAGTTCATTCCAAGATTTTTTAAAAACGCTGCCATAATCTATCACAGTAAGTTTTTGATGTAGATTAGTAACTGTTTCTAATAACTTACGTTGTTTCTTTCTTCAGAAGCCCAAAAAAAGTTAAGAAAGATAAATAGCAACCCGACACGGCCGCCAATTACAAAAGATGTACGAGATTTACTGAGTCGAAACTTGACAAACGAAATTGAATTCTATCAGTTCTGCAAACAGAGATTGTATAAACAATATATTGCCACCCATTTGAACTTACTGTGAGAAGGGTTTTAATCATTGCGAAACCAGTCATTGACATCCTTATAGCATTTATGTGTTACTTTAATTTAAATAAATGTTTTTTTTAGAACAATGCTAGTTATTTATACAAATCATATTTAAAGCCCACAGTCGTTATACTTAATATACGATGTTTGTACAACAAAACGTTTGACGACGATATTTGATATCCCCATCCATCAAAAAAAACTTTATTGGTTTCCCACATGCTATCTGAATGAGTACGGTTTGCCTTCCGATTTTGGGAAGCAAAGAACAATTCAAAAGTTGATGGAGATATACAAAAATTAATTTTCAGTTTAATTTATTTTGAAGTGACAATAGTATCTACTTCTTTATATAGACTAAGTGCACCGATTATGGAATAGCAAAATATAAACATTCTAAAAATGCAAACAAAATATTTTCGAAGTTATACTTCTTTTGTCGCATTGAGGTTAAAAATTTATTTGTAACGGAAGCATTGAATATTGGTACTTACTTCGTAATTATCGGATTTCGGTATCCAATTGCTTCGTCGCAATTTGCTGGATTTACGAATTGTAGAATTTTCATAGCAGCAACCAATTCTGAAGTTATAAAACGGTCGCAAAAAATACTCGAAAAAACTTGGAAAAGTATTGATAAATTTATTAAATAGTCGATTCAAAAGTATTAAATATCAATATCGAAAGAAATTCACAAGGTTTCCAGAAGGGCCTACACATTTTTCAATTAACCAATTAATTTTGTTTAAAAATCTTTATTTGAGTTTTCAAATTGAAATTCTCAATCAGGTAAAAGTTGTCAACAATAAACGTGGACCCCTTTGCAAAAATCTGTTAAAACTAAACCAGCTGATTTGTATTCAATTACAAGGGTGTCCCAAAATTCAAGGAAGAAGTAATTTTGATAGAAAACACAGGTTTATAATTAATTTTTTTTTATGTTTTTATTGATTCATAAGGTATACAGTATAGGGTTATAAACGGGTAAATGACCTCCACGGTTTTGCTGGGCTAAATGCACTCTTTTGTCAAAGTTTTGCCGTTTTTTGACCGTTTTGCATACACTCAGGGGAAAAAATAGAGTTATTTTTGTAACTATTGTCTTAGTAATTAGATAATATTTTACGAAATTTACGGAATGAGTATTAAAGAACAAAAATAAGTTGAAAATAGTTACAAATAGTAATATAAATTGTCAAAAATTACTATTGCTTAGTTATTGAATAATAAAAGCGTACGTCAAAAGTTCAACCATGACTATTATAAATAATAAATTAATGACTATTTTTTTCTCTGAGTGTAAATGTGGCTGAATTTCGATGATATTTAATCCTTCAAGGCGAGGGTGATCGTGGACTTGTTGGCATTAACCGTAGACTTTAAAAAACTACTAGGAAATAAATTCCAAATCACCAAAACGGGAATACTTTCTCGGCCTATATGACATGTGTCACCGTTTTGTTGAAACCACACATTGTCCACATTCATATCTTGCAATTAAAGCACAAAAACAGGATTATCATGTCGCGATATCGAGCACTATTAACTAACTAGCCGCAATTTCAAATAAGAATGGTCCGTTGATGCCTCTTCGAAATCCGCATCAAACTATGGCTCGTTTTCGCTGCATTTGTTTCTCAACAATCACTTGTGGAATTTTGATGATTGACAAAAAATGAAAATGAGCCTCATCGCTGAAGATGGTTTTGTTTTCGCTGCATTTGTTTCTCAACAATCACTTGTGGATTTTCTGAACCCCGAGTTTTACAATTTTGATAATTGACAAAAAATGAAAATGAGCTGAAGATGGGTTTGTTTGAAAAATTGCGAACTGTGGCTGTCAAACCTTAAATGTTTTTTGATTATTGCTCAACAATGAAAACGCGTTGTTCTTTCGTGAAGCGCTCCATTTTTAATAACCCTAAAGTTTCAGCTGTTACGCTGTCTTTTTATCGTTGGCAACACTATAAACTATAAAATTTAAATCTTGCGTGCATTTTGGGACACCCTTTACAAGCATTATGGCAAAACGATGGCAGCGATTACCCACCAAACAACCAAAGGCAACTGTAAAAGGTGGGGCAAAAGTAATAATGAGAGTTGGCTGCCATTTTTTGATGCTATTGCCATTGCCCCATTGAAGCTATTCGCAAAAATAGTGGCACGCTTACACTAATACATTACTTTTACCCTACCATGTATAAAGTTGAAGTCGGGTTCGCCTCAATTATTGTTTTAATAGAATGCTTCAATTCAGTTAAATTTCTTGGTTTCATTTTGTACACCTCTTGCTTGACATAACCCCATAAAAAGAAGTCTGGTTCAGTCAGGTCAGTCAGAAACAGTTCAGCCCTTCACACTTTTTCAATATGGCGCACTGTTTGCCCGCTAGAAGCGAAAAATCACAGCCCTTATTTTGGTAAAGGGTTCTGATTACGATTTTGAAAACAGGTTCTATGTTTTCGGGAAGGGATCATGCAAAGCGGCGTTATAAAGGTAGGACTACAACCCCCCCCCCCCCCCCCCCTTAATGATTTTTGGACAGGATTCACCGCTTGAAGTCTAGAAGCAAAAAAAGCAATATCAAAGCAAATTTTCTTCCTCGAAGCCTTTTGGGGTTTGTTATTGGTTTACAGATTAAATGACGAATCAGTTATTACTGAGTTGCAGAAAAAACTCCACAAGGGCATCAAACTGCCTTCTTAGAGCATCCGACTGCAAGTCTAGTGTAATGTTAAGGGTTACCCCACATTCTGACGCAAGACGGAAACTTGTACCAGCCCTTCAAGCAAGAGACTCCGTTTACGTCCGCAAACGGAGTCAATGACATATGGACTACTCCGCATTAGGGTGGGCCGAAATTTTTTTTTTTTTTTTTTTTAAGTTGTAATACTGCGGAAAAGTTGCTAATAGTAGAGACTAAAAAGGGGAAAAAAAAGAAACAAAATCGGTTAATATCTTCCGGTCGCGCATGAGCTATAAAGTTTGGCAACATTTGAAAAAATTCACATTTTTACGATAATTTTTAACATTTTTAAATTATCCTCTTACCGAATGTAATAGCTCCAATTGTTATCTATTATTAACACAGAAAATAATGCTTTTACATTTTTTTAAATCCATCAACATCTTCCGGTCGCGCAAAAAATACTAGATAAACCACAGTTTGAGGATAAAAATACAAACAACGCTCACGTTTCTATCTTTGGTTTTCTTTATTGAATACAATGTTTAAAACAAAACTTATTTTAGACCAATATTATTGTTTATATATTTGTTAATACATTTTTTTTATTTAAAGTTTTTGTGTAAGGCCAAGAAACTCATGTAAAACAATTTGATCATGATCATCTAGGGTCTCATTCATTCTTAGCTGATGGAACTTTGAAATTTGATTTATGGTCAAAGTTTGGCATTGTTGACCTTGACAGCAGAGTCGCTCTGATAAACCCATCCCTAGACTCAGCTCCGCAAACTTTTCCTGAAGCTTCTGTAACGACTTTCACACATCGTTCAACTGCCTGTGTGTGGACTGGGAATGTATTAAATGTTATATCCCAATTAGGGACTGTGCCGCTTTGAATATATGATTTAATTTCTTCGTCACTGATATTTTTTAATAATGGGGGAGAAGATAAATCACAGTCCATCCAGTTTATAATTTCAGAGTAATCTTGAGCGCTGAAATTCAGTTTTGGCGGCATGAAAGTTCTGATAGTTTTTCTTTTTTGATCTATCTGTCTCGCCTTTAGAATTCGTCGAAGTCCGAGCTCTCTTAACTGTTGTGTATTGTCTTGTGCCATGGCTAACATTAAATGTTCTGGATGGGCGAAAAAGCCATTTCGTTGTATCACAGGGTCGACAATATTACGTAACACATCAGGTAGGTATCTTGAAGATTGTATTGATTCATACACAAGTTTTGGTCCCTCTGTGAAGTATTTACTTGTCTTAATTTTAAACCACATTGGCATGTATGACTTCAAAATAAATATAACTACTTCTTGAAGTTGAGGCGTGGGACTTTCTTCACTTAAGAACAATCTGAGAGTTCGATTTGCTGTTGTCAACCACCTCGAGTGTGACAAGGGGCCAGGATCTCGTACAGCCAAATCCTCTTTACAGATTCCCGACTTCATTGCAGTACAAATATCGAGTAGATATTGTTGATCTTTACTTAGTATCTTTCTGTCTATTGCCGGGATCTGACAGTCAATACTCCTGAAACCAATGACTGGACGTTTTTCACAGTCACTTAGCTTTTCGCCGATTGGCCCTCTCAAAGATTTTGGACCCGTAGATTTACCATCTAGGTATTGAAACAGATGTCGAAAAGGGAGTTCATTGAAATGGAGAAGACAAACTGCCCATTGTAAAGGTTTTTCCAAATGTATTTCGATTCGGCGAATCAGACCGTTTCTCCAACCCGTATTAACCGCAGTGCCATCACACCCTATAACCACTAACTTGTCAAGAGAAATACCACGACCAGACAGATAGGAAATTATAGAAGTGACAACATTTGAAGAGCTTCCAGAAGTGGGCGTAACATGTCCGATGTAGACTGAACCAGGTTGTTGAATTAGCGAGTAATGCTCTTCTTTTTTTACTCTACGGAACCTTTTCGAATGAGCTATATCTACGACTAAAGTGTCGTCCTTCCTCCCATCCAAATAGAGACCTTGCAGTGGAAGTTCGTCAGATTTACTACATAGTTCAGCCCTAACATTTTGTTTTTCTCTTCTTATTTTGTTTTTGTCTATAACCTGGGAGACGTCAGAATCGTTAACTAATCCTAAGTCGTGCAAAACACTCGATGCGATTGCAGCAGTAGCGCGATCAGAAACTCCATAGCGATCGCTCAGTAATGCAGTAGATTTTAACTGAATTCTCATCTGTTTTTTATTATAAGAGGAAACTTTTCTGGACACTTCAAAATCTTGGTCGCTATCGCTTTCTTTACTAGAAGAATATTGGTCTTCATTTTCAGTTTCGACAACATTTACATTTGATTGTGAGAACGAGGTTTTTGAAATATCATCATGGATGCCACGCGATTTCCTTTCCAATGATTTATTGAGTTTCTTTGTTTCAATCAAGTCCAACCCTCCAATTTTTCCTATTCCATGTACTCGTAATAAGTAAACAAACCTTAGATCAGTAGCAGGTATTTTATGTGATTTTGTTCGAAAATTTATAAAATTTGAGAGTAGTTGCGCGAGCGGAAGACCTTGACCGATTAGAACCATTTTTTTTCTAAATCATTGTCGGTTCGAGTAAGAGTCGAATATAGCTATTACATTGAAATGTTACCAAGTTTAGTAATAAAAAAAATATATCTTAAACATACAATTTTTTTCAAATTTCAGCGAATTTTAAAGCTCATGCGCGACCGGAAGATATTAACCGATTTTGTTTCTTTTTTTTTCCCTTTTTAGTCTCTACTATTAGCAACTTTTCCGCAGTATTACAACTTAAAAAAAAAAAAAAAAAAAATTTCGGCCCACCCTACTCCGCATACGGCTCCGCATACAGGTCCGAAAAAAGACGTTTTTCGGATCCAATTAGTATGGAAATTGTAATAGCCGCGGACTCACATGTGTATGTATTGTGACACATTGAGTTCGCTATGCTCAGCAAAAAACGAATACAGAACTGATCCGAAAAAGGTACAAATCGAGGCCAGATAAGAGGAGAATCGAGTATCGTTAAAATAAAAATCAAAAATGTTTGTTCATGTTTATTTTATTTCTTAGAATACATTTTTCCATTATACCTGCTACCATTACTCCAACAAATTGTCCTGCAAAAGAAAAGAAGCAAATAAATGTGTATATTATCTATACCAATGTATGTTATTGGTTGCTACACGGACTCGGCCCTGTCTGGTTTGCGATTGGCGGTTGTTTTCCCGGGTGATCACCTGAGGAAGTATACTGCGGAAAACATCTGCATTCTGGACAAGGCCTTGAAGGACGCTGTAAGGAGGCGAGTCAAGGAAGGCAATAGCCCGGCGTTTGAGCGCATCATCAAGACTAATGGAGGCTTTGTCCTCTGCTGTAGTGATGAAGCCACGAATGCGTGGGTCAGAGCTGATCTTGCTCGGATTTTCCCTAAGCTTGACGGGAGTGACCTTGTCTGTCCTCACCCGTCAGAGCTAGTGGGATATGCCAAGATGAAGGTCTTTGTCCCAGAAACTGATCTGGAGACTAAGGAAATCATCGGTCTTCTCAAGGGTCAAAACCCGGGTCTATCCACCGATAAGTGGAGGGTCTATCACTTCAACAAAATGAGGGATGGCCGTCTGTATACTTTTGGTGTTGATGACGATTCGGCGAAGATGCTTGGGGAGTGCTCTAATCGGCATTTTTTCCTCACTGGTCGCCTGTTCTTCAGGCCAGAAAAGAGGGGAGAGTAGGCTGGAATTTCCAGTGGTAATTAGCTCTATGGCTAGGTCTTCACTGGAGATCCTTTAAATCAATTTGCAACATTCCAAGGCTGCTTCACCTACATTGTGTCGTCGTCTTAGAAAACTGCATACAGAGGTTTGCCTCATACAGGAACCTTATTTGTATAAGGGGGCGGTAAGTGGCATCTCGGGTGTACCAGGAGCAATTTTTGTAAAGCCTGGGATTGTTAATACTCGCACGTGCATCTTTGTAGCAAAGGGCTTAGATGCTAGTCTTATGCCTGAGTTCAGTTCTCGAGACTGTACAGCTATTAAAATGTGTCTTAAGCGAGGAGGGTTGGTTACTGAGATTATTTTAGCCTCAGTGTACCTCCCATTTGACTCACTGGCCCCACCTCCAACGGTGGAACTGGTAAGGCTTGTCGAGCATGCCCGACGAGGTAACAAGCATTTGATCGTTGGTATGGACGCGAACGCGCGTCATCGCGTTTGGGGTAGTACTGACTCAAATAGCAGGGGTGAATCCCTACTAAACTTCTTTGCTGCCAGCCAGCTCGATATACTGAACACTGGTAATGAGCCAACCTTTGTCACTCGGCTGAGGCGGCAAGTTATTGATGTGACAGTAGCAACCGCTGCTGCATCTGGCATCGTTTCGAGCTGGAGGGTTTCAAGGGAAGAAACTGCATCTGATCATCGGTATGTTATTTTTAAGCTAAGTGCAGATCGACCGATCAGAAGCAAAATCAGGAATGTGCGACGCACTGACTGGGACGTCTATTCCACGGAGTTGCGGGGTCAGATAGGTTCCCTGCCTATCAGGATCCTTAGTAGCGATGACTTGGATAAGGCGACCGACACGCTACACAGCGGTATTATTACGGCCTTTCATACTGCTTGCCCGGAGAAGGAGGTTGGCGGTGCGAAACCAACCCGATGGTGGAACGCTAAGCTATCCCTTCTCAGGAAAAGAGTGGGGAGGCTGTTTAACAGGGCCAGGAAGTCTAACCTGGCAGCCGATTGGTCTTCTCATGCGGATGCGCAGAAGGAGTACAAGAGGCAAATTAAGAGCGCTAAGAAGGTATCTTGGCAGAGGTTCTGCGGAGAACTGAAGGATGTTAGCGCGGTTTCGAGATTGCAGAGAGTCCTCTCAGCTGATCCGGGAGCCAGGCTTGACGTCCTTCGGAAGCCTGATGGCACCTCGACCAACTCCAATGAGAAGGCACTTCAACTGCTAATGGACACCCACTTTCCTCGCTGCAAAGCCGTGGATAGTTGCGTGTGGCCAAACAAAGGCAGAACTACCACTGAGCAGTGGCGGGTCGCGGCGAGCATTGTTACGAGAGAGAGGGCGAGAGCTATTATCCTGTCCTTTTCTCCTTTCAAAGCTCCTGGACCTGATGGCATATACCCCATACTCTTGCAAAGGGGTATCGAGATTTTGCTCACACTGCTAACTAGAATCTACAGAGCTAGCGTTGCTCTGCGACATATTCCTTTAGCCTGGAGAAGAGCTAGGGCGGTTTTCATTCCCAAACCGGGAAAGGCCGCCTATGATCTTCCCAAAAGCTTCAGGACTATTAGGCTTTCATCATTTCTGCTAAAGGGTCTTGAAAAACTGATTGACGTACGGCTTAAGAGTATTCCAGCTTCGCTGAGTATTCATGATAGCCAACACGCCTATCAAAAAGGCAAGTCCACTGAGACGGCATTAACGGATCTGACGGCCAGAGTGCGTAGGGCGCTCGACCGCAAGAACTATGCTCTTGCTGTCTTCATGGATATTGAGGGTGCCTTTGACAATCCCACCTTTTGCAGAATTGAGTCTGCCTTAACACTGAAGGGCGTCGATTCTACAACTGTGGAATGGATCCTGGAAATGCTTAGGAGCACAGAAGTTACAGCTGCTGTTGGCGGCTGTGTCAGAACTGTGCGCGCTGTCAAAGGCTTTGCGCAGGGCGGTGTACTTTCCACTACATTGTGGAACCTGTTGGTCGACTCCTTGTTGAGAAGACTTGATGGGGAAGGTCACCCTGTTATTGGGTACGCTGACGATGTGTGCATTATTGTCAGCGGCAGGAGTTTACCAACTCTTTGTGAGCGGATGGAAACAGCGCTCAATAGTGTTGGGAGTTGGTGCCTCGAACAAGCTCAAGAAGGGCAATACCTCAAGTGAGGTGGCCTTACTTTCAGGGCACTCAACTAAAGCTATCAAGCAAGGTTAAGTATCCGGGTATTGTTCTAGATCCAAAGCTTATCTTTTCTGAACATTTGGTTGCTAGGATTTCGAAGGCAACTAGTAGGATGTTCAGCAGAAGCTGGGGACTTAGTCCCAGGCTGGTTCACTGGATTTACACGTGCATTGTTAGGCCATACCTTATGTATGGTGCGATTGTATGGTGGGCTAGAGCTCACATCCTCAAACGTCAACTGTCGAAGCTACAGCACCTTGCGTGCTTATGCATTACAGGTGCGATTAGAGGAACTCCCACTGCTGCTATGGAAGTGTTGCTCTGTTTACCTCCCTTGCAGTTCCTTGCTGAAAGTGAGGCCAGAAAATCACTATACCGCATGTGTGTAGTACTTGGACGGCAGGTCAATCTCGGCAATGGGGCCAGAGGTGCTAGGTACAGAGCTCTCTATGACAGCCTACCTGGCCATCGGGGAGGAGCACTTGACACTGTGTGCATGAAGCAAGTCTTTGAGCGCCGTTTTCAGGTCATCCTTCCTGAACGGCAGGAATGGAACAGTGAGGGGTGGAATGGCTTTAGGCCGGGTGATGTCATCGTTTATACTGATGGCTCACTTATTGACGGTATCTCCGGAGCCGGGGTCTACTCTAGAGACTGTCGGATAAATCTATCTGCAGCCTTGGGTAGACAAACAACTGTTTTTCAGGCAGAAATCTTTGCGATTGCCACTGCCGCCAATATCCTGTTAAGGAGAAGGATTAAGGGTAAAACCTTATACATCTGCTCAGATAGCCAAGCCGCTATCAAAGCCTGTTCGGCTGGCTCTCTCAACTCAAAAATAGTTGAGGAAACCATGGTTAGGCTTAACCGTCTGGGAAGATGTAACTCGGTATCACTTGCCTGGGTTCCTGGGCACACAGGTATCGAGGGTAATGAAAGAGCGGATGCTCTGGCCAGGAAGGGCTCTTCAACAGCCTTCATTGGCCCACAACCATCCATAGGATGCTGCTCATCCGTCCACAAACGTGAAATGGATTCGGCTCTACGCCAACAACATTCCGAATACTGGCATGACCAGGTCTCATGCAGGAATTCGAAGAAGCTAGTGGACGGTCCAAAAAGCAGCAGAGCTAAGTTTTTGCTTGGACTAAACAGGAAAGACTTGAGATCCTTGATTGGTCTCGTCACCGGTTTCAGTCCTCTTAACGAGCACCTCAAAACCATTCACATCAGGAGCTCGGGCCTATGTGAGTGCTGCATCGAGGCGGATGAAACGGCATCTCACTTCATCTGTGAATGTCCGGCTTTCGCCAGAACCAGGCTCACCACTATAGTCAAACAATTCGTTAACGAAGATGAGATGGGGGAAATTGAACTTGCAAATATTCTTCGCTTTGCCAAGGCTACTGGCAGGTTCTCCCTCACTGAATCTTACTAATCGCCAATAACCAGCGAGCGGGCAGGTATGCTGAAGTACAATGGACCAATAGGTCTAAGTGCTTGTCATCTACTGATGACCCCACTGCACATACAATACAAAGCCTATTTTTATGATTTTGATAAATCTTAATTTAAACAAAGTTTAATTAGGCAAACAATTGTGTGGAATAATAAATTCAATTTTAGTTTACCTTTCCAAGAAAATTATATCTGCAGCTGCAGCCAGAGACAGTGTCAGTTACAGATGAACAAATCCGCCATTACAAATAACTACACTCGACTCTCGCTTATTGGCAATGTAGTTACAGTCAATTTACAAATGTGTGCGTGGAACGCCTCATATATCGCGGATCGAAAAATAACGGGAAAAGTTGGGTCAGGGAATTTGGTTCAAGGGAGACTTCCTCTTATTCTTACGCATCGTAAGTACTTTTTTTTGGCAGCTTTTCTTTCTCCAGTGCAATCACTTTAACCATGTAATTAAAATGGAGGCTTAATGTGTTCAGATTCAAAATTAGTAATTAGGGAGCTAACTGAGTTGAATAAAAAATACAACAAATTTTAAATTGTGCTAACATTATGTTCTTAGAACAATCGAATCACATGTAAAAAACCGTTATTGAAATATAAGAAAAACCTAACCTGAAAATAACATACATACTATACGCACTGAACCAATTTTGATATTTTTCACTTTTCCACGTCTATACTGACAGTGAATACGAATATTCGCATGAAAATTGATATAAATATAAATCTAATCCCTGTTATAACTACAAAGTGTCATTACTTAGCTTATGTATTAAGTGGTAACCCTTTTCCAGGTTCCATTAGACTATAGGCGTTTTTCTTTTTTAGCCCCGAGCGGGGAACAGAGCGGGGCCCAGAGCGCTCCGAGCTAAAAAAGTAACACAGTTCTTTTTTTGACAGCTCAGTGCCCCGCTCGGAGCTAAAAAAGAAAAACGCCTTATAGGATTGCATAATGCTTGTGTCACTTAGATTAAGTCAGTGAGTGTACGACGGCTAACTAATGAAGACTTAGATAATAAAGATATAGGTAATAGAATTAAAGAGAAAACCTGTGTTTAATTAAAAAGACCGTGTTGCACTTTTATTTATACGCGAGAAAATGACTTTGGAAAATCTAAATTGGCGGAAATCTAAACGAATGAATTAATTTAATGCCAACACGAAATTGCAGCCGCCACTGCCGAAAATGAAATTTACCGATCTGCCAAACTAAGGTGCGAAGAGCGCGATTGCAACAGTCAGCAAGTGGATATGCTGATTTTTCGGTAGCTCAGTACGGGGTGGGTTCAGGTAAGGAAATACGTATTTTGCTAAATCGCACCAAAGGAAAACGTATGTACGATTAGGTACTTACTGCGGATTTTTTTACACCGATCGATTTTATGGTTCCGGGGAATCGAGTACCTATAAAACAATAAAAAAAAATGGGCGCCACACAATTTTAAGGTAAATTGTGAAACCAAACGAAACGAGCGGACAACAGGCGAAAATCAAGAAAGAAAATTAGAGACAAAAGATTTTTTTTTTCCACTACGTTATAACGTCTCCGTTGGAGAACGGCAAATTTATTTCTACGTTAAGAAAAAACGGTTGCACAAATAACGGAATTGCCGTCGAAATGGCACGAGATCGAATATTCCCGAAAGGGGACAAAAGTCGATTAACGGGGTCGCGGGTCCCTTCTTTTACCGGGATTCGTGGAAGCGCTATCCTACCGAGATTTCCTATTTTCCTTCCTTTTTTCCTACCAAACTATTCACGGACACTATCACTCTACTTAGCTGTTTTTGTTCTCCTGAAATCCTGGTTCCCTCCTGGAATTGTTGGTCACTGGTCCCGCCTGTCTGCTGACCTTCCTCTAAATACAATATTCTCCTAAATCCTTGACTTCCAATTAACCACTTCACGATTCTACGTAAATTCGACTTCTTCGAATTTTTTGATACTTTTTTTTTTTTAAAAGACAATAACTCCCCGATTTGAAACAACACGTCTATATTACTTGCTGGACAACCAAGAAGTGATTAGTCAGCTGGCTTTGTCCATTCGGCCGGCCGGCATCCTCACTCACACATCCATACATACATGGGGAAGCCGAGCCAACGACAGTTCCAACGGGCAATTCAGCTGTGGCGCTGAAGTTGCCAACTGTTTCGTACTCCCCCATCCTCACACATCCTTAGACATTTTGCGGTCCATGTCGTCTCCTGCTACACTATGTGTTCTCACATTAGTGTGCTGACATGGTCCCGCTAATGCTCTCACGCCCTTTAGGCGACCTCTCACTCAGTGAATTCGCCCATTGCTCTGTCTTCAGCAATGAACAAACCCTCCGACCGACCCTGGATCTGCCTCGATTCAGCACGTACCCTTTTGACAGTTCCCTGATCAAAACATTCGAAAAGCCGAATTTAATTCAATTGTTTTCTTATTTCTAAATGTTGTCCCAAATTTTGGAACCCAATTCAAAATTAAAATCATTAAAATGTACCACCTAAAGAAGATTGTACCTGTGAGGGATTGGATTACGGAAATCCCTAGGACCAGACACCAGCTAAACCTATTGGAAAACCCAGCAAATCAGGAGTAGTGCAGTGAGTGAAGAAATTCTAAATAATTCTAAATTACCGCGCTATTATGATGAACTTATCTCGGTGGGGTCGCGCGCAGATTTGGGGTCGCGCGCAGATTTGGGGTCGAAAGGGAATTCCGATCTTGTGCCAGTTCTTACAAGGTTTCTTTTTTTTGTTTTTATTATGTATGTTGGCCTCGCAGGCATCGTGGTGTTTCGTGTTGAGATGGTTTGTTTGTTGTCGCCGGTCTTTTGTGCGCATCGGGACCGGTGTCTGTGGTATTATTTGGGAGTGTATAAATACACGGCCGTCCGCCAACACTCTCTGCTGCTCCTCCGGTGCTCCCACGACGGAGTTGAAGGATAGAGCGTCATCTTCCCCCCATCGTGCGTGACTCAGTACCGTGTCAGTGGTACTTCTTTTGCAATTGTCTTCAGGAGGGGCCGTCCGCTCGCCCTCCCCAATTGCTATGCCAGACCGCCCGTCTGGTCGTGACAGCGACTCAAGTGTCGGCCGCTGTATTCTTCAGACCGCCCGTCTGTTTGGAGTGTGTCAAAGGATGTATACACAACTCCGTCGTCGCAGACCGTCCGTCTGGGTTCGCTGTCGCAGTTGTGCCTACAGACCGTCCGTCTGTTCTGCGCGTGGTCTTCGTACCGCCGTTTGCAGACCGTCCGTCTGGGTTCGGTGTCGTCGTTTGTTCTTACAGACTGTCCGTCTGTTTGCGAGTGGTTTTCGTACCGCATTTGCAGACCGTCCGTCTGGGTTCGATGTCTGTTTGCGAGTGGTTTTCGTACCGCATTTGCAGACCGTCCGTCTGGGTTCGATGCCACAGTTTGCTCGACTCGTCGACCACCTGTCGAACTGGTTCATCGGTGTTGGACCGCCTGTCCATGCCCAAGTGACCTGTGGTGGTTTTTGCCCTGAGGATCCAGAGAAGTGGGCCGATGGCTGATGGCACCATGGTTGCCCCTCCACCTCTTCAGATCCTAAGCACGCCAACCAATAGAGAGAGGGAATTTGGTAGGGTGGGTCAGGGAACGTCGAGTGGCTCTTGTTGTGGTATAATTATACCGCAACAAATCCCACCCTCACCTCCAAGGAAATGTGCTTGGTTTTCGAAGAACCCCAAGCCATTTCCAGAGGTTAAGGATAACGACACAAACGAAGGAGGGGTTTTCCATCATGGCCAATTTGCCCGTCCAGATAACAGAAAAAAGATGGAAATTACTCGAACTCGGATTAAGGCTAAAGATTTACGAACAAAAACGTGACTTTATGGGGACTGCTGGACTAATCATCAGAGGCACTGTGACAGGGCTTCAAATCCTTCACATGCCATGTACCACGATCTCTACCGTCTTCATCGGTTAACGTGTAGGTCCACGGGGAAACGCGTTTTTTAATTTTAAACGGTCCGATAAATTTCGGAGCAAGTTTCGCGGCATAAAAATTAGCGGCGTCGGATAACGCGAAATTCCTTCGCCATATGTTCAGAAGTGTCAGACGTGTTTTAACCCGAGCTCCTATTGAACTTAAAAAAGTCGTTTTGAAAGAAAGTGTATTTCCCTAAAAAAAAAAAAAAAATTTCAGTGAGTGTAAAGGCAGAGACTTCTTATTGTGTTTTCCATTTTGTGGTATAATCGCTTGGGTTTTTTTTGTTGAAATCACTTTTGTCTTTTGTTTACAACAGAGAAGTTTTAAAGCCAAAAGCGGTATTTCCTCATTTTATTTGCTCTTTGCGAATCACTTTATTCTCTTTAAAGAAAGATATTAATATAATTATGTATATGTGTAGTGAGTGCTCCGCCAATCTCCCTGTAGAAGGGGATTTTGTGAGCTGCCATAGGTGCAATCGCAAAATGCACTTTGAATGTACTACCGTCTCTGAGAGATCATACCGAAAAATGACAACTGCAAAGAAGGAGGAATGGCGTTGCTCATCGTGTAGGAGAGAAATAGCCAGCCAAAATGTCGCGGTGCTAGATAACGTACAAACACCATCTACTCCACCACAACCAGCACAAAAAAGAACGAGAACCGCGGGTATTTCCCCTGAAGTTATTTCCTATTCAGGATCCAAGAACGACAACGCTGCATTGCTAGAAGAAATGAAGTCAATGAAGAAAGAAATGGTTGATATTAAGTCCAGCTGTGAATTTGTTGCCAGCAAATATGAACAAATAAACCAACATATGATAGTAAATAATACTCTTCTGGAAAAACTTTCAAAAGAGATAAACGATCTAAAAGAAAGCAACAAAACAAAAGACGAACAGATTATCCTTATGGAATCGAAAATAAATACAATCGAACAGCAACTACTGAGGAACAATATGGAAATTAAAAATATTCCGCCAACCATTGATGAAAATCTCAGTGATGTAGTGCAAGCGATAAGCAAAACTATTAATTATGAAATATCTGAATCAGCCATTACCGACATATATCGAACAAACAGAAAAAATCCAGCAAAATCGTCAATTATTGTATGTCTATCAAGCTATGCACACAAAACAAATTTTATTAAGAATGCAAAATCATGTCGCAGAGTTCACTTACAAAAAATTAGAGAAAACCAAAACAAGAGAAACGAACAGAATTTTCAGAAAGAGAGCGATGCAACTGTTTACATAAACAATCATTTAACACCAACAAATAAGCATTTGCTATGGCTCGCCAAAAACAAAGCTAGAGAATGCAACTGGCGATTCGTTTGGGAGACATCGGGCAGAATACTTGCCAAAAAGACAGAGAACGGTGAATCTATTCATATTGGCTCTGTAAATGATATTAACAAAATCTCAATGTAACAACCTCCTAAAAAATATGCAGAACAGAAACACAAAGAAATGATAAAAAATAATGGAAATCATAGACACTGAAATTAATGTCGATTTTAAGGTAATACATGGTTTTACTGGTATCGACAAAAATATATTAAAAAATAAAATTTTTTGTTGTGTTTGTTTTAATATTCGTTCGATGAGAAAAAACTGGAGTATTTTTATAGCTGAAATTGAAAATGCTTTACGTTATATCGATGTTATTGTTTTAACTGAAATCAATTTGAAAGAAGAAGAAAATGCTTTTTATCATATTGACGGATTCAATTCCGAATTCGTTAATAGAAAAAATTCAAGAGGTGGAGGGATAGGAATATTTATTAAAAATAATATTTCATATGAAAGAAATTATGCTGATACTGTGTTTTACGAAAGTATTAATATAGAAATCAATGAATCAAGCGGAAAAAAGTATATTCATGCAATTTATAGACCACCAAAAAAAAATATATCTGAATTTATAAAGGAAATAGACGCAAATATACGTAGCAGAAAGGAGATAATTGTTTTGGGTGACATGAACATTAATGTGTTGAATGTATACGACTTACAGGTGATAACATATTTGGAGATGATGGCATCTAAAGGATTAACAAATGTTATTAAAGAATGCACAAGGGTAGATCTTCATCGTCGCCTAAGTCCCTATCTAATTGATCTCTTGCAGGGGCTATGACTCGACCGCAAGTTATCATGTCCCTGCCAAAATTTGCATAATAGGGTGTTATCCCCAAGACGTCGTGTTGAGCGGTGCGTATTGCACACGCTACTTTTGGTAATTGGGAGTCCCAACTCCGATGGTTCTCAGATACATACGCCCTCAGCGTTGTTTTTATAATCTGGTTGATGCGCTCCGCAGGATTTGCTTGCGGATGGTAGTGCGCAGTATATTTCAGTTGTGACGCGTACGCCTGGCAAAGCGTTTTCAACTCCTTACTACGGAATTGAGGGCCGTTGTCACACACGACCACCGACGGAACGCCAAATAGTAGGAAGACATTGTCTTCGAGCTCCCTACAAACTGCTTTGGCGGTAGCAGACCTTAACGCGAACAACAAGGGAAATTTAGTAAAATAGTCTACTACCGTCAGGATATAAATGAAACCCCTACTGGACTTGGGAAGTGGGCCTACCAGATCTACGCAAATCATTTCCCAAGGCCTCGAAATTCCTACCCTCTCCTTCATGAGACCAGCTGGTTTCTCATTCACCGGCTTCACCTGTTGGCAAACAGAACAACGTTTAACGTACCCCATTACATCCCTCTTCATTTTCGGCCAATAGTACTTGGAACTTACTCTAGCGTAAGTTTTCCGGACCCCCATATGCCCCGCCAACGGACTGTCGTGACACTCCTGCAAAATCCCCAATCTGCCTGCTTTCCCCACTACTAACTTCCATTCGTTATTGTCCGCGTGGACCACGATATGGTGCGCTTTAATAAATTTGAAAAGTCGACCGTTGTCGACTCTCCATGCTGGATATGTTAGCGGATTCGCTTCAACAGCTGCCACCATCTTCGCCACCCAAGGGTCCAAATCCGCATCTGAGATCTCGGCTACCACCGGGACTCCTCGCGACAACATGTCCGGAACGACATGTTCTTTCCCCTTTCTGTGGACGATCTGGAAATCAAACTGCTGAAGCCTCACTGCCCAGCGTGCTAGTCTACCCGACGGATCCTTAAGGTTACTTAACCATACCAACGAGTGATGATCAGTCACGACCGTGAACCGAATTCCTTCGATGTACGGTCGCAACTTCTCAATTGCCCATAGTACGGCCAAGCACTCCTTTTCGGTCGTCGAATAGTTTCTCTCGCATCTATTGAGGGATCTACTAAGGTAGCAAACGACCTTCTCGCCCTCTTCAAATTCCTGTGACAGTACGGCCCCGATACCAAAATCTGACGCGTCGGTTTGCACCACAAAAGGTCGCTGAAAATCCGGACACGTCAGGATCGGTGCTGTCACCAAGCATTCCTTCGCCTTTCGGAAGCTTTCCTCGCATTCTGCGGACCAACAAAACTTCTTACTTTTCTTTAACAGATCTGTTAAAGGGCGAACTAGTTCTGCGAAATTGGGTACAAAGCGCCTGTACCATGAAATAGTCCCTACAAAGCTCCTAACTTCCTTCACGTTTTTCGGTGCAGGAATCCTAACCATGCTTTCCACCTTTTCTGGATCGACGTGAAGTCCATTCCTATCAACGACATAACCTAGGAATTTCAAAGAAGATCGACAAAAGTTGCACTTCTCCCGGCTAACTTTTAATCCCGCTTCACATAACCGTTTAAAGACCTCTTCCAGTATCTCAAGATGTTGTTGAAAAGAATTGGTGACGATAATAATATCGTCTAAGTACACGAAGACGTGTGGCTCGAGATCGGCACCAAGAACGCTGTCGATGAATCTCTGCCACGTCGCCGGTGCATTATGCAGGCCGAAAGGCATTCGCTTGAACTGAAAGAGACCTCTATTTGGAACCGTGAAGGCTGTGAGCGGTCGTGATCCCTCCTCCATGGGGATCTGCCAGTAGGCTGACTTTATGTCTAAGGACGTGAGATACTTCGCATCTCGAAGTTTGTCTAGGGTCGTGGAAATGTATGGTAATGGATAAGCATCCCTATCTGTAACTTTATTAAGTTTCCTATAGTCGACACAAAACCGAAAGGACCCATCTTTTTTCCTGATAAGAACGATTGGAGATGCCCACGGACTGCTTGATTTCTCAATAACTCCCGCATCCAGCATCTCCTTCAGTTCCTTATCAATATGAACCTGCATTGCAGGCGAAACCGGGTAATACCTTTGCTTAATCGGTTCGGCCGACGTCCTAATCTTATGCTGGACCAATTGGGTACAACCTAATCCCTCTGGCATATCCCTGAAGATTTTCTCCTCTAAAATCTCCAGTTGCCTTGTTTGATTTTCGTCCAATTCTGACTTTTCCTTAAGAACGGAAATCGAACCAACCGACTGTTGATTCGAGAAATTCCACACGCCTGATCGCAAATCCGGGACTACACCCGACAGTGCCCAAAAATCTGCACCAAGGATCATCACGTGTGGTAGAGCTGGTATTACCAAACACTCTAAAAATATGGACTTATCCTGTACCACAATCGGTAGCGATACTACCCCCAAAACTCCTATACCCGCCCCATCGGCCAATGCCACTGAGCTAATCCTACTCTTTGCTAAAACTAACCCTAAATGCTTTAAAATCTCCCACCCATCCCTACAGACGATAGTGCGTGAAGCACCGGAATCCAACAGACCGAGAAACTGAATTCCATAAATTGAAACATTAAGAAATGGCCTATTATCTTCACCGTTTGCCTCCAAAGTAAAACCAAGATGAATTTGAGAAGGGGACAGCTGGTCGCCAACAGACGACCTAACTAATTGCGCCGGCGCTCCTGTCCTGCTGACCCAGGAGTCCGTTGCGCGTTTCCCGAACAACGTCGGCAATCCCTTCTGTAAACCCCTGCCGCACCACAACCATAACAACGCTTAGGAGCGGAACACCGGTTAGAGAAATGGCCCTCACTACCACAATTAAAACAACGCATTTGCCGACGTTGTTGGTTGTCTTGAGCGACAACCGCAATTCTGGGTTCTTCAGTGCTGATATACGCCAAGTCTGGCTCCAGCAAGTGCCTACTGCGACTCGTTGGTGGTGGAGCAAATGTTTCGACATTTGCTCGCACCGTTTTCAATTTGCGTCCTAGCGCCACTAAGTCCTTGACACATTTGGGATCTGCCAATCCCAACTGCGTCTGATAGAACGGCGCCAGGTTCCTCTGCAGGATTGACAGCTTCCTCCGCTCCGAAATCGGTTCCGAAAGCCTGCCAAACATATTCTGCATCGTCGCTACATATACCCCTATTGACTCTTCCTTCCCCTGGGTACGTCGCCTGATCTCTTCTAGGAGCAGATCATCATAATTTGGAGTGAGGAACTCCAGCTTCAACTCCCTCACCAGCTCTTGCCATGAACAGACCGACCTCCTAATCGCCCTATACCAGAGGAGCGCCTTCCCATCAAAAAGTTCGACTGCTGACCTGAAAAGTTGTGAAATAGTAACCCCCCTCGCTTCCCGAAGCTCATCAACCCTTTCTAGAAAGGCATTGACTGAAGCGCCGCATCGTTCTCCTGAAAACTTCAAATCCCATTTGGATAAGTTTTCGAAACGCTCATGTTGAACGTGTTGTTCACCTCGTCCACCACCGTTTGAAAAAGACTCCCTGTCTCTCCCAAAGGCAGAATTCGTTGGTGGCGAGGGGTCCCGGTTCATCCGTCCATGTGGTGGTGTCTCTATTTGTGGTTGTCGCCTCGTTTTCGGCGCGTCCTCATCCTCAGCTTCGTCCCCACTATCCTCTGCGTCGTCCACGCCACCAGAAGTAAGCTTCCCGAGCGCGAAGATTAGCTCGTTCCTCAAACGGAGCTTTTCGTCCACATCTTGGCTCTCGGTTGCGAGCGACCTATCCATCCTACCCATTGCCCACTCAATCTTTGTCAGAATCTTCAAGTAATCCTTCGACTTAGGATCTCTTGGAGGCTCCCTCAATAGATTGTTAATCTCGTCTAATTTATCTAAGACCGCGTCTCTATCCTCTTCAAACGTGAATGGGTAATTCTTTTCTACCCCACCCATAGAACCCCGTCGCTCCAACATCCGCGCCGCTCTTAGAGACTTCCTCATCGCCTCTACGGTGCCTGTTGGAAGAAGTCGCGCCTCGACTTCATAAGCCAGCTCATCGGCCGATAATCTGTTGATCTCCATTGCAGGTACCGCCGAAAAAAGGAAAACAATATACCAGAAACGACTGAAATCAGAAAACCGAAGAGCAATATCGAGGGGTGACTGTTGAATTCACGTCGGAACCCACTAGAACAATAAAACCCACGAGGAATAACAAGAAGAAAGCACTTTAGATGTGCAAGACCACCGACGGTTACCCCAAAAGCAGCTGGAATCTATAAACCCAAAACGAATACCCCGTGAAAGCAAATGGATGCTATATAATCCCAGGAGAATACCAACAAGGGAAAATGACTCGGTAATATGTAGCCCAAGGGAATATCCACGAAAACAATTGGTATCCACGAAACCCAAGAAGAATGCCCAAAAATATTTGCACCCGAATTGCAACGTAACAACTCGAATGGGTTGATGTATTTCAACCAAACGTTCAATGAAGACCGCCCAAAACGATTAAATCTCAGTTAACCAACTGGAAGTATACACATAAACCCGTATCAACTCGCAAAGTGATCGGAATATAGTCGCCGAAAATCTACAATAAACCCACAAAACTGAAGTCCCAAAGAATCTTTCCGGTATATAAAAATGCCTACAATAATGCTGCGAATGGTAAGCCGAAACAACCACGTCCAAAATGTATCACCACTAAAACAATGATTTGGTAAAACAATAAACAATAAGCAGTGCTACGAGATAGCCCCCAAGATCGAAATTGGAAAATGTATGATTCGATGGTATAAAAAGAGATATCGACTTTAATTGCAATTACGACTTCGTATTAATTTACCCCGAAACAAGGGAGGTTATATAAAAGATGAATAAATACGGGTATCGAAATGAAAGCAGTAATAACAATATTAAAAGAAAGTATATTTATATGTAGGTAATTATCAATAAGTCCAAGAAACCCACTTTTCGAAATTTACCCAGAAATAAATTTAGGTATCTGAGTATAAAGGTTTGTATATATGTATATCGGTCGGTAATTATGAAAAAAAATCTTCTCGCAATTTCAAAGGAATAAATTTCGGTATATAAGTAAGTATTAGGTATGACTGTGAACGTTTTAAATCACTTCGAAATGAAACCAAAAAAATGTATAAGAGGTGTAATATGTTTGTTTGAAATATCCCAGTGACAACTTTTCCCCGAAATAAAGGTATGTTATATAGAGATGGATAATATGTGTTCTCAATAAAGTGAAATAAAAGAAAATAATAATAATAATCTGTATGTATGTTTATATGTATTTGTCTTCGCAAAACCACAAAAAAAATATCCACCTACTTGTTGATTTATATCGACACCTGTGCTGGTATAAGTAATATTTCTTTCTTTATAAACGAAATAAATGCACTCAATAATAATCTGTTTGATTATGTTCTGAACGAACGCAAAACTATTTAACCAACAAACTACTTATGATTTCCACGAAATAATTTTGTCTGTCATGAGATAAATTGCACTATACTCTGTCGATTGGTAACTTTAAAAAACGCAAACCAAAATAAAATAAGAAAAAAAATCCACCTATTTGTTGATTTATCCCGAAATATTTGTCGAGGTAATTAATATCAATTTTTTTTTTTTTTGGTAACGAAATAACTTGCCCTCAATTGTAATTTCATAAAAATATCTCAAGAGCGCAAAACAAAAAAATTAACAAAAAAACCACCTACTTGTTGATAACCAGGCGAGTTACCTCTGGTTATCGTTTTTTTTTTCTCTCCCTTGCTCCTACTGGTTTCAGCGCTGAAGGGAACCGCACGCACTGTATACCCAAAACTGCAATTTTCCTGCTAGTTAGCGGTTGATGCAATCTTATATGTATCTTTAATACGTTATGTATGTCTACAATCCACTTTCTGCAGCCACTCGAAATCCTAGAAAAGAAACTCACAGAGTAAAAAGCACTTTAAATAACCACCAAACTTCCCTAAATAAAAACACAAAAACTATGTATGTCGGCACAAAGGACCCCCCACGCTTGTGCCACCAACTTTCCTACAATATATTTTTTCACAAAACGCGCAGATACGATTTAAACCGAAAAAACAAAAGAAAAAGCCCCACGTTGGGCGCCAATTTGTTGCACTTTTATTTATACGCGAGAAAATGACTTTGGAAAATCTAAATTGGCGGAAATCTAAACGAATGAATTAATTTAATGCCAACACGAAATTGCAGCCGCCACTGCCGAAAATGAAATTTACCGATCTGCCAAACTAAGGTGCGAAGAGCGCGATTGCAACAGTCAGCAAGTGGATATGCTGATTTTTCGGTAGCTCAGTACGGGGTGGGTTCAGGTAAGGAAATACGTATTTTGCTAAATCGCACCAAAGGAAAACGTATGTACGATTAGGTACTTACTGCGGATTTTTTTACACCGATCGATTTTATGGTTCCGGGGAATCGAGTACCTATAAAACAATAAAAAAAATGGGCGCCACACAATTTTAAGGTAAATTGTGAAACCAAACGAAACGAGCGGACAACAGGCGAAAATCAAGAAAGAAAATTAGAGACAAAAGATTTTTTTTTTCCACTACGTTATAACGTCTCCGTTGGAGAACGGCAAATTTATTTCTACGTTAAGAAAAAACGGTTGCACAAATAACGGAATTGCCGTCGAAATGGCACGAGATCGAATATTCCCGAAAGGGGACAAAAGTCGATTAACGGGGTCGCGGGTCCCTTCTTTTACCGGGATTCGTGGAAGCGCTATCCTACCGAGATTTCCTATTTTCCTTCCTTTTTTCCTACCAAACTATTCACGGACACTATCACTCTACTTAGCTGTTTTTGTTCTCCTGAAATCCTGGTTCCCTCCTGGAATTGTTGGTCACTGGTCCCGCCTGTCTGCTGACCTTCCTCTAAATACAATATTCTCCTAAATCCTTGACTTCCAATTAACCACTTCACGATTCTACGTAAATTCGACTTCTTCGAATTTTTTGATACTTTTTTTTTTTTAAAAGACAATAACTCCCCGATTTGAAACAACACGTCTATATTACTTGCTGGACAACCAAGAAGTGATTAGTCAGCTGGCTTTGTCCATTCGGCCGGCCGGCATCCTCACTCACACATCCATACATACATGGGGAAGCCGAGCCAACGACAGTTCCAACGGGCAATTCAGCTGTGGCGCTGAAGTTGCCAACTGTTTCGTACTCCCCCATCCTCACACATCCTTAGACATTTTGCGGTCCATGTCGTCTCCTGCTACACTATGTGTTCTCACATTAGTGTGCTGACATGGTCCCGCTAATGCTCTCACGCCCTTTAGGCGACCTCTCACTCAGTGAATTCGCCCATTGCTCTGTCTTCAGCAATGAACAAACCCTCCGACCGACCCTGGATCTGCCTCGATTCAGCACGTACCCTTTTGACAGTTCCCTGATCAAAACATTCGAAAAGCCGAATTTAATTCAATTGTTTTCTTATTTCTAAATGTTGTCCCAAATTTTGGAACCCAATTCAAAATTAAAATCATTAAAATGTACCACCTAAAGAAGATTGTACCTGTGAGGGATTGGATTACGGAAATCCCTAGGACCAGACACCAGCTAAACCTATTGGAAAACCCAGCAAATCAGGAGTAGTGCAGTGAGTGAAGAAATTCTAAATAATTCTAAATTACCGCGCTATTATGATGAACTTATCTCGGTGGGGTCGCGCGCAGATTTGGGGTCGCGCGCAGATTTGGGGTCGAAAGGGAATTCCGATCTTGTGCCAGTTCTTACAAGGTTTCTTTTTTTTGTTTTTATTATGTATTTTGGCCTCGCAGGCATCGTGGTGTTTCGTGTTGAGATGGTTTGTTTGTTGTCGCCGGTCTTTTGTGCGCATCGGGACCGGTGTCTGTGGTATTATTTGGGAGTGTATAAATACACGGCCGTCCGCCAACACTCTCTGCTGCTCCTCCGGTGCTCCCACGACGGAGTTGAAGGATAGAGCGTCATCTTCCCCCCATCGTGCGTGACTCAGTACCGTGTCAGTGGTACTTCTTTTGCAATTGTCTTCAGGAGGGGCCGTCCGCTCGCCCTCCCCAATTGCTATGCCAGACCGCCCGTCTGGTCGTGACAGCGACTCAAGTGTCGGCCGCTGTATTCTTCAGACCGCCCGTCTGTTTGGAGTGTGTCAAAGGATGTATACACAACTCCGTCGTCGCAGACCGTCCGTCTGGGTTCGCTGTCGCAGTTGTGCCTACAGACCGTCCGTCTGTTCTGCGCGTGGTCTTCGTACCGCCGTTTGCAGACCGTCCGTCTGGGTTCGGTGTCGTCGTTTGTTCTTACAGACTGTCCGTCTGTTTGCGAGTGGTTTTCGTACCGCATTTGCAGACCGTCCGTCTGGGTTCGATGTCTGTTTGCGAGTGGTTTTCGTACCGCATTTGCAGACCGTCCGTCTGGGTTCGATGCCACAGTTTGCTCGACTCGTCGACCACCTGTCGAACTGGTTCATCGGTGTTGGACCGCCTGTCCATGCCCAAGTGACCTGTGGTGGTTTTTGCCCTGAGGATCCAGAGAAGTGGGCCGATGGCTGATGGCACCATGGTTGCCCCTCCACCTCTTCAGATCCTAAGCACGCCAACCAATAGAGAGAGGGAATTTGGTAGGGTGGGTCAGGGAACGTCGAGTGGCTCTTGTTGTGGTATAATTATACCGCAACAAATCCCACCCTCACCTCCAAGGAAATGTGCTTGGTTTTCGAAGAACCCCAAGCCATTTCCAGAGGTTAAGGATAACGACACAAACGAAGGAGGGGTTTTCCATCATGGCCAATTTGCCCGTCCAGATAACAGAAAAAAGATGGAAATTACTCGAACTCGGATTAAGGCTAAAGATTTACGAACAAAAACGTGACTTTATGGGGACTGCTGGACTAATCATCAGAGGCACTGTGACAGGGCTTCAAATCCTTCACATGCCATGTACCACGATCTCTACCGTCTTCATCGGTTAACGTGTAGGTCCACGGGGAAACGCGTTTTTTAATTTTAAACGGTCCGATAAATTTCGGAGCAAGTTTCGCGGCATAAAAATTAGCGGCGTCGGATAACGCGAAATTCCTTCGCCATATGTTCAGAAGTGTCAGACGTGTTTTAACCCGAGCTCCTATTGAACTTAAAAAAGTCGTTTTGAAAGAAAGTGTATTTCCCTAAAAAAAAAAAAAAAATTTCAGTGAGTGTAAAGGCAGAGACTTCTTATTGTGTTTTCCATTTTGTGGTATAATCACTTGGTTTTTTTTTGTTGAAATCACTTTTGTCTTTTGTTTACAACAGAGAAGTTTTAAAGCCAAAAGCGGTATTTCCTCATTTTATTTGCTCTTTGCGAATCACTTTATTCTCTTTAAAGAAAGATATTAATATAATTATGTATATGTGTAGTGAGTGCTCCGCCAATCTCCCTGTAGAAGGGGATTTTGTGAGCTGCCATAGGTGCAATCGCAAAATGCACTTTGAATGTACTACCGTCTCTGAGAGATCATACCGAAAAATGACAACTGCAAAGAAGGAGGAATGGCGTTGCTCATCGTGTAGGAGAGAAATAGCCAGCCAAAATGTCGCGGTGCTAGATAACGTACAAACACCATCTACTCCACCACAACCAGCACAAAAAAGAACGAGAACCGCGGGTATTTCCCCTGAAGTTATTTCCTATTCAGGATCCAAGAACGACAACGCTGCATTGCTAGAAGAAATGAAGTCAATGAAGAAAGAAATGGTTGATATTAAGTCCAGCTGTGAATTTGTTGCCAGCAAATATGAACAAATAAACCAACATATGATAGTAAATAATACTCTTCTGGAAAAACTTTCAAAAGAGATAAACGATCTAAAAGAAAGCAACAAAACAAAAGACGAACAGATTATCCTTATGGAATCGAAAATAAATACAATCGAACAGCAACTACTGAGGAACAATATGGAAATTAAAAATATTCCGCCAACCATTGATGAAAATCTCAGTGATGTAGTGCAAGCGATAAGCAAAACTATTAATTATGAAATATCTGAATCAGCCATTACCGACATATATCGAACAAACAGAAAAAATCCAGCAAAATCGTCAATTATTGTATGTCTATCAAGCTATGCACACAAAACAAATTTTATTAAGAATGCAAAATCATGTCGCAGAGTTCACTTACAAAAAATTAGAGAAAACCAAAACAAGAGAAACGAACAGAATTTTCAGAAAGAGAGCGATGCAACTGTTTACATAAACAATCATTTAACACCAACAAATAAGCATTTGCTATGGCTCGCCAAAAACAAAGCTAGAGAATGCAACTGGCGATTCGTTTGGGAGACATCGGGCAGAATACTTGCCAAAAAGACAGAGAACGGTGAATCTATTCATATTGGCTCTGTAAATGATATTAACAAAATCTCAATGTAACAACCTCCTAAAAAATATGCAGAACAGAAACACAAAGAAATGATAAAAAATAATGGAAATCATAGACACTGAAATTAATGTCGATTTTAAGGTAATACATGGTTTTACTGGTATCGACAAAAATATATTAAAAAATAAAATTTTTTGTTGTGTTTGTTTTAATATTCGTTCGATGAGAAAAAACTGGAGTATTTTTATAGCTGAAATTGAAAATGCTTTACGTTATATCGATGTTATTGTTTTAACTGAAATCAATTTGAAAGAAGAAGAAAATGCTTTTTATCATATTGACGGATTCAATTCCGAATTCGTTAATAGAAAAAATTCAAGAGGTGGAGGGATAGGAATATTTATTAAAAATAATATTTCATATGAAAGAAATTATGCTGATACTGTGTTTTACGAAAGTATTAATATAGAAATCAATGAATCAAGCGGAAAAAAGTATATTCATGAAATTTATAGACCACCAAAAACAAATATATCTGAATTTATAAAGGAAATAGACGCAAATATACGTAGCAGAAAGGAGATAACTGTTTTGGGTGACATGAACATTAATGTGTTGAATGTATACGACTTACAGGTGATAACATATTTGGAGATGATGGCATCTAAAGGATTAACAAATGTTATTAAAGAATGCACAAGGGTAGATCTTCATCGTCGCCTAAGTCCCTATCTAATTGATCTCTTGCAGGGGCTATGACTCGACCGCAAGTTATCATGTCCCTGCCAAAATTTGCATAATAGGGTGTTATCCCCAAGACGTCGTGTTGAGCGGTGCGTATTGCACACGCTACTTTTGGTAATTGGGAGTCCCAACTCCGATGGTTCTCAGATACATACGCCCTCAGCGTTGTTTTTATAATCTGGTTGATGCGCTCCGCAGGATTTGCTTGCGGATGGTAGTGCGCAGTATATTTCAGTTGTGACGCGTACGCCTGGCAAAGCGTTTTCAACTCCTTACTACGGAATTGAGGGCCGTTGTCACACACGACCACCGACGGAACGCCAAATAGTAGGAAGACATTGTCTTCGAGCTCCCTACAAACTGCTTTGGCGGTAGCAGACCTTAACGCGAACAACAAGGGAAATTTAGTAAAATAGTCTACTACCGTCAGGATATAAATGAAACCCCTACTGGACTTGGGAAGTGGGCCTACCAGATCTACGCAAATCATTTCCCAAGGCCTCGAAATTCCTACCCTCTCCTTCATGAGACCAGCTGGTTTCTCATTCACCGGCTTCACCTGTTGGCAAACAGAACAACGTTTAACGTACCCCATTACATCCCTCTTCATTTTCGGCCAATAGTACTTGGAACTTACTCTAGCGTAAGTTTTCCGGACCCCCATATGCCCCGCCAACGGACTGTCGTGACACTCCTGCAAAATCCCCAATCTGCCTGCTTTCCCCACTACTAACTTCCATTCGTTATTGTCCGCGTGGACCACGATATGGTGCGCTTTAATAAATTTGAAAAGTCGACCGTTGTCGACTCTCCATGCTGGATATGTTAGCGGATTCGCTTCAACAGCTGCCACCATCTTCGCCACCCAAGGGTCCAAATCCGCATCTGAGATCTCGGCTACCACCGGGACTCCTCGCGACAACATGTCCGGAACGACATGTTCTTTCCCCTTTCTGTGGACGATCTGGAAATCAAACTGCTGAAGCCTCACTGCCCAGCGTGCTAGTCTACCCGACGGATCCTTAAGGTTACTTAACCATACCAACGAGTGATGATCAGTCACGACCGTGAACCGAATTCCTTCGATGTACGGTCGCAACTTCTCAATTGCCCATAGTACGGCCAAGCACTCCTTTTCGGTCGTCGAATAGTTTCTCTCGCATCTATTGAGGGATCTACTAAGGTAGCAAACGACCTTCGCGCCCTCTTCAAATTCCTGTGACAGTACGGCCCCGATACCAAAATCTGACGCGTCGGTTTGCACCACAAAAGGTCGCTGAAAATCCGGACACGTCAGGATCGGTGCTGTCACCAAGCATTCCTTCGCCTTTCGGAAGCTTTCCTCGCATTCTGCGGACCAACAAAACTTCTTACTTTTCTTTAACAGATCTGTTAAAGGGCGAACTAGTTCTGCGAAATTGGGTACAAAGCGCCTGTACCATGAAATAGTCCCTACAAAGCTCCTAACTTCCTTCACGTTTTTCGGTGCAGGAATCCTAACCATGCTTTCCACCTTTTCTGGATCGACGTGAAGTCCATTCCTATCAACGACATAACCAAGGAATTTCAAAGAAGATCGACAAAAGTTGCACTTCTCCCGGCTAACTTTTAATCCCGCTTCACATAACCGCTTAAAGACCTCTTCCAGTATCTCAAGATGTTGTTGAAAAGAATTGGTGACGATAATAATATCGTCTAAGTACACGAAGACGTGTGGCTCGAGATCGGCACCAAGAACGCTGTCGATGAATCTCTGCCACGTCGCCGGTGCATTATGCAAGCCGAAAGGCATTCGCTTGAACTGAAAGAGACCTCTATTTGGAACCGTGAAGGCTGTGAGCGGTCGTGATCCCTCCTCCATGGGGATCTGCCAGTAGGCTGACTTTATGTCTAAGGACGTGAGATACTTCGCATCTCGAAGTTTGTCTAGGGTCGTGGAAATGTATGGTAATGGATAAGCATCCCTATCTGTAACTTTATTAAGTTTCCTATAGTCGACACAAAACCGAAAGGACCCATCTTTTTTCCTGATAAGAACGATTGGAGATGCCCACGGACTGCTTGATTTCTCAATAACTCCCGCATCCAGCATCTCCTTCAGTTCCTTATCAATATGAACCTGCATTGCAGGCGAAACCGGGTAATACCTTTGCTTAATCGGTTCGGCCGACGTCCTAATCTTATGCTGGACCAATTGGGTACAACCTAATCCCTCTGGCATATCCCTGAAGATTTTCTCCTCTAAAATCTCCAGTTGCCTTGTTTGATTTTCGTCCAATTCTGACTTTTCCTTAAGAACGGAAATCGAACCAACCGACTGTTGATTCGAGAAATTCCACACGCCTGATCGCAAATCCGGGACTACACCCGACAGTGCCCAAAAATCTGCACCAAGGATCATCACGTGTGGTAGAGCTGGTATTACCAAACACTCTAAAAATATGGACTTATCCTGTACCACAATCGGTAGCGATACTACCCCCAAAACTCCTATACCCGCCCCATCGGCCAATGCCACTGAGCTAATCCTACTCTTTGCTAAAACTAACCCTAAATGCTTTAAAATCTCCCACCCATCCCTACAGACGATAGTGCGTGAAGCACCGGAATCCAACAGACCGAGAAACTGAATTCCATAAATTGAAACATTAAGAAATGGCCTATTATCTTCACCGTTTGCCTCCAAAGTAAAACCAAGATGAATTTGAGAAGGGGACAGCTGGTCGCCAACAGACGACCTAACTAATTGCGCCGGCGCTCCTGTCCTGCTGACCCAGGAGTCCGTTGCGCGTTTCCCGAACAACGTCGGCAATCCCTTCTGTAAACCCCTGCCGCACCACAACCATAACAACGCTTAGGAGCGGAACACCGGTTAGAGAAATGGCCCTCACTACCACAATTAAAACAACGCATTTGCCGACGTTGTTGGTTGTCTTGAGCGACAACCGCAATTCTGGGTTCTTCAGTGCTGATATACGCCAAGTCTGGCTCCAGCAAGTGCCTACTGCGACTCGTTGGTGGTGGAGCAAATGTTTCGACATTTGCTCGCACCGTTTCCAATTTGCGTCCTAGCGCCACTAAGTCCTTGACACATTTGGGATCTGCCAATCCCAACTGCGTCTGATAGAACGGCGCCAGGTTCCTCTGCAGGATTGACAGCTTCCTCCGCTCCGAAATCGGTTCCGAAAGCCTGCCAAACATATTCTGCATCGTCGCTACATATACCCCTATTGACTCTTCCTTCCCCTGGGTACGTCGCCTGATCTCTTCTAGGAGCAGATCATCATAATTTGGAGGGAGGAACTCCAGCTTCAACTCCCTCACCAGCTCTTGCCATGAACAGACCGACCTCCTAATCGCCCTATACCAGAGGAGCGCCTTCCCATCAAAAAGTTCGACTGCTGACCTGAAAAGTTGTGAAATAGTAACCCCCCTCGCTTCCCGAAGCTCATCAACCCTTTCTAGAAAGGCATTGACTGAAGCGCCGCATCGTTCTCCTGAAAACTTCAAATCCCATTTGGATAAGTTTTCGAAACGCTCATGTTGAACGTGTTGTTCACCTCGTCCACCACCGTTTGAAAAAGACTCCCTGTCTCTCCCAAAGGCAGAATTCGTTGGTGGCGAGGGGTCCCGGTTCATCCGTCCATGTGGTGGTGTCTCTATTTGTGGTTGTCGCCTCGTTTTCGGCGCGTCCTCATCCTCAGCTTCGTCCCCACTATCCTCTGCGTCGTCCACGCCACCAGAAGTAAGCTTCCCGAGCGCGAAGATTAGCTCGTTCCTCAAACGGAGCTTTTCGTCCACATCTTGGCTCTCGGTTGCGAGCGACCTATCCATCCTACCCATTGCCCACTCAATCTTTGTCAGAATCTTCAAGTAATCCTTCGACTTAGGATCTCTTGGAGGCTCCCTCAATAGATTGTTAATCTCGTCTAATTTATCTAAGACCGCGTCTCTATCCTCTTCAAACGTGAATGGGTAATTCTTTTCTACCCCACCCATAGAACCCCGTCGCTCCAACATCCGCGCCGCTCTTAGAGACTTCCTCATCGCCTCTACGGTGCCTGTTGGAAGAAGTCGCGCCTCGACTTCATAAGCCAGCTCATCGGCCGATAATCTGTTGATCTCCATTGCAGGTACCGCCGAAAAAAGGAAAACAATATACCAGAAACGACTGAAATCAGAAAACCGAAGAGCAATATCGAGGGGTGACTGTTGAATTCACGTCGGAACCCACTAGAACAATAAAACCCACGAGGAATAACAAGAAGAAAGCACTTTAGATGTGCAAGACCACCGACGGTTACCCCAAAAGCAGCTGGAATCTATAAACCCAAAACGAATACCCCGTGAAAGCAAATGGATGCTATATAATCCCAGGAGAATACCAACAAGGGAAAATGACTCGGTAATATGTAGCCCAAGGGAATATCCACGAAAACAATTGGTATCCACGAAACCCAAGAAGAATGCCCAAAAATATTTGCACCCGAATTGCAACGTAACAACTCGAATGGGTTGATGTATTTCAACCAAACGTTCAATGAAGACCGCCCAAAACGATTAAATCTCAGTTAACCAACTGGAAGTATACACATAAACCCGTATCAACTCGCAAAGTGATCGGAATATAGTCGCCGAAAATCTACAATAAACCCACAAAACTGAAGTCCCAAAGAATCTTTCCGGTATATAAAAATGCCTACAATAATGCTGCGAATGGTAAGCCGAAACAACCACGTCCAAAATGTATCACCACTAAAACAATGATTTGGTAAAACAATAAACAATAAGCAGTGCTACGAGATAGCCCCCAAGATCGAAATTGGAAAATGTATGATTCGATGGTATAAAAAGAGATATCGACTTTAATTGCAATTACGACTTCGTATTAATTTACCCCGAAACAAGGGAGGTTATATATATATGGCTAAAGATGAATAAATACGGGTATCGAAATGAAAGCAGTAATAACGATATTAAAAGAAAGTATATTTATATGTAGGTAATTATCAATAAGTCCAAGAAACCCACTTTTCGAAATTTACCCAGAAATAAATTTAGGTATCTGAGTATAAAGGTTTGTATATATGTATATCGGTCGGTAATTATGAAAAAAAATCTTCTCGCAATTTCAAAGGAATAAATTTCGGTATATAAGTAAGTATTAGGTATGACTGTGAACGTTTTAAATCACTTCGAAATGAAACCAAAAAAATGTATAAGAGGTGTAATATGTTTGTTTGAAATATCCCAGTGACAACTTTTCCCCGAAATAAAGGTATGTTATATAGAGATGGATAATATGTGTTCTCAATAAAGTGAAATAAAAGAAAATAATAATAATAATCTGTATGTATGTTTATATGTATTTGTCTTCGCAAAACCACAAAAAAAATATCCACCTACTTGTTGATTTATATCGACACCTGTGCTGGTATAAGTAATATTTCTTTCTTTATAAACGAAATAAATGCACTCAATAATAATCTGTTTGATTATGTTCTGAACGAACGCAAAACTATTTAACCAACAAACTACTTATGATTTCCACGAAATAATTTTGTCTGTCATGAGATAAATTGCACTATACTCTGTCGATTGGTAACTTTAAAAAACGCAAACCAAAATAAAATAAGAAAAAAAATCCACCTATTTGTTGATTTATCCCGAAATATTTGTCGAGGTAATTAATATCAATTTTTTTTTTTTTTGGTAACGAAATAACTTGCCCTCAATTGTAATTTCATAAAAATATCTCAAGAGCGCAAAACAAAAAAATTAACAAAAAAACCACCTACTTGTTGATAACCAGGCGAGTTACCTCTGGTTATCGTTTTTTTTTTCTCTCCCTTGCTCCTACTGGTTTCAGCGCTGAAGGGAACCGCACGCACTGTATACCCAAAACTGCAATTTTCCTGCTAGTTAGCGGTTGATGCAATCTTATATGTATCTTTAATACGTTATGTATGTCTACAATCCACTTTCTGCAGCCACTCGAAATCCTAGAAAAGAAACTCACAGAGTAAAAAGCACTTTAAATAACCACCAAACTTCCCTAAATAAAAACACAAAAACTATGTATGTCGGCACAAAGGACCCCCCACGCTTGTGCCACCAACTTTCCTACAATATATTTTTTCACAAAACGCGCAGATACGATTTAAACCGAAAAAACAAAAGAAAAAGCCCCACGTTGGGCGCCAATTTGTTGCACTTTTATTTATACGCGAGAAAATGACTTTGGAAAATCTAAATTGGCGGAAATCTAAACGAATGAATTAATTTAATGCCAACACGAAATTGCAGCCGCCACTGCCGAAAATGAAATTTACCGATCTGCCAAACTAAGGTGCGAAGAGCGCGATTGCAACAGTCAGCAAGTGGATATGCTGATTTTTCGGTAGCTCAGTACGGGGTGGGTTCAGGTAAGGAAATACGTATTTTGCTAAATCGCACCAAAGGAAAACGTATGTACGATTAGGTACTTACTGCGGATTTTTTTACACCGATCGATTTTATGGTTCCGGGGAATCGAGTACCTATAAAACAATAAAAAAAATGGGCGCCACACAATTTTAAGGTAAATTGTGAAACCAAACGAAACGAGCGGACAACAGGCGAAAATCAAGAAAGAAAATTAGAGACAAAAGATTTTTTTTTTCCACTACGTTATAACGTCTCCGTTGGAGAACGGCAAATTTATTTCTACGTTAAGAAAAAACGGTTGCACAAATAACGGAATTGCCGTCGAAATGGCACGAGATCGAATATTCCCGAAAGGGGACAAAAGTCGATTAACGGGGTCGCGGGTCCCTTCTTTTACCGGGATTCGTGGAAGCGCTATCCTACCGAGATTTCCTATTTTCCTTCCTTTTTTCCTACCAAACTATTCACGGACACTATCACTCTACTTAGCTGTTTTTGTTCTCCTGAAATCCTGGTTCCCTCCTGGAATTGTTGGTCACTGGTCCCGCCTGTCTGCTGACCTTCCTCTAAATACAATATTCTCCTAAATCCTTGACTTCCAATTAACCACTTCACGATTCTACGTAAATTCGACTTCTTCGAATTTTTTGATACTTTTTTTTTTTTTAAAAGACAATAACTCCCCGATTTGAAACAACACGTCTATATTACTTGCTGGACAACCAAGAAGTGATTAGTCAGCTGGCTTTGTCCATTCGGCCGGCCGGCATCCTCACTCACACATCCATACATACATGGGGAAGCCGAGCCAACGACAGTTCCATAGGGCAATTCAGCTGTGACGCTGAAGTTGCCAACTGTTTCGTACTCCCCCATCCTCACACATCCTTAGACATTTTGCGGTCCATGTCGTCTCCTGCTACACTATGTGTTCTCACATTAGTGTGCTGACATGGTCCCGCTAATGCTCTCACGCCCTTTAGGCGACCTCTCACTCAGTGAATTCGCCCATTGCTCTGTCTTCAGCAATGAACAAACCCTCCGACCGACCCTGGATCTGCCTCGATTCAGCACGTACCCTTTTGACAGTTCCCTGATCAAAACATTCGAAAAGCCGAATTTAATTCAATTGTTTTCTTATTTCTAAATGTTGTCCCAAATTTTGGAACCCAATTCAAAATTAAAATCATTAAAATGTACCACCTAAAGAAGATTGTACCTGTGAGGGATTGGATTACGGAAATCCCTAGGACCAGACACCAGCTAAAACTATTGGAAAACCCAGCAAATCAGGAGTAGTGCAGTGAGTGAAGAAATTCTAAATAATTCTAAATTACCGCGCTATTATGATGAACTTATCTCGGTGGGGTCGCGCGCAGATTTGGGGTCGCGCGCAGATTTGGGGTCGAAAGGGAATTCCGATCTTGTGCCAGTTCTTACAAGGTTTCTTTTTTTTGTTTTTATTATGTATTTTGGCCTCGCAGGCATCGTGGTGTTTCGTGTTGAGATGGTTTGTTTGTTGTCGCCGGTCTTTTGTGCGCATCGGGACCGGTGTCTGTGGTATTATTTGGGAGTGTATAAATACACGGCCGTCCGCCAACACTCTCTGCTGCTCCTCCGGTGCTCCCACGACGGAGTTGAAGGATAGAGCGTCATCTTCCCCCCATCGTGCGTGACTCAGTACCGTGTCAGTGGTACTTCTTTTGCAATTGTCTTCAGGAGGGGCCGTCCGCTCGCCCTCCCCAATTGCTATGCCAGACCGCCCGTCTGGTCGTGACAGCGACTCAAGTGTCGGCCGCTGTATTCTTCAGACCGCCCGTCTGTTTGGAGTGTGTCAAAGGATGTATACACAACTCCGTCGTCGCAGACCGTCCGTCTGGGTTCGCTGTCGCAGTTGTGCCTACAGACCGTCCGTCTGTTCTGCGCGTGGTCTTCGTACCGCCGTTTGCAGACCGTCCGTCTGGGTTCGGTGTCGTCGTTTGTTCTTACAGACTGTCCGTCTGTTTGCGAGTGGTTTTCGTACCGCATTTGCAGACCGTCCGTCTGGGTTCGATGTCTGTTTGCGAGTGGTTTTCGTACCGCATTTGCAGACCGTCCGTCTGGGTTCGATGCCACAGTTTGCTCGACTCGTCGACCACCTGTCGAACTGGTTCATCGGTGTTGGACCGCCTGTCCATGCCCAAGTGACCTGTGGTGGTTTTTGCCCTGAGGATCCAGAGAAGTGGGCCGATGGCTGATGGCACCATGGTTGCCCCTCCACCTCTTCAGATCCTAAGCACGCCAACCAATAGAGAGAGGGAATTTGGTAGGGTGGGTCAGGGAACGTCGAGTGGCTCTTGTTGTGGTATAATTATACCGCAACAACCGGAGGATATATCATTTTGGCGACGAGGTTAAAAAAAATAGAATTTAAAGTTGAGAAAATTGATCAGGAGAGTGGTATTCCTGACCAATTGGAAAATACCATCGCAAGCTTCGGTTCGGAGGAAAAGAAAAACGTGGAAGAATTCACCATGTCGCAGTTTTTCGGGACCATCGAATTTTTTTCTCCAGGTGATTTCGATAGCTACGCAGAACTTTTGGACGAACTAGCTATTAACAAAATTACGGACGATATGCTGCAGGGATCATATCTCATTACACTTATAGGACCAGACACATATAAAATTGCAAAGTCATTGGTGGCACCAGCTGAACCTCACTCAAAAGGATACAGGGAATTAATACAAATTAAAAGCACATTTCAAGCCGAAAGCCAATATAATAGCTGAAAGATTCCAGTTCCACAAAAGAGTCCAAGAAAAACATGAATCCATAGGGGACTACATCGTCGAGCTGAAAAATTTGGAGGAAAAATGTGACTTTAAGGCATTTTTGGATGAATCACTAAGAGACCAATTTGTTGTTGGTATTAATGATGAATCGATTCAACAAAAATTATTGAACGAATCATCGTTGGATTTTGAGAAAGCTTGTCAAGTAGCAAAGTCTCTGGAGCTCACAAAAAACAACATGCAGCTAATTCACCCAAATTCAGTTCATCATGTGGGATATCAAAACGGTAGCAACAACAAATTTCAGCGAAGCCGTACGCCCATTGCAGAAAAAAGACACCGTTACAAGCAAAGAGATGGTGAACAGTCACCAGCAACACACCAAAGAGCTAACAACAGTTCGAGTTTCAAGTGTTATAATTGTGGCCGCAATGGTCACTACGCCAGAAATTGCCGTTCATCTCGCTCATCATCATCAACAGTACGCACAAGAAGATCAACAAGCAGTCAGCGGAATTATCAGGCAAATTGTTTAAAATTAGAAAAATTGCAATTAGGTCATTTAAACCATATTTCTAATATTAGTAATGCATGCCATTTGAATTTAGAGATAAATAATAGCTTTGTATTAATGGAGGTTGATACAGGAGCGTCTGCTTCAGTTATGAGTAGTTTGGATTTTTATAAATTATTTCCACATTGTGGTATAAGAAGTGTAGATAAAAGGTTGTGTTTAATTACCGGTGAAAAGGTTTGCGTTGAGGGTATTTGCGATGTCCGAGTTAAGGATTTGCATGAAAATAAATATTTTAATATGGAATTATGTGTGGGGAAGTCAAAAACAAATTTTACACTCTTGCTCGGTAGATCGCGGTTGAACAGGCTTGTGCCGAATTGGCGGAAGAGTTTTTCTAAAATTGGTGATAGTTTGAACAGTCTCAAGGACATAAGTTACTTCAAAAACAAATATAATTCAGTATTTTCGCAAGATTTAGATCGTGCGATCAAAACATTTGAGGTAGAGATCGTCTTAAAGGAAGACGCCAAATCCATATTTTTTAAGCCATATACTATGCCATTTGGGTTACGAGAATCTGTAGAGGAAGAGTTAGACCGTCTTGTGTCTGAAGGAATCTTAGTACCTGTTCGTCATAGCAGATGGGCGTCACCTATTGTAGTTGTGCCAAAAAAGGACAATAAATTGCGTATATGCATAGATTGCAAGGTATCTGTCAATAAATTTGTTCAGACCGAACACTATCCGTTACCGAAAATTGATGAGATATTCGCAAGCCTCAGTAATTGCTCTTTTTTTGTGTTCTCGATTTATCAGGTGCATATCAACAGGTCAAAGTGTCTGGAAATTCCCTAGAATATCTTACAATTAATACACATAAGGGTCTGTATCGTTATACAAGACTTCCATTTGGGTTGAGCTCAGCTCCCGCGCTTTTTCAGTCTATTATGGATCAGATATTGCAAGGAATACCTAAAGTTTTTGGATATTTAGATGATATTCTAATTGGCGGAGAAAACCTTGAAGATTGTGAGAAAAAACTTGAGGAAGTTTTTAAAAGGCTTGAGGAAAACCAGGTTAAATTTAATGAAGCAAAATGCAAGTTCTTCCAAGAGAAAGTTGTTTATCTAGGTCATGAAATATCCAAGGAGGGAATAAAATCAACAACAGATAAAATGGATGCAATTAAGTGCGCGCCTCCACCGCACGATGTTACAAGCTTAAAGACTTATTTGGGGTTGTTAAATTTTTATGGAACACATATGCCATTACTTTCATCGGAATTAAAACCTCTTTATGACCTTTTGCGTAAAAATTCAAAATTTGAGTGGACATATAGCTGTCAATTAGCGTTTCAAAGAAGTAAGGACTTATTATTGAATAATCAATTTTTGGTGCATTTTGATGTAAATAAACCAATTATTGTTTCATGCGACGCTAGTCCATATGGTGTGGGAGCCGTCCTCTCACACATAATAAAAGGCGAAGAGCGACCGGTACTGTTCGCATCGTCTACGCTAAGTGACGCGGAAAAGAAATATTCTCAGCTGCACCGGGAAGCGTTAGCAATTGTTTTCGCTGTTCGGAAATTTCACCGGTACTTGCATGGCAACAAATTCATTCTGTTCAGCGATCATAAGCCGCTTCGAGAGATTTTTGGTCACAATAAGCAAACGCCAGCAGTAGCCGCTGCGCGCTTACAGAGATGGGCGATCTTTCTTGGACAATATTCGTACGAAATTCGTTACAAGAAAGGAGCAGATCTTGGACATGTCGATGCACTTTCGAGATTACCGTCTGTAGAGCCTACAGGTGAAGAAAATTTTAGAATTTGTAGTTTAAACATTCAAGGATGTCTGTCTGAGCTACCGATTAATTTTTCTAAAATTTTAAGTGAAATCAACAATGACAAAACTTTAATGTAAGTAATAAAGTTTGTAATCGAAGGATGGGCAAATAAAAAAATACCCTGATGAACTAGGGCTGTATTACAAACAGCAGAATGCATTGTCATGCGAAGATGCAGCTTTATTTTATGGCTCAAGAGTAGTTGTACCATTGACATTAAGAAGAAGAGTTCTTGAGTTGTTACATGCAGGTCATCCGGGTATTGTTCGATCTAAGATTCTTGCCCGTGGACATCTCTGGTGGCCAAGAATAAATCAGGATATAGAAGCATATATTGGCACATGTTCAGTATGTCAGTTAACACAAAGAAATTTTTCCGATAAAAGTAAAATTGATTGGCAAAAAACATTTTATCCGTATGAAAGAGTAGGGGAAAGGTCGGAACAGTGAGACACTTTTTTTTAAACGGTTGTATCTCCGAACGCTTTCGAGCTATCAAAATAATTATTTTATGATATCGTAACGACATATTTCCGCTGCATTTTACCATAAAAAGTTTAGCGAATAAATGAAAAACTACTTCACCATGAGTTGAATTATTGAAGAAGGTCAAACTGTCTCACTGTTTGACGGGGGTCTGAAGAGTGAGACAACGTAGGGCGAACAGTGAGACAGTACAATAATTCTAATAAAAACTCGTCTTAAACTTTTTTTTTATCAAAAAACACATAAGTTTTATTCGTTTAACATATTATTATTTATTAATTAATAAGAACAAAAACAAGAAAAAACATATTTAGGTACCTAGGTATGTAAAAAAAAAAAAAAAAACTAAAATTCATATTATTTTTTAAAAAGGTTTTTAATAAACCAAATCAATTATAATTTAAAGATAATTAATAACAATACAAATTAAAAATAAATAAAAACATTTTCATGTTGAATAAAAAAAAATATAAAATCACAATAAAATAAAATCACATTTCAATTGGTTTTTTGGTAAAAAAAAAAAAAAGTTTTAAAAAATTCCTAGCCAGTTATTTAAGGTTTCTTCCATAGCTTTGAAAGTCGATCTCAAAAAACACTGAAGCTTTTTGGCGGCTGGTGTGGCCACAAAGAGACGGTGTTGGCAAAACTCGTTCTATATCCTTAAGACTTAAGGAGGCAACATCTTCGACCACGGGTTCTGAAAACTTATTTGCAGGTTCCATTCCTGCGCAGATAACAAACTTCAAATTCATTGTTTTCATCCTTGTCTTTTAGTATTTGGCCAATAAAATAGACTTTTTATTTTTGACATTAAAACGGACAAGGACGTATGTTCCAACTTTAATGTCTTGCGGAACCGGGTCCTCATTTGAAACATTTCCCGTGAAAGATCCATCATAAGTAGAATCTTGGAGAATCATTTCATCGTCATCGTCGTCGTCTGTTTCTGATTCCGATTGTAGATCTTTTTGTTTATTTGCAGTTTGTTTTCCAGATTTTTTGGGGCGTTTTTTATTTAGCTGTTTCTTACCATCCTCATCTGATTCGGATTTCATTTGTAAGACCTTTCTCTTTATTGCAGCTTGTTTGGCTCCTTTTTTAATAGGCCGTTGATTAATTAGCTTGTTTTCTAGTTCCTCCTTTTCTGGAGTGTCTGTAAGAATCATGCTTCTTCCCTTTTTCATTTGTTTTTGCGTGTTTAATCTAGGCGAAGCTTTGGGATAACCCTTGAATTGCTCTGGACTAATAAACATGTCTTGATATAACCCTTGAATTGTTCTGGACTAATAGACATGTTTCACTGTTCGTCCTTTGAATCTGTCTCACTGTTCGATTTTCATCATTTCAAAGAAAAAATTATTTACGTAAAAACCTGTCAAGGCTATCGTAAATTTTTGTTTGTATAATTAAAGAACATATAATAACACACAAATTGCTACACAAAATTTAGGAACATACAAAAAAATACTTCTGCCCTTTTTTTTAGGTCCTTACACACTGAAAGCACACGCGCAACTGGTTGTTGCTCGGAGTAGAAACCAAAGGTGGGGAATGAAAAATAATCGGTGCTGTCTTCATCGACATGTCTGTGCGTGTTTCTGAGAAGCAACAAAATGGAATGTCTCACTGTTCGGACTGTCTCAGTGTTCCGACCTTTCCCCTACATATAGATTTTTTTAAGTTAGAAGGAATAGATTTTTTGATTCTGGTGGATCACTACTCGAAATGGATAGATGCTGCCATCATGAAAAATACTAACGCACAATCGGTAATAGAGCAATTATCTTGCTGGTTCTCGATCTATGGACTGCCTAAAGAGTTGGTTTCAGACAATGGACCTCTCTTTGGCTCGGGTTTGTTTCTGAAATTCTGTGAAGTAAACGGCATTGCTCCTTTAAAAAGTCCACCTTATTACCCGGGAATCAAATGGACTCGCGGAAAGAGGCGTTCAAACCATTAAACATATCTTGAAAAAATGTTGTCTAGAGAAACCACGTACAAAAAATGATTTTCAGACAATCCTTAGCTCAGCCTTGTTTAATTATAGGAACACACCGACAACAACCACTTATAAAACACCTTTACTGTTTTCTTATAAACCAAGAACAAATTTAAACCTTATAAAACCGCAATATGAAAGTAATCAAAAAGAAGAAAAGGAAAAAATACAATTAAATGAAAATATGAAAATGAAACCATACCTTAAACAAAGATTAAAAAATAGTTATAAAGAAAATGAAATAGTATTGTATAAATGTGAATATAAAAATTATTTAAACTGGAAGCCTGTAAGAATAGTCAGAAAATTAAGCGTAGTTAGATACTTAATTGAAAAAGAAGGAAGACAAATTCAAGCACATGTTAATCAGCTCAAGAAATCGAATGCACGAAAAGTTATATTTTCAAGTTTCAAAAAGTGTTATTACCCAGAAAATAAAAGGCACCAGACCCAAAGTAGTGACTTACCAATAGCTAGCAGATTACGATCAAAATCAAGATCAGAGCTATAAAATTGTTTTAATTATTATATTTGGAAATGTGATTTTAATGTAAACCTTACTCTAAGTGCAATTTTGTTATTTGATTTATTACTGTATTTTCTACAATAAATTAAGAATTAGGTTAAACATGAAACGAAGATTATAAAATTTTAATTAAGGAAGGAGTTGATATAAATATAAATTTAATCCCTGTTATAACTACAAAGTGTCGTCACTTAGCTTATGTATTAAGTGGTAACCCTTTTCCAGGTTCCATTAGACTATTGGATGACATAATGCTTGTGTCACTTAGATTAAATCAGTGAGTGTACGACGGCTAACTAATGAAGACTTAGATAATAAAGATATAATAGAATTAAATAGAAAACGCGTGTTTAATTAAAAAGACCGGAGGATATATCAAAAATAAAGATTTACTTGAAACTCTTAGAATTTTGAATTACGTTGCCTCTAAGATAAAGCGCTATTCCATATAAGGAAGACTTAAAAAAGTTCAGTATTTAGTATTCAGCATTCCGCGACACAAAATCGTGCACAATTTAAATTAGATGGAGTGCAAGAAGTTTTACTTCAGTCGTGTGGTCTTAAGCACACTCATTTTTTGTTATAATGTACCGTAAAACACCCTAGCATTGACCGGGTTCTTAACATTGACCAAAATTCAACTTAGTGTATAAACTGCCTGCATGACATCCCTGTCCTAGGTATGTGAATTTCGTACCTCACATATAACAACTGTTTACTGGCAAGTGGTACAAAAAAAATTGAAAGCATTCAGCCATCAGATTTAAATTTAACCGCCAATAACGTACGGAAGTATTTGAACGTGTAATTTAGAGTATTGGCAAAATTGTCTCTGTACACCTACGAGTAGATACGGTGTTTTTTTGTGAATATAACCAAACAAGTGAGTAGTTTACTTTATTTTCAATCAATTAGCATTGAAATTGGCACATTTCTTTATTTGTAATTAATTTAAAGTAAAAATGAAAAAAATGCTTTCTACAAATCATGAATTTTCCTAACTTTGACCATGGAGTTGACCGCCCGGTCAATGTTGGGAACCGCTTAAAAATCGCGGGTTTCTTACATTGACCAACCTCTGGTTTTGTTGCGTTAAGAATGATATGGAGCGATTTTCTTTAATGCCTTTAACTACTTCGTAGTTAAACGCTCTACAAATACATTCTTTTGATTTATAGATACATATAGAGATATAAGGAAAAAAACGAGCCTCGAAGACGATATAAGAGTGTACCTGTATTCCATATACAAGACGACATAAAGGTGAAAAAGTAATTTCATGTGACAACCTTGCAAGTCATTTTTTCTCCACAAATGATTGAATCAGCAGTGGAAAACAATATGTTTGCATGCTTTCTACAAAATTCAACCCACCTTTGTCAGCCTCTATACGTCGCATTTTATGGTAATATAAAAAAAAAGTGGCGAAAAGTTCTAGATGTGTGGAAACAGCCTAGAGGCAAAAAAAAACACAAAGCTTGTCCAAAGAAGCGTTTCCATCTTTATTAAACAAGCTGGTCGCTGAAAGTGTTAGTAAGGAGGGTCGGTCAAATAACTTGATTGCTGGGTTTAAGAAATGTAGTGTGGTCCCGTTCAATCCAGACATGGTTTTGTCGAGAATGCCTGTAGAAGCTGAGAATTCATCATCAGATGTCGGAACTAATAATTCCTCAGCAGTTATTTCTTCATTATCCGAAATGCGTTATGGAAAAGAAAGCCCACAAACAAGAAAAAAAAAGAGCTAAAGTGCATGTGCGGCCGGGAAAAGGTATAAACATGGTTGATTTTGGTGGATCGCCATCAACACCAGCAACAGCACCTCAAATAACAACGGAAACCGAAATGGTAGCTGAAATAGATCATTTATCAGATACCTCTGCAGACGACTTTGAAGAAATATATAATAATAAGTCACATAAATGTATGTTCTTTAAAAACCAGCTATTTAACATTTTTCTAAATTGAAGTTATTTTCAGAAGTACCTACTAAGTTTAAAATTAGTTTTTTTAAACTAATATTTTCTAAAACATTTATAAAACCTGAAAGTAGTATTATTTTCATTTCGTTTATTTATTTTATACAGAACTGAATAATATGTGATTTTGTGTTTTAAATTCTGAATTAATAAGTATTTATTTTATTGTTTTATTTTTTTTTTTTGTTATTGAAAAGTGTCAGTAATATGTGATTTTGAGTTTAATTTAAAAATCTGAAATGTATTTGTGTTTGTATTTTTTCTTAAATAATAAAAACATAAAACAAATAATTTTTGATTTGCAGACCGCTTACGTATTTAACAATAACTTTGTTAACGAAAATAAAAAACGCCGTGGAATTAAACATAATAATACTGAATGGCAGTCCCCGTAGTGCAATTATTAAAAATCCTAAATACGACATAAGAATAATTAGTAGCAACGTTTCAAAGTTAAAAGGTGGTCAATGTTAGGGTGTTTTACGGTAATAATGTATACGCACTAATGGAATTTTTTAATACCTTTATAATGTAATAGCTACACAGCGCGGGCGTAAAGAAAATTAGGATTATACTCGTAATAGTGAGGTTGAGTTCTTAATTTGCAACATTTTTGCATATGACATGCATAAAATATTAATGCAGTTATGTATAGCGGTCACGAAACAAAAGCCACTACAAACTTGATCACATGTTGGCTGTCAAAATGACTTTTCTGAACGCAGTTGTCCACTGCTGTCATGCAAAGATAATGCAATGTTCTGCCGGTCATCGCTCGGCCTCCTGGGTTCCCTGTAATTGCCTCCTGTGAGGTAGTGGTTTTTAGGGGGGGGGGGGGGGGGGGGGGGGGGGGGAAGATTCTCCTGAAGGGGTCAGGGGCTGTGTTTCGCATAGGTTGCGATGTGTTAGAGTGACTAGTGCAGAGGCGACTTTCGCCCGACATCCGAACCAAGGGTTGCGATCGAGATGAGGCGATTGATTCAATCAAACCCCAGGTCGATCTCAAATTCTGCGCCGCGGAGGGAAGCTATTGCCTCTTGGTCACCGGGGGGATGGAAGAGTCTTTTGAGATGACTGTTACAATCGAACCTCAAACTGCTCTTCACTCTCTTTGCAGGCAATACCGTGCCAGGGAGACCGATACAGTCAATCCCGAGCAAGCTATTGCATTTCTTGGAGGGGGGTCGGAGTGTACCGGCTGCACAGTCAAGTAGTTGGTTACAAAACTGTGCTAGAGGGCGTGACCAAAAGGTGGTCCAACCCCGCTACACGCATCGCGGGGGTGGGTGCGGCTTGTGGCGACTGTTGCAGTACGAGCCTCAAGTTACACCATTCCGCGGAAAGGGAGCAGGGAGGGGCGGCCTTGATAGTCGATTTGGAATTATGATGACTGAGTTAGGAGGTTTGTGGTGCAGGTTTTGAGGCATGGGAGAGAAGCAGAGTGTGGTGACTGTTACAATCTAACCTCAACTCTGTTCCCGTTTTATCTGCATAGCGGGAAGGTAGCAGGCCGGTGGAGACCGTTTCAGTCGATCCGCCGGGTTACTGTCTCTCCCTCGGAGTGGAGTTCTGACTGAAGTGACTGATACAATCTAACTACAGTGAGATCTCTTTTCCTTTGCAGGGGAATAGGTTTGGGGTGATCTGCCGGAGGGGAGCGGGAGGGGCTCAAGTTATCGACCAATCCGTCCCCTAGTTCAGTTTAACCATTTGGATTTAGTGACGAATTTGCTGATACAGCCAATGTCTGTCTCACTGAGATCACTTAGATCATCGAGGAAATAGTTGCCGAGGATTTGTTTCCTTGAATTGGCTAGTGCGGGGCAGTTGCACAGGAGATGAGTGGTGGTTTCTTCCTCTTCGACGTCTCTACAGCTTCTGCAGAAGTCGTTTGAGGGAGCTCCCAATCTGATGGCATGTCTGCCTAAAAGGCAGTGGCCGGTGATTGCTCCGATTACCGAGCTGATATTTTTCCTGCTGATGGAGAGAAGTTTGGATGTTCTCTTCGCATCGTATTTGGTCCAAATTTGCTTTGAGGACACACATGTACTGATGCTATTCCATCTATTGTTTGCTTCTATTAACGCGTTATCTAGAAGTTTGCGTTTCAGTGTCTGAATGGGTACCGCCGGTGTCTCTCTGTTGTCAGAGAGTTCTTGTGCGGAACCCCGTCTGGCTAACTCGTCCGCCTTGCAGTTGCCTGGAATATCACTGTGACCGGGTACCCAACACATTTGACCGCGATCTCGTTAAGAGATTCGCGGCATTGTTTTACCAACTTGGATCTTATTGTTGGTGATTCTAAGGCTTTAATTGCTGCCTGACTGTCTATGTATATCACGATAGTTTTTCCATCTATCGGGCTCATAGAGAGTCTGCGTGCTGCTTCGCGGATAGCTGTGACTTCTGCCTGAAATACACTGCAGTGGTCAGGCAGTCGTAGTACGACATTGAGCGCGGGGTTTTCTGAAAACACGCCCGCCCGTGTGCCGTCGGTTGTCTTTGACCCGTCGGTGTATATTTCTTTGGCTTCATTGTTTACGATACGACTGTCTTCCCAGCTGGCTCGGTCTGGGATGGCCGTCTTGTATTTATTACTGAAATCCAGTGTTGGGATTAGGTAATCCGTATTGTTGGGAATCTTGAAAGCAGTTAAGATGTTGCTGTGCCCAATGTGTGAGCTATTCCACGAATTGGATTCTCTTAATCTCAAGGCCGCCTTAGTGGCCACCAGCTTCCCATAGATATCAATGGGGAGGAGGTTTAAAAAAGTCGTTAAGGCTGCCGTTGGTGTGGATCTCAAGGCTCCTGTAATGCATATGCAGGCTGCCCTCTGGATTCGTTCCAGGGCGCTTGCGTGGCATTGCTTCGATATTGCGGGCCACCATGCTATGATACCGTATGTGAGGATAGGCCTGACGACCGCCGTGTACAACCAGTGTGTTATCTTAGGCTGTAGACCCCATCTGGAGCCTAAGGCCTTTTTACAGGTGTAAATGGCAGTCGTAGCCTTCCTTATGCGGTCTTGGATGTTTGGTTTCCAACTGAGTTTGCTATCTAGGATCGTTCCCAGATATTTAGCTTGGCTGGAAAATTTTAGTGGTTCGTTGTTGAGCGTAGGTGGCGTTATCTCCTGAACCTTAATTTTCCTTGTAAATAAAACCAGTTCGGTTTTGGAAGGGGTAACATTGAGCCCGACCTTAATGGACCAGGAGGATAGTTTCCTGAGAGCCGATTCCATTAGGTCTCTGATCGTGTGGGGGAATTTCCCCGTTATGGCAATGGCAATGTCGTCCGCGTAGGCCGTCACTTTGCATCCATCCTCCTCCAGGTCGGAGATGATTTCATTTACTACTAAGATCCATAGTAGCGGTGAAAGCCCCTGTACACTGACCTCCTGGTCAGACAGCTGCCAAGCTCCGCCTGGATCAGCCTGCTTCCTAGCATGTTCTTTATCCAGGTGCAGAGGCAGTTGTCCACGTTTAGTCTGATGAGTGCATTCGTGACGGCTTCTGTATTGGCATTGTTGAAGGCCCCTTCTATATCCAGAAAGGATACCATCGTGTATTCTTTGTGATACAACGATTTTTCGATAGTGCTGACCAGCGAATGAAGTGCTGTTTCTACTGAAAAACCTTTTCGGTAGGCGTGTTGACACCTCGAAAGCGAATTGTTTTCCAGGTTTGAGCGTATGTAGTAATCTACAAGTCTTTCCAACGTTTTCAGGAGGAATGAAGTTAGACTGATTGGTCTGAAGTCTTTTGGAGAACAGAGTGAAGCTTTACCGCATTTTGGTATAAACACCACTTTTACCGTTTTCCAAACTGTGGGTGTAAAGCTGAGTTTTAGGCAGCTATTGAAAATTACCAGTAGCCAGGGTGTGAGAGTCTCGATACTCTTCTGTAGCTCTATGGGTGTAATTCCATCTAGTCCAGGTGATTTGTATGGGAGGAAGCTATTAATCGCCCACGCCAGTTTGCGATTGTCAGCAATATGCTCCGGAACCATTTGGACCCTGTGGTTGTGCTGTGTAGGGTGGTTAACCTCTACTTTGTTGCCTGGGAAGTGGGTATCCAGCAGTAGGCCTAAGGTCTCCTCGCTGGTTGAGGTCCACACTCCTGCTTGGCTTTGTATGACGCTAGGTATTTGTGGAGATTTTGAGAGGATCTTACGCAGCCGACTGGAGTCGCTTGTTTTTTCTATGTTCTCACAGAAAGATTTCCACGACTCTCGCTGTGCTCTCTTTACTACCTTTTTGTAGTTTTTAAGGCTGTCTTTATAACTATCCCAGTCAGCTGGGTTTCTTGAAGACTTGGCCTTGTTAAACTTACTTCTGCTATCTCTGCGCAGAGAAGCTACCGTTGAGGTCCACCACGGGGGTTTACCTCCTTCTTTGTGTCTGCTGGTGGGGCAGGCCTTATTAAAGGCCTTGTTCATGGCAGACGTTACTGCGTTCACCATTTCATCTAATTCTTCCGGGGAATTAGGCTGTCTGATTTGAAAGCTGTCTAGTTTCTTTTTGAGTAAAGAATTATAGACCTGCCAGTTTGTGTTTTTTGGGTTCTTAAACACTTTCGTTGGGGGGTCTCGAATTTTAGATTGAAAAGTATGTAGCGGTGGTCCGAGAATGAGACTTCACTAGATACTTTCCAATTTTCTATAACTATATCAGGTGAACAGGTGGTCAGTGTCAGGTCAATGAGCTCCTGCCTGATTCTGTTTATAAAGGTGGGTTCAGACACTATGTTACACACTACGAGGTTAGTTTCAATAATATATTCAAAGAGTAACTCACCCCTTTTATTGATGTCACTGCTGCCCCATATGGTGTGGTGCGCGTTTGCGTCAGCACCTACCACCAGTGGGGTGTTACTATTAGCCGCTGTCTGTACCGTCCTGCGTATCGTGTTTGATGGAACTTCTCCCGTTTCGTCATATGGGAGATACGCTGACGATATCCACAGCGGTCCCTTTCCGGCTCGATCTAACCCCACGGAAGTGAAGTCAGGGTCGCTGTAATTCGGAAGAAGGAAAGCTTCAATATTATTCTTTGCTAGTATGCAAGTTCTGGGTTTACCTGAATTTCTTGCATAGAACAAGGAATAGTTTTTTGCCCTGAGTCCAGATATGCGGTCGTTGTTTATGACCCATGGCTCCTGGATGAGGGCGATGTCTTCCCCACCTTTTTCCAGGCGGAGAAGTAAATTAGCCGAAGCTATTTTGGAATGGTGGAGGTTAATCTGTACTAGTCGGAGCATTATTGCTGACTAGTACCGGGATCTCTATGACTGTGGTGTCCCCGTCCTCTGATTCAGAGGACAGTTCTCCACTGTTTTGCTCATTAGGGAGCGGTTCTTGCGGAGGAGCAACACCCGATACAGAGGGTTGTTCGTCCGTCTTGTTTCCAGCCGTGTCTGTTTCCAGAGAAGAACTTTCGGGCGTAGCCTCTAAGCCAAGACTACTTAGCGATGATACCATGCCTGCGAGAAGTCTCTCGTCCTTCTCATGGATTTTTAGGACCAGAGTGTCCATGCCGTAGAAGATTTTGAACCCCTTTTTGTTGAGGAGTTCAACTGACTCTTGGTTGAGGAGGAAAGATATTAGTCTTCCCCTCTCTTCCGGTTCATCGGCCTTTATGATCTTCCAATTCTCGGTTGGAAGATCCCGGTTTTGTCTCTTAATAAGCCGGAGGATCTCATCCGGCTTATTAGGTCCTGGGGGTACCCAAATGCGAGCTCTTGGGCGGACCGGAATGTCGATCCAGTGAGCGACACTTAGCTTGGCATTGACCCAGAGATTCGTTAGTCTCGGGATCGCTGCCTTTAAATAGTCTACCGGCGTCTGATCGGAGCACCTCACTAATTTGGCGCCGTTGAGGTACCACCCGTTGTCTGTGAAGGTGGGAAGTAGTGCCGAGGGGTCTCTGTCGCTAAAGGCGAGAATGTCAATAGTCAGTCTCGTCTTCAGCGTTCGCCAGTTCTCGCCGCTAATTCTCCCCTCATCATTGCTCCAGTCGCAGATGCCGAAGACCAGATTATCCTTCGCTACCTCGTTGAAGGGTCTGTGCGCTGATTCAGCGCTCTTTGCCTTCTTCGGGGTTTTGGAGGTATCGTCCTGTGATCTAGGACGTTTAGACGCAAAGTCCTTTTTATTAGCAGATGAGCTGCTCAGTTTTTTGTTGTTGTTGTTGTTTGGTGCGGATTGGGGGGGGTCCTCCTGTTACAGAAAGGGCCTTCCCCGTTCTATTAGTTTGTGCACCGTGTTTGAGGGTAGCTCTCCCGTGCTCAGGAGTCGCTTCCCTTTTTGCGGCGCACAACGCTAACGTGGTTTCGCCTGAGCCATGTGTGGCTGGAGGAGGACGACCCCCTGTCTCAGGATGGTCGGACTTCTCCGCCAGCATGTCTCTAGCCCACCGTACCGTGTCCCTATCTTTATGGTCCCATGTATCCTCTGGTTTTTCGAGGATACGGTTCAGCTGGAACTTAGCTAAGCGGGCCATTTTGTGTTTATTGGAACTGGGTCCACCTCTTTTACGTGCGGGCTTCCGACTGCAGCTGGCCGTTTCGGCGCTTGTCGGACCCTCCACGTCAGAGTTCGTTGTTTTGACGGATGCAGTCTCGGAATCCGAGTAATTCACGGATTCTGAGCTGTCATTGACTCTGTATTTAAATCGGTCGTCAGTCCCGTCCTGTATCTCTACGTCTTGTGTTTGTGAGCCAGCTCTTGAAGTTTCTGCTGTGCTTTGTTGTTCTGTTTTTTCGTTGTGTAGTTTTGTTTTTGTTTGGTTTTTGTTCATTTTTAAAAGATTCTGAGTTCCACGAGTAAGCCGGTGAGAAAACGTCCACCCCAGCATTGCCGGTTCTACTGGGGTAAGGCTGGATACGACAGGCCCTGCCAGGGCACCTGATGGAGCTCGTTATCGGTTGAATATACCCTCAACCTTCCGTCCCTGGGCACGGTTTACGTTGCGCTCACACCACCACTGGAATTGGGTTGACTACTCTTTAGCTTCGGAGCCCTCCTCCGGAGACCTTACAGCTTGGGAAGCCCTGCTGCAATCGCTCACCGGTATCATCGGGTTCTTACTAAGCATCTCCACCACGACAAGGTAAGTAGTCGAAGAAGAAGTATTCCTTATATTAATAAACAATTATATTTTATTAATTCACAACTGACGTGAAACTGTAGGTCCCTTCCACAAATAGTTAGAAAGCTATGTGTTAGGCCCTACATGAACCGTAATGCCTAATATTTATTTATTTTTATACAAATTTGTTCTAAATATTTACTTCATTTAAATTTCTTTGAAATCGGTTCAACCGTTTGTAAAATGTTTTCGATTATTTAAAGACCCGAGTTTAGCACAAATCCGTTTTTTTAGTTTTAAAAGCTTGTAAGTCGATGGGCTATGCGTATCATTGCACCTCCCCAAAAATATCGGTTGTCGTAAAAGGCGATTAAGGGAAAAAATTAGTGTGCTTAAGACCACACGACTGAAGTAAAACTTCTTTTGCTCCATCTATATGTACATATACATGTATATATGTATAATATATACATGTATAAACATATGTTATATCAGAGCACACTTGTGCACAAACGCTTGACTTTAAATTCAATTAACCACAGTATCATGTAGATACAATGTAACAAAAATCACTAATACAATGATGCAAAGAATCAATAAAAAATAATAGCGCAGTCATTAAAATACCAAAGACTGTGTATCAGAATTTATCGCCCTCAGCATATGAATCAATTGCATAAACAAAATAATACTTCCTGCCTTCAGCATATGGATCAATGCATAAACAAAATAATACTTCTTGCCTTCAGCATATGAATCATTGCATAAACAAAGTATGCCTTCGGCACACAAAAATTAACACACATTTAACATCTTGCATCATCCCTATTCCCCAGTCAATCACTGAACATGTAATTCCTATAAAAAGAGATCAGTCGATCCCATTTCTTTAGTCTTAAGAATATTGTCAACATTTATAGCTGAAGATTTCCCCCGACCAACGGTAAATGATCTAAAGCTGCTTAAGCTCAAAATAAAGGTTTTAAAAAACATAAAATTGTCTTTTTTTATGAAAAGTAAAATCCTTTAATAAAAATGGCGCAGTCGGTAGGATTCCAGTCAGAAATATAAGTGAAAATTATAAGAGACATGGCAATCCAGTGATCGAACCGAAAGAATTAATTTATATTTTCTCGCGATCAAAAAATGTTTTTTTTTTGTGAAACTAATAAACACCGAATGAATATCGGTACAGTTCACAAATAAAACATAAAACATAGGGGCGGGCTACAGTCCGCTTGGGCGAACTGTTGGATACCCTATTCTTATTCCTATATCTCATAAGTGGGCGTGACAAAAATTTAAAGGATTTTATCGAAAAAACTAAGCTTTTGTAAATAAAAACGCTCCCTAGCTCAAACTTTGGTTTTTCAATAAAATTGTTTTATTTAATTGTGGGCGTGTCAGTAGGCGGATTTAAAAAAAATTTAAGTATGAGCATAAAGGGCACCTAGAGAGTATATACTATAAATTTCAGCTCCCTAGCTCAAACTTTGGACTTTCAAAAATAAAAAAAAAATAATTGTGGGCGTGTCAGTAGACGGATTTTGAAAATATTTACACATGAGCATAAAGGGCCCCTAGAGAGTATATATTAAAAATTTCAGCTCCCTAGCTCAAATTTTGGTTTTTCAAAAAAAATATTTTATTTAATTGTGGGCGTGTCAGTGGGCGGATTTTGAAAATTTTACGTCCCAAGCAGTTTTATGAGCCAAAGATCATATATAAAAAATTTCAGCTTTCTAGCTCAAAATTCAATTTTTCCCAAAATTTGTTTTATTTAATTGTGGGCGTGTCAGTGGGCGGATTTTGAAAATTTTATGTCCCAATCAGTTTTATGGGCCATAGATCATATATAAAAAATTTCAGCTCTCTAGCTCAAAATTCGATTTTTTCCAAAATTTTGTTTTTTTGAGTTTGTGGGCGTGTCTGTGGGCGGATTTCAAAAATTCTTAAACTTGATTATTTCGGGACCCTAGAGAGTATATGGTTAAAATTTCAGCTCTCTAGGTCCAGTTTAAAGGCCTAATTTTTGCCGACGGACGGACGGACGGACGGACGGACATGGCTAGATCGACATTACTATCGATGCTGATCATAAATATAGTAACTTTTAGGGGTCTACGGGCAATATTAAGGTATGTTACAAACTATGCGTCAAAATTAATATACCCCTAGAATAGGGTATAAAAAGTGAAAAGCATAGTCGAATGAATATCGATTTTGACACTTAACAAGGAAATTATTTAGTAATTCAGTCAATGCATATGACTTATATTACAAAATCCGTAGAGGAAAAATAATTTCAAACCAAACAAAAAGAAGGAGTGAAAAATTAAATAAAAATAAAAATACGAAGATAATTTCAAATAAACGTGGAACCCAACGACAAGTGGCAAGTGTTTCGAAAGCCCCAACGTGCTCAACAAACGAAGTAAAACAATAGCCGAATGAGACGAAATTCGCAACGTGCCGAGCTGAGACAACAAAATTTTAATCAACAAAGGGACATTCAACCATTGTATATACACTTTATAGTAGTGCCATCAAGTCGAATTTTTTGGTTTAGCCGACTAAATGCAGATGGCGTTATGAATTGAGCTAGAATGTTTGTGTCTAAACTTTTGCTGTCATCTTCATTTTAAATACACACTTTGAAAACGAAGAAAGCAAGACCAAATAAACCGGTTTGTCTCTCTCGAATCTTTCCGCCGAACGAATTTCATTCCATTGTGTATGCATTTTTTTTTCATTGTAAGAAGGAGCATAGGCGTAGGCAGCGCAGGTAGCATGTTCATGTACGTATGCTTTGCAAGTAGCAGAGGTTGATGATGGAAACCAAGTAAGTTATTATTTGTATGGATAATGGATTTCGCATTATCGACTCTCTGGATGGAAGGGGCGATTCGTTTGAAACGAAAAATTTAATAAAATTTGATTTGGGTATTTTTCTTTCAAATGAGAAATTATGAATTTATCGCATTTTAGATTCTCGCTATTTTGGCTATATCTTTTCGAAAAATGTACCGATTTATATCATTCTTTTTGTAATTGATTTAGAAATATTCAGTCTAATTTATAAAGCAATGACATAATTTATTTTTTGTCAGTATTGTGCCATGCCGCACCACCAAGAAGTGCCAATAGGTACCTATACGATGAATATTTATATGGATAATAAGAATTTTCGTTGTTTTGCGCAGAGCTAGATTGCTAAATTGAAGTATTGCACAAATTTATTTATCTTTAATCAACATGTAAAATTGTTGGTATATATTTTAAAGTCCATGTACCTTTTCAATGAAGCATTGAGGAACGTCACTTGTTGTTATTTTTTGCTTAATGGAGGTTGCTTGCTTGTTTCTCTTATGCATTAAACATGTTCTAACATTAGATATACTTCGAGGCATTAAGAACGTCACTACAAAGATTATGCTGGCTAACTCTAGAGCTTTTAGCTAAGCTCCAGCAATCGAAGAGTGTTCTATTGTGTCTCTTGGCGGTTCAAGTTCAGTATGAATTTCATTACTATAGTCCCAGGATATTCATAGTTTTAATTGTAATCCGCTTTGCGACTATTGGATATCAGAAAGAGTTGAACTGCTTTTTGTATTCATATTGGTCTAATTTTATTCGTGAAAGGATAAGTTGTGCATATGAATATTTTTATAATATATAAATCCTAATTCTTTTATAGTATAGTCCATTGTCTGGTAGTTATAACAGTGAACTATGTTGCTACTATATTACCTGTAGTTGCCAATTATATACAGTGTTGTTCGTATTGTGTGCATTGATTTGCACAGTCCGTCTGTTTACCATAGATATCTTGCTCTTAAGCATATTGTATCTAATCTTATCAAATTTAATATTGAATTTAGCACTGACCGCGCTGACGCCAAATTATGCATGTAGGTATTAATTTTTTTTTAATACAGATTTATTAAAAGATATTGAAAGTTAAAAGTTTTTGAAGTTGTACTTAAAATCCGAAATTTCCTATTATGGATAATAGAGTTCCACTTTCACGTTCTAGATGAAGACCGAGTAATTTGAGAAATTCGTCCACTTTTCGAAATATAACTCCCCGTTCGGAAGCAATGGAATCCAGGCCAATAGTTAGTCGTACTCCACCTGGGGATAGTGTAGGCTTAAGCCAGGATAAGATTTTACCACAGCTGGTACTAACCCTCCTGCAGCAATGCAATCCGGTCAGGCAAGTAACCACAATAGTGAAGACAATAATGAGCGACGAGATATTAAGGGATATCCTCCACCTGTTCAAGAAGAGGCCACTGACATTAGAGCTATTACGTCAGAATTTCAACGAATACTCAAGGCAAACCAACGAGTTTTCATTCGTGAAATGCAGTCTATTAGAGATACCTTAGTTGGAAGATTGGACAATTTGAATTTAAATACTCCCAATGTGAATCCTACGAGACCTTCGAACGCTCGTTCTGACTTCGAACATTTTTTAAATAACGTTTCGTTTTCGACCCAACGCACAGTGTGACGAATCGCTGATTTAGCGGAATTAAATTAAAATTATTTTTTTTTGTTTTTATTTTTTAATTGAAATTGTTCACAGAATAGAATATATTTTATTTAACATTATGACTACAAATTTCAAGACCAAACAATACATAAACACCAGCTTATTTTAATTTTTTTAATTATTTGGTACATATAAAAGTTGCAAGTATTCATGTTCCATGACGCTTTTCTTTCTTTTCGGAAAGTATCTTAGACTTGCTAAGAATTGGATCTGAGGTTATAAGCAATCGATGTAAGAGTTCAGTATTTTTTATCTGCACGTGATATTTTTCTGGTAAGAAGTTCCCTAAACCTTCTATTTTGGAAGTATACAAGTCGAAATTATTTGTTTTCCATGAAAGAAGACCTTATGCACACTTACTGGCTTAAAATACCAGGCATAATTTTCAAAAGCATCTGCATCTATTGGGAACCCAGACCCAAGAGCCTCTAAGATGATATGAAACTTTTTGATAATTTCTTTATCTATCACTGTAATTTGGGCAGTCTTTTCATCATCTCTAAAAAATCGTCTAGCCTTGTTCCCGTCATTAGGATTGCCAGACTATTGAGTTGGCATATCTACCAATAACCCTGTTTCTCTTGTAAATTTTTCTTGGATTAGTTATTTTCTGGCTTTGACTTTTTCTTTACTGCATTGGTCTTTTACCTGCCGCAACTTGACATCTAATCTATAAGCTTTTTTTCGGTCTTCCTACTCTAGATGAAGAAGGTATTTCATCTAAGATATGTTGTGGTAATGTTAGATTTTCATTTAGGCACAGAGAATTTGAATTTTCGAAGCGCTCTCTATGCCGACCACTTTTGGCCCATGTCTCGTCAAATCTTAAACATAAAGTTTTAAAGGTTAATTTGATTGACTTTGTTGCAGCCTCAGAAAACATTACATGGCTTAAGAAACCCACAACAAAAGCAGAAACAGCATCTAAGCGCTTAATTATACCCTATTCTAGGGGTATATTAATTTTGACGCATAGTTTGTAACATACCTTAATATTGCCCGTAGACCCCTAAAAGTTACTATATTTATGATCAGCATCGATAGTAATGTCGATCTAGCCATGTCCGTCCGTCCGTCCGTCCGTCCGTCCGTCCGCCCGTCGGCAAAAATTAGGCCTTTAAACTGGACCTAGAGAGCTGAAATTTTAACCATATACTCTCTAGGGTCCCGAAATAATCAAGTTTACGAATTTTTGAAATCCGCCCACAGACACGCCCACAAACTCAAAAAACAAAATTTTGGAAAAAATCGAATTTTGAGCTAGGAGGCTGAAATTTTTTTTATATAATCTATGACTCCTAAAACTGCTCGGGATATACAATTTTCAAAATCCGCCCACTGCCACGCCCACAAAAAAATAAAACAATTTTATTGAAAAACCAAAATTTGAGCTAGGGAGCTAAAATTTTTAATATATACTCTCTAGGGGCCCTTTAAGCTCATATGTAAATATTTTCAAAATCCGTCCACTGACACGCCCACAAATAAATAAAACATTTTTTTTGAAAATCCAAAGTTTGAGCTAGGGAGCTGAAATTTATAATATATACTCCCTAGGGGCCCTTTAAGCTCATGTATAAATATTTTCAAAATCCGCCCACTGACACGCCCACAAATAAATAAAACAATTTTTTTGAAAATCCAAAGTTTGAGCTAGGGAGCTGAAATTTATAATATATACTCTCTAGGGGCCCTTTATGCTCATGTGTTATTTTTTTTTTAAATCCGCCTACTGACACGCCCACAATTAAATAAAACAATTTTATTGAAACACCCAAGTTTGAGCTAGGGAGCGTTTTTTTGATAAAATCCTTTAAATGTAATATAACAAAATATGTAGAGCGTTCTTAACAATTTAACCATACTTAGACTTTTGTCACGCCCACTTATGAGGGATAGGAATAAGAATAGGGTATCCAACAGTTCGCCTAAGTGGACTGTAGCCCGTCCCTATGTTTTTAAATTAAGAAATCCAAACATAAAAAATTTGCTTTTTCGTGATTTCCATGGGCATCCTAAAAAACGAAAAATTTTGTTGAAACACATTTTAGCAGTGCATATGCAAGGCTTTAGAACAAACACGGTCTCCAACTTGGACAACACTGAACAACTAGGTATACTTTTCGTCCAATGAATACAAAAAACACATATTTTATCTATAAATTTTACTTTCATTTACCCCTTATACCTATTAAACAAAATCTTTAATTATGTAAGAAAAACTTACTTTTATATCAATTGACTTTTAACTTATTGAGAAAAGATAAAAAAAAAGCTATAAAATATACGCGAACCAATTAAAACCGATATAAACACTTTCTCTTCAAATTGACCTTCTTATAAAAAAAATTATATACAATTTGGAGTTTGAGATGATTTTTTTTTTGTTGCACTAAGCAACAACAAAAAAATTGCAGTCATTACGTAGGAGGCTTAACCGGTTTTTGTTTAATTTTGTGCATGTCATTTTCCTTATTAAACCAAGCTAAATCAGCGATTCGTCACACTGTGCAACGCTGACAAGCACCACCAATAAGTCAACAAACTTCTTTAGTAAGTTCAGTTTGTAAAATTGAAAAGTGGCAAATTGCATTCGACGGGTCCGAAAATATCCACGATTTTCTTTTTAAAGTGGAAACCCTTAAGGATCGTTCGCAATGTAGCTGGGAGTACACTATAACTTGTCTTATCTTTTTTTATCTCTGCCTCAATTAATATTTTTTCACATGCAAATATGGTTTATAAACCATTTGGGAATCCTCAGTGCTGAAATGCGAATCTCCTTCACCGATGTGAACATACACACCAATTGTATTAAAAACAAAGAAAACAAGTTACAGGTGACTGTGATGGTCTAATTGCAATATGCCATAACCTACCCCAAACATTCATCAAAGCCAACAAATAATATACCATCAACTACTCGACGACAATTCTCCGACCTTTCTTTATCCACCATCGCCCCTGCCTTTAAATATGAATATCGATTTTTCACTTGCAAATACGAATTATAAAGAAAATCATTTGAGAATCCTCACATTAGCTGAAATGCGACTCTCCTGCAACGATCATACACTCACATACCAATTGTGTTAAAATCCAGAAAACATAACATACCCCTTCCATCAAAGCAAACAAAAAATATACCATAAATCTACACGAAACCTGCTTTGCCAACCACCACCACTACCTGCATCATCCTCCTACTCATATTCCCAGCACGAGAATGGTGTAGAACTAGACTATCATGATTTGTTGCGGGCGAATGCGCACTGGTGGCGTATCGTCGTTTACGCACGGTTGCACTACTATAAGGTTTATATACAATGGTAGCGGGTAATATATTAAGAAATTTAGAATTAAATCCTTTAAAATATATTGAACGCCTCCAAAATTTTGATGGTAAAACAGAAGATTTGCCAATATTTATTTCTAACGTAGATGATATAATTCCTACATTACTCACGTATAACGAACAATCTCAAAAAATGTGCATTAACATTTTAAAAAGTAAATTTACTGGAAGAGCTAGACAGGCAATAGAAATCCATACACATCTTACAAGATGGGTGGATATAAAAAATATGTTATTAGAAAATTTCGGTGGATTTAAAAATGCATATCAGTTGTATGAAGATTTGAGAGCTTCTCAATTTAGAGACGACCCATTCAAATTTTATAACCACATACAACGAACCCTATCACTGTTAAATCAGAAATGTTTGCAGGAAAATAGTAGCTCAGATATTCCCCGCAATAATGATACTGCACTCAACATATTTAAGGAACGACTTCCAATCCATATGAGAACCATACTATATGCATTAAAGCCTACTACCATGGAATTGGCTCTACACGAGCTCAGTAATGCGGGACTTGTGACAAAACAAAATCACGATACAGACATTAATGACAAACAAAGACACAATACTAGGAAAGTAGAAAATAGGTATGAACATAAACCTAATAGTAACCATTTTAAAAACTCGAATAATCCCTTCAGAAATAGTAATAGTAGAGAAAATAATATAAATACTAATAGAAACCAAAATTGGCAACCAAAGCAATATGTGCCGAATAATCCCCAACAACAACGCCCATATAATAATTATAATAACAATAACAATAATAATAATTATAGGCAATATCCTCAAAGGTTTGAGCCTATGGACATTGATCCTTTATCATCTCAAATGAGACGAGTACCTAAAGCTAATTACGTTGAAAGACAAAGGGTACAAGAAAATACAAGTGACGCAAATTTTCGGCATTCAGCCTCGGAACTTCACTTCCCTATATTAAATTAGGGAAAAATAATAAAACAATAAGACTCCTAATTGACACAGGAGCAACAAATAGTCTTTTGCGTGAAGAAGATTCACCAAGAGAATATACTAAATGGCGTATCAAACCTATGACCATACGCACAGCAGGTAACCCAATAGTGGTTTAAACGATTGTGAATTCCAAGTTTATACTTTCAATGAAGAGTATAATGGAATTATCGGAAACAACATTTTGATTCCAAACGATGGAGAAATAAATTATAGGGAAAAAACATTGAGATAGAATGGCCAAATCATACCTTTGTTCTTCAATGAAAATGAAGAAGAAGAATACGAAAATACCATCAATTAATTCAATGAAATTATTCCTATAGACTCTATTATAAACAGCACAATTAGTAAAGAAATGCGAACAGATCACTTAAACAAAGAAGAAAAACAAAAATTGTTTAAAGTAATAAAGGAATACGACGGAGTATTCTATAGAAAAGGTGATGATTTGTCTTTTACGAATCACGTAAAACACAACATTCCTACGGAGGACAATTCTCCAATATACACAAGGATATATAGATATCCCGAAATTCACAAGAAAGAAGTGGATAGACAAATAAAGGAAATGCTGGAATCAAAAATAATTCAGCATTCTACTTCGCCCTATAACGCTCCAATTTGGGTGGTACCTAAAAAAGAGGATCACGCAGGTAATAAAGAATGGCGAATCGTTATCGATTACCGAAAATTGAATAATGTTACTAAAGAAGACAAATATCCTATTCCAAACATGGACTCAATTTTAGATAAGTTGGGACATGCAGTGTACTTCACTACACTAGATCTTACAAAAGGGTTCTATCAAACAGAAGTAGAAGCCAAAGATAGAGAAAAAACTGCTTTCAGTACATTAACCGGACACTATGAGTTCGTGCGAATGCCATTCGGATTAAAGAATGCACCCGCAACTTTTCAGAGACTCATGAATGAAGTTCTTAAAGAATTTATAGGGAAAATATGCTATGTCTATTTAGATGACATCATAATATTTTCCTCAAGAATACAGGAACATATTGATTCACTTCAAAAAATCTTAATGACACTAAAGAATGCAAATCTTAAGGTATCATTAAACAAATCTGAATTTCTACGTAAAGAAACAGAATTCCTAGGGCATGTAGTAACATCAAATGGTATAAAACCAAATCCGAAAAAAATTGAAGCAATTAAGAAATTTCCTATTCCAAAAAACGTCAAAGAAATCCAAAGTTTCCTCGGTTTAACAGGATACTATAGGAAGTTTATAAGTGATTATGCAAAAATCATTAAACCTCTAACTTTATGCCTCAAAAAAGGTAACAAAATACATGTAGAAGATGAATGCTATAAAGAAGCATTTTATAAAATAAAAACTTTAATGTCAGATGATTTAATAAATAGACACCCCAATTTCATGAAAGAATTTACATTAACCACCGATGCTAGCAACTTTGCTCTCGGAGCAGTTTTGTCACAATCACATGGACCTCTAGCATTTGCCTCACGCACTTTAAATAAACATGAGTATAACTATTCAACAATAGAAAAAGAATTGTTAGCAATAGTATGGGCAACCAAGCAATTTCGTCATTATTTATATGGACGCAAGTTCATTATAAAAACAGACCATAGACCATTAGTATGGCTCCAAAACTTAAAAGAACCAAATAGTAAATTACAAAGATGGAAGATCAAACTTGAAGAGTATGACTTCGAAATACAATACATACAAGGAAAAGAGAATAAAGTGGCAGACGCATTGTCCCGTATAAAAATAGAAAATAATATCAATATGATAAACAACGACATCGATGAGGACGATCACACTCAACACAGCGCAGAATCAGATAATTCAAGCTTAATCCCTATTAGTGAAAAACCGATTAATATCTTTAATCGACAAATAATTCTTCAAGTCAGCGCATATGACGAAGTAACAAAAATTATTTATCCACATGTTGGGAAAAGAAGAATTATATTTACACGTAAAGAATTCAAAGAAAACGACTTTGAAGATATTATTAAAGAAGTCGACGTTAGAATGTTAAATTGCATATATATAGAAGATGAGAATATCTTTATAAAATTCCAAGACAAATGGAAGTTAGAAAATACAAAATCAATCCAAATATTGCATAGAAGCACAAAGCTCTTACAGGATCTAAAAATAGACGAAGCAAACGAAATAATATTGAAAACACATAAAAATAACAACCATGTAGGTATAGAAAAAATATATCTAGATCTTAATCGAAAATATTATATACCAAATTTGAAAACCCTTATAAATAAACAAATTAATAATTGTCATCTATGTATGACCAAAATCGAAAGAAACCCAATTAAGTTACCATACGAAAAAACTATAACCCCAAAAAAACCCAAATGAGCACTATCACATAGATATATGGTTCTTAAACCACAAGAAAAAATACCTCTCATGTATCGACAAGTTCAGTAAATATGCGGCTATAGAACCTATAAAACATAAAACATATACCGATGTTTTAAATGCTTTAATGAAAATTTTTACATATATGAAAAAACCCAAACAAATAACTCTCGATAACGAAAACGCTTTTGTTTCTGAAACATTAAGAAATTTCTTAGAAAATAATGAAATCAATATTCATTATTGTACAGCTAATCGCCATACAGGTAATTCAGACATTGAACGTCTCCACAGCACACTCAATGAACATATTCGAATTTTAACCCAAATACAAGAATCTGGTGAAGAAATTGAACCCATTGACCATACAATCAAAGCAAAAGACACTTACAATAATGTCATTCATGAAGAGTGTAAAACTAAGATATTGAATAAATTAAATATGAATAGGGAAAATGTAAGCATAGATGAAAATTATGCAAAGATAACAGAGCCAGAGAAAATCAAAAACAAAATAGCACCAAAACATAAAAAGGTAAAAGTAATTAATAAATCTAACAAAAAATACACATTAGAAGAAGGAAACAGATTTAAGAAAAATCCTAATCGTATTCTCCATAAAGATCAATTTAGGAAAAAGAAAAAATACCAACAGATAACAAAACCATCTCATTCCAGAGATATCGCATCAAATAACGCAACATATGGCGACAATCCAGAAAATGATTGTAATTCTGATGTTTATGACAACCCTCAGCCAAGTACAAGCGGAGTTAGAAGTCATTGATTTCAATAAAGGAAATGGTTTTACCTTAATCCAATTAGAAGAATACCCCTTAATAAATAGTTATGATACAATTCTCCACATAATTAATTTGACTGAATATGAAAATAATATAGAAATTATGGAAAGAAATGTTAATGAAATGCCCGAAGAAAATGATAGTATAACTAGGAAAATGTCAAAAATACGTAAGGAGTTTGAAGTTCTTTTACCCCATCCTGAACTTAATAGGCCGAAAAGAGGATTGCTTAACATTATAGGAACAGGATTAAAATTTTTATATGGTATTATGGACGACAATGATCGTAAAGATATTGAAGAACATCTAAAAATAATTGAAACAAACAGCCATAATGAAATTACAAATTTAAATAATCAAATAATAATTAATGATAAATTTAACAAACAAATAAAAATATTAACTGAAACCTTGAACAATGAAACCAATAACATAATAAAGAGAATTAACACATTTAAAGACAGTTACAACTACGAAAAAGATATAGCTAAAATACAGTATGAAATAATGTTGAGAGAAAACCTCGATTATTTACATGAGGATATAGGAAAAATAAAAGAGATAGTAATGACCTCAAGGTTAGGAGTACTAAGTAGAGACATTTTATCTACAGAAGAAATAAATAAATACGGCATTAATTTAAATAATTTAAAAGAATTCAACCTCAGTTTAGCTCTATATAAAAGCAATATTATATTCATCATTAAAGTACCCAAATTTACAAATGAGTTATACAAAAAGATATATGTTCAACCCATTCCAAATAAAGAAAATAATTTACAATTAAAAATAAATAAAAATTTGTATTTAACCAAAGACCAAACTATTTATGAAAACACAAAATACATAAAAAATGTAAGTAATATTAATGATGATTGTATTGAAAATATACTTAAAAAATCAATGAACTGTAAACTTGAAAAAAATTTAAATGAAGAAGTATTAGAAATAGGAAATAACAATCTTGTATTAATTAATATAAAATTACAGGAAATAAATCAAAATTGCAACAATCAAAAAATTGTAATAAAAGGTAACTACCTTATTAAATTTGAAAACTGTAAAAATAAAATAAATAATAAAGAGTATGAAAGGAAAAATTATAAACATGAACCATTAATTCCAAATACCATTTTAAATATAAATTATACTAAAATAGAAGATTTAACTTTCCAAGAATTACATTATCAAGGCATAAATAATTTAAAAGAAATTCAAGAACTTAAATACAAACATAAAAAGTCAAGTTTAATCATATATGTTATATTTATAACCATAATAGTCATTGCAATAATTTATGTTTATATAAAAAAAAAAATAAGAATAAAAAGATTATAAATATTGTAAATCTTCCAACGGTCACTTTGCAACCATTAGAAGACTCTAAAGGGGGAGGTGTTATATCAGAGCACACTTGTGCACAAACGCTTGACTTTAAATTCAATTAACCACAGTATCATGTAGATACAATGTAACAAAAATCACTAATACAATGATGCAAAGAATCATTAAAAAATAATAGCGCAGTCATTAAAATACCAAAGACTGCGTATCAGAATTTATCGCCCTCAGCATATGAATCAATGCATAAACAAAATAATACTTCCTGCCTTCAGCATATGGATCAATGCATAAACAAAATAATACTTCTTGCCTTCAGCATATGAATCATTGCATAAACAAAGTATGCCTTCGGCACACAAAAATAAACACACATTTAACATCTTACATCATCCCTATTCCCCAGTCAATCACTGAACATGTAATTCCTATAAAAAGAGATCAGTCGATCCCATTTCTTTAGTCTTAAGAATATTGTCAACATTTATAGCTGAAGATTTCCCCCGACCAACGGTAAGGGATCTAAAGCTGCTTAAGCTCAAAATAAAGGTTTTAAAAAACATAAAATTGTCTTTTTTTATGCAAAGTAAAATCTTTTAACAAAAATCATATATATACATATATTATTTTTCTACAAATATTTAAATTTATTACGGGATTTCATTGATAAATTAATATTTTTGAATAGATTTTTTATTTTCATTCATTATTTTCATTATCGGATACATCAGCAATTACTGTGGTTGATTGTAAGACCGAAACAATAGGCTTATGGTATGAGAAATAAGATACATATGTTTTCGAACGAAAATTAAAAAGATATCTAGAGAAAACTGCATCGATTGTTGTTCCATGTTTTGTGGTAGGCTCATTTCGGTTATTATTCATTTGTAGTTCTTTTTTATCTTGTAGACAGTTTACCGAGAGTTGTCCATCTTCGGACGCGAAATTAATTTTGGAATCCCCTGCTGAAATTAGTGGCAACGTATGATACTAGGCTAAAACGGGGCCTTCCTTAAAACCACTTTCATGAGAAGGCCTACGTTTTACGCAAGAGATGCCAACAATACGCGGTCCCCCATCTAAGTACTAACCACGCCCTACGTCGTTTAAATGCGGTGATCGAACGAGAACCGATTTATTCGACGTGGCAAGGTTGGCATGGCAACGTACGATAGTTTTCTCCTAATTCTTCAGAGCCTACTCGACCGTAAATCATAAGTCTTTTATATAAAAACTTTATAATATTATTAACTGTGGTATTGGGCAAAATGTAAACGACTACCATTATGTTTGTTTAATTCGAGGGCCATCTGTACGAAAAAAGACGAACTACTGAACTGCGATTCATGGACACAATGACTTTTCTCACTTCCGGTAAATTCCATCTGTCGGCAACTGTTTTAGATATAGCATTCTCCTTTGGATCGGTTTGGATAGATGATAAGAGCTTAGTATTGCCCTCTATTGAGAAAAGATATTCAAGGGTGTTTACCCATTCCACAAACCTTTCCGCCGGCTAAATTTTATGGGTTGTAACAAGAGAGCGTATGATATTAAACGTAACTCTCTCTCTTTCTATCTTCACTAACTTATATTTCCCTCTCAACTTCCGTTTGTCGGAAGTGTACGTTTGTCTATACTTCCGTGACGCAATCACCAGCTTACTCCCCAAGTCAAGCGTGTGTAAAGAAGTTTTACTTCAAAAAAATACATCGAGGCGATTTTACCAAATATGTGAGCCCAGCGACACATTTAACATCTTGAAAGTGACCCGCAATTGTGCTTGCAAATCCGTGATTCAACATATATATGTTGTAAAAGGGAGATGAAACAATAGTCAAAAATGGCAGCATGTACGTGTCGAAATCGAAAGAAATACTCAGGCCTAAAACCTCCAGGATCGTATCACACAAATGCCTTAGTTAGGGCCAAAGTACAGACGCAGCTCGTAGAGTATGCACTTTGTAGTTAACTTTTAAACTCTTGAGTGATAAAATGCAAACGAACATATTGAGGTTGAAAAATAAATTGCAGTTATTATAATTTTGGAAACTTGAAGGTGATTGGTATTTAAAAACAATACTGTTTTTTTCTTACAATAATGCTATCATAATTTCATTCCGAAATTCATACGTCATTGATAATATTTTCAAGAGATTGACCATATATGGGCGATCTGCTTACTTACAACTTTCATCGCAACCCAAGTCTTTTATATAAATTCTTCTAAGGAATGGTTTTTCAAATTCCAAGATTACTTTTGTTCATTATAGCAAGTTTAATAGTTTTTGTTAAATCACAGTTACAGTCTTTATTTTCATTATATTAACAATGACTTATCGCAAACTTCTTATGAACTTTTTCGGAAACAAAATAACCTCGTTGTTAACTCTACAGCAATTCCACAAAAAACTCTATAAAAATGTGAACCATTTAAATAACACTAACAAAGCTCAGATTGAAATAATTGTCTTCAATCGTGTAGCGAAAGTTGGTAGCCAATCTTTAATGGAATTACTAAAACGGCTTGGAAAAATCAATAATTTCTGTGCAACTCGAGATAAGGGTAAACCGCATGAAACTGTTCTCTTAGGTCCAGTGCAGCAGGAGAAACTGGGAAAAGATATAATTTATTCTCAAGCACCACCATATTCATATAGTCAGCACGTGGCTTACTTAAATTTCACGCACTTTAAGCTACCAAAACCGATCTACATTAATCTTGTAAGAGATCCAATTGAAAGGATTATCAGTTGGCATTATTACATAAGAGCGCCTTGGTATTACAAGGATCTTAAATTAAAATTAGGTGATCGTGCACCTCCATTTCCTAGTCAGGAGTTTCTGGATATGGATCTAGACACCTGTATTAAGACGAACGACATACATTGTCAGTTTAATCAGGGTGAAATAAACAACGCCGTTGGAGATCATCGGCGGCAGACGCTATTTTTCTGCGGACAAAATCGAGCTACATGTTTGTAAGTATTGTCATTACTGACTTTTATGGTGGATTTAAGAAGGGTGTAATATGAACTTAAATTAATATATTTATTTATAAAGGCCATTTAATACGGAGGACGCTCTACAACAAGCCAAACGTAATGTGGAACAGGAATATGCCGTAGTAGGTACTTGGGAGGATACGAACATAACACTTAGTGTTTTCGAACGATATATACCGAGGTTTTTCAAAAATGCTAAGCTAGCTTACTACCGTAAGTTTTTCCACAGTAGTAAAGAGAGTGAAACCTTTCTTATTAAATTTTCAGTGGGACAAGAGAAACTTTCGAGTGTCAATAAAAATAAGATAAAAAAAACCATAAGTGCCGAAGTTCGTCAAATATTAAGACGAAATTTTACAAAAGAAATTGAGTTTTATGAGTTTTGTAAACAAAGGCTATACCGACAGTATGCTACGATAAGCCCTCAATTAGACGACGATGATGACTACATGCTGCTGCCGGAAGTTGAATAACTTACATTAAACACTAATATTGATCCAATACGTACCGTACATAAAATATTACAATAACTCAAAAGTAAATGACTTGTATTTATATTTTATAAAACTGTTTTTTTTTTATATCTTATCGTTCTGTCTGACACTGTTAAGGGACGGGCTAATATGATCACTGTACATCTTGTGACTAAGGGAAGAAATTACTTCTAGACAATTTAAACATTCATGTGAGTCTAGCGACACATTTAACATCATGAAGTTCTCCCAGAGATGTGTATGCAAATCCGTATGTTGACACGACTGGATATCACCGGGGTCGTAAAAGGACGATCAAACAATAATCAATAGCTGAAGCATGCTCGTGTCGAAATTAAAGCCTGGGACAACACCTAAACCGCATCCTTGTATATATGGCCAACAAGAATCTTTGTTTTTAATATCATATATTTATGCGTCATTTAATTTCGCAAGCTGTAAGTTAACGTCTGTTTGATAACTTAAAAAGTCAAACAAATTTGTTTGCATTAGTAAAAATGTTCACAAAATCCTGGTGCCGAATTATCGCATCAGCTAGCGAGCAATGGAAAAAAGTTTTCTTTAAAGAATTCGTAAATAATAGAAATGGGATGTACTGTACATATATTTGTACGTTTAATTTTAATAAAATAATAATGTTTTGCCAAGTTCCTATCGGAGAAAAGAATATGGAGCTAGACTTTGGAAGAAGCTCCCAAGAAAATTTTACGCAAAATGTCCACTAAATAAGATCAATAAATAACCATTTTTATGCACAATTTCTTTGCAAATATAAACACTAAAACAATTCAAAATAGAACAGAAGAATATCAGAAGAAAAATGGCATTTCTTCATCCAATTACAAATTGTACTGGAATCACCCAATTGAACAATCGAAAAAGAAAGAAGACATTAGCTCAATGTGTTTTTTTTTTTGATTATTCGGTAACGTATGTAAGTCACTCACTCGTGTACTGATGCAAAAGTCGACCCCTGTTTTTTTAACCTGAAAGACTTGGTTAATAAAGAAAAACAAAATCTTAGATTTTCAACTGCATGTATAAATTTCCATGGGTAAATAGGATTCAAACTGTCAAAACGGTGACAGATCATCTCGTGACCATCCAAACCGTCTGCGCAAAAAGGATTTTTTGTCGTAGTACCCTTTTATTGTACCTACATACGAGTAAATAGCTTTGCAGCACGGGCAGTAGGGACTTTTGAATTGTAGAGTGATGCTATTGCACGTTGGTTTTGAATGTTTGCAATTTGTAATGCAAAGCAAGGATAGAGCCTGGTAGAACATTCCACATTCGTGTGGTACGGCTGAGGAATTATTCTTTGTATCTCACTGTACGCCCAAAAACATGTTTAGGGTAATACAGCATTGCAGGGAATCGACTTTTTCATTTGAGATGGTGGAAATACCTATATAACAACGAAAGGCAGAAGGCGATGCGGCAATCAATAAGAGAATCAAGCGATTTCGCGATGTAACAAACGTAGCCGCTCCAGTTCAACGCCCAAAGTATGCCACGTAAACCTAGAAAATAATATTAAATGCTGATTGTATTGTCACCAGCGAAGGAATGGGTTGGATTAAAGGTAACTGACGGGAGACCATTTAAAAACATAAGGACAGGTTACAGTCCGATAATACGAGCTTATAGATACCTTGACTATATTTCTATCCTATTCTATCTAAAAAAAAACGGAACCCTTATAGATTCGTCATGTCTGTCTGTCTATCTGTCTGTCCGGTAATGTCACAACCACTTTTCTCCGAAACTATAAGAGCTATACTGTTGAAAATTGGTAAGTAGATGTATTTTATGAACCGCATTAAGATTCTCACACAAAAATAGAAAAAAAAATTTGGGGGTTCCCCATTACTTAGTGCTGAAACTAGAAATAATTTTTTTCATCAAACCCATACGTGTGGGGTATCTATCGATAGGTCTTCAAAAATGATATTGAGATTTCTAATATCATTTTTTTTCTAAACTGAATAGTTTGCACGAGAGACACTTCCAAAGTGGTAAAATAAATGTCCCGCCCCCTCTAACTGCTAAAATAAGGGAATGATAAAACTAAAAAAATGTATGATGTACATTACCATGCAAACTTCCACCTAAAATTGGTTTGAACCAGATCTAGTAAGTAGTTTTTTTTAATACGTCATAAATCGTAAACCGCAATTTAACTTTCATTCAATCAACTCAAATATAAAACATAGGGGCGGGCTACAGTCCGCTTGGGCGAACTGTTGGATACCCTATTCTTATTCCTATATCTCATAAGTGGGCGTGACAAAAATTTAAAGGATTTTAACGAAAAAACTAAGCTTTTGTAAATAAAAACGCTCCCTAGCTCAAACTTTGGTTTTTCAATAAAATTGTTTTATTTAATTGTGGGCGTGTCAGTAGGCGGATTTAAAAAAAAAATAAGTATGAGCATAAAGGGCACCTAGAGAGTATATACTATAAATTTCAGCTCCCTAGCTCAAACTTTGGACTTTCAAAAATAAAAAAAAAATAATTGTGGGCGTGTCATTAGGCGGATTTTGAAAATATTTACACATGAGCATAAAGGGCCCCTAGAGAGTATATATTAAAAATTTCAGCTCCCTAGCTCAAATTTTGGTTTTTCAAAAAAAATATTTTATTTAATTGTGGGCGTGTCAGTGGGCGGATTTTGAAAATTTTATGTCCCAAGCAGTTTTATGGGCCATAGATCATATATAAAAAATTTCAGCTTTCTAGCTCAAAATTCAATTTTTCCCAAAATTTGTTTTATTTAATTGTGGGCGTGTCAGTGGGCGGATTTTGAAAATTTTATGTCCCAATCAGTTTTATGGGCCATAGATCATATATAAAAAATTTCATCTCTCTAGCTCAAAATTCGATTTTTTCCAAAATTTTGTTTTTTTGAGTTTGTGGGCGTGTCTGTGGGCGGATTTCAAAAATTCTTAAACTTGATTATTTCGGGACCCTAGAGAGTATATGGTTAAAATTTCAGCTCTCTAGGTCCAGTTTAAAGGCCTAATTTTTGCCGACGGACGGACGGACGGACGGACGGACATGGCTAGATCGACATTACTATCGATGCTGATCATAAATATAGTAACTTTTAGGGGTCTACGGGCAATATTAAGGTATGTTACAAACTATGCGTCAAAATTAATATACCCCTAGAATAGGGTATAAAAACAAACATTTAATTTCATAAACATAAACCTTATGCGTAAATCGTGAACCATTTTTTTTCTAATAATAAATCTGTAATAGGTGCCTAGGTAAATATTAATTATAATTCGCGCGGAACCCTTCATGGGCGAGTCCGACTCGCACTTGGCCGCTTTTATTTTTCAAATAGTGGGCAGATTTTAAAAATCTTTACATTTGATCATATTCTTAGAGAGATTATGATTCTAATTTCTGACGAGTTTTAAGGCCACTAAATTCGTGATGGTCGGATATCGCTGGATAACTTTTGATGCTAATCCAGCCATTTCACTGCATCTCTACTGGTTTACCTGTGCGGTTCGACAAAAATCAATTGTAAGCTCGGTTTGTGTCAAAGCCTTCTGGCGTGCTTCCTCAGAAAGCAATGGCCGAACGGGATGCCAATTGTAATTTTTTTTTCATTCTTAATGTCTGAAAAAAGGTCGGAGCATCACAGGAAAAATGCAGTACCCAGATAGTCTCTCTTTATCACACTAATGCGATAGTACGACTTATACCCATCTAATAACAAAACATCCAACCAAACATTAAGAGCTCGTTGCAAGACGTTTAATCCTCACTTATGATGACTCTATCGTCAGAGAAGAATAACTGATGCAATTTAGAGTCCTTCCATTCATTGTCAAGCAGATAATCAAGGAATTTTATAAAAAACAAGGGACTAAGGATGCTTGCTTCGTGTTTAACGATTTTGGTTTGGAACTCCTGGGTAACTCAAGCGCGGCATCTGACTCTTGTCTTCACTCCCTCATACATGTTCAAGACCATTTGCATGTTTCTGGAACTCCCATAACTCTTAGTCGCTTATCAAGGGCCTTTTAGAAAAAAAACCAACACCATATACATCCTGGAATCTCGATGGTTTTCCATCTGCGATTAAAACAAATTTCGCATACCTAATTCATATTTTCTTTTTCGACAAACGGAAAGATTGCTTCGTGTGTGGTGCGACCTAAACAAACAAACTTTTTAACAATTTTTTTTATTTTTTATTTTTTTTTATTTTCTTTTTTTGTAATTCAACATGTTAATTTATAAGTTATAACGCTGGTATTATTAGTTATTTTGTACTTTTTAAATTTAGAGTGACTGGCTAAATTATTGTAATCGGTTCGAAATGAAAATCATGAGTAACAACATATTTAAAATTTGAAGGTTCACAATAAGTAGGCATTTCAAATGTTTTTAAAAAGATGTTTGGGCATGTGTGTGTGTGTACGTGCGTACGTGCGTGGACAGTTTTACGTTCACGTTTTCTGGCGTACAAAAAATGATATTGACTTTGTCCCAACCAACCGACGCGTATTGATGTAAATATGATCTAAAAGAAATTATACTGAATACGGTCCAGCTATTTTTTGTTATAACAAAAAGACTGATTAACTTCCCAGCATTGAGGATGTTATTTTAATTGGTCCAAAAATTAAAATCGAAATTTACATTTTATTATTTGATGGTCATATATGGTATTTAAATGTTTTCAATGAGATGTATATACACTTCGCTTCAACTGAATAAGCACAAACATTTTCTAAGCTACGTTGTCCATTTTTTCCAAACCTTGTGCCGTAATATATCATTTGATGATGCAAACTATTTGCGTATGATATTGACAAAATAAATCGGAAAGAATATTTCAAAAAGTACCGCTATTTTTTTCCTGGTTCCCTTGCAACGCATTCAATATGGAAAAATGCAGTTTTAATTTGCGTCAACTGAATAGACACAAATATTGAAATTGGAAATAAAAGTTATTGGGATTTAATGAAACAAGTTTTTCTTAAAATAGGTTTTCATTGGTTAATTTTAGTAGTGGGTACTGCCAAATTTATTCATAATAGTTTCGTAAATTCCATCAGGCATGGAACCGTACAGCCTCTTTATGTAGTCCAGCGAAATTTCCCCTCAGGCCAATTTAATAGCTGCAATAAGGGATTCTCTGTCTTCAAACAGACGCACTATGGAGTAAATGCATGAAAAAACGGGACAAATTTATTTTGTTGCTTCAATGGCGAGATATCCATCTAAAACGATATCGTATGACATTTGAAATGCATTTGCCTCTGAATCGGAATAGTTTTCGAACTTTTGATTATATTGGGTTTGTTGCGATCCATTACAGCCTAATTTTGAAATAAGCTCTAAAAATTTCATTTCGTCCTCAGTTAAAGTTTGTCGAATTTCCAAATACAGTGGACGCTCGCTAACTTGAACATACGATAACTTGAACAATCCAATAGCTTGAACCTGTAAAATCATTCCCATAAGTATCTTATAGCTTGAGCACGCATTTTCTAAGGCTTGAATTTATTCATTAGGTACTCTGCAAGTTGAAGAATTTGAATACTCCACAGCCTTGAACAAATTTTATTTGACACTAAAGGGATTTGACAGTTTGAATTTCGGTTATGGGCGTTGTTGTAGGTACAGAGCAAGTTGACAAGTCAGTCATAATACGGGGAATCCCCCGGTTCGCTTTTTTGTATTCGGGGCGTAAGGAATTCTTCATTCCTTGTGTGTTTTTATCTGTGAAAGGTGCGGTTTCGGGCGAAGTTTTGCGAGAAATTTAAGATGGGGTTGAAGAAGGGACAACAAATAGGAATGCTGACTCTGAAACAAAAGGCAGAAATTATACATAAAATTAATAACGGTATAAGTGTTACGTCTTGTGCAAAAGATTTTAGTGTTTCAAAAGGCACAATCTGCAATACTAAGCGGAATGCAAAAAAAATCACTGAAAGGATTGGGAAAACCTTTGCTGGGCCAGGTAAAATGAAAAAAGCGGAAAATCCACGAACGGAGAAAGCCCTGTACCTACCGATGGTTTATCAGTCAACGCAAACGAAATTTGCCAATAAGTGGAGGGATTATAAGAGAAAAGTCTAAACAAATTTTCAGAAGGCCAAGAAGGTGACTTCTTTAACGCAAGCTCTGGGTGGTTTCAAAAATGGAAAAACAGGTTTGGTATACGATTATTGACTATAAGTGGAGAAAGATTAGCAGCAGAGCCAGGACCAATCGAACCATTCAAAGAAATGCTTCGTAATAAAATTGCAGCGCATGGACTTATAAAGCAGCAACTTTACAACGTAGACGAAACTGCATTGTTTTGGAAAATGCTGCCGAGAAAACCTACGTGTCATTTAACGAGAAAAATGCTCCTGGGGGAAAAAGTGCAAAGCAAAGGGTAACTTTGCTCTTGGGATCCAATGCCACAGGAACACATAAAATCATTAATATGATTATAGAATAGTCCAAAAATGCACGCTCATTAAAAAATTTCCAAATGCCAGTGGAATACAAAAGTTCTGCAAATACTTGGATGACAAAGCACATTATTAAGTAGTGGTTTTTCAACAGTTTTGTACCTCAGGTCAGGAAACATTGGGAAGAGCGAAACTTCCCACCAAAGGCACTTTTGATAATCGACAACGCCTCATGCCACCCATCGGAAGAAGACTTAAAAGCTCAAAACGGAGACATATGTACCTTATTCTTACCACCTAACGTTACTGCTTTGATACAACCGATGGATAAAAATGGGATACGAATTACAAAGCTGCATTATAAATCCAGTTTGGTTTCGTCCATCATATCCAAGGACAATGAGGATATAATTTCTGCTCTTAATAACTTTAATTTACGCAATGTCATCGTTTTGATTTCAAAATCTTGGAATAAAGTTAACCCTCAAATTCTTGAAAAATGTTCGAACCCGATTTTAAAAGACGACGAAAATGCCTTTTCAATGAAGAAGATGATGTTTCATTATCCATTCTAAGACAACGTTGGAGAGACAGCATTAACACTGAAGGTGTAGAATATTTACAATGTTTGCTGGCTAACGTGGATAATCAGGTAAAAAAATTAAACATAAAATATAAAATGTGTTCATTTTCACAGAATTACATGTGTGACGAAATAAATGAGTGGTTATGTGATGAAACTCTGCTGAACTCGACTGAAGATGTGGAATCAGCTGAAGAAGAAACTGAATCAAATGCTGGTGATCCTGTAATCGTTCAAAATGTTGTTACTGATAAGGAAGCTGTTGAATATTTTGATAAAGCTATTGAATGGGCTACACAAAACGAAAGAACAAAATAATAGAGCTCACACTCACAGTTCTTCAAAGCCTACGGGAAAATGCATTTCAAAATCTGTTGCGTAAAGCTAAACAATGTAAAATTACAAGTTTTTTTTCAAACCAAAACACTTTTCCTTTCCTTTCATTTTGTTTAAAAATAAAGATTAAAAAATAAATCCGAGAGATTACGAGTAAAAAAGAAAAATTATAACTAATTATAACTCATTTTGAATAAACGCATTTAACATTTTTTTTACTTTTTCTTACGGTCCAGTAACTTGAACTATCCAATAACTTAAACAGGCCTGACATCTAATGCGTTCAAGTTAGCGAGCGCCCACTACATCAGTAAGAGCTTAATGGTGTGATCTAATAAGCTTTGCAAGTTTACCTCAGCCAAAGTTTCCGTAACTGTGAAAAACTCTGAGTCAGGATATCAATCACTTTTAGCTTTTTTAAGTGTACTACATATAACTCGGAAACAGTTTTTTATCACTCGTTGTTACAATTTCATATTGTTTTCGGGATAAACATAAGTATTATTCTTCAATGCTTTTTTACACAGTTTTGCTTTTCCTGAAGAATGTGCTATTTCTTTAAGGACTTTTGCAGATACTGCCTTACCAATGCTGCAAATGTTAGTTCTTCCGTTTGATGAGATCAACGAAGTTCTTCAGTTCGTCTGCATTTACTACGAACGCAAAGATCATCAAACGATTTAGAGGGTCGACCAGTGCCCATGTTCTGTAACTCATGCGATAACCCTTCGCATCGAAAACTTTGAAACACAAAATTTCATCGTTTATCACATGTGAAAAGAATTGGTGTTCTGTAACTCTATGCGATAAAATATACCTTGGTAACTTTTAATATTGTTACATTCAAGCTAGGATTCGAAAAGATAAAACGTAATTCTATTTAATTAATCTTTATTAGTTCTCTTTCCATTTAATTCTTGATTATTATTCTAATAATTCACTTATTTAATTCAACAATTCACTTTCACAATTAATCACTTTAAAATAAACAATCACTTTTCTCTTATTCAATATTCTCTATACTTTTCACTACTGTCATCTATCGCCCTTCTTTATCGCGGTTCACAACTCGAATCCCTTGGGTGTTCCTGCGACATCTATTCATATCTCCTAGTGTCACGTCTCGAAATTTCCAGATTCGTTGAGAAGGTTCGTTTAGAAGGTTCGAGAACAACATAATTATGTATGTACTAGTTATTCCACAGCTACTCAAACTGCTATTCAAATGCTGCCAAAATCGGTAATATGGCTACTTTCTACTAGATGTCGCTACAAGTTGACTAATATTAATAATTTGAATGACACAGTTTGAGCAAACATGCAACAATATCATGGGAAATTGGAAGGATTGTCAAAATACTTTAAATCGAAGGGTAGTTTGGCGAGGAAATTCAGTGTGTATTTACATGTTGTTGGGATAGGAGTGGTGTAGCGAGACTTTTTAGCGGATTATCGGAAAATTACGTGTTTCTGTTGAATTTTCAAAAATACGATGATCGCTCGTTCTGCTAGACTCAGACGAATTTTTTTGAAATTAATCTGATCCTAACGCTGATTTCAAACAAGATTATGTTGATGAATTTAATGAAGTTAAAATTTTGCATTTATTTTGTCTGTCTATGAAAAAAATAAATGAAATATTTTTTTTTGAAACAAGAACCTTTTGCTCTCTCTTGTTGGATGTACCAAGCTGTTTATTTTTATAGCAACACAGTTCCGAGAATGTTCAAAATGGATCATATTTAAGTGCTTGCTGAATTCTTTCCACAGAATGTAGATACCTACATTCTTCTCCACTAATTCTAACTGTTTTTATTAGTTATTTTTTTATTTCTTTTGCATTTTTTTAAACGTTGAACTTGATCAACGAACTGCATATTTTGTTAAATAAACATAGGGACGGGCTACAGTCCGCTTGGGCGAACTGTTGGATACCCTATTCTTATTCCTATCCCTCATAAGTGGGCGTGACAAAAGTCTAAGTATGGTTAAATTGTTAAGAACGCTCTACATATTTTGTTATATAACATTTAAAGGATTTTATCAAAAAAACGCTCCCTAGCTCAAACTTGGGTGTTTCAATAAAATTGTTTTATTTAATTGTGGGCGTGTCAGTAGGCGGATTTAAAAAAAAAAATAACACATGAGCATAAAGGGCCCCTAGAGAGTATATATTATAAATTTCAGCTCCCTAGCTCAAACTTTGGATTTTCAAAAAAATTGTTTTATTTATTTGTGGGCGTGTCAGTGGGCGGATTTTGAAAATATTTATACATGAGCTTAAAGGGCCCCTAGAGAGTATATATTATAAATTTCAGATCCCCAGCTCAAACTTTGGATTTTCAAAAAAATTGTTTTATTTATTTGTGGGCGTGTCAGTGGGCGGATTTTGAAAATATTTATACATGAGCTTAAAGGGCCCCTAGAGAGTATATATTAAAAATTTCAGCTCCCTAGCTCAAAATTTGGTTTTTCAATAAAATTGTTTTATTTTTTTGTGGGCGTGGCAGTGGGCGGATTTTGAAAATTTTATATCCCGAGCAGTTTTAGGAGTCATAGATCATCTATAAAAAATTTCAGCTTCCTAGCTCAAAATTCGATTTTTTCCAAAATTTTGTTTTTTTGAGTTTGTGGGCGTGTCTGTGGGCGGATTTCAAAAATTCGTAAACTTGATTATTTCGGGACCCTAGAGAGTATATGGTTAAAATTTCAGCTCTCTAGGTCCAGTTTAAAGGCCTAATTTTTGCCGACGGACGGACGGACGGACGGACGGACATGGCTAGATCGACATTACTATCGATGCTGATCATAAATATAGTAACTTTTAGGGGTCTACGGGCAATATTAAGGTATGTTACAAACTATGCGCCAAAATTAATATACCCCTAGAATAGGGTATAAAAAATCAAAAATGTTCACTGTCCACTATCCGTTTAAAATTATTCAATATCCCTTAGGTTAGGTTAGGTTGAAGTGGCTGTTAGTAGAAAGCCAACACACTTAGACCAATGAGTTCCGTTGTGATGCCACATGGATCCGGAGTTTCGACCCCTACTCGCTAAAACCATTTGGAGCTTCTAATGAAGCGCGATAGACTTCTAACATCTGTATTAGCTAAGTCACTGAGTTCGTTGACGAAGAAGGCTCCTAGGTAGAGATTTCTTTTATGGGAGAGTGCGGGACATGTGCAGAGGAGATGAGGCGTAGTCTCCTCCTCCTCCTCATCCCTGCAGCTTCTGCAGAAGTCGTTTGAGTAAACGCCAAGCCTTGATGCGTGCCTGCCTATTGGACAGTGTCCTGTGATGACACCTATGACAGAGCCAATGTGCAGTCTGTTGAGTGAGATCAAACTCAAAGAGCGTCGCAGATCCAGCTTTGGCCAGATTTGCTTAGTCGCTAGACATGTATCACTACCTGTCCACCTGAGGTTTGTACTCTCGACTGCGGATAGCTTGAACATAAGTTTGCAAGTAGCGATGGGCATACCAATAAAACCTTTCTCAGGTAGAAGAGGTAATGCGGTTCCGTTTTTGGCGAGTTCGTCTGCCCTACAATTCCCTGGGATGTCTCTATGCCCTGGCACCCAACAAAGGTGAATATTGAACTGCTCTGCCATCTCTTGCAGAGATGATCGGCAGTCTAAGGCTACGATGGAATTGTGAGAGACTGAGTCCAGGGATTTTAGCGCGGTTTGACTATCCGAGAAAATGCAAATATCCTTAGCGGATATCACATTTCTCTTCAGCCACGACAGGACTTCCTTAATCGCCATGATTTCCGCCTGGAACACGCTACAATGATCAGGAAGACGGAAGGAGAGTCTGATATTTAGACTTTCTGAGTAAACACCCCCACCTACCCCCTCGCTAGTTTTTGATCCGTCGGTGTAAAAGTGGATCGATTTAACTTCCGTGCAACCAGCATCCTCCCAGAATGATCTGGTGGGGATAGTGATTTGGAACTTCTTTTCGAACTGTAGTTGGGGTGTAGTGTAGTCGATGTTTCTAGGTACGGACCCAAGTGAGTGCTAAATGATAGAGTGGCCAATATTCGAATTGATTCACTGTGAGGTGGCTTTTAAGCGGACAGCGGATCAGGCAGCCATCTGCCTGCTAAAAATATCCAGGGGTGTCAGATGCAGTAAGATGTCCAGTGCGGCGGAGGGGGTCGTACGGAGTGCTCCGCTGATACAGAGACAAGCTGTACGTTGCACCTTGCTTAGCTTATCACGGTTTACCGCTTTATCAAGAGCAGTCCACCAGACAACCGCCCCGTATGTCAGAATCGGTCTCACTATCGATACGTATAGCCAGTGAGATATGCGGGGCTGTAGGCCCCACTTATTACCGATGGCTTTTTTGCAAGAGAAAAGTGCTACTGTCGCTTTTTTTACTCTTTCTTGTAAGTTGGGTTTCCAGCTTAACTTCCTATCGAGGATAAGACCCAGGAATTTGGCTTCATCGGAAAATGTTAAGCTTGTACCGTTAATGGAAGGAGGATCGATGTGAGGGATTTTATATTTCTTGGAGAAGAGGACAAGTTCGGTTTTATGAGGGTTAACCCCCAACCCACATCTTCTTGCCCAACTTGTCAGCTTATTGAGAGCATTTTGAAGTAGCTCTTTTAGGGTGTTGAGGTATTTCCCTGAGACGGCAATAGCAACGTCATCCGCATAGGCAATCACCATGCAACCCTCCCCCTCCAGGCATGTCAGTAGTTTATTCACCACCAAGTTCCACAGAAGGGGGGAAAGGACACCACCTTGTGGCGTACCCCTACTGACAGACCTCCTAGCGGATGAATCGCCCAGTTTCGAATTGATAATCCTGCTTGAGAGCAAAAGATTGATCAGTTCCCCAAGCGAGCCATTCACATTCAGTTCTGTCAGTGCATTTGCGATTGCAGATGTGTTTACGTTGTTGAAAGCGCCTTCTATGTCTAGGAAATCAACCATAGTGTATTCCTTGTGGTAAAGGGAGTATTCAATAGTGCGTACCAAGAGGTGAAGGGCGGTTTCCACCGATTTACCCTTATTGTACGCGTGTTGGGCCGCAGACAGCAGTTGCGGGTTTATGTTCACACGAAGATGGATATCAATCAGACGCTCCAGTGTTTTGAGGAGGAAAGATGATAGACTGATAGGTCTGAGGTCTTTGGGACTAACATGGGAGTATTTGCCTGCTTTGGGTATGAAAACCACTTTTACTTCTCTCCAAGCCTGAGGAATGTGAATCAGCTTTAAGCAACTTGTCAGAATCATCTCCAGAGCTGGAAGGATGATATCCGAAGTCATCTGAAGTTCGGCTGGTATTATGCCGTCAGGTCCTGCAGACTTGAAGGGCTTGAAGCTTTGTAGTGCCCAAAGGAGCTTGTCCCTAGTTATCAGACTCTGACTCTGAGAATTTGTTACCTGTGAAAACATAGGTGACCTGTTTAGGTTGCTATGATCGGTAATGTTAGAGCTACCTAGGAAATGTGTATCAAGTAGCAGATTGAGCGATTCCTCGCTAGATGTAGTCCACGAGCCATCTGCTTTCTTTAGGCAGCTGGGCATAGTTGGATTTGAAGCAAGGATTTTTCTTAGCCTTGATGCCTCCGAGGATTCTTCTATTTTGCCACAGAAGAGTCTCCACGATGATCTTTTGGCCCTCCTAAGTTCTTTTTTATATGCTTTGAGGGATGTCTTATAGGAGTCCCAGTCAGTGTTGGATCTTGAGCTTTTGGCGCGATTGAAAAGTCTCCTGCAATCATTTCTCAGTGGTCCTAATACAGGTAACCACCAGTGAGGCTTCTTTTTCCCCCTGGGTAGTATGAGGGGCAGGAAGCAGCCATCGCTAGATTAAAAGCCCTGGTGAGCTTATTAACCTTGTCGTCAAGCTCGCTAGGATTGCAAGGGGGACTTAATAGTTCAGAGGTAATAAGTTCACGCATAATATCCCTGTATTTGGGCCAGTCTGTTTTCCGAGGATTTCGGGATGCTGATTGGCGAGGGGTGTCATATTCATAAAGCGACTCACCTCTATTGTTAATATCAGTGCTGCCCCATGCAGTGTGATGCGCGTTCGCGTCGCATCCGACGATGAGTGCAGCTTTTCGCCTCTCTGCTTCCGCGATAAAGCTCTCCAGGTTACCACCAGGGAGAGGTCCCATGTTGTTGTGGGAAAGATACGCTGATGCCAACCAGTATATGCCACCAGCAGTCTCTAGTTTGACAGCCGTAGTATCTCGATCGCTGAAGTTAGGGAGCAAATATGCATTAAGAGTACTCCTTACCAATATGCACGATCTAGGTTTACCTTTGTCGGACACATATAGTGGGTAGTATCCAGGGGTCTTAAGTCCACGAACCAGGTTGTTGACAACCCAGGGCTCTTGGACCAAGACTAGGTCTTCTCCAGTTTTTGTTAACCGGAGAATAAGGGCGGCCGAAGCCTTAATGGAGTGTTGGACGTTAATCTGTATGATCTGCACCATTGTTGCTACAATCTTGTGGAGAAACCCCCACCACTGTGTTGTTGATGTCCTCCAATTCAGAGGACGAGCTGAGAAGCTCATCCTCACTCAGAAGATCCTTGCTGGACATGTCTTCCAATACAGAGGACGAACTCAGGAGCTCGTCTTCCCTCAGAAGATCCTTGTCAGGAATTTCGTCCGTCTCCATGACCGACTGAGAGTCGATCACAGGGATTGAAGACGTGGTGGGTTCTGTAGAGGGCTCGGGAATGTCAACCTCTAAGGAGGGGAAGGTGACAGGTGCGCTAACACCCGACACAACAGTTTCCGAGGGATGATGAGGTCGCTTGTCAGCGTCTACATCGTCCTTCTTGTAAACTCTCAGCGTGATGTCGTTCCATCCGAACCGAATCACGCCTGCAGTCGCCGCCAGATGAGCAAGGGATTCCTGATTGATGACAATGACAGCACATCGGTAGGAACCCCTTTGTTCCTCCAGTTTATCGACCTTCCAATCATGAGTCGGAAGGGATGGATTGCTGATTTTGATCAGATGGAGAGTCCCACTACCACTAGGAAGCTTTTTGTGTTTGGTAGCATCCGTGCGTATACTGCCAGTGGAAGGACCATGAATTTCCACAGTCTTGCCCCTGACAAGTGTAGCAGGGGTGATACCAGGGGGCAGCTTAGGAGCACTGCCTGGGGGGTGCTGCCAACAGAGGTGGGACCATTACACACAGTCCTGCTTCTACTGGAAAGATTTTTGTTTTGCTCGCAAGTACTGACGGAGGAACCACGATTATCCACAGTTCCGCTATCAGCTGCCATATGAGCATATCCAGTAGACAGCTTCGTCGCCGTACTACCGTCCGGTTTCAAAGGGATACCGGCCTTAATATTTTGTTTTTGTTGTTTTTGTTTGTTCATAATTATGTTCCCACGAGTAGCGGAGAAAGGATGGTCCGTCTGTACAGAGATCCGCATTGTACAGATAAGGCTAGCTGATCCGGAGGTCGCCAGGTATCCGGATACTCCGTTCGCGACTGAGCTATTTATTAAACTGGGCCCTCAGCCAGGCTGACTATCGGCACGGGTCGTGTGACATCTTAAGTCCAGCCTAGTGGATAAAGGAAGGGAGATTGAGAGGAAATGAGAGTGAGAGGAAGAAAGGAGAGTGAGAGGGAGCTAGGGAAGGGAAAGGATGGAGGGGGAGTGGATCGGACGGAATGTCCTATGGGCAGTTCTTAGTAGATGCTGATTCAACGGCCAGCCTGCCATGGGTGACCCTTCTGACGACGGAGGTCGTCGAAAGTGTAGCCCGTTGAATCAGCATCCTTAAGCCTCCACACCGGCACCATTCAGAAGGAATGGTACTCTCGACAAGGTGACTGACCCTTCGTGGAGGTCAATATCCCTTTCTCGCAAGTCCATTGAAATGTGATAAATTTTGACAGTTGAAGTGAATAATTTATCGCATTCGAAAGTTACAGAACACCGATTTATCACATATTTCCAGGGGTTTCATTTCACAATGTTCCATGTGGTATAGTTTTCGCATCGCATAGTTACAGAGCACGGAAATGTGATATAATGTAATTTTGTTTCAATTCACATCGTTCATGTGATAAATAAAAGATTTTTCAACAGGGACGCTACAAAAGTAGAGCGACAGGGACAGCAAACGACGCCGAATTTCTTACCGCTCTTTTGACATTTCTCTTCAGTAAGGTTTGCCATTTCATGATGGAAAGATATACGAGCCAATAACCAGTCGAAATTATTAAAATTTACTACCGAATTTCGGAGTCAGTGACCTCAACGTTAAGAGCGCTACGTCCAATTTATGGTCGTCATAATCGACCTAGCAGATCAACAATTGAGCGTCTAGTGGAAAAATTTGAATCCACAAGCACAGTACAAAATGTTCCCGTGCCAGTGAGACAAAGAAGTGCCCGTAGTGTCGAGAATATTGCTGCCGCTGAGGCTTCAGTTGAAGAAAGCCCAAATGTGTCTCTCACACGTCGTTCTCAAGCGTTGGGTATCTATGTGACGTCGTTGGGCATCTCTGTGAAGTCGTTGTGGCCCCAATTGGATAATATGGACTTGGAGGACATGTGGTTCCAACAGGACGGCGCCACAAGCCACACAGCGAATGCCACAATCAATTTATTGGAAACCAAGTTTGGAAACCGTGTTATCTCACGAAATGGTCCAGTCGCTTGGCCGCCTCGGTCGTGCGATTTGACGCCGTTAGACTATTTCCTGTGGGGCTACGTCAAGTCTATGGTCTATGCCAACAAGCCAGCGACGATTGATGAACTTCGTACGAATATCGAACGTGAAATTGCAGCAGTATCGGCCGAATTATGCTTGAAAACCGTCGAAAATTGGGTTCAGCGTCTGGACTTCTGCAAGCGTGCCCGTGGTGGCCATGCAAAAGAAATCGAGTTCCATACATAATGGCATCGAACGTACTTTCACAGGAATAAAGAATTTCATTGATATCCAAAACCGTTTTTGTTTTATTTAAAAAAAAACTTTTGTAGCGCTCTTATTGAAACACCCTTTATAACGATGCGATAGTTACAGAACACGGGCACAGGTCTAGATTTATTTGGAATATCAAAGCTTCCCTTTAGCCAAGTTTCATTTTTTCTTAAAAAATCCTTTTCAACTCTATTTGCACGAAGCCATCTGCTCTTAAAATCAAATCTATAAAATAATTCTATCAATAAACAAACATACATTTAACTATTTTAATTAAAATTTAAACCTTAAACGCCATATTCTAAGTTTAAATTCTTCGAGTTGACCTTCCTCACAACAAGCCTTATCTAGCAAATATTTTTCCAAGAAATCCAATTTAGCTTTAAGAACACATTTTCATCACATATAAACGTTATTTTGGTAAAAACTATTAAGCCAAATAGATCAAAATTTGCGTTTTTAAAAAAAAAGCTTAAAAATGCATAACATATCACATGTTCTAACACCAATAACAACTAAACCTGCGAAAACCGGCATCCAATTTTTTTTAACTTAAGCTTTATGGTTAATTTTATCATTCTACACAAACAACACAATCGAATTCGACGGAAAACAACAAAAAATGATTAAGAATGAAAGAACAAAAAACAAAAAATTGCATTCCAATGGCATTTTTTAATTAAATCACAAAAAAATATTAAAACACAGCTTTTTAACATGAAATTTAATGAACATATTAGAACACACCTGCATCTGAATTATACATATTAAAAATTTAATTAAATGTTGCGATATATGATAGAAATAGTTAATAGAAACTAAAATTTTTTTTTCATTGATGATGCAAAAAAAATTAATGCTCTCGTTTTCACTGACTTTGAACTAATGCTGTGGCTAAATTAGTTGGAATAAAAAAAATGTATACAGTTTCTTAATCTATGGGAAGTATACTACCGGTTGGTAAAAACTTTTCTTCTTAACTTTGCGTTTTTGAAAATCGACTTTTGTCTCGTTTTTGCATGCATTTACTCCATAGTGAGACTCATAAACTTTTTGTACTAACCATCCCCAAACGTTTTCTATAAGGTTCAGGTCCGGTGAGTATGGCGGCCATTGAAGCAATTCCACATTCTGCTCCTCTATCCAATTTTTTAATATGCGCGCCGTGTGGATGGGGGCGTTGTCCTGCTGAAAAGTTCAGTTTATGGGTCCAAAAATGCCTGCAAATTTAGGGAAATATATTTTCAAATTTCCTTTATAACTTAATGCAGTCATTTTTGAGGTTTGGAACTCAAGCTCAACAGTGCCATAGTAGCTAACTGCTCCCCATACCATAACACCACCTTCTCGACTATGATGCAGCACTAAAAATCGTTCTTCTTTCCTCACATCGTGGAAGTAGTAATTAAACCCACCAGTGCCATCAAAATTAAACTTTTTCTCATCCGAAAAAGCCACGTGACGCCATTAATTTTTAAAACTCATATAGAGTCTAGAGAATTCTAAGCGCATACACTTCCGTTTCCGTTTTAGATGTTTGGCAATATTGATAACCCTTCGCACAGTTGAAACGCTTGCAGTAACATCGGCTTTCTGCTTTATTTTTGCCGCAGAGTCGCAGGAATTGGAAGCACATCTTAAAATTGCTCTTCGATCAACTGCTGTTGTTGCCGTTTTTTGACCTCCTTTCATGTTTTTTCCTTGCGAATCTTTGCTTCTTAAATAACAATAGACCACACTAGAACTTCGTCCAATTTTGTCAGCGATCGAACGCCCGGTTAGTCCTTGTTCTTTTAGTAAATCGATTTAAGCTCTTTCAAGACTATTTAGAGATTTTAATCTAGGTACCTGTTTTTCTTTGAAATACAATTAATCAAATAAAATTCAATGAAAGCACTTTAACTGTTGATCTAATGTGTCAATCTTCACAGAATACTCATAACCAGTGAAAATAATGACCTTGTGTCTATTCAGTTGACGCAAATAAAACTGCATTTTTCCATATTGAATGCTTTGCAAGGGAACCAGGGAAAAAATAGCGGTACTTTTTGAATTATTCTTTCTGATTTATTTTCTCAACATCATACGCAAACAGTTTGCATCATCAAATGATAAATTACGGCACAAGGTTTTGAAAAAATGGAAATGCTTATTCAGTTGAAGCGGAGTGTATATGCATGTTAGTATATGTGTATATATGTACTTACGTAAGTACGTTAGTGAAGACTTTTGTCGATCATGGTACCTATATCTGATAGAAATAACACGGAAATAAGTTTAGTCGTTTAGTTTTATCAAAAAGACTGATTAACCTCGCAGCATTGGGAAAGTCACTCAAAAAAGAAAATCGTGATTTAAAAAATAATTCTAAAATTCCACGTCACAATATTTTTTTTTTTTTAATGTTTTTAAGATACGATGTGTGCGTGTGTGTGTGTTAATCCAAATGTATTATAATTTTAAGTCATAGTTTGTAACATACACCAATTTTACTCGAAGATAAGGTTACTATATTTGTGATCAGCATCGAAAGTTATGTCAATGTAGACTCCGTCTATAAATCCGTTGTCAATTTTGAAGCCCTAAAATTGGAAATTTAAAATTTGGAATAAATATTTCCTAGGAGCCGGAAATGATCGAGTATAAAGATTTTAAAAATCCGTTTACTGACACGTCCACTGTTTACAAACAACCGTTTTATCGACGAAATCAATAGAAATGAAAGTCCGGTTCTTTGCAAAGTATGTAGACAAAGTTGGCCTTAATAATTCCTGTATTCAAAGTTTTTTGTCACGTCCACTTTTGGGGGCGTTTTTTTTTACAAAAAAAAAGATTTATTTTAATAAAATCCTTTATTCTTTTTAACAATGCCATCGTCCTGCGATCAACGTCCTTCAATCACTCTCCCGCAGTACTGCCGCGTGTGTGTATGGTTGTATTTAATGCATCGCAGGAGTTATCTAACAAAAAGAGCTGAAATAATATGTTGTACTCTGGTGGACGTTTGGGAAGACGGAACTGTTGGGGATAATTGCTTGTTACCTAAAATATTACTAGCAGATCCGCTGAAAAATGCACCCATGCCATCTTTTTCCTATTCATACCTTTAATTTTATTTTTTTATTGATTATCATATTTATATCACGCTGGGAAGTCACCCCACTTCTAATCTTATCCTACACTTCGGGTACACACTGAGCGAGGGGTCTCAAATTCGAAACACACCGCCGGTGCTAGTAACTACTAAAGATTTTTTCTACAGCCAAACTTTTTGCGAAAGTCTGACAAACATATTAAAAAAAAATGCATAAAATAGTTGCAAATTTAGATAGCAGCTTTGTTTTTGAGTTTTGAACTTTGGCTGGATTTCCGTCTGCTGCTATTATCTTTCTGCAAAACAATATTTGGACAATATCTACGCTAGATCCTTGGTATTATTGACATTTTGGGACTCTAACAAACGAATCGTCTTCTTTAGCTAAAGCAGGAAAGTTGCGGAAATTATCAATTAGCTCTTCAAGAAGAACGCGGTAAGTACAGGTATGAGTTTGAAAGTCTCTATACCTGCTCGACAAGACTGGAATTTCCAGTATAGTTACCAAAGGTATATCTATCGTCACAAACTCGTTATCTGTGGCTCGCTGTCCTGTCAAAATTTAAACTTGCTGCGTCAGTTAGTTTGTGTTTGACAGCTATTTTTATCAGACTACTCACTAATTTGAGGAGAAAATGGAAAAAAGTGAATTTCGTGTGCTTAGTAAGCATTATTTCTTGCGAAAAAACCATTACCGAGACCAAGGCTAAGCTTGAAAAATACTATGGGGACTCTGCACCATCGATTTCAATGGTAAAAAAGTGGTTTACTGAATTTCGTTGTGGCCGTACAAGCACTGAAGATGCCGAACGTCCTGGACGCCCAGTTGAGGTCTCTACACCCGAAACAATCGAAAAAATTCACGATATGGTGTTGGCCGACCGAAGATTGAAAGTGCGAGAGATTGTGGAAGCCGTAGGGATCTCGCATGGCTCAGTGGTTTCAATTTTGAATGATCACTTGGGCATGAGCAAGCTTTCCGCAAGATGGGTGCCGCGTTTGCTCACAGTCGACCACAAACGCAATCGTGTAACAACTTCACAGGAAGGTTTGGCGTTGTTTAATCGCAATATGGAGGAGTTTTTGCGCCGTTTTGTAACCGTGGACGAAACATGGATCCATCACAACACACCAGAGACCAAACAACAGTCAAAACAGTGGGTTTCTAAGGGTGAATCGGCGCCAAAGAAGGCCAAGGTGGGTTTGTCAGCCAATAAAGTTATGGCGACTGTTTTTTGGGATGCACGCGGGATAATCCACATTGACTACCTTCAAAAGGGAAGAACAATCAATGGGGAATATTATGCCAACTTATTGGACCGATTCAATGACGATTTGAATAAAAACCGACCTCATGTGGCCAAGAAAAAAGTTCTTTTCCACCAAGACAATGCAAGGGTGCACACATGTGCAGTTGCCATGGCAAAAAACCATGAATTGGGCTATGAATTGCTCCCTCATCCACCCTATTCTCCAGATTTGGCTCCAAGCGACTACTTCTTGTTCCCAAACCTGAAGAAATGGCTTGGTGGAAAAAGATTTGACTCCAATGATGAAGTCATCTCGCAAATAAAGGCCTATTTTGAGGACCTCGACAAATCATTTTTTTTGGAAGGGATGAAAAAATTGGAGAAGCGTTGGACAAAGTTTATAGAGCTCAAGGGAGACTACGTTGAAAAATAGAAAAAAAAATTTATCAAAAAATCTGTGTTTTATTCCAAAAGTCACGGACTTATTGACCCGCCCTCGTAGCTCTGCGAATAAATAAATAATGCAATTTGAATAAAATAGATATTGATCGTATAGGTAGGAGCCTATTGACCAATAAGTGGTGCTGCAGCATGGCGCAATACTGACACAAAGTAACATATTATTGGTTTATAAATCAGATTGAACATTTCTAAATTAATTAAAAAGAAATGATACAAATCGGAACATCTTTCGTGACAGTCTAAAAAGCGATAAACTCTTAAGTTCTTATTCGTTGAGAAAGACCGAAATCAGTTTTTATTAAATTTGTCCATTCAAAAATAATCGTCTTTTCCACCATCCCCCTCTCATCTTATGTGCTACTTGCCGAAGCGACGACAGGGATGGTAAAGTCGATACAATGGTATCGAATTCAATACAAATGAATTTGTTCAAGTACAAAAGTACAATTTGCCTTTATTCGATACAATTTAACAATCTGAATCTTTTCAATTCTTTTGCAATCCGTATTTAAAAAAAAAAAAAAAAAATTGAATCAATACCCGATCGACACATCTAGCTATTTGTTTAAAGCTTTACAAATCACGTTGAATGTATACAATTTTGTACGACCCACCGCTCTGAACGCATTATTCCAGTCTTAATTCCCAATGGATATTTTTGTATATTTGGAACACTAATGTGCAAAATGAGGGCATTAAGCTTGAAGTCCAGAGTTGATAGGGTAAACTTCCTCACGTAATCTTCAAATTTAACTACGTGTAGTTAATGTGTAAACTTCTTTCCACGATAAACTATCTTTAACTACGGGTACTACTTGTCTAACAAATTGATTGTCCTGTCAATGTCAGTGACGTTAAGATGTTAAGTTGACAACTGAAAAACTACACATGACATATGTTTACTACGTCTGCTAAAGTTATCTACGTTGTCTACGATAACTACACGAATATGTAGCAGACGTTGCAAATGTAGTTTTCCCAAAAAAATTGCATTTCAGCCATCTGTGTTTTTGAGTTCAATTCCATAGAGGTCGAAGTTTTTTAATTCGCTATGATGATAGTACTATAAAATATATATACAAAGATGCCGCCCTGCCAACCTAACTTAACCATTTAACAGAAAGGTAGCTATCCACTGGCGCAATCAAAAGTGATCACTAGCGTCAGTTATCCCACGCCTCTTAAATGAAGAAAATTTGGTTTTATATATGCATTCTTTGAGTCCTTGGTTTGACGGTGTATTATTTTTGACTTGTATGTTAACCCAGATTTGCCCCTTTCAGAGACCCTTATGACGAACATGCTTACCTCCGGAATTCTATATCTCAAAAAGTAGCATCATAGCCATCTGGCTCGTAAACAAATTGAACCGATCCATTCTCTTTACCTGGCCCAACTCTAAACACAGGCCTTTGTCTCACAATATATAGGCCATATATCGATACCTCGCTTCAATAAATGTGCTTCTTTTACCATATATGCTTTATATAAACTTTTTCCAACACGTACATTATGTGTTTGTTTCACCTTTTTTCTCAAATCTTTAAAATTAGCTCTTAGTAGGAATCATTTCTCACATAGCATGGATTAATTCTGATGCTTCACCAAATTCTTTCATCAACAAACTTCTAACATACATTTATATATTGCACATAGTTTGATGAACTGGATGCCCTCAATTTAAATAATACTATTAAAGCTCAACGTAATATCCTTCTTTTTAATCGAGTACCAAAAGTCGGCAGTGAACAATTAATCGCACTACTGCGCCAGCTAAGCCAACACAACAATTTTAGCACTTATCGCGCATCGTTTTCTACGCCAATCCATTCACGTTTAAGCGAGCTGGAGCAACTAAGCATAGCCACAGTAATAGATGACATCCCTGATTTAAGTTCATATTCTAGGCACGAGAATTATATAAACTTTACGAAGTTCAATTTACCCAAACCGATATACATTAATCTGATAAGAGATCCCGTTGAGAGGGTTATTAGTTGGTTTTACTATAGGCGAGCACCATGGACGGCTGTTTTAATGTACAAGGCAAACAATGGATTTCATAAATCCTCTTGGTATAAGAAGAACTATGCTCAGTGCGTCATATCCGGCAACAAAGAATGCTCCTACATACAAGGTGCAGGATTCAAGACTGAAATTGTAGATCATAGGAGGCAGAGCCTGTTTTTTTGTGGACACGATCCAGTCTGCGAGTAAGATTAAGAATTCAATTTGAAATGCAGTCACAAGATATCATGTTGTTTGCATTATTTTAAACAGGCCTTTTAATGGCAAAGGAGCACTACAATTGGCTAAAAGAAATGTTGAAACTGAATTTGCTGTGGTCGGGTCATGGGAAGATACAAATGTGACACTGACAGTCTTGGAGTACTATGTGCCGCGTTTTTTCAAAGGAGCCTTAGCTATGTATAACAGTAATATATGCCTTTTTGTTTTTACTTTAATAAGTTTTTTCGATACATAATTATCTTTATATGTATAATATAATTTATTTAACAGATATAGCTGGATTAGGACAAACTATTCAAAATATTAATCCTTGGAAGGCCAAAATCGAAAATGATATAAAAGAAATCGTTCGAAAAAACTTTACTAACGAAATCGAATTTTACAATTTTTGTAAGCAAAGATTATTCAGGCAATTCTACGCTCTTCAATCGACTAAATTCAATGTATCCGACTGACTTTCTGTAATTCGAATTTAAATAAAACTATTGCATAAAAATATAAATAGTGTTTGATTCTTAGATCTGTATCACACCCAAAACAAATGTTAAATATAATTAATCCATTTTGGAACAGCTTTTTTTATTTTACAAAACGACCAAAATTCTAAAATTTTGTAAAAACGGTCCCAAAAAGTGGGCGTTTTATAAAACGTTAAGAAAATAGACATTGATTATTATGTTTAAAATTTAATCTTTCTAGCTCGAATTACAGGGCCTCCATTTATTGATGACGACCGGACGGACAGGGCTATATCTACGTATATAAGTTTCGTTGCTGATCTGTTCACAAATATGACTTTAAGGGGTTTACGACTGATATAGATTAGGTTAGTTTAACTCTTTCCGTATCAGTGGTTCAAAATTTGAACCAGAGAATTTTGGCAGTCGCGGCTAAGTGGGACAAATTTTAAACCAAGTACAAATTATTTTTTGCAACTGGCTCAAAGGTTCAAAATATGAACCACGTAAAACAAATGCATGTGCGAGGTTTCAAAGAATAACGGATTTTTTTTTTACTTTGGCTTGTTCCCAACGGTAACGTGAAAAAAGTGTCTTTTGTAAAATTTAAAAAAGAATTCAGTTCTTAGGCTTTGGGGCTGCAGTAAGTGCGTATTTTGCAAAGTTAAAAGCGACTTATTGGTTCTTCGAAGTGGCTGGTGTGTAAGAAGTGAAGGTTATTAATCGTGGTGATAAAAGAAACTTATAAGGCGTATATTTTGAAGAAAAACACATGGTAAGATTTTTAACCCACCGTGCCAAAGTGATATTTTTTCATTAAACTTTCTTTTTTGTTGTTATTCTATTAGTCATGTCAGACTAAGGTGATTTTCATCTGGTTGGCATAAGTTACGATGAATTTTTGAAACAACTGGAATCGGACAATGTAGTTGCACTCCCTTCAGGATCTAATTCTGATGCTTTCTCATGCACTTCACTAGATTCCATCGTACAACAAGACCAAGGGGAACAGGAGCTTCAAAGATTGTTGTCTTTCAGCTCAGAGGATGATATTCCTCTTTCAAATATTCAACAAAAAATGTCCGCATCTAGTTCTTCGAATCGTAACCGTAACTGGACTCAAAGGTATGTTGAAGAGCAAAATTTACCGGATTTCGCACATGATTATGGCGCTACTGACTTTGTAAAGGCTATTGAAAATCCAACACCAATTGAGCTATTGTTTGACGATGAACTTTTTGAACATTTGACTTTTTAAACAAACTTGGATGCGGAGCAAAATCATATGAAAACAGGCAAGTCGTTTGAAAAAACCAATAAGAGCGAAATTAAAACATTCATCGGCTTAAATTTACTTATGGGAATCAAGAAGCTTCCAAGCTACAGAGATTATTGGTCTTCTGCACCAGACTTGCATGATTCCTATGTCAGTTCTTGCATGAAACAAGCGCGGTTCGGTTGGTTGTTGGGAAATCTGCATGTAAATGATAGAAGTCTTGAGCCAAAACGTGGCACTCTTAATTATGATAGAATTTACAAAGTTAGGCCTATGCTCCATATCCTCGCAAAAAATTTCAAAAAATGTGCAAAGCCTACTCGGCTTTTGATGAGTCCATGATAAAATTTAAAGGTCGAAGCTATATGAAGCAATATATGCCCAAAAAAACAATAAAACGGGGTTACAAGGTTTGGATGCTTGCCGATACAATGGGATATTGTCACGAGTTTGATATTTATGCTGGTAAATCAGTATCTGGAATCGCAGAAACCAATCTTGGAGCGAAAGTTGTATTTTGACAACTATTTTACTGGTGTTGAGCTAATGGCCTGTGGAACGGTCAATGCCACGCGAAAATATCTTCCACGGTTCCCGCCCGATAACAGGATGAAAAGGGGAGACTCGGAGTTTTTTTTACAGTGATACGAAATTAACCGCTATAAAATGGAAAGATAAGCGGTCTGTACACATTCTGTCAAACTTTAACTTCCAAGAAAAAATTACTGAGGTATCACGAAAAAACAAGGATGGAACCATCTCCAAGGTATCGTGTCCAAACGCAGTAATTGGCTACAACAAAAACATGAACTACGTAGACAAGTTCGACCAGAATTTAGCTGTTTATAAATTAGACAGAAAAAGCAAAAAATGGTGGCACCGAATATTTTTCTTTTTTGTAGATGCATCAGTGGTAAATTCCTTTTGCTTGTACAAAATGCTTAGCCTTCCACAAATGGGTATGAAGACATTCAGACGTTCGATTATAAATGGTTTGTTGGCGATTTTAATTGAAAAGAAACGTGGGTTAGAAACATCGTCACCAATTATTGCCAAAAAGGCTTGTAAGCCCTTTGTTCCTTTGGAAATGCGTACAACACCTTCCGCTTATCAACCACAACGCAACACTCGCCGAAGATGTGCCAACTGCAGCACTGTTAAAAATGAAACTCGGACAAATTGGATGTGTTCTATTTGCAAGGTGCCTTTGTGTTTGAGTGCACAAAAAAACTGCTTCCAATCCTACCATCAGAAGTAACTCGAACTTTGCGGCGCACTGGTTCAAAATTCGACCCACTAGTTTTTATACTATATTTTAAAAAAAGACAAGTCAAAAAATTTTTAAATACATTTTTTTCGTTTTTCCATTAAAATGAATAAATTTAAATATTGCTTTTGAAATTTGATTTTTTATTTTTTTTTAAGCCGCATGGGCTAATTTTCTTATTGAATTTTCACGCCGGAAAGAGTTAACGTGTTAAGGGGCAGGATATACCTACATCCGTCACACTCAGGTCAATGTAGACCCATTGTGATGCCCTGGGGGTTGTCACTCCCTTGCTCAGTCTCGGAAGTTTGAGCAAGTCCTTTATAATCTTGTTCTTCTAAAACTTGTAAAAAAGGGGTTTCGAGAAAGGAGGTATGGTGTATCCTCATGAACATTCTCGTCGCCGCATCCTCTGCACAGGTCCTCTATGATGATTCATTTTCCTAGCATGATAGCTTAGCGTATTGTATCCGGTAATAGCACCCAAAAGAGAGGACAGGTTTTTGCTGGCTGTTGAGCGGCCATTGTTTTTGGTTAAAACACAAGAGACAGGAGTCGACTGCACTCCAACTTTTGTAAGCTGCTATCAGTATTTTAATCCCAATTACCTGTTTAAAATTAAATAATATTGGACATTTTCTACCTTTCCTTCCAAAAAAAAAACAAAAACCCCAGATTTGTGTTTCGTAGCGCAGTAATTATAGAGGCT